>CM066050.1:72365275-72965275 GCA_033557465.1 Ichthyophis bannanicus | reverse complement strand
GGGCAAGTCACTTAACCCTCCATTGCCCTGGAAGACAGGCCTGGTAATCTACTTCTGATTACACTGCCATGAAAACCCAGGAGCTGCTGGGTCATCAGGAGTCAGCATTGTTTTTTAATTTTTTTTAACCAATCAGTAGCAATATTCAGCTGCAGCACAGATAGCTTCCAAAGCAAAAGTATGGCCAACCTTTGCTGCGCCCTACTTTCATTACTTAGCCGTAACTGGGCAGCGACTCAATATCGCCGCTGGATGTCCCCCTTGGACTGCCCCCAGAACACTCTGATGCTAACCCTGGGGCATGCAGAGGCAGCACATGCGTATATTCAGCACCACTGACCTTGTTAGTGTCGTGTCGCTGAATATTCCGGATAAAGGGAGTAACTTGGTCTGCTAACCATGTTACCCCCTTTGAATATTGAGCCCTAAGTATTTTCTAATACACCCTTTTGATGAGATATTTTTGGAAAGGCTATATGAGATAGCTAGATGATTTGAAAGTTCTGAAATTTAAATGTTTTCTTATGTATAGAATTATATATAGAGAGAGATATTCTGGATCTTGAGTCTTCGCTCTTCTGATTTACCTCTGTGACTTGTGAAGGATATCTTTTCTTTGGGGCACATTTACTAACGTGTGCTAAGTGTTAGTGCTGGGTTTGCCGTGTGCTCAATGTGCTGGGCTAACAGAGCGGGTTCTCATGCTAAAAATCCCACACTAACCAGTTGGTGCATGATTGGGCAGAAACTAGATGGGTTTGAGGCATAATATGGGCATTGGTAGTGTACCATGGTTAGTGCAGGTGTTTTAGGCACATGCTAAACACAACTGTTGCCAATAGCACAGGTCCACTTAATGCCTCCTCGATAAGATGGTATTAAATTTATGATTTATTTATTTATTTATTTACATTTCTTATATACCGCACTATTTGCGATCAGCGCGGTTTACATAAAACAAACAGTATCCGACAGTAAACAAGAGTCAGGTCATTATAATGAACAGGAGCAGTCAACTTGGATAACAGGGGAAACTATCTACATGTGTGGAACATTGAAATAGGTAACTGTATATATGTGAGATGGAATTATTGTGTGATGCACCCATGTGCCAGTTAATGCACCCATGTGCCAGTTAATGTACTGCTGTGCATTAGCAATGTGCTATCAAGGGGGTAGACACTGTCATCAACCCCCCTGGTGGCCAGTGGCTGTAAGGGTAGGTTGAGCATATTATTATTTTCTGGGAGTAGAGGGCTTTTTTAAGGCCAAAGGTATCTTGGTCTTTGTAGTCCTGCTCCTTATGTGAATAAATTGTGTATGCCAAGTAGAGGGTAAATAAGGCTTTTATTTCCCTTTTAACGCAAAAGGTTTGCTGAGATACAGAAATACAGAAAGTCCTTCTTTTCAAGCTTCCACCACAACATAAGTAAAGAGGTAAACTGTTACAAACTTCACAGTTGCTTGTAGGATTTAACCCAGGATTCTTTCAAACTTTAGAGCAAAACAAAGGAGTGAACATTCCTCTTTCATTCAGCACAAACATGAGTATTCTCAAAGCAATGTCTGTATAACTCACAGTTCAGGGAGTGATTCAAAACTGCCCGTAATACAAATGGAGCAATCCATTAATTCGTCTTGAGATAAGGGAATAGGATCCTCAAGCACTATCTGCATGGGCTCTGGGTCATTGTTATCTCCCTCTGACTTGGAGCTTTCCCCGGATGCTATAGTTTGCCAGTCACTGTTTCTGTTCCCTTGTTTCCAGTAAGGCTGTTCTAGGGCTCTCAAATAAGCATGGCTTGTTCCTATGCCCTTACGTCCTGGCTTATAAAACTCTGGCCTGCTTCTTTTCCTTTCAAACTGGATATCTGCTTTACAAGAGCTTCTAGGAGATGAGCTTCTCTTTATGAATAAAGTGTCACCATACCTTGGCTTCCTGTAGCCGGTATAACTGGAGTTTTCCTTCTCAGGCACTTCTCTCAGGACACAGTCTCTTTGGCAGACTTTCTCTTGGAAGCTTCTGGGCACTGCTTGACCTTTCTGTAGCCTAGGAAAACCTGGTGAGGAATCCAGACTTCCTTGCTTCCTGGTATAGGTAACTCTGCTATCAGTACCTTTCCTTCTGGAGCCTTTCAATCCTGTTTCAGGGTCTTCTGGTGAGCGTAGGCCTCTCTCCAGGTATGGCACTCTCCTTCTGAGCTCTTTACCTCTGAGGTCTCCTGCTACCAAGTCTTTCTCCGGACTGACTCTCCACGGCCCATCTTTCTCTCTGGCTCTTTCTGCTCCTCTTCCAGCTACTGCTGTCCTTGTTGTGCTGCTTGTCTTGGCTGCACTGCTTGACCTGGGCTGGGCTGGCTGGGCTGCTGTTCCTGGCTGTCTCAGCTCCCCTTCTCCTCCTTCTCTCCTCTCCTGCACTAGCCTTCTGCTTATAAAGGCATTCCACATTTGAGTTCCCCGGGCTACTTTTCAGGTGCAGCTGATTAACTTCTGCAGAATCATCAGCCGGGTGTGTTAACTCAGCCTCTGTAAGTTTTCGCCTGCTCCCTCTAGCTGCGCTGCAGGGCAATTGCATCTTCTGCACATCATTTGTTTTGTGAAAGACAGCGTTTTTTTCTAAGTCTTCACTTTCATTAGCATCCGCTCTATGACAACGCATATGCCCCTAAAATTAGGATGAGCTTCTGTGCTAATTTTAAGCCGTGAACACGTACTACTGGCGTAAATTTAGCAAACTTGCCCCTTCAGGGTATAAATAACATGGTACCTAGTTACAAATAGCCCTGCTTAGTAATTTATGAGGTGCCCAATCACCATGGTATTAGACGGCATACAATGGCAACATGTAGCGAGAACGAAGACACAATCAACTTACGGTCAATCAATCTAATTTTGGCATCTTATACATCAAAGTGGAAATTTTATAAGGGAATGCCTAATTTAAGGCCGTCAGAGCACGTCTATTTAGGCACTATGCCTGAAATGTGGTTCTCAAATGTTAGGCCAAAATCAGAGTTCCTAAACTCTGAACCTGACCCTTGCCAAAGTCACCACTCCATCCCACTATACAGAAGGCCACAAACACTCTATAGTGGGCCTCCTGATCCACAACATCTGTTTTTTTTGCTATATTTAATTTCATCTTATTTATCCTGCTAATTATTAATGTTGTGAACCCAGTCTAATGCTGAACATCATGATTTATTTTACATGTCTTATATACCACCTTTCATGATATCAAGGCAGTTTACATTGAACAAACTGAAATTATATTGAACAGGGTATTATAACTTGGAGATAACCATTTTACAGGGAACATGGGCAATGGAGAGGTAAGTGGCTTGCCCAAGACCACAAGGAGCACCTGTGGGACTAGAAACCCCAGTCCTGCCGGCCCAAGGTTGCTGTCCTCTAGTGGGATTTGAACTCCCAACCTTCTGGCCTGAGGTAACTTGCCCCAACCACTAGGCCACTCCTCCCTTGCTCCAATGGCACATAAAGCTGAATGTCATCCACAAAAATATGATAGGAAACCCCAAAAGTTCATATAGTAGCCATTAAGGGTTTCAAATAGATACAAAATGACAAAGCCATCCACCCCTCAATTCAACAAACCATAATATCAGTTCACACACACACATTGACCCCCATCCAAACCCTGTTTTACTCAGATACAAACATTTGTCCACATGCCACAGTTCCCGCTACAGTTTACTCAAAGGGGCATGAAGAAAGGGCAGTCCCCCTTTGACTGCACCTCCTTGGAGGAAACTTAATAAGCCCCTTATTACAGAAGCTTTTATTGATGAAGGCCTGGGGTCTCTGTCTCTCCTCTTCCATCTCTATGGCCCATTTGGCCAGGGCTGGCCCGCCAATAGGCAAAGGAGAGGCAACATTAGGGGAAGTGGCAAACATCAGGGTATTCAAAGCTAAACAATTGATTCTGAAAGTGAGAAGGGGGGCAGAAGGCTTAAGGTTTGCCTAGGGCGTCAACACCTTGAACCACCTCTGTGGCCAGTCCTGCATTTGCTTAACCATTGTCAAACAGTTTCTAAGAAGGGCTCAAATAATTTTCTTCTTCTAATAAATACTACACCATCTATTAAGGAAGCTTATTGCTCCAGTATCTCATCCCATGCTTCCACATACATACAGATGCATTTACACTCCCTCACCCACCCTCACCCATCTATTACCATGTTCTTGTTTCAGCCAGTTTCTGGAAACCAAGCAGCTAATGCTCAGACAGCAGCCTTACAAAAGAGAGCCATTGAGGGCATGCTAGAGACAAGTCCATTGCTGAGGACAGTCACTGGATGGAATGGCGTCTCAGACAAGGGTTGCTTTTAGCAGTCCTCATCCCTTTCAGGCTTCTGTGTTTGTTCACAGACAGGCTCATAAAGGCAGCAAGGTGCCAAAGGCACTTTCTCTGCTTACCTACTCCTTGCAACAGCCCTGAAAGCACGTCCTTTTCATCTGGGTCAAATAATCTCAACAGGCACCAGTGTGCATGCGTGAGCATGTCCATGGTAACAACAAAAAGAACATGACAGTTCTCCAACGGATGCAATTGATGCATAAATATCTAAATCACTATCAGCCAGAGTTATTGTGTTAGTGATGCTAACACTGTTAATGTGTGTTTACTGTATATCCTATTTAATGCAATAAGTCCTTGTTAATAATAATGTGCATTAACAGCATCAGCCTGAGGAAATTTAGTAGCACACAGTAACTGCAGCAGAATGTTTTACATTATTGGATGAATGCTTCAGTAAATAGCTGGAAAGAAAAGAATTGTCCAACTAGGTGCAAAATTTCCCTGCTTAAATACCTGAAAAAGATCAGTTAAACAAAGCTTTGTAAGTGGCATGGATGCATGAGGCCCCTGGTTTCTTAACAGCGATAGTAAAATGCCAGAGGCCAGTCAGGAAGCAAAATTCAAGGGACAGCCAAGCCCGTAAAAGAGGTGGCCCTAAATACAGAATTTTAAATACAAAACCTTGAGTGAGAGCCCCTGGCATGTTTAGTCTCTGACCCCTCACTCCCCTCTCTGCTCCTCATGAGGGGAGTGACGAGATGACATCAGATATTTGGTCAGAGCTCTCATCTCTCTGGTGTTTTTTCCATCGTACCAATTGACCCTGCCCTTTCCTAGAGATGAGGCAGAAGAAGAGGAAACAAAAGAATTTACCCTCTGGTTTTGTGTGGACTCCGGCAGTAACATAGCCTACCCTCAAGTCATTTGGGATCTCACAAATTGGAATCCAGAGTATTGCTTTGGTGAATTCACCAGTTGTTTCTCCATTGGACTCAAAGGCAGAAGGGTTTTTTTTCTCAGCCCTGTGCAAAGAACTGCCCCACTGAGACCCAGACATGGTTGCAGCTTTGGAGAGGAATTCTCCTCTGCAGATTTGAGGTGTGTTTTGCCAAATGGGAATGCAGAGGGTGCTCCAGCTATTGTTTCCATCCTTGTGGAATGAAAATAGAAGCAACTAACATTACATTAAGACTTTGAATTAAGGGGTAAGGAGGAGTTTGCTGGGGAAATATTGGTAAACCCTCTAGGTCCTGCTTTGATGGAAAAACAGGCAGTGGTAATGGACATTCTTTGGGGTGCTATCTAAACTATAAATTCCTCTCTCTTGACTGTTGCTGGCAATTTTCAGGAGGACTTGTCATCACTATCTACATCAATACCGTAGAAGAGATCACCTGAAAGCAAACTCAGCAGGCTTCCAGGATGGATCTTCTGGAGACCTGTCTAGGAAAGCGTCAAAGTTTCAGCAGTGCCCAAGGCAAGGATAGGTACTGTTATTCCAGAAATTGGAGTATCTGGAGAATCAGCTGAGGAGAAATAATTTGAGATATTTGAACTTTCCTAAATTTCTGCTGTTGACTCCAACAGAAATGGTGATGAAATATTTGTACAAGGTTTTAAAAATTCCTTTAGAAGCTATACCTCCCATTGTTAGGGCATAATACCTTTACTGGGGGTCAGGTCTGCTGAGCAGGAAGAAGATCAAGGCACAACCCATGTGGGAAGTTTAGATCTCACAGGGTTCTTGGAAAGTTCACTGGATGTGATAACAGAGCTACCTTGATTGCCTGGTGTGCTTTAGAGTTTGATTGGAACACTGTGTTGTGCTTGTATTTCAATATGAAGGAGCTATTTTGGGGGACAAAAGTTCAGATTTTCCCAGGATTTCTATCATGATACCCAGAAGAGACAACAGGATTTTTTGGCTTTAAAGCCTAGGGTCCTAGCTCTGGGGGCTCCTTTTATGCTACAATTTCCTTGTAAATGTTATAGTACCTATGAGACAAGCAATTTTTTTAACCCAAACAGCTACTGGAAAAATTTAAAGGATGATGTTGATCCTTGAAGCCGGCTGCAATATTTATACTCCCACTAGTTTATTTTTCTTCTTTTTCTTTCACATTTGCCCCCATTTATGGTCTAACATTATATGATTTCTTGTTTAGAGTAATTATTTCCTTGGTTCAGTTTTGCTTATTTTTCTTCATTCATCGTAGGTATGAATGGTCATTTTGAAACTGATAAATAAAAAAAATGGCAGTGAGCAGGGCTAGAAAGTCACAGTGTGCAAGAAAGCATGCAAAGCAGAAATAAATGTTAATATATAAAAAATTCAGCATGCAAACAGTAAATAACTCTGAAACTAAAGGCCCCTTTTACTAACACTTAACTCGAGCTATCTTCTATATGGCCATTTTATTCTTATAGACTGTGGCAGACAGCTTGAGCTAAGGGTTGGTAAAAGGGTCCCTAGGTGTTATTTTTATCTGTTGGAAATTTAAGGACAAAGATATTTCAGAGCTGGATAGTTTTCTTCAGGAGCTCTAATTTAACTTTTCTTTTTAATTTCGGTAGACATATCAGTTCTCTCAAGGCTGATTTCTTGTTGCAGGCTCCCCCAAGGTATCTTGGCAGATCCTGAGAAGTGCTGCGTGACACCAAAGTAGGGGCAGTGAGTCTTGCAGTTGAAAGGAAATTAAAATGTGATGAAAAGCTAATATGAATTGATCAATGTTTATTTTAATCACACGTACAGCTTTCAGACAGCACCTCCTGCCAGCTGGGTTCACCACTCCGACCTGCTCAGAGCAGGCTGATGAAGATGGTGACATCATCCATTGAACCAGCCCGAAGTGCAAGCAGGGTTCAGGAAAGGGCGAGGAACGAGAGACATCATTGCGGATGTGAGATGGATCCTTGAAAAAAGACAAAATAATATATGTGTTTTATTGATTACAGCAAGGCTTTTGACTGTGTAAACCATGAGAAACTCTGGGCCACATTAAGAAGCATGGGTATACCAGAACACCCGATAGTTCTCTTGCATAACATTTACATTGATCAAGAAGCAACAGTTGAAATGGAACAAGGAGAAATGGAATGGTTTAAAATCAGCAAAGGTGTACGACAAGGCTGCATACTTTCCCCCTACCTGTTTAATATATATGCAGAATAACTTATCAGAGAAGCAGGACTGTATGATGACAACCGAAGTGTGAAGATTGGTGGAAAACTCATCAACAACCTTCGCTATAGTTATGATACCACATTACTGGATGAAAGTGAAGATGATCTGAAACATCTGCTTCCCAAGATCAAGGAACATATAGGTCAATACAGAAAGCGGGTGCTGAAGTCTTTCTCCATACAAAGCTTTTTATGCCTGTTCTAAAATGATTCGCACTTGAAGCGGGGCCTTATTGGTCCGAAACACGCGTGTCTGCAATGGATGGTAGCAACGGATTCTGGACTCTGGAGCTAAGTCTTAGCTATTTTTAAATTGAGTGTTCACTTTATGATATTGATTAAAAGGGGTCTAGCCCACATCGGGAGTTTAAGTATGTTTTATCTCCCCTGTTGAGCGGGACCCGACAAAAAGAAAGGAAAAAGAAAAAAGAAAAAAAGTTTGGGGAAATACTGTAATATATATGCCTGTAATACAGACAATCTTTATTAACTCCCAGAGAAACAGGCACTGCCTGGCTAATTTGCATATCAGTCCCGGTATCAGGGACGATCATGGCATCGGGAAAAGGCCTCGATGCCATCAAAATACTTTTGGAATGTCACTTCCTGGTAGTCTAGCAGTCCCAGAACCCCCTACCCCACTTTAAAAAAAACTAACCTGGTGGTCTAGCAGCCTCAGAACACCATCCCGGTATCTTTTAAAACGGGAGCACTGCCTACGCGATCCCGCTGTCAGTCTGCCATCTTGGAAAATGGTGGGGCCTGGCCCTGCATGGTGCATCCTGGGATGCACCGGGTGAGGTCAGACTGCCAAGATGCACCATGCGGGGCCAGGTGCCACCATTTTCCAAGATGGTGGACTGAGAGTGAGAGCGCGTAGGCGGTGCTCCCGCTTTGAAAGATACTAGGAGGGGGTTCTGGGGCAGCTAGACTGCCAGGTTAGTTTTTATCTTTATATTTATTCACAGGATTTGATAAACCGCCCAAGCCGAGGCGTCAGGGCGGTGTACAATACAAAAAAAAAAGGCAATGGCTACAGAACAAATAAAGTCAGAAAGGAACGCCAGTAATAATAGGACAGAGAGGGACAGATAAAAGATAGAAAACAAAGGAGGTTCAATAGGTGGAAAGGATGACGGTAGACGGGAGATACTCAAGGGAAGGGGCGAGTAAGGAATTTGAAGGGGTGCTATGAAGAGTGGGGGGGCGTGGCTGGGGGGCAGAGCGCCATCGGCGGGAGGGGAAAAATCAAAGGCTTGACAGAAGAGATGGGTTTTGAGAAGAGCTCTAAAGCGGGGGTGGGACAGTTCAGTACAGAGAGAAAGAGGGAGCGAGTTCCATAAAGCAGGGCCGAGAAAGAAGAATGCGGAATGGCGAGTTCCAGACGTGCCTGAGAGGGGGAGGGGAGGAAGAGGCGGTTACCGTGCGCTGAGCGAAGAAGGCATGGGGAGGGTTGAATATAAATGATGTCAGCCAAGTACTGGGGGGTGCTAGAATGAAGGGCTCTGTGCGTGATGATGAGTAATTTGTAAATGAATCTGAACTTCACCGGAAGCCAGTGAAGGGCGAAGAGGCAGGGAGTGACGTGAGCAAGGGCGGGAGGACAGGTGATGAGACGGGCCGCGATATTTTGGACTAATTGGAGATGGCGAAGCTGGGAGGAGGGGAGGCCAGCATAGATAGTATTACAGTAATCCAGATGTGTGATCACCAGTGACAAAACCAGGGTGACAACAGATGAAGGGGGGAGAAATGAGCGAACAGCCCTTAACTGACGGAGATGAAGGAAGGAAGTACGTACAACAGAGGAGATGTGTTGGTGGAAGGAAAGAGAAGAGTCCAAGGTGACACCCAGGTAACGAAGAGTTGATACCAGGGGGATAGGGCGGGAGGACATAGAAGGGGACAAAGCAGGGGGGGGGGGGAAGTCCAAAAGAAAACCAAATTGCAGAAGATTTGGCGGGATTGACATGAAGGAAGTTGAGATCAAACCAAGAGGCGATAGAAGCCAGACAGAGGTTGAGTGGGATGGGGTGGGGTGTTCTGGAGCCATTAGACCACCAAGTTATTTTTTTTTTAGGTGGGATGGGGGTGGGGGGTTCTGGGGCTGCTAGACCACCAGTTTGTTTTTTTTTAAGTGGGGTTGGGGGTTCTGGGGCTGCTAGACCACCAGGTTAGTTTTTTCTTAAGTGAGATGGGGGGTGGGGGGTTCTGGGGCTGATAGATCACCAGGCTAGTTTTTTTAAAGTGGGTTGGGGGTAGTGGGATCAGGCCACAAGATCACCAGGAGTGACTTTCTGTTGGGGCACCAACCCTTGATAGTATTTTGATGGCATCGGGGGCTTTTCTCGATGCCAGGATCGCCCTCGATGCCATCAAAATCTTGGCAAGGTTGAAGGTCAACGCAAAAGAGGAAAACCAGAAATGAGATAGATCGATATAATAACAGCAGCTATGGATACCATTCTATCAATGATAAGCTACTGGACTGAAGACCAAACACAGTTTAGGACAACTATCCAGAGGGTCACCTTGAGTCGACACCGACTTGACGGCACTTAACAGCAAGAACAACAAATGCAAACTCATGCATTTGAACTGCAAAAATCCAAGGGAGCAGTACGGTATAAGGAGTGAAGTAGTTCAATGCATGAAAGAAGACCAGGACCTGTGGGTGATCATATCAGATGATCTTAAAGTGGCCAATAAGGTAGAAAAGGTGATGGCAAAAGCCAGAAGAATACTTGGGTTTATAGGGAGAGGAATGGCCAACAGGAAAAAAAAGAGATAATAGTGCCTTTGTACAAGCCTCTAGTGAGACCTTGTTTGGAGTACTGTGTACAGTTCCGAAGACTGCATCTTCAGAAGGATATAAACAGGATAGAGGCAGTCCAGAGGGCAGCTACTAAAATGGTCAGTGATCTTCATCTTAACGCATATAAGCATAGACTTAAAGATCTTAATATGTATACTTAGGAAGAAAGGCAGATTAGGAGTGATATAATGTCATTGATGTGAGAAACATTTAAATACCTCCATAGAATAACTGCACAAGAGGTAGTCCTCTTCCAGTTTTGAAATGAAGAGTCATAAAATGAAAGTGAAAGGGAATAGATTCAGAAGTAATCTGAGGAAATATGTCTTTATGGAAAGAGAGGTGGATGCATAGAACAGCCTCCCAGTGGAAGTGGTGAAGATGAGAACTGTATCTGAATTTAAAAATGCATGAGACAAATGCAGAGGATCTCTGAGGAAGAGGGAAGGACTGTAGAACTTAGTAGTTATTATGTATGGGCAGACTGGAAAGGCTGTATGGTCTTTGTCTGCTGTTGTTTTCTACATTTCTATGTTATAGTTTTTGTTGTATCTGTGCCTCAGAGCCTGTATCTGCACAGACAGGCTGCACAGATAGACTCACTGTTCTGTGCAGGGGACAAGAGCCAGAAGAATGTTGTCTTGCCAGAAGCTCTTCCCCTTCCTAAGCAATTACAGTGTGCTGAAGATAAGAACTGTTTATTTCCTGAAGTGAGCCCATGACTGACTAGACCAGTACACTGCAACAAGTAAGATTCTACCACCTCTCTTCACTGGGGGAAGAGAGGCAAGAAAAGGATGGGACAGTGAGGAAAAGAGAAAGAAGGAGAGAAGAAAAGCATTGACTGACTGGGGAAGAAAAAAGGCACGGTGGGAACTCAGGTGGGGGGGGGGGGGGGCTGAATACGTACAAAGAGATACGATAGGGAAAGAAAAGTGCCCAGGGAAAGAGAGAAGAAACTTGGGATTGGGTGAGACAGGGAGGAGGCCAACACTACTAAGACACTTATCCACTTTTTAGTCACCTCCCATCTAGACTATTGCAACCTTCTCCTTGCTGGTCTCCCTCTGAGTCAGCTCTCTCCCCTTCAATCTGTTCAAAACTCAGCTGTGCAGCTAATCTGCCAGCCTCAATATGCTCATATAACCCCTCTTCTCGCTTCACTGGCTCCCTATCTGTTTCTGTATCCAAACTTCTCCTACTGACTTATTCTGCTGCTCCTCACTACCTTTCCTCTCTTATCTCTCCTTACACCCCTCCTTGAGAGCTCCGCTCTTCTGGCGGATCCCTTCTATCTGTGCCCTTCTCTTCTACTGCCAGCTCCAGACTTCGACCCTTCCACCTTGCTGCTCCTTATGCCTGGAACAAACTACCTGAATCTGTGTGTCAAGCTTCATCTCTGGTCCTTTTCAAATCCAGGCTGAAAACTCGCCTCTTCGAGGCTGCTTTTGAATTCTGATCCACTTAGTCTCCTATGTGTTTCCTTACCACTCCCCTAGATATATCATTGTCCACAGTTGTTGAGTTGTCTGTCTTGACTAGATTGTAAGCTCTGATGAGTGGGGACCATCTTTTACATGTCTCTATACAGCACTGTGTATGCTTTGTAGCTAGTACATAAGAACATAAGAACATAAGATATGCCATACTGGGTCAGACCAAGGTCCATCAAGCCCAGTATTCTGTTTCCAACAGTGGCCAATCTAGGTCATACGTACCTAGCAGTTTCCCCAAGGGACACAGGTTCCACAATGCTTGTATTGGTTCAAGCATTGATATCCTGGGTCCCTTCTTAATAATGGTTTATGGACCTTTCCTCCAGGAACTTGTCCAAACCTTTTTTAAACCCAGCTACACTAACAGCCTTTACTACATCCTCCGGTAACAAATTCCAGAGTTTGATTACACGTTGAGTGAAAATATTTTCTTTTATTAGTCTTAAATAGTTTACCCTGTAGCTTCATTGCATGTCCCCTAGTCTTTCTATATTCTGATAAGGTAAACAATCGATCTACGTTTACCCGTTCCACTCCGTTCATTAATTTATAGACTTCTATCATATCTCCCCTCAGCCGTCTCTTTTCCAGGTTAAAGAGCCCCAACCTTTTTAGCCTTTCTTCATAGGAGTAGCCTTCCATCCCCTTTACCATTTTGGTGGCTCTTCTCTGAACCTTTTCTAAAATTGCTATATCCTTTTTAAAGATACGGCGACCAGAATTGCACACAATATTCAAGGTGCGGTCTCACCATGGAACGATATAGAGGCATTATAATATCTTTTGTTTTATTTTCCATTCCTTTCCTTATCATACCTAGCATTCTATTTGCTCTCTTGGCCGCCGCTGCACACTGGGCCGAGGGTTTTAACATGGTATCCACAAGGACGCCTAAATCTTTTTCTTGGGTGGTGGTTCCTAATGTGGAACCTTGCATCGTGTAACCATAGTTTGGGTTGTTCTTCCCTAGGTGCATAACCTTGCACTTCTCCACATTAAATTTCATCTGCCATTTTGATGCCCAGTCTTCCAATTTATCAAGATCCTCTTGCAATTTTCCACAATCCTCCTGGGTTTTAACAACTTTAAATAGTTTTGTGTCATCAGCAAATTTGATAACCTCACTCGTTATTCCACTTTCCAGGTCATTTATGAATATGTCAAAAAGCAGCGGACCCAGCACAGATCCCTGGGGTACACCACTATTCACCTTTCTCCATTGGGAAAATTGGCCATTTAGCCCTACCCTCTGCTTTCTATCTTTTAACCAGTTCCTGATCCACAGTAGTACACTGCCTCCAATCCCATGACTCTTTAGTTTTGCCAAAAGTCTCTCATGAGGGACCTTGTCAAAGGCTTTCTGAAAGTCCAGATACACAATATCAACCGACTCACCTTTGTCCACCTGTTTATTCACTCCTTCAAAAAAACATAACATATTAGTAAGACAAGATCTTCCTTGTCTAAAGCCATGTTGGCTGTCTCCCATTAGGTCATGACTATCTACATGCTGAGTAATTTTATTCTTTATGATGGTTTCTACCATTTTTCCCGGTACTGATGTCAGGCTCACCGGTCTGTAGTTTCCCGGATCACCCCTCGAACCCTTTTTAAAAATTGGTGTTACATTGGCGATCCTCCAATCCTCAGGTATTAGAGATGATTCTAATGATAGCTCACAGATTACTGATAGCAGGTCTGCAATCTCAAATTTCAGTTCTTTCAACACCCTTGGATGTATACCATCCGGCCCAGGTGATTTGCTACTCTTCAGTTTATCTAATAGTTGTAGGACATCTTCCCGATGTATCGATATTTCCTTCAATTCTTCCACACCTTTAAATACCACTTCAGTCGTGGGTAACATCCCTACATCTTCCTCAGTAAAGACCGAAGCAAAGAATTCATTCAGTCTCTCCGCTATCGCCTTGTCGCCTCTTAGTGCTCCTTTAACCCCTTTATCATCTAATGGACCAACTGACTCTCTCACGGGTTTTTTGCTACGAATGTACTTGAAAAGGTCTTTATTTCGCGTTTTGCTTCTGCAGCAAGCTTCTTCTCAAATTCTCTCTTTGCCTGCCTTATCAATGCCTTGCATTTGACTTGCCAGTGCTTGTGCTGTTTCCAGGTTTCATCATTTGGCTCTTTTTTCCATTTCTTGAAAGATGCTTTTTTGGCAACAACAGCCTCTCTGACCTCAGCTTTAAACCATGCTGGCAATTTTTTGGACTTCCTTCCACTTTTCTTAAAGCGTGGAATACAGCTGGTCTGGGCTTCCAAGATAGTATTTTTCAACAACACCCAAGCTTGATGTACGTCTTTATCCTTTGCAACTGCTCCTTTTAGTTTTTTCTTAACTGTTTTCCTCATTCTATCATAGTCTCCCTTTCGAAAGTTAAAGGGTAGTACTGTGGATTTCCTTACTATCCCTCCTCCACTAATTAAATCAAAGGCGATCATGCTATGATCACTATTGCCAAGTGGCCCCAACACCCTTATCTCTTGCACTACATCTGGTGTTCCACTAAGGACTAGGTCTAATATGGTAGATACAGGGGAGTGTCAAAGAGAATGGGAACTTGGGGATGAGGAATAAAATAAAGGATATTGGAGAGGGGAGAGGAAGGAAGAACTTAGGAACTGGGGGATGAGGAAATGAAGGACTGAGGAGCAAAGCAGATGAGAGAGGGAGAATGGCAGCAGGTGAGGAGAGCAGAATGGGAATGGGAGAGAGAAAGAAAAGCTTGGGAGGAGGAGATTGGGACAGGGGGATTGGACAGGAGATACTGAGTTGAGGATCGAGTAAGAGAGAAGGAATTCATGAAATTGTGGAGATAAAAAGATGACTTGGAGGAGAGAATGGGGACTCAGGGATTAAGATGGAGGTGGATGGGTGGAGATCTCAAGGGAGGCAGGTGAACAGTGAAGTACTTTAGGGATCTGTACTGCGATCAGGCCTGGTTATAGAGATAGGAAACATAGGTAACTGCCTAGGGCACCAAATTTTTGACTCAGGCCCAAGAGGAGCATACGTCTGCCTGCTTTAGGGCCATGTGCATGTGCTGGTTCAAAGAGGTGGCACTATGGTCTTCTTTTGCGCCTCTTCTGGTTCTTCAATGTTTGGGATCTTTGATACTCTACACACGTCCTCCTGGCACTCTGACATCTGCTGTCTGGTCTTGCCTGTGGACATCAAAAACTTAAATCCAGCCCTGACTGGGATTGATGCCTGTAGCATATTTATAAATGATCTGGAAATGGGAACAATAAGTGAAGTGATCAAATTTGTAGATGACACAAAAGGTTGTTAAATTGCATGCGGCTTGTGCAAAATTACAGGAGGACCTTGCAAGATTGGAAGACTAGACATCCAAATGGCAGATTAAATGTGGAAGGTAATTTTATTGTGCATTTTTAGGCCCCTATTTTCTAAAGTTAAATACATGCATACTTGCTTTTATAAAATACTGAATCGAACAAAAACCTGGCGTGATAAAAAGAACCTCTGAAACAATAACTTTTTGTCGGAGTGATCATTCAAAAGAGGGAGGAATCAAAACCTTCCCCTCGCCGTCATCACTCCTTTTAATCATTTCAAAAACAGTGTAGTAAATTAAACACTTAGCTTATAGGCTTTCCACGAGCTTAGAAGAACCACAGAGATTGTGACGAACGACGTGGCACGTTTCGGGTCAGAAAGACTTCTGACCCTGCATCAGGTTGGATGGATCCTATAGTAATGAAAGCTTCAATGTCCACAGAGCAGAGCATTCAAACCTTTAAGGAATCGGCATGTGATGTAAACGCTTGATTAACACATGATCTTCATTGAAGAACAATCTGACCAATCACTGAAAAGTGGGGAACGTACTACAGCCAATGGAACATGGGGAAGCCCTATGAGTCAGGGAATCCCCTATTCCTATTGGTTCAGTAAGCAGAAGATTACCCAATTATGTAGCAAAAATCGACATGTCTAATTAAATCATGCTATACCATTCCAAGGATTCGTTTAGACCCGACGGGGAGACCGTTCCCAGTTTGTAAATCCATCATTGCTCTAATTTTTGTAATTTAGAGATGCGATCGCCACCCCTAGGATCTGGTGGAACACTGTCAAGAACATGCCATTTCAGATGGTCAAAAGCATGTTTCTTGCAAACAATGCTCCACCAAGGGCGCTGTTAAAGTCTTCGTGCGGAGGCGGGAGACATGTTCTCCTAGATGGACCTTAAAATTCCTCGTAGTGCGTCCAACATAGTACAGTAAACATGGGCACATGCTGTAGGCCAAGCATAAATGCCTGTGCCTAGATTTTTTAAGAATGTGCATAAAATATAGTATTTTCTAACTTGCATGTGTACATTTGTGCTCTGCCTACTAGCACTCCTTGTTGCCTTGGGCATGTCACTTAATCCTCCATCGCCTCAGGAAAAAAACAAGTTATCAATGCCCCTGTTTAATGTACATTACCAAGTTTAAATTACAATGTAAACGGTTTTGATTGAAAAGATAAAGCGGTATACAAAAGCTGTTAAATAAATAAACTTGCTAAATTAAATTTCATCCTTATCTCCTGAAATGTCATAAGCCAGGGCTTCTTAAACCTGTCCTGGTGACTCCACATTCCCTTGGGTTTTCAGGAGATAGGCAATAAGAATATGCACGAGATCAATCCACATACACTGGGGATATAGTATATACAAATTTTTAACATGTTAAAACCCTCCGCCCAGTGTGCAGCGGCGGCCAAGAGAGCAAATAGAATGCTAGGTATCATAAGGAAAGGAATGAAAAATAAAACAAAGGATATTATAATGTCTCTGTATCGTTCCATGGTGCGTCTGCACCTCGAATATTGTGTGCAATTCTGGTCACCGTATCTTAAAAAGGATATAGCATTATTAGAAAAGGTACAGAGAAGAGCCACCAAAATGGTAAAGGGGATGGAAGGCTACTCCTATGAAGAGAGGCTACAAAGGTTAGGGCTCTTCAACCTGGAAAAGAGACGGCTGAGGGGAGATATGATAGAGGTCTATAAATTAATGAATGGAGTGGAATGGGTAAATGTAGATTGATTGTTTACGTCATCAGAATATAAAAAGACTAGGGGATATGCAATGAAGCTATAGGGTAACCTATTTAAGACTAATAAGAGAAAATATTTTTTCACTCAACATGTAATCAAACTTTGGAATTTGTTACCGGAGGATGTAGTAAAAGCTGTTAGTGTAGCTGGGTTTAAAAAAGGTTTGGACAAGTTCCTGGAGGAAAGGTCCATAAACCATTATTAAAAGGGACACGGACTATCACTGCTCGACCCAATACAAGCACTGAGGAACCTGTGTCTTTTGGGGAAACTGCTAGGTACGTATGACCTAGATTGGCCACTGTTGGAAACAGGATACTGGGCTTGATGGACCTTGGTCTGACCCAGTATGGCATATCTTATGATTTTATGTTCTTATGCCTATGCTCTGTCCCCTGTGCATGCCCACACCTTAAATACGTATGAAAGAACTTGCATGTGTACTGCCTAAATTATGCACTTAAATCCTTGAAAATAGGCGACATATGCATGTAAATGGTGCATATCTTTATGCAGTTCTTTATAAAATCATCAGGCCCAATATTCAAAGGGATTAACCATGTCAATCCCCTTACTCTGGATATTCTGAATATCCCGGATGCTGCTGCATGCATGCCACAATGCTAACCTGTTAGCATTCCAGGAGTGTTCTGGAGGTGGTACCTGGTCATAACTGGGTAGTGGCGATATCACCGCTGCCCAGTTAGCTTCCTGGAAATCTTGGCAATCCAGATATTCAATGCCAGGGCCTGGATATGGCCCCGGTATTGAATATTTGGATTTAAGTTTCTGCGGCGACAGCTAGCTGCTGAAACCGCATTAGTCACCGCACTGAATATCCCCTCCCATCACCTTTATGTGCAAAGTGATGCACATAAGGAAGAATAACCCCAATCATAGCTACACAATGCTAGATTCCACATCAGGACCGCCCAGGCAAAGGATCTAGGCATTATCATGGATTTTCTGCTCAGTGTGCAATGGCAACCAAAAAAGCAACCAAAAGGTCATGTTTGCTAAGCCCCACATCGGTAACACACGTGTTGGCCATGTTACTTGCGTGGGGTTGTGAGCTAACTGCAGGGGGGCAAGAACATCTGTCCCCCTGCAGTTAACACACATCATCTGTGCCAAGCCTACCCTAGCAGTGCTATGGCAGGAATGCCCTTGTCCCACCCAGGCACTGTCCAAATACTGCATGCTAACTCTGCACTGCTCCAGTAATGCACATTAGTAAACATGCCCAAAATGTTAGGAATCATAAAAGGCATAGACTGTAACACAGAAAATTATAATGCTTCTGTATTTCTCTAAAGTATGAATGTTGCCTCTAATTCTGGTCACCACATCTCAAAAAGGATATAGCAAAATTAAGTGCAGAGAAAGTCAACCAAAATGATGGAACTACTCTCATATGAGGAAAGGTTAAAGAGGTGAGGGCTCTTCAACTTGGAGAAGAGACAGCTGAGGGGAGATATAATAAAGGTCTATAAAATCCTGAGTGGAGGATTGTTTACTCTTTCAAAAGACACAACAACTAGGGGGCACGCCATGAAATTACTAAGTAGTACATTTAAAACAAATAGGAAAAAATATTATTTTCTATCAACGCATAGTTAAGCTTGGAACTTATTGTTGGAGGAAGTATTAAAAGCAGGTAGCATAGCTGGATTTAAAGAAGGTTTGGACAAGTTCCTGGAGGGAAAGTCCATAATTGTTATTAAGGTAGGCTTGGGGAAACCACTGTGTTTCCCTGGGAATAAGCAGAATGGAATGTATCTACCTTTTGGGACTCTCCCAAGTACTTGGGACTTGGATTGGCCACTGTTGGAAACAGGACACTGGTCTCGAATGGTGTTTGGTCTGCTCCAGCATGGCAATTCTTACAGTCTTATGATTTGGGTGAGGGAGGGAGGGGAAAAGATGAGTGGAAGAATGGGTAAAGAGAGGCTTTAGATGACAAAAGGAGAGATGGTAATCAGATTAGGGGAAGGGGCAGGACCGGTGCAAGGATATGAGGCACCCTAGGTGAAACTTATTCCTGGCGCCCCCCTCCCTCCCTGCTCCCACTGCTGCCCCTCTCCAAGACCTGCTGTGGTGACAATAAACACCACCGCAATGCTTACCAAAATCTCTGATGCTGTAAACTTCCTTTTGCAAGGGGGAGGAAGCAACTGGTCCAGGCTGTCCATTTCAGTTTTTATCTGCACATTTTCTAATTTGTGATCACTTCTTCCGTATTTGGTGAGGGGCTGCCTCTGTGTTTAGATTTGCATTTTAGATTTAATTACTTGCATTTTTCCCAATGTGAGCTCACAGCAAATTACATTCAGACATGTTAAGTCATCGCTTTAAAATAAGCCTGCAAAAGGAAAAGGATATGAATGGAGAGGGGGTAAAATAATTTTATAGCAGCGTAACGTTTCTCTGTTCCTTGCCTGGGGGAAGAGTCAATCTAAGAAGAATAAAAAGAGACCCCTTCTCCAAAATTTGTGCAGGACCCTAACTGTCTCGATTCCATGGCTTTGTTGAAATACCAACCGACATGAGCTTAATGAACCAATTTCCTCAAATCACAGTGCACCAGATGCCGGCATATAATGCAACAGAAAGGGAAAATGGGCAGGCTAGATGAACCTGACAGCTATCATCTGCCATCATGCTCTGCTTCTAGGTTTACGTCCAATCCATGAATCTGCGTCACTTCCCTAAGCATGCAGTTACGCTAATGGGGGTCTTTTATTAATGGGTGCTAGCAGGCAGTGTGTATCCTGGTATGCGCCGAAGGCGCGCGGTGATGCACATTTCCAGCTAGCAGAGTCAAAACAGTGCAAGATGATTCCTGCGCTAACTGTGCAATCTGCATTAGGGTCATAAGGGGGCAGGTCATGATAGAGAGTGGACGTGGCAAGCTTAGTGCACTCGCACCAATGCAGCACATGCTAGGAGACAGGGCTCCACATTAACTGCTGGAGAAATACTTTCTACGGCCCCAACAGTTAACATGTTAGTGTTGCACCTAACATGCCAGGGTGTTATTGGCCCATTAAATGTAACACCTTAGCGCCCGTTAGTAAAAAAAAACCAAAAACCCTTATATTTTGTTTAAAGAAAACGTACTTTTGTGCTGTACAGTATATTTATTTATTTAGCTAATCTTAAATACCGCAAATCTGAGACTCTAAGCAGTTTACAAAAAACAACATGCCAAGATGGCTTTACATAGAACATGGAAACAGGAACAACGGAACAAAAGTAAATTACATAAAGCAGAGGTAAATAAGATCAACGAGCTGGCAATTATGCATCATTACTTGAGAAATGCTCTAAAAACAGGTGAGTTTTCAGTCTCTTTTTAAAGTCCAACAAGTCATGGACGGTACGAAGTTTATCTGGGAGCATCTTCCAAAATGCTGGAGCAAAGAAGGAAAAGCCTCTTTTCAAGGTTGTGAGGTTAACCTTGGTGCTTATAGACAGAACGAGTAATGTGTTGAGGGATCCTGATCTTCTGCTTCTATTATCAGGCATCATCTGGATAAGAGACTGCAGGAAAGTAGCAGATAGGCCATGAGTGATTTTGAATGTCTTAAGCAAGGATTTGTATTTAATTCATTGAGGCATAGGTAGCCAGTGCAGCTGTTTAAGAAGCGGCATAATGTGCTCTGATCCTGAGGCATTGAAGAGGAGGTGAACAACTGTATTCAGGCTAGCTGGAGAGGATGAGTGGTGTATTTGGGCAGGCCTTGAAATATAAGATTACAGTAGTCAAAATGTGGAAATATAAGAGCCTGCAGGACAAAGTGAAAGTTGTGTGATTCAAGGAGTGGCCTGAGATGCTGTATGCTCTTGAGCTTGTAATAGACGTTTCTCACGGTGTTACTTATATGCGAAGAAAAAGAGAAGTGTTGGTCCAGAGTGACGTCCAAGTAATGTATCTCTGGCTTGACTTGCAACTGAGTACTATCAAAGGAAATGTAGGGCAGTGGAATAAACTTAATATCCCTAGTGACAAAGAGGATCTCAGTCTTCTTATAGTTTATAGTCAAATTGTGTTGAGTGAGCCAACGTGTAATGGAACTGAAACACTCCCTCAGATGAGGGAAGTCTGGGTTGGAAGTGTAGATAGGAGTGTACAGCATCACATCATCAGTGTATAAATGGTAGAAGACATTATGTTTTGTTATAATAGAGCAAACTGGTTGAAGAAAAAGGTTAAACAATAACGAAGAAAATGCGATAATGCGGATCCTTGAGGGACTCCTTGGTGCTGTACATATGCAGAAGATGTTTCGGAACCCATTTTGACCTGTAACTGCTGGCTGGTAAGGTATGACTGAAGCCAATATACAGTGGTACCTCTGAAGCCTAATACATTTAGGTATTGAAAAAAAATATACATATATATTCATTTTACTGACAGATAAGCATCATCTGATGTTCTATTACAGAGCAGCCAGGACTCACACTATCTTCTTAACCCTACACAACTTGCATTCCAATTATAAAATAACTCTAAAAGAAAAAATAGTCAAAATAATAAAGTTCAATGGCAAGTGGTCAAGACAAAGAATAGCAAAAACCTATCTCTTCAGTGAGGCTTCAACATTTAAATGTTGCTAAGAAATTTGGGCCCGATATTCAGTTGTGACAGCTATGCACCTCTAAAGCGCATAGCCGTTGCCACTGAACCTTAACCCCGGATATTCAATGCTGTGGCTATATCCAGCCATCGGGATTGAATATCTAGGTCTGCCACAATGCACCGCATGGCTCAGAAGCTAACCGGGTGGCGGTGATATTGAGCTGCTGCCCGGTTAGCTCCCACAGGTGAAGATAGGCCACTTTTTCCCATGCCTGTCTTTATCTGCGGGTCGCTAACCAGGCAGCGGTTCAATATCACCGCTGCCCGGTTATCAACGGGTGCAACCTCTGCTCCACCGCAGAACACCGACAACATGCCTCGATTCTACACGAATAGCGTCAGGGCATGTAGCGGTGGAACCAGTGGATATTCACTGGCACTAGCCATTTTAGTGCCGTTGAATATCCCTCTATAGCAACATTTACATGTTTTACAGGTTTTTAAATCGTGTAAATGCCTTTAAATATCGGGCCCTTGTGACTTTTGGCTAAAATCCCATCTTCAAATTGAAAACAGGAAAAAAATCATTCTCATCTGCAGCTGACACAGGCTTTGATAACAATGAATCATTTATGGCTACATTTACTTTGCACGAAAGTGGACGTAAATGAGGGGGAACATCAAGATTCACTAAAGTACTATATGTGGCAAGAACCAGGGAAGCCAGTGTTGAGATTCTGCTTCTGCCGCTGACATGACTTGTGACCTTGGGCAAGTCACTTTATCTCCCAAACTATGGGTAGCTACTTAGATCGTAAGGTCTTTGGGGCAGGAATATATTGTATCTGAATACTTATCACCACTGTACAACGCTGCATATGTCCAGCAGCACTATTAAAATGACAATAAATCTGCCCCTGGCATGTATAGTAACAATAATTATCTATATACTGGTGCCTACGAGCAGCAGCTACTGTGCCATACCTTACTGTGGTGTGATGTGGCTGTCTGCATGCCAGAGGGCAGCAAGAGGCAGGGCTTGTGCTACCATTAGGCAAAGTAGGCGGCTACCTAGAGCATTAGCCCTCTGGAGGTGCTAAATGCTGCCACTGTCACCCCTCTCCAGGGCCTGTAGCAGCGGCATTGGCTACGCAATCGTGACGCAGCACTTACCTTAGGGTTCCTGTGCTGTGCCACGGTTTCAGGCTTTTACTAGTTGCCGCTTTCCCCCACCCCCCTCTGACGCAGACTTCCACAGCACAGTGCCAGAGTCCTAAGGTATGTGCTGCTTCACTGTTTCGTAGCAATGCTGCTGCCGCAGGCCCTGGAGAGGGTTGACAGCGTGGAGGGCCCACCTAGGTTGCCTCAGTCCTTGCACCAGCCCTGGCAAGCGGTATAAATCCCGTGCTTATACACATAGGCAGTGGTAATTTTCTTAAAAAATACAAATGACCATGTGTAGGCCAGCGATAGCACGCACCTTCCACTCTAGCTGCCTTGGAGAAGTAATTTGTGCAGTTCCAGCTGTTCCAGGATTGCAACATGGCATAAGAATTGGCAGAAAATCATCACTGCACTTAGCAAATGTATCACCTCAGGGAATATTAAAAATCCAGTATATATTTGCATGAGTTTGGGTGAGGCTTCACTTATAAACAGAAGATTAACATACTGTCAGAGGAAGTGACGTCACTGACGACATGGCAGCTTAAGCTGAGAGCTCCGTGCCCAGGCGAAACACGAACCCACAAAAAGTGGATTTAATTGACCAAGGCTGAGCAAGCTGGTGGTGAGACACTTCCCTGACAGAGGAGGTGATGGCAGTGAAAAAAGCAAAGGCGGATTTAAAGGCTTTCACATTTAAAAACAGCGCAGATGCCAGTCAGGCAAACCTAAAATGGAGGTGACTAATGCAACAATGGGGGAGAAAAAGTGCCAGACAGCGAAGGGGCAGAATGAAACTACGAGCGATGTCCAGCAACTGCAGAAAGATCTGAAGGGGTGGTTCTCTACACTTCATCAAGACATCACAGGTTTGAAACTGGAAGTGAAAAAGTAGGTAGAGCACCTATGGCAGGACCTCATGGATCTGGGCCAGCAGTTGGAGGAGGCAGACAGCAGACTGGAAGAGAACACTGGGCAAATACAATCGCTCAGGCAGGCGGACAGTAGACTGTATAGCATGCAGGAATTGCTGCTCAGTAAAATGGAAGACCTCGAAAATAGGTCCCAGAGTTCCAACTTGCGCATTCGGGGGATCCCCGAAACTAACACTGCAGAGGAATGTAAAAAGATAGTGGAAAGAATCTGCAGAATCATGGCGCAAAAAGCGGAACTCCCAGAGGCGGATTTATGTTTTAAAATTGAAAGAGCCCATCGAGCCTTGGGGCCCAGATGTGAGGGGAGAACACGAGACACTACTGCCTGCTTACATGAGCATGCAACAAAGGAAACTATGGTGGTTGTGGCACGAAAAGCTGGGAAAATACAATGGGACAACAGAGAAATTGAGATATATGGAGACCTATCCCTAATAACATTAAAGAAGCATAGAGCTTTCAGGGCGGTCACAATGCGCCTTCGCGAGGAACATATAAAATACCGCTGGCTGTTTCTCGTTGGTATCCAATTCACTATTGAGGAAGTGACAACGCTGGCACGTTCAGCGGACACAGCATTAGAAGCAAAGCAGCAGGCAGACTGGGCGCAGCTTCCATCCAAGTGGAGAGGAGGGAGTGGACAGCACACGGAGCCAGGACAATAAACACCAGGCAGGATGGTCCCGAGTCTCTGGAAGTGAAAATAAATTACGCAAACAGAAGAAGGCGGCAGAAGGAAACACTGAACACTGATTGCTGACCCCAGCTTCCTAGGATTGCTGAAGTGCAAGGGACTAAATGTGGTGTATGTTAAACTTGAGATTCAGAGACTATATACAGAGAGTTAGTAGTTGTAGGCAGAATATATGAAGGATAGGGGGGAGGGGAGGGCTACGGGAAGGAAAAAGATGGTTAGGACCACCATAGCAAGATATATATTAAGGAGCTAACTGGAAATGTGAATAATTGTTTATGGAAACATTAAAAAGGTGAATGTTAGGCCGGTCAGTGACAACACACCTCCATGAGTAGGAGAGAGGAGAGGAGGGGACCTAGAATGTGGGGGACTGGACGGGAGGGATGGGATGGGATGGAGGAAGAAGTTAACTAAAACTGGCGGGGGGGGGGGGGGAGAAGTAGGGGTAAGGGAAAGGGAGATGGCGGCATCATGCCTGTGTAACAGGAATTCAGTGGTTACGATAGGGGAACTTAATGTGGTGATACTGAATGTGAGGGAACTCAATGCTCCTAGGAAGCAACAATTACTGTACAAAGAACTTTGGAAATTTATTTTTATTCAAAGTTGGTAACAACATACTCAACAAGCAATTCAACAATACACAAGACCAACTTTCTGTTTATCATCCCTTCCCCCCCCCCCTTTCCTCCCCCTCGGAGGCATATTAACATTTAAGGAATTCCAGCATAGGTAGCCACAAATCTTTAAATTTCTCATGTTTCTGGCGCCGCAAGGCTGTCAGCTGCTCCATCAGAGCAATCCGCCATAGCCGGCTCTTCCACTGTTCCAAGACTGGTAGCAGGGCCTGCTTCCACGCCCTAGCAATTTCACTTCGAGCAGCTTGAATACACGCTCTTATGGGGCGTTCAAACTTCCTACCACAACTGTCAGGCCAAATCCCCAACAACCCAAAACCCATATCCAACTCTATTTGCTCCCCAAATACCCCTTGTATCCGCTCTCCCACCGCTCCCCAGTAAACCCTTACCTGTGGACACTCCGACCACACATGCAGAAAGGATCCCTCACCCCCACATTCACGCCAACTCCTATCCGACACCTCTGGGAACATCCTATGCAGCCTCACCGGAGAATAGTACCAACGGTACAACAGCTTATAGGATGTCTCCCGGATCGCCACCGACAGGGCCTGTCAATTAATATTCACATACACTCGCTTCCAATCCTGCTCCCCCAGCTCCCTACCCAAATCCCTTTCCCATACTATCTGGTGCGGGTACTTCCTAGGGAAACCTCCTCCCAACCCACGGTACAATTGAGTTATCAGCCCCCTAGAGCTCTCCCAGCCCTGCCAAAGCACTGCCCTACCATCCTGAACCCCCTCCCAGGACTCTCGAATATTCTTTTGGGTCAAAAAGTGTTTAACTTGCAAGTGTGGAAAGAGGTCTCCCCTGTGCAGCTGATATTTCACCCTAAGGTCTGGGAAGGGAATCAGGTCTACATCTTTTACAAATTTGTCAAAGGTATCTAGCTCCACTCTCTCCCAACACCGGAATACCACCTCTCTTCCCAGAATAAATTCTACTGTCTCCCTCACTGGGGCTAACAACGAGAAATTTGCTCCTGGGGCGAAGTGGCGATGTGCTTTATGCCACTGTGTTACCAAATGCCATATATACGGATTCCCCCTCCACCTCCCCTCGGGAAGCTTATCCAGTATCCAGGGCAAGTGCTTCAATTGGGTCCCCCCTGCCCAATATTGCTCCACTTCCCAAAACCGTTTCGAGATATCCTCCATGGCCCTCCACTCAAATACCTGCCGCATTTGGGCAGCAGCATAATACCTCGCCACATCAGGTATACCTAGCCCCCCTCTCCCTATTCGCATACATTACCCTTCTACTCACCCGCGGATGACTGTTCCCCCACACAAAGGCGAATATCTGGCTCTGTAATTGTCGCAGTTCCCGGCTTGCTACCCCAACTGGCAATGTTTGAAACAGATATAAAAGGCGAGGTAAAAGATTCATCTTGAAGACTGCGATCCTCCCCCAGCCAAGACAGCTCCACTCCTTTCCATCGTGACATATCCTTCCTCAATTGCCCAAACAACGGGGGATAATTTGCACCATATATCCCAAGTGGATGAGCCATGACCTGCACTCCCAAATATTTTATGGATCTATTCGCCCAGCGAAACAGAAAGGAAGCTTTCAAACTCTCAATAACCGGGGGCTTTAACGAGATAGACATAGCTTCTGTTTTATCCCATTTAACTTTAAACCCCGAGAGTCCCCCATACTCCCTAAGCTCCTTCATCAGAACCGGAAGGGATACAATCAGCTGAGTTAAGGCAAAAAGCATGTCATCAGCGAATACCATCTTATGTTGTGTCGTCCCTACCCCTATGCCCGATATCCTGCACTGACCGAATCCTAGTGGCCAACGGTACCATAACCAGTGCAAAAAGCAGCAGGGACAGTGGGCAACCCTGGCGTGTTCCACGCCCCAGAAAGAAAAACTCAGAATAACATCCATTCACATATACAGCCCCTTCAGGCGAGGCATATAGTGCCTTTATCCATGCACGAAACTTAGGGCCCAGTCCTATATGCTCTAAGACTACTTGAAGAAAATCAAAGCTAACCCTATCGAAGGCCTTCTCCGTATCAATGGAGTGAAACATGGCCTGCTGTTGCTCCTGCCTTGCCAGCCACCCCAACTGAATCACTCTCCTTATCCCATCTGCCGGTTGTCTCCCCATAATAAACCCGGACTGGTCTGGGTGTACCAACCCCGGCATGAGCGGACCCAATCTCAACGCCAACACCTTTGCCAAGATCTTAACATCAATATTCAATAGCGAAATGGGTCGATAAGATCTGCATACCGCCGGGTCTCTCCCCGGTTTGGGAATCACCACTATGGCCGCTTGGCTTATGGATGCCTCCCCCTTCAAAATGGCATTAAACACTCTTGTCAAGACAGGTCCCAGCGATTCCAACAATCTTTTGTAAAATAGGCCCGAGAATCCATCTATACCCGGAGCTTTACCAGGAACCAAAGACTTAATGGCACCCATCACCTCCTCCAGAGCGATATCCTCATCCAACCCCTCCCCCACTGATTTTTCTAACCTCGCACTGCCTTTCCCCCCATTCAGTAAGTACTGTTTAATTGCCTCTCTCTCGCGGGGAGTGTCCGCTGTATACAGATCCTTATAGTATTCACGGAACCGCTCCCTAATGTCCCTACCTTTAAACAACATTTTATCTTGTGGGCCTTTAATTTTCGCAATAGCTTGTCGCTGCCTCTGGGCTTTAACTTACTACTCAAAAGGCGCCCCGATTTATTATCAAATTCGTAGTAACGCTGTCTTACTCTCTCGAGTTGACTGGAAATCCGTTCCAACTGTAAAGTGTTGATTTGCCTTAAAACCTCTTCCACTGACCCCTCAATCTAGTGCCCCCTCCACCCGCTGTTTATGGGTCCTCTCCAATTTCTCCAACTTCCCAGTGAGGCTACATAGTTCTTCCTCTCTCTTTCTTTTCCACTGGGCTCCCATTTGGACTAAGTGCCCCCTCACCACCGCCTTCAATCCATCCCAGAGCACTCCCGTGGTTACTTGCTCTGTGTCATTCAACTCCATATATTCTGCTATCACCTTCTTTAGCCTCTGCTCCACTCCCTCCCCCTGAAGGAGATAGTCATTCAACCTCCAGAAGGTTCGTCGGCCTGTTTCCCAAGGTGACCCAAACCACGCCCCCACCGGGGCGTGATCAGACCAGGTGACGACCCCAATGGTTGCCTTAACCAAGGCCTCCTTCCATTACCCATCCCCCAAAAGGTAATCTATTCAGCTGTAGGACTCGTGTACCACCAAGTAGAATGTAAAGTCTCTTGCCAGGGGGTGGGTCAACTTCCATAAGTCCTCTAACCCATATTCCCGCATCCACCTCTGGAAATGTCTCAACCCCGCTTCGCTCCCCTCCCGCTTCCCTGCTCTACCATCCAACCAATACCCTCCCCTGAGTCTTCCCATCCAACCATTTACTTATCTCCTCCCAAAACCCCCCTTGCGCCGAGTTTGGGCCATACACTGAGATTAATGTCACTTGCTCCCCCCCCCCTATCTCCCCCACCACGGCTAACGCCCTCCCATCCGATTTCCTATACACTTGCCCCACACCAAAGGGAACATCTTGCCTAATAAAAATTTGCTACCCCAGCTTTCCTCCGACCCCCCTCCTCCGCTGCAAAAAAACCCTGAAATGTGGCCGATCCCAGCAATCGCTCATCACACTTACGCATATGGGTTTCCTGCACAAAAGCCACCTGCCACTGCTGATCCCGCACCTCCCTCCACAACAGCTTTCTTTTATGAGGTGAATTCAGGCCCCTCACATTCACGCTACCAACTATCAAGCCAGATGCCATAACCGCATTATACCCCCCTTCCTGCCCCCATTACACACCATCCATGCCTCCCCCTCCCCCCGACCCCAATCACATAGAGCTCCACTCCGCCGATCCCCGAGGAAGAGACCGCCCTTTGGACGCTGTTCTATCACCCCACCCGTTATACACAACCCTTTTAACAACCATTCCCAACTCCCTGCTCCCCTTCCCCCCTTCCCAGCTAAACAACAATAAACACATTATACCATCATAACAGCAGCTTATTTAAATAACATATCCCTTCCCACCTCCCTCCTCCCCCATACAACCTGCTGAGATACACCTCTCCCAGCTCTGGTGCTCTAACCCGTTAGCGCTTTCAACCTACGGAACCAAAGAACAAAACCAGCAGTCTCTACATTTTAAGAGTCACACAGTTCCATTTGAAGTTGCTCCAGTGAGTTCTCCTTGACCCACCGCTCCAGACTTCCTCCTCAGGCCTGTCCCTTCACCGACACCCTCTCCCATCCAGGATGCGCAGCTTTGCTTCTATTCTTCACCGGTGCCTTTGCCACCTCTGGCAAGCGAGAAGCCCCCTCCTGCTGCAAAGTCTTCCAGGCCTCTTCCTCCGTTCGCACCCTAAAGCCACGTCCATTTATATCCATCAACAAGGCGAAAGGGAAAAGCCATCGATATTTCATTTTCTCAGTCCTTAAGTACTGTGTGACCAGCTTCAGGTCCCGGCATCTCTGTAAAGTACCAGCGGAGAGATCGTGGTAAAGCTCCACTTTTTGACCTTCCCAGGTAAAGCTCCTCCGGGCTGCAGCAACCTTCATCGCCTTCTCCTTCAATGGATATGAGGTTTGCATGCCACAATGACCCGTGGCTGTCCACCTTACTCCAGTCCCAGTGCATGGTGCGCCCTCTCCACTGCCACTTCCACTCCCTCCGCAGCGCCTTCATCACCCTGCATCAGAAAGCGGCAAACCCTCTGAACTACGGCCGCCACGTCTGCAAAGGCCTCCGTCTCTGGCAACCCCCTCAGATGCACATTATTACACCGAGAGTGGTTTTCAAGGTCCTCTAACTTGTCCCTGAGGCTAGCTTGTTCAACTTGGAAGCGCTGCATCTGGGCCTCTGTTTCCGTCGCTCTCTCCGCCTGCTGATCGGCCTGCTCCTCCAGCATTTCTACTCGATGGCCCAGCTCCCGCACATCTTCTTTGATGCACGCTTTAGGGATCGCATCCAACCCCATATGTCACCATGAGTGCAGCCCTCGTCAGTACGATCCAACTCCTCCTCCGACTCCTCTCCCGACGACATGTGCATCGATCTTTAATGAAGAAGATATAAGGAAGCTACCATTCCTGAAATGGTATTTAAAGGTGATGTATCAGAAGAATTGAAAGAAAAGCATAGTTACTCACCTGTAACAGGTGATCTCCGGGAACAGCAGGAATTTAGTCTTCACATATGGGTATCGTCGGTACTGATGGAGCCTGCGCGGGAACGCTCCCCAGCGTCCAATTAGAAAGTTTTTGGGAGCATCTCACAGCGCCTGCGTGCTGCCTTCCCGCCTTTCCCAACTGCCTTTCTCCAGTTGAGTTTTAAAGCTGAGACAAAGAGAGAGAGAGGGAAAGGAAAGAAAAGAGAGATACAACTCCTAGGGGAGGTGGGTGGGTTGTGAAGACTAAATTCCTGCTGTTCCCGGAGATCACCTGTTACAGGTGAGTAACTATGTTATCTCCAGGAACAAGCAGGAATGTAGTCTTCACATATGGGGACTCCCTAGCTCCTGATGCCAGGGAGAGACCCCAGAAGTTGTGTGTCCCTGTGAAAGGGCTCCACTTCCCCCCATGGATCTCTGGCATCCTACCGGGAATGGTGGGTAGGAGTTGATTAAGTATGGAACAGGTGTTGTAGAACAGTCTGACCAAACAAGGCATCCCGGTGGGAGTCCTTGTCCAAGCAGTAGTGAGCTGTGAAGGTATGAACCGAGGCCCATGTAGCTGCTCGACAGATGTCATCAATAGACACAGAGTGGAGATGAGCCATTGAGGCTCCCATGGCCCTCACATTGTGAGCTGTGACATGGCCTTCCAGAGAAAGGTTCTTACTCTGATAGGTAAAGGAAATAATTGTGCAATCCAATTGGACAATGTTTTCTTGGAGACTGGAAGTCCCAAATGAGAAGGATCAAAAGCAACAAAGAGTTGAGGACTTTCTATGTTGCTGTGTTCTTTGTAAGTAAAAGGCAAGTGCTTTTTTACAGTCCAAAGTATGAAGATTCCTTTCTGCATTTGAAGCATGAGACCTTGGAAAAAATACAGGCAGAAAAAACTGCTTGGTTCAAATGAAAAGGTGAGACCACCTTTGGCATAAAGTGTGGATGAGTCCTAAGGACTACCTTATCATGATGGAACCTCGTATAAGGAGGATCAGCAACCAATGCTTGCAATTCACTGATGCGACATACTGATGTGATTGCAATGAGGAAGATAACTTTACAGGAAAGGAATTTCAAGGACGTAGTAGCTAAGGGTTCAAAAGGCGGCTTCATGAGCTGGCCAAGAACCAGATTCAGGTCCCATGCCACTGGTGGTGGCCTAATGGGAGGCTTAGTTAGAAGAAGGCCCCTCATAAATCTAGCTATGAGAGGATGAGAGGAAATAGGCTGCCCATTTAAAGGCTTTAAAGAAGCTGAGATAGCACTTAAATGGACTATTACTGAGTTAGTCTTAAGTCCTGCATTAGATAAATGAAGGAGATACTCCAGTAATGATTCCAGAGGTATCGCAAGGGGGTCAAGACCCTTCTGCGAACACCATATGGAAAACATTTTCCACTTGAAAGCATAAGAGCATCTTGTGGAAGGTTTCCTGGAAGCACAAAGGACATCCTTTACTTGTTGAGAAAGGTTAAGACCATGTAGGTCTAGGCTCTCAGCAACCAGGCCCTGATGCAGAGTGTGGGGATCTGGATGCCACAACATCCCATCCTCCTGAGACAGGAGATCTGGAGCAGATCCCAACTCCAGAGATGGAGCTTGAAAGAGATGTAGGAGCAGAGGGTACCACACTTGCCATGGCCAATGTGGAGCTATGAGAATCATATGGCCTCTGTCTCTCTGAAGCTTGAAAAGGGTTTTGGGAATTAGGGGAATGGATGGAAAAGCATATAGGAAGTCCTGACCCCAATGGAGGAGGAAAGCATCCCTGGCCTGACAACCCTGAGCCGGAATTCTGGAACAGAACCGGGGAAGTTTGGCATTCAGTGGACTTGCAAAGAGGTCTATGTCCGGGGTTCCCCAAATTTGAAAAATCCTTGCTACCTGGTTCGCATGGAGCGACCATTCGTGTGGGAGCAGAACTCGACTGAATCTGTCTGCCCAAGAGTTTTGAATGCCTGGCAAATACACTGCAAGGAGATGAATTTGATGCTCTCTGGCGAGGGCCCAAAGTCGCAAAGCTTTGTTGCAAAGCGACAGAGAGCCTGTTCCTCCCTATAATGCCTCTCTATCATTCCATGGTGAGACCACACCTTGAATATTGTGTGCAATTCTGGTCGCCATAACTTAAAATGGCTATAGCAGAATTAGAAAAGGTACAGAGAAGAGCCACCAAAAGGAAAGGCTTAAAAGGTTAGGGCTCTTCAACTTGGAAAAGAGACGGCTGAGGAGAGATATGATAGAGGTCTATAAATGAATGAATGGAGTGGAGCGGGTAAACATAGATCGGTTGTCTGCACCATTAAAAAGTAGAAAGACTAGGGGACATGCAATGAAGCTATAATGTAACCTATTTAAGACTAGCAAGAGAATATTTTTTCACTCAACGCGTAATCAAACTCTGGAATTCATTACTGGAGGATGTAGTAAAAGCTGTTAGTGTAGCTGGGTTTAAAAAAGGTTTGAACAAATTCCTGGAGGAAAGGTCCATAAACCATTATTGAAAAGAACCCGAGAAATCCATTGCTTGCCCCATGACAAGCATTGTGGAACCCATGTACCTTTTTGAGAACCTGCCAGGTACTTGTGACCTGGACTGGCCACTGTTGGAAATAGGATACTGGGCTTGATGGACCTTGGTCTGAACCAGTATGGTATTTCTTATGTTTGTATGATTTGCCTGATGAACAAAGTTCTTGAGGACGGTTGTAGGGAGAGATAATGAGGCACAGCAGAGTGAAAACACTTGTAGTTTCAAAAGGAGAAGTTTGAACTGGATGTGGAAACAGATAGGGAGCCAATGAAGTGACCTGAGGAGAGGTGTTACATGAGCATAGCGATTCTGGTGGAGGATTAGCCTCACAGCTGAGTTTTGAATGGATTGGAGAGGAGAAAGATGATTCAGGGGGAGATCAGTGAGGAGCAGGTTGCAATAGTCTAAAGGGGAGATGAACAGAGAGTGGATAAGTGTCTTTGTAGTGTGTTCAGAAAGGAAATTTTGCTGATGTTAAAGAGAGAGAAATTACAGTATAAAATATAATGATAGTATAAAATATCTTTTATACTTCGACAAATAGAGAGGGTGACCTGCACAGAGGGGCAGATACAACCCTACAACGCTAAATAAGGGCACAGAGGGCAGACTAGATGTATCATATTGGTTTTTATCTGCTGTCATATACTATGTTGCTATGTTATGTTAGGTTATAGCTGTTGGATATGTGGGAAGAAAGAAAAATCAAAGAGGATGCCAAGGTTGCAAGCTGAGGAGACAGGGAGGATGATAGTGTTATTCACCAAGATAGAGAAAGAAGGAAGATGGTGGGTGGATTTAAGGAGAAAGATAATAAGCTCTGTCTTGGCCATGTTCAGTTTTAGATAGCAGCAGGACATCCAGGCAGAAACATCAGACAAGCAGGCTGAGATACAAGCCTGGATTCCTGAAGAAATTTCAAGGGCAGAGAGGTAAATCTGAAAGTCATTAGCATAAAGATGGTACTAAAATCCATGAGAGGAGATTAGAGAGCCAAAGGAATGAGTATAGAGTGAGAAGAGGTCCCAAAACTAATCCCTGAGATATACCTACTGAAAGTGGGTTAGCAGTGGAGGAAGATCTATCAGAGCATACTCTGTGATGAGAGAGAAAAAAGGAAAACCAAGCCAGAACAGAGTCCCTAAAGCCAAGTGAAAACAGGTATTGAGAAGGCAGTGAGCAACAGAGTCTGAAGCAGCACATAGATCAAGAAGGATGATAGTTGGATTTGGCCAAGAAAAGGTCCCTGAAAACTTTGGCAAGGGCCATTTCAGTAGAGTGTAGAGGACATTGTGCGATGAGACGGAATGAGCAAGTTAGGGACAGACAGTGGGTATAGAGAGCACACTGCAGTCATTAAGGGGTGCATATCATATGCTCTCAATGTTGCAATTAGCATGGATGCAATTAACGTCACTTCAATAAGTGGCATTGTGTACTCGTGTTAATTGTGAATGATGTACTTTTCTGTGAAATAACTGCTAGTCAAATGCTAGCCACACTGCCGACAGGTAGCACATAATCTTTGCTTTTACTGTGCGCTGATTTTTCCACAAAGCGCATGATAAGTACAAAAACTTACTACACCTTAGTAAAAAGGCCCTTAAGTATTTTGGAGCAGGGGCAGGGAATTTAAATTAGAGGGAAAGTCTTCAGGTAGTGCAAACAAAAGCACATGCACCAGATCGAAGCTTGGTTACAGCTGAGCTGAAGAGCTGGCTCCATCAAAATTAAATTAAAATATTGAAATCTTGTATTCACTAAAGGGTTTTGTTGTTTGCAGGTTTTATATTAAGGTATGAAAGAACAAATTAATTGGTGAGAAACCATGGTGCTACTGGCAGATTAGAAACCTTTATTGAATGGCTATAACCATATTCATCAGTCTGAATGTACTGTAAAGATTCTTGCTTAAATAAATCTGGTCTGTATTAAGTGAAATTCAAAAATGTGCAGAAACTCATGCAAAAAAGTAAATCTCTAAAGAACAGAGTCAAATATCCCTCAAGCAACATAAGCAGAGCTGAATTTAAGATTTTGGTGGCCCTTAGAGAGTGGGAGGTGGGGGGAGGGGTACAGAGATCCCAAATACTAGAGATCCAGAAGTGAAGCAAAGGAAGGTAATAGTGACACAATGGTTCCCTTTTGAAGCAGCACATGCATACGGCACTAACGTTAAGTGGGATCAGGCTCCTGTTTGGCCTGCAGATTTAGTGCCTTCAAAACATGGCTCCCTAGACAGTTTGCGAGGTTGCTTATGCCTAAATCCAGGCCTTAGCATAAGAAAAAATACTACTGAACAGATGCCATATTATCTGGAATGAAAAGAAAAACATTTGCCCGTCATATTTCACTTTTCTCTCTAGACTTATTTCAAATATAGAATCTGATATAAAACAAATACATTAAAAGGTTTTTCCTATTTTGCATGAAAAAATGTTCAGTTATCTGGCTGTATGTATTCTGATATATTTGATATCCTATAGTCAAGCTTTAGTAGTCCAGTGCCCTTGGAGTCATGTGGTCCTCCATATAAGCTGCAAAGTATCTATGGACTTAGGGACTAGCAGGACTGTTCTTCAAGGGTGAAGAAGATCTCTGCATCACCCAGTCAGGTTATTTAATTTGACTTTTATACACCTCCCCCAGAAAAGGTGCCCTAAAAATTTCCATCAAAAGCAAGGAGTACCCCAGGGCTCATCGTTATCCTCATTACTTTTCAATATCTACATGCAGCCCATCTGCAATATCATAAGATCATTCAACGTGAATTGTTTGATATATGCAGACGATATCCTATTATACATGCCCTTCTCCACAACTCACATGGACCTGACCCCCCTCACAGACTGCTTCAACGCAGTTTCAACTTGGCTCCAAACACAGAACCTTCGCATCCAACATAAAAAAACGGAGGTGCTATTCATCACCAGAGACACCTACTTTACCCCCCCATCCCATGTCAGTGTCAATGAAGCTGATTTGAGAACCAAAGATGCAATAAAATATTTGGGAGTTACTTTGGATCAACATCTTAACTTGAAAAGCCACATAAGCAACATAGTCAAAGCCGTCTACTTCAAAATACGCTCTCTCAAGCACCTACGCTCCCTATTGGACCCAGATGACTTCCGAACCATATATCAAGCGCTGATACTGCCGCACTTTGATTTTGCAAATTCCATCTTACAAGGTCTCCCCCAATCCACATTAACCCCCTTACAGTTGGCCATGAACACCGCAGCTAGGATCCTTTACGGAGCATCCAGATATGACCACGTGACCCCACTTCTCAAACAGCTGCACTGGCTACCAATCAATGGGAGAATCACCTTCAAAACCCTTCTATTAGCTTTCAAAGCAATCAAAGGTATTTCAGCCTCCTCACTCACTCATCTTATCCACTTTGTCCCTCCCAACAGATCCAGAAGATCAACAGCTGTAAACTTGCTTGCAATACCAAAGGCTTCGACAAAGTACAACTTATCAACCACAAACAGGTCTTTCAGCTGTTACGTACCCAAATGCTGGAATGCTCTACCCCCTGACATTAGGGCCATAGCCAGCCTATATCAGTTCAGGAAGGCCCTAAAAACCCACTTGTTCCTCCAACACTTACCTGACAGCAATTGATCCTAGATATACCCTCCAGGAATTGACCCAATTTAGTTAGAAAAGACCTACATGCATTATCTGACTTTTATCTATCCTTCCAATGTAAATAGATTATGTATATAGTTGACCCTGTTTTCCATGTTTATACTCCTGTTCGATGTAAACCTGACAGCTTGTTGTTATGGTCGTTAAGTTATAATGTAAACCGCACTGATGCTAAATAGCGCGGTATATAAGAAACTGTAATAAATAAATAAAAATAAATAAATAAATATAAAACATAAAGCAAATGTTGTTAAGTGCCGTTGAGTCAGTGTTGACTCATGACAACCCTCTGGATAGTTGACCTAAACTGTGTTTGGTCTTCAGTCAGGCAGCTCATTGTTGACAAAGTGGCACGTATAGCTGCTGTTATTGCATTGATCCATCTCATTGCCGGCCTTCCTCTTTTTCATTGATCTTCTATCTTGCCAAGCATTATGTCTTTCTTTAACAATCTCTCTCTTCGCATGATGTGTCCAAAGTATGAAAGTCAAAGTCTTGTCATCTGAGCTTCTAAGCAAAGCTTAGGTTTGATCTCTAGTACTGACTGGTTTGTTCTTTGGGCAGTCCATGATATACACAGTATTCGTCGCCAGCACTATAATTCAAAGGCATCAATTTTCTTCCGGTCAATCTTTCCTACTCTCCAACTTTCACATCCATATGATGTTATTGAAAATACCATGGACTGGACAAATTGAATCTTTGTATGGAGAGAGACATCTCTGCTCTTCAGAATCTTGTCTAGGTCCTTCATAGCTATTTTGCCAAGAGCAATGCGTCGTCAGATTTCTTGACTGCTTATCCTTTCATTATTGATTGTTGATCCAAGTATATTAAAGTTGTCAACTACAATTTCTTCTCCATCATTGCTAGTTGTCAGGATCTTACTGATTTTGCTAGTTGTCAGGATCTTTGTCTTCTTAACGTTAAGGTGCAGGCCGATTTTAAGACTATGTTCCTTGATCTTGAGACGCAAATATTTCAGATCGTCTTCACTTTCAGCCAGTAATGTGGTATCATACAATTTAATAATCTAACACAATATCAAAACACAAAGAATAAACTTCATAAAGCAAATAAGAACCAATGGGCAAATCATACTGAAGCAAACATAAAACAAGTTGTAAAGGGGCCTATGTATGAAAGGGCTCCAAAATTTGATAAAATAGCACCATAAAATAAAACTTAATGAATTTGGGTCTTACTGTAGGCAACAGAGCAATTGCTCCAGCTAATGATAATGACAATGTGGATTTGGATTTAACTTACACCTTTCCAGCAGTAGCTCATAACATGTTGCATTCAGGTATAGTAGGCATTTCTCTGTCCCCACAGGACTTCCCACATTTTCTTAACGAATTCTCTTTCAATCTGCTAAGAGATAAATATTGGGCACTGATCCAGCAAAACATTCAAAGTTAGGAATATTGCAGCCCATAGGGGCAAGCAGAAGAAGACTACTGAAATGATGGGGCATCCATATTCTTAAGGTTTCTTCAGTCTCACTTTCATGACTTTCGATTTTTTATACCATTTTTTTCTATTCTAAAAATGTGAACTAGGATAATAAAAACTCAATAAAAGGAACTATGCTATCAGCAAATTTGGGGCAGTAAGAATTATTTTTTATAGGTGGTTCAAGAGGATAATCTTATTCGATACAGATTTGGATAAGCCTTACAGTCTTTATCTGTCATCAAGCTTTTTGGTTAGAACATAAGAACATAAGATGCCATACTGGGTCAGATCAATCCATCAAGCCCAGTATCTTGTTTCGAACAGCGGCCATTCCAGGTCTCAAGTACCTGTCAGGTTCCCAAGGTATACACATTCCATGCTGCTTGTCCTAGAGGTAAGCAGTGGATTTCCCCAGTCCTCTTTAATAATGGTTTATGGACCTTTTCTCCAGGAACTTGTCCAAACCTGTTTTGAACCCATCTACTCTTAACAGCTTTTACTACATCATCCACTAATGAATTCCAGAGTTTGATTACGCGCTGAGTGAAAAAAATATTTTCTCCGCTTAATCTTAAATGTGTCACAGTGTAGCTCATTGCATGTCCCCTTGTCTTTCTACTTTTTGAAGAAGTAAACAACCGATCTACGTTTACCTGTTCCACTCCATTCATTATTTTATAGACCATTATTATTTCTTCCCTCAGCCGTCTCTTTTCCAAGTTGAAGAGCAGCCCCTGGGTTTTCTTGGCAGGTATGACTGGAAGTAGATTGACAGACTTCCAGTCATACCTTGCCAAGAAAACCCAGGGGCTGCTGGGTTGCCAAGAGTCAACACTGATTTGAAGGCCCCTAAAACAATATATATATATATTGGTCACCATATCTTAAAAGGGATATAATAGAAATGGAAAAGGTACAAAGAAGAGGTAAAGGGGATGGAAGGATACCCCTATGAGGAAAGGCTTATAAGGTTAGGTCTCTTCAGCATGGTTTCCATTTCTTGCCTAGGTTTCAGACGTTATGTTCCCTTTCATCGATCAAAACAAAATGAATAGGTAAAGGAAAAGGGTACAGTTAGATCAGGAAGGTTTAATGAAGCTGAGAACAGTAGTGCAGCCAGGCAGCCTTGTGAAGAAGATCTCTAGAGGGAATACTACCCATGAGATAACCGATACCAGTCTTCACCTGCTCCCCACAGAATTTGTATGGCTTACATGTTTCAAAATAAAAACATAGCTGTTGTGGTTTTGTTTTTTGCTACATTGTTTTTCTCTTTTTTTTCTAATCTGGTGACTCCTTTCATTGATCGAATACAGTTTATTCTTGACCTTTTCACACAATCTTTAAAATAATGAATTCCATATTATTTTCACATCTTTATTTGCTTGTTTTTTTCTCTTTCTCAGTACATTCATCAGATATTTATGCTGTATCCAAGCTTCATGTTTCAGTGTAGTGCTTACATGGGTTTCAGAATCAGTATAAAGGTGCTGAAATTTAGAGGGATTCATATCGATGGACAGGGGCGGCTCAGGGGCCTGAGGCGAAGTATGAAATGGCGCCCCCCTCCCTTAGAGGGGGCGGAGCTTTTTCAGAAATCCAATCAGAGACTGAACAAAACCAAAAAGCCGATTAGATTATATGGAGGAAATGCAAGATGTTTGCACACAGGGCCGTATCAAGCTGCAATCGCGCCCTGTGCAACTTGCAGCTCAGGCGCACACCCCCCTCTCCCCCCATACCTCCATCCAGCGCTGCCTGCTCTTTCCCTGCTGCTGCCGCCCTCTGTTTTTTTCATGGTGGCACCGGCAGCAGGGAAAGAGCAGGCAGCGCTGGACGGAGGTATGGGGAGGAGGAGGGGCATGCGCCCGATCTGAAAGGCACCAGCACTTTAAACAGATGTGCCCTCCCTGCTCTGACATCGTGTCGGAGGAGGGAGGGACCAGACCTGCTTAAAGTGCTGTGAAAAGGCTTGGGGAGCGCATTTCGGCTGCCTGCTATTGTCCTGCCAGCGGTGGCAGGGCAACAGCAGACAGCCGAAATGTGCCCCCCAAGCCTTTCCGCCCTGTGCAGCTGCACCGCTTGCACAAGTCTAGGTACGGTCCCGTTTGCACATCAAGGAACTAAAAGACAGCAAGAACCAACAGCACAGTTTATACAACTAAATTATAACTCATTTTTATTTTGTTGTTATAAACTGAGTTATGGTTCTTGCTTTTTCTTTTTCAACATATATTTTGCATTCACAGTAGGTGCAGAGCAGAACCAGGACATTCACCCACAGAACTCAATAATTAAACAAAAAAATCTGATTCTGATCATCTCACTAACAACAACAACCAGTATTCTCCAGTACCAGGCATATTGTGAACTAATACAAAACCCTACAACAAAGAGCAAACCTACCATACCATACCATATCAGCACAAACTTCCAAAACTCACATAAGCAGCCCATCCAAAAAAAGCGCCACTATGAATACTACAGTGGGCCCTGGAACATCCATACACCTATCTGAAAAGCTGAACAAGTCAAATTACTACAGTATAGATCTTTATGTACAAACTCCATGTTAACAGAACACCTGACCTTAGTCACACACTCACAGCATCGACCCTCACCAAGTACAGAAGAAGTAACCACAATCTAAAGTAAAAATAAAAATATCTAGACACATTTTAAATTGAAACCCCAAGAAGCCAGAGTCCACATGCAGTGCAACATCAGATAAATAAGAGATGCAGTTCCCCAATACTGTGTAAAATATAAAAATAGCACAAAGTCCAATCACTAAAATTAAATAAAATTATTTTTTCTACCTTTGTTGTCTGACCATTTTATTCTCTGATCATGCTGGTCCCGATCTGAGGCTTCTGCTTTCCTGTCTTCTCTTAGCTCTCTTTCTGTGGTCTATGGTCCATCTACCATTTCTTATCTTTTCTTTTGTTTTCTTCACTTCCTTCCATCAGCCCATTTCCAGTTCCAGTAACCCTCCCCAGTATCAGCCCCCTTTCCAGTCCTCCCCTCCCAGTACCTTCCAATGTCAACCACCTTGCATTCCCACGACTCCCACTGGTGTCCATTCCCTTCAGTTCCCCTCCTTCCTCACTGTCCAGCCCCTTCTAGTCCAAATACCATCCCAGATATCAGCTTATGTCCACTCTCAGTGCCACCCCCCAGTCAGCTCCCTTCCAGTCGCCCTACCCTCTGTCCATCCCCCTTCCAGTGCCATTTGCATGTCAGCTCCCTTCCAGCCTCCTCCCCATTACCAAACCACCTACCACTCCCATCCCCAAGTGTCAGCTCCCTTCCAGTCCCCCTTCAGTACATCCCAGATGTCAGTACCTTTCCAGCCCCCTCCTTCCCCCGTGTCAGCTCCCTTCCTGCCCCCTCCTTCCCCTGGCAGACCCTCTTATTATCCGCTCTCTTCCAGTCCTATTCTACCATCTTCCCACATCAACCCATTTGTAACCCTAGCCCCTAGTTTTCTTCCAGGGCCAGCAGCACTTTCCTCCCCTCCCCCATTAGCCCATTTCCAGTCCCAGCCCATTTCCAGTCCTATCCCCCTTATCAGCCCACTCTAGTCCTAGCACCCCAATCAGCCCATTATCAGTCCTAGCTCATTTCCAGTGCTAGCCACCCATCTGCCCATTACCAATCCTAACCCCCCCAATAAGTCCATTTCCAGTCCTAGCCCCCAATCAGCCCATTTCCTGTCCTACCCTCCTAATCAGCCCATTTCTAGGCCTAATCCCACCAATCAGCCCATTTCCAGTTCTAACCCCCCATCAGCCCATTTCAAGTCCTAGCCACCCCTGATAGCCCACCAGTCCTAACCCCCATCAGCCCATTTCCAGTCCTAGCCACCCCTGATAGCCCATTACCAGCCCTAGCCCCCTCCCAATCATTCGATTTCCAGTCCTAGTCCCCCATAGCCCATTACCAGTCCTAACCCCCCCTCAGCCCACTTCCAGTCCTAGTACCCCCATCAGCCCATTTCCAGTCCTAGCCCCCCCATAGCCCATTACCAGTCCTACCCCCCCATCAGCCCACTTCCAGTCCTAATCCCCCATCAGCCCATTTCCAGTCCTAGCCCCCCATAGCCCATTACCAATCCTAACCCATCATCCCACTTCCAGTCCTACCCCCCCATCAGTCCATTTCCAGTCCTAGCCCTCCACCATCAGCCCATTACCAGTCCTTACCCCCCCATCAGCCCACTTCCAGTGATAATCCCATCAGCCCATTTCCAGTCCTAGCCCCCCCACAGCCCATTACCAGTACTAACCCCCCCATCAGCCCACTTCCAGTCCTAATCCCCCCATCAGCCCATTTCCAGTCCTAGCCCCCCCATAGCCCATTACCAGTCCTAACCCCCCCCCATCAGCCCACTTCAAGAAACTGGCTGCTAAAGCCACTGCCGCCGCAGCAGCAGCAGAAAGTGTCCCACAGCCGCCCCGACAGAGCCCTCCTTTCTCCCTCAGGGCCGCCACTGGCTTTACAGAGCCGCGAAGGGAGTGTTTCCCTTTCTCGTGGCTCTGTTAAGCTCGCCGGCGCTGATGGGAAACAGGCATTTCTTGTTTCCCATCAGCCCTGGTGGGCTTAGCAGAGCCGCGAAAAAGGGAAACTCTCCCTTTGCAGCTCTGTAAAGCCGGCACTGAGGGAGGGAAGAGGGCTCTGCTGGGGCAGCCACGGAGCACTTCCTTCTGCTGCTGCACCGGCGGCAGCAGCTCTTCCGATCGTGGTTTTTTTTTTGAAGGCCGAGTGAGGCGGGCTTTCTGGGGGCAATTTTTGCTGCCTGAGGCTACCGCCAAAAGGTGGCCGCCTGAGGCTACCGCCTCACTCGGCCTCATTATAGAGCCGCCCCTGACAATGGAAGTCACTTGGCACCCTAGGCAACTGCTTTGCTTACTCTACACATTTTCAAAACCTTATTTTCCACAGTATTTAAAAGTTCTTCTTAGGTAGTGCCAGATATACTGAACATTTTGCCCATTTTGAGGTTTCTATACTAAGGGACATGTTTACTAAGCTGGGCTAACAGTTAACACATGCTATTTGTAACTAGGCTCCATGTTATTCAATGGCATCTAATTACAAATAGCGCATGCTAACCATTAGCCTAGCTTAGTAAACATGCCCCTAAGAGCCCCTTTACTAAAGCCCGCAAAAGATTTGCAATTAATGTGCCAAACAAATGCACGTTAATTGCAAAGCCTCCGTGTTAGCCTAGGGGGGGCATGACCAATATGCTCCTTGCAGCTAAAGCGTGATGGACCACTCGAACATGCGCTCTGCTAAGACAAGTTCACTTAACAACTCCCATAGGGGAGTCATTAGGTGAACTCATGTTAACAGCCACGTTGCCGCTGAGTGTGAGGTAATCAATTGCCCTGGTGATAGCAGTAATGCACTCTCCATGCCCACTCTCTGCCCATTCCCCACCCATCCCGTGATTGACAATGTGCGTTTTAACATGCAGTGACAGCTATGCTCACGCGTTAGTGTTCCAACTGCCAGTCCTCTGTGTTAACTGTTAGAATGTTCCCAGTATCTTGCCATACAGTTAACGCAGAAAAAAGATTATTATCATGCCTTAACTGCACTACAGATAATGTGATGTACTTTAGCTACCTATACTAAGGTGACATTAATTGCATTGCATTATCTGCTGTATTATTTATATATTTATTTTGTATTTTTCTCACGCCTTTCCAGTAGTTGTTCAAAGCGAATTACAGTCCAGTATGGTAGGTATTTCCTTGTTTCGGGAGGGTTTACGATCTAAGTTTTTACCTGAAGCAATAGAGGGTTAAGTGACTGGTCTAAGACCACAAGGAGTGTCAGTGGGATTAATAGTTAACATGCAGTAACTACTTCCCTGTTAACTGTAAGGCAGGATCCACACCCATTCTCTGCCTATACCCATGCCAAGTTAGCTGTTGGCATGAAAGCTACTGTTGACTGTTCATGTGACTGAGAATGGTGCAGGGTCTGTGCCTTATACTTACTTGCCCTTTGAGTATTTTTATTGTAGACACAAAATGGGAGAAAGCCTCTAGCATATTAGGCCCTAAATACCTATGGGAACAAAATGCTTAGTACTTAGGAGGAACTTTTAAATATTGTAGAAAGTCAGGTCTCAAGAATGAAAAAGAATCTGGAAAACCTGAATCTTAATATGTTTGTTTTTAGCTATATGTGTGAAAGATTGACTTTATGGTAGAGTAAGCAGAGCAGTGGCCTGAAGTGACCCATGACAAGGAGCGCCACTGGAAACTCCAAATGTACGGGCAAACCAGGAGCACCACATAGCCTCCTGTTCCAGCACACAATCTCTCTCTGAGGCCCAGAGCCACCTACCCTCCCTAAAGACAACCCTGCCTGTATGTAACTGTGGGGTAGAGCAATTTACACATCCATTCTGTGCAGGGGCGGCTCAAGGCAATCTGCTGCCTGAGGCGAAGAATGAGATGGTGCCCCCCCCCCCTTAAAGGGGATTTTTCAGAAGGGGCGGGGATTTTTCAGAAGTCCAATTAGAAACTGAACCAAACCAAAAAGCTGATTAGATTATATGGAGAAAATGCAAGATGTTTCCACACAGGGCCATATCAAGCTGCAATCGTGCCCTGTGGGACTTGCAGCTCAAGCGCACGCCCCTCCCTCCCCCCATAACTCCGTCCAGCGCTGTCTGCTCTTTCCCAGCTGCTGCCGCCCTCTGTTTTTTTCAAGACAGCGCCGCCAGCAGGGAAAAAGCAGGCAGCGCTGAACGGAGGTATGGGGAGGAGGAGGGGGCATGCGCCTGATCTGAAAGGCGCCGGCACTTTAAGCAGATCTGTCCCTCCCTGCTCTGACACTGCGTCAGCTTAAAGTGCTGTGAAAAGGCTTGGGGGCGCATTTCAGCTGTCTGCTATTGTCCTGCCAGTGGTGGCAGGGCAACAGCAGACAGCCCAAATGCACCCTCCAAGCCTCTGCGCCCTGTGCGGCTGCACCGTTTGCAGAGGGCTAGGTACAGTCCTGTTTGCACACCAAGGAACTAAAAGACAACAAGAACCAACAGCACAGTTTATAAAACTAAATTATAACTCATTTTTATTTTGTTGTTATAAACTGCATTATGGTTCTTCCTTTTTCTTTTTCAACATATATTTTGCATCCACAGTAGGTGCAGAGCAGAACCAGGACATTCACCCACAGAACTCAATATAAAAAAAAAAAAATCTGATTCTGATCATCTCACTAACAACAACCACTATTCTCCAGTACCAGGCATATTGCGAACTAATACAAAATCCTACAACAAAGAGCAAACGTACCATACCATATCAGCACAAACTTCCAAAACTCACTAAGGAGCCCATCCAAAAAAAGTGTCACTGTAAATACTACAGTGGGCCCTAGAACACCTATACACCTATTTGAAAAGCTGAACAAGTCAAATTATTACAGTAGAGTATAGATCTTTATGTACAAACTCCATGTTAACAGAACACCTGACCTCAGTCACACACTCACATCGACCCTCACCAAGTACAGAATAAGTAACCACAGTCTAAAGTAAAAATAAAAATATGTAGACAAAATTTAAACTGAAACCCCAAGAAGCCAGAGTCCACATGCAGTGCAACATCAGATAAATAAGAGATGAAGTTCCGCAATACTGTGTAAAATATAGAAATAGCAGAAAGTCCAGTCACTAAAATTAAATAAAATTATTTTTTCTACCTTTGTTGTCTGACCATTTTATTCTCTGATCATGCTGGTCCCGATCTGAGGCGTCTTCTTTCCTGTCTTCTCTTAGCTCTCTTTTTATGGTCTATGGTCCATCTGCCATTTCTTATCTCTTCTTTTGTTTTCTTCACTTCCTTCCAACAGCCCATTTCTAGTTCCAGTGACCCTCCCCAGTATCAGCCCCCCCTCCCAGTACCTTCCAATGTCAACCATCTTGCATTCCCATGACTGTCACTGGTGTCCATTCCCTTCTAGTCCCCCTCCTTCCCCACTGTCCAGCCTCTTCAAGTCCAAATACCATCCCAGGTATCAGCTCACGTCCACTCTCAGTGTTGCCACCCCCAGTCAGCTCCCTTCCAGTTGCCCTATCCTCTGTCTACCCCCCTTCCAGTGCCAGTGCCATTGGCATGTCAGCTCCCTTCCAGCCTCCTCCCCATTACCCAGCCACCTATCACTCCCATCCCCAAGTGTCAGCTCCCTTCCAATCCCCCTTCAGAACATCCCAGGTGTTGGCTCCATTCCAGCCCCCTCCTTCCCCTGACATATCAGCTCCTTTCCAGCTCCCTCTTTCCCCCATGTCAGCTCCCTTCCTGCCCCCTCTTTCCACTGGCAGACCCTCTCAGTATCTGCTCTTTTCCAGTCCTATTCTCCCATCCCCCCGCATCAGCCCATTTGTAGCCCTAGCCCCTTGTTTTCTTCCAGGGCCAGCAGCATTAGCCCATTTCCAGTCCCAGCCTATTTCCAGTCCTATCCCCCTTATCAGCTCACTCCAGTCCTAGCGCCCCATCAGCCCATTACCAGTCTTAACCCCCCCCCAATAAGTCCATTTCCAGTCCTAGCCCCCCAATCAGCCCATTTCCTGTCCTAGCCCCTTAATCAGCCCATTTCCAGGCCTAACCCCACCAATCAGCCCATTACCAGTCCTAGCTCCCCTTCCCGATCAGCTTATTTCCATTCTTAACCCCACCTCAGCCCATTTCCAGTTCTAACCCTCCCGATAGCCCATTACCAGTCCTAGCCCCCCTCCCGATCAGCCCATTTCCAGGTCTTAGCTTTTACTCATGTTCTTTGTAAATATTTTATGTATATAGTTCACCCATGTTATCCATGTTTGTACTCCTGTTCTCTGTAAAACCGAACAGCTTGTTGTTCTGGTCATTTTGTTATACTGTAAACCGCGCTGATATCGAAGTGTATAAGAAATTGTAATAAAATAAATAATAAATAAATAAATACCCCCCCATTAGCCCATTTCCAGTCCCAGACCCCCTCCATCAGCCCATTTCCAGTCCTAACCCTCCCCCCATCAATCCAATACAGTGCTACACCCTCCCCGCCCCCAGCGCAGCCCAGCCCAGCCGGACCTTCAAGGGGAAATTTAAAATAAATTAAAGAAACGAACATTGCGCTGGAGCCGCTGCCGCTGCGGCAACAGCAGAATGAAGTGCCCCAGAGTCCCCCCCCCCCGTCCTCCCCAGCAGAGCTCTCCTTTCAGGACCGGCCTGCTTTTCAGTTTCCCATCTGCGCTGTCGGGCTTAAATAACAGAGCCGGGGTTTTTTTTGTTTGTTTTTGAAGGGTGAGTGAGGCGGTCTTTTTGGGGGCAATTTTTGCTGCCCCCAGAAAGTTGCCGCTTGAGGCCACCGCCTCACTAGGCCTTATTATAGAGCCACCCCTGATTCTGTGCATTGTTTCTTGTAATATTTGCCCTAACAATTGAACACTGGACGGAGGCTTTTTTTTTCATTCAGAAAAATCGCCTACTAAATTAATATTGACTAATTCTAGAGGATCTCATCATGCAGAAAGAGATTGTTAGAGAAAGACATCATGCTTGGCCAGAAAGAAGGTCACTATAAAAGAGGAAGGCCGGCAATGAGATGGATGGACACAATAACCAATAACAGCAGCTATGGATACCACTCTTGTCAACAGTGAGCCAGCCACCTGACTGAAGACCGAGCTTTAGGTCAACTGTCCATAGGGTCGCCTTGAGTTGATACCGACTGGACGGCACTGAACAACAAACAATCTACAGATGACTCCTTGGGAGGCCCAGACCTCAACTTTGTCCTACAGATACCGTTTCCAAATCTGCTGAGTAATTTCCAGCTATAAAATGTCGTTTCTGTGCAGAATACAAGCAGTACAGTGGGTCAGGCTGCCGCGCTAGGAATCAGCAGTCGGCCGTCGACAACTCCCTTTCGCAAGATGAAAGGGCCCCAGGCTTTCCTCCCCCCCCCTCCGAAACACGTATTAGCGTGACGTCAGGAGCCCAAACAAACCTCAATCAGGCGGTTCTGAACGGGACTGCCCCCTCCCTCCACCCCTCGGCCGACAGGCTGGACGTTCCCGAAGCCTCTGGTCCCTTCTTCCCACCCCCTCCCCCCCGCTCCCGTAGAAGGCCCGCCCAAGGCAGAGTATAAAAGGATGAGCGCGGCCGCGTGACGGACAGAGGCGATCGGAATCGTGAGGTTGGGCAGTGTAACTTTGTGGCCGTTCAGCCGTCTCAGATTTCCAGCTGCGCCACAGCTCCCAAGCTATTCGGCCATGAGCATCACGGTGAAAGCTTACCTCCTGGGCAAGGAGGATGTGCACAAGGAGATCCGGAGGTTCGCCCTAGAGCTCTCTGGAGATGGGGCTTCCGTTACTTTCGAGAACCTGGCCAGGAAGGTCGCCGATGTCTTTCAGTGTCTGGCAGGGGCCAATTTCCAGATGTTCTACCGGGGTATGTGACTGTCAGTGTTCTTCCGTTTTCTTGCGCTCGGCGCTTCTCTGATGATGATTGCAGTCCATATAACTATAATCTGCATCTTTTGAAAAAGAAGGCTCTTTTGAGAGTATACAGTATATACCTTTCTCACTGCCAGTGAAAACATAGCCATTGGCAAATGAGGCCTGTAGTATCCTTTAGCTTCTCTGATTGAAAACGAGTTTATATCGGGGTTTCGGATGAGGGGTGGGCAGCAGAGGAAAGTTGGCGAGTCGATCCCGTCTAATCGCGTCACTTAAGGCTGTCGAGCAGTACCTGAAGCTTTGACTAGGGTGGAGGGCTTTCGGCTTGGCATGGGATTGTTTGGCTAGGGCTACAACTAGAGGCTTGGCCTTATCTAGATCTTCCGGATTCTAGGGGGTGGAGCAGCGCTTTAACAGCTCTAGATCTAGATGCCAACGATACAAATCCCTGGTCTAAGACCAGTGAGCCTAACAAAACAAGGGGCCTTGGTGTTTGCACCGCATACAACCTGCAACTGCTTTATTTGCATAAGGATGGTAATGTTTACTCTATGCTTAGTGACAGTATTTCTGTGTTCAAAGGCTGTATAACTAGTTAGGCAAAATACTTAAAATGCTCCCTAATGTGAGAACCTGAATGAACTAGATAGTCTTAATGATTTTTGAACAACTATTTTAACCACTACCACCATTATGGATTACTTGGTGCACTGCCCACATAAGGTTTGAGGGTAGGCACAACACCTTAGAAGTGGTTGGGGTGGGGGAATAGTCTTATTGGACCATTATCCTAGTTTGTTTAATGCAATTTTATTTAAAAAACCTAGCTGGTTTTCCTTGCACAGTAGGAAACATTTTTATAAGTGTAGGTAATACAGCAAGTAGCCATGCAGTAACACCCTTCAGTGGGTCACTGTGGTGAGACATTTTATTTAAAGCTAGGGTGAAGTAGAAGAGACTGAGCTTGAAGGGAAAAGGAATTGCACACTTAAAACTGTAAATAGAGGACTGACCACAGGATTAACGTCTCATCTAGTCAAGGCTGGCAATTTTCTGTTTTCTAGAAGCTGCTCTTCAGGACCAGTTGCAGTCTAGCACAAAGGCTGAGGCAATTGCTAGGAAACATAGCAACTGCTTCCAGTACCAACTTCTGATAGGTGGCAGAGAATTGCTGGCACTGTTGCTGTTTTCTTTAACAACTGGTCTAGGAATAGCTGTTAGCAGCAAAAAAATATTTGCAAAATTCAGTGCCAGACCTTAAGTTCTCATGCTTGACCATATTGTGCCTGGAAATACACCCCTCTTTTTGCACATGTGGGAGGAGGGAGTGGAGCATTGTAAGACCTGTCTAGAGCACAGCTGTTTGCCAGACCCTCACACTGTATCTTGCAAACATATCTTCTGCTGCAGCTACTCCAAAAATAAGGTAAGAGGAGGTCTTAATAGAAGGTGGATGGGAGGGGGGGGGGTACAGTTAAGAAGGGAAAAAGGGGGGGGGGGGAGAGCACCCTTCCATTCTTCATGGATACTCTGGAAGAAAATCCAGTCCAGAATAACTTCGTTCCCATCCGGTCTAGACACATGGGCTATGCTCACCCACCAGCAGAGGGAACTAAAAACAGCCCTGTAAGAAGCCTTTACACTCTTAGCCAGTATTCTGTCTCTAGTAGATGGTGTGATTAGCCTGTGCTCTGACTTGTGGAAAAAGGGCCTGAGGGGTGTAGAATCTGGTAAACTGGGTCCCGCCCCCCCCCCCCCCCTTTTCTCCCCTAGCAACACTGGTAGCTCCCTCATTCCTCCTCCCCAACTATTGGGAGTTGGCCTGAGGTTGAGATTGCCTCATAAAACTGTGCAAACAAAAAAAGCACACAGCAATCCAGGAAGCTTGGGTAGCAGCAGCAGTATAGCATGCCCAGTAAGCCAGGCCAGTGACAAAAGGGGTGTGGGTGATCATGGGAGCAGGGTACCATGAGGTCCTGTTTGCATGGCTGAGTCAGATCTGTGATCGCGCATGACTTATGGCAGCCATTGGGTGCAGCTCTCAGTTGAAGGGCTGTGCTGCAGCTGTATGAGCATGGCTATTGTGGATCTCAGGCAGCCCTTGCGTGACCTGGCTGCCAGAGGACTGATCTCTCAGCATTTACTGCTATAGGCCCCAGTGATTTGGCAGGAATGGGTGTGAGCATCTGGTTTTAAAGCTAGTGCAGCAGTTGTCCATTTGGGGCCTCTCCTTTTTCCCCTGAATTTATGCTTTTGTTGCATTATACCTATTGCCTGAAGCAGAGGCAAGGGGTGGGGGGCGGGCACTTGGAAGGGTGGAGACTCCCAGTGTCCCAAGGGAAACCCTCTCCTGTGGCAATTAAGCAGTCTTGCTTTGAGCTGCTGGATGCTGAGTAGGATACAGCTTCTGGGAGGGGGGGTCCCTTGACTTCTTGGGGACCCTTGTGCTGCAGGCATCTGTGTAGTTGCCAGGGCCTGCTTCCAGTGGTCAGAGTTCCAGAAGGCCCTATGGCTAAGTCTTCAGGTTTAGCTGTGGCAGCCTGTCTGGGGTCTGTATGGCCTTTTTGGCAGACGTTCTTTGATTAGCTGCATGCCTCTAAGAACATGGCAACAGTGGTAGCTACTAGACTGAAACCAGTTGGTGGATGTAGCATCCAAGACATGCCTCAGCAAGCTCCTCTTTGTGGGGTGGTTTCTGTTTGGGGCAGATTTTGAAAAGCTGGCTAAGGACCTGGGGGGAGCTTGGTGAAGGGTTCCCTCCCAGGCCTGGGGATGTGACTTCAGGAGGTTCTGAGTGGCCAAAGGTGGTGGCTCACAAAGATCCAGGATTTTGCCTCTGGGCCAGACCTTTCAGGGGGGTTGCCAGGGTGATAGGCTTAGTGGAGGTCCAGAAGCTACCAAGGTTTCCAAATGAAGGTGTGGGGTGCTGCCAGTGGATGGCCACTTGCAGCATTTTTACCCTGCCTGAGCCCAGATCACTTCAGATGCTTGGGTTTCCCCAGTTATTTGGGAGTGCTATGTGCTCTAGTTCAAGCAACGGCTTACAGATGCCTTCATACTGTCACCCTGTCAAGCTCCTGGCAAGGCACAAGCAGTGCAGGTTACCCTGGAGTACTTTCTGCAGCTCAAGGCAGTCTTGGTACCATAATCAGTTTGGGGCTCCAGCTGGTACACTCGTGTCCAAAAAGGAGGGATCCTGGCAGCCCATTCTGGATCTTAAGGGTGTGAACAACCTTGAAGGTTCCAGTTTTTGTATGGAGCCCTATATTTGGTGATAGTGGCTATCTGAAAAGGGGGGGTTCTTACCACTATAGGCCTCAGAGGTCCATCTTCACATTCCCATCACCCAGGACATTGGTACTGCAAAGCACAGGAAACAATGGAGCATTTCTAGTTTCCAGGCCCTTTTGGCCTGGCTACTGCACTGTACATGTTCATGATCTTTGTAGTGGTGGCTGCTCTGCAGAAGCAGTGGGTCTTGGTACACCTGTACCTGGACAATAGCTAATCAAAGCTAAGTCTCCATGCAAGAATTGGGAGGCTACCAAACTTGTGTGGTGCCTACTGGAGCTGGGCTGGGTGGTCAAGGACTGCAATGGCACCAACCTGCTCTTCATGAAGTTGATGTGTACCTGGGGGCTCTCCAACACTCGGAAAAGGCAGTGTTCTTGCCGGAGGACAGGATTATGAAGTTGCAGTCTCATGTCTGGGCCTTGTTGAGGGTGTGGGATTATCTTCAGGTCCTGGGCTCAATGGTGGCAATCCTGGATCTGGTTCCTTGGGCATGCCTAAATATGCATCTGCTACAGCTGGTGCTTCTTTCACATTGAAGGTGCAGGTGGCCCTGTGGGAGCAACAAAGTGTCTCATTGATGGTTACCCCTGCTGAGAGCTGCACCAGGTTTATCTCAAGTCACCAGAGTGGGTGGTGGTCATCACAGAAGCCAACCTCCTGGGCTGGGGCAGGCATTGCCTGTCACAGGTGGCTCAGGACAAGTGGCTTATCAGTCGGCTGGAGACCAGGGCAGTGTTCTGGCCCTGTCTTTTTCCCCTTTGTGTGGGGCAGGGCAGTCATTCCTGTCTAATGTGACAACTGTCACTTATATCAACAGTGGGATACAAGAAGTTCTCTGGTAGTAGTGGAAATGCTCACTACTTCAGTGGGTGAAGCAGCAACTCTTGGCAGTCTCCAGTCAACGTACCAGGGGTAGAGAATGTGATTTGGGCTGGCACCTGTTGGATCTGGGGAATGATCTCTCAAAGTTGGTGCTCTAGTTGATCATGAGGCAGTAGGGACTGCCCACAATGGATCTGATGGCAACCATGGCCAATGCCAAGGCCTCTTGGGTTTTTCAGCTAGCAGAGCATATGGAGGAGGGATAGATGCTCTGGTTCAGCCTTTGCCTAGTGTCTGTCTTCTGTGTTTGTCCTGGCTGATTGGCAGGGTGCTTCATAGTAGACACATACCCCGGCTAGTAGTGCTGGTGGCTCTGAATTGGCCAAGGTGACCTTGGTTTGTGAACATCATGCACCTACTGGTGACAGACCCTTATTTGCTTCCAGTGGGGAGAGAGCTTCTGACTCATGCCTGTCCTGATGCCAACAGTGGATCAGTTCTTATGGCTTAGCTCTTGAGGTCATGTCTTAGCTAGAGGTCATTCTCTGCAGGTGGTTACCCTACTGCAGTCAGGTGTTCCACCTTCCTTACCAGTGTTTATGTATGGCTTGGTGTGAGGAGAATTGGGTGTGCCATACTTGGCTTCTCTCCCTGATACTTTGGCTTTCTTGCAGGTGGGCCTGGAGAAGGGTCTGGCCATCAATTCCTTGAGGGTGCAGGTGGCAGCCCCAGCCCACTTTAGAGCCAGGTGCAGGGGCAGTCCTTGCTTTGCACATAGATGTGGTGTCTTAGAGTAGGGCATCTCCAATCGCCTCCACATTCAGTGGTTCCACCATGGGACCTAAATTTGGGCCTTTCAGTCTTGGCAGAAGCTCCATTTGAGTCCCTGCCAGGGCAGCCTCACAAGGATCTGAGGTCAAAGGTGGTTTTGGTTTGATTTGCTCAGTGTGCTGAATTTCAGAGTTGCAGGCTTTATTTTGTCAGGAGCCCCATTGTCTAACAAATGTAGTGCTTCATTCAGCTCCTTCATTTCTACCCAAGGTAATATCTGTTTTCCACCTTAATCAGGTGGTGACAATGCTGGTGTTTTCAGAGTCACAGGATTCTGCTGATTTTGCAGATTCTGCATTGCTGGATGACTGTAGGGCTCTCAGATGCTACTTGAAGGTCACTCAAGTTTAGGAAGTCTGACTGTTCAGTCTGCAGAAGGTGAAGTGGCTTCCATTTCTTGCTGGATCTGAGGCCATTGCATCCATGTACCTGGTAAGGGGTCATCTTGCCCTGTCAAGTTTGTGGGCCCACTACCAGGGCTCGGGCTTATTCTTGGGTGGAGTTTGGCTTTGTTCCACCTCAGGATATCTGTAAGGCTGTGATTTGGTCTTTGCTTCATTCCTTTGCATATCCTTAACATCTGAATGTGAAGGCCTGGCAGGATGCAGTCTTTGGGACTTTTTGCAGACTAGCATTATTAGTACTACTTTGTTACATACCATGCACCTGGATGAAGGACAAATAGGAAGGTGAAATCAACTCCAGGAAAGAAACATAGCAGGTAAGGTCTAAAGTCCAGTCCAGATCTCTCTCAGGATTCTGCAGTGTCTTAGCCTTGGGTGTCTGCTTCAGTGGTGGTGGCGCATTTAGGATTTTCAGTTCTTGGTTTGGGCAGTTTTGCTGGCTTGACGTTTGGCTGTATTACTGGGCAAGGAGCTTTGCCAATTGGGAACAAACATACATATAAAAGACATAAAAGGAAAGTCATGCTTCCAGCTGAATTTCTGTGGGCTAGTGGAGATGGATTCCAAAACACCAAATCTGCTTTTTCATATTAGCCAAGTAAGAGTGCCCAGGCTTCTTACAGGCTGCTTTAGATTGGTGTTCAGTCTCCATCTACTGGTGGGTAAGCATAACCCATGCAACTGACAGGAGGGATTCCAGAAAGGAATTAGCAGATAAGGTTTAACTTCACCTTTTGTACTACCTATGATGTCCAAATATCATCTCCATATTGGCACACAAGAAGTATACAAAACACATCTAGTGCAATCTATGTTCATATTGGCATTTAATGGCTTTAAATTGGTAGGGAGTTGTGGCCAAATATGAATGCAACTACATAGTGAAATGGCTAACCTTGTACTTGAAGAGAACTTATGATTGGCATCAAAGGGTTTTTATTCCTAGAACTTGTCCATAAGCTCTAAGGACTCATCAGAATGCTGAGCTCTCTAATTCTCTTGTTTTCTTCTCTCCCCCTTCCTAAAGATGATGATGGGGATATGATCGCTTTTTCCAGTAATGAAGAGTTGAAAATGGCCCTAGCCTGTCTGCAAGAGCCAACTTTACGCATATATGTCAAAGGTAACTTTTTATTCCCCCCCCCCCCAACCTTGTAATTCCATAAGTGGCTGGTTAGTAATTTTGATTTGCAGCATATTTAAAATAGCTTATAAATGCAGAAACACTTGGAGGATTTCATTCTTGCTTTCAATCTAGCTAAAATGAATGCTATAAAACAATGTAACTATGTTCATAAAATTGACATGCCCTAAAACGTAGTAATGTGCACTGCCACTGTGCCTGTAGCAGCATCAGTGCAGCAGCAGATAGTCTTAGCATGAACTATATCACTTCATACAGGCATGAAGTCTAAAGAACTTAATACTCGTGCACAAAATGTATTTCATCTTAAGCCTTTTCTTGGCAAGATTTGACTGCTTTGCCAATCCTACATATAACTGATTACAAATTTAACAAAATACCACTGGCAGGTTAATATTTGGTGCACAGAGCATTTTATCTAACTGCTAAAGCTTCATTGGCTATCACTAGCATGGTAAGCTCACATTTACTATTTTAAATGGTAGTCAACAAGGCCTTAAGGGGCATGTTTACTAAATGTTAATACACATTGATTAAAATTAGTGTGCCTTAATTGCCCAAAGCCCTATTTCTGTAAGCACAGTGAGTGGCATGTAATGTGTTAACCTTTTTAGTAAACATGCCTCAGTTTGACACATGCTATCCCCAAGCTGTTGGCCCATTATCCTACCCATGCTTTTTCTGAATGTAAAGTAAACTAATTACAGTTATCAGTAACAATTACAGAAATCTAAACTCATTTGCCTTTTCTTGCACAGCATCAGTTCTGTGCAAAAACACTTCCATTAACTTTGTTTAAAAGTTGCTCTTTGTAAAATGAAGAAATATTCTAATTGACATTAAAGTATGGCAAATCACTGATTCATTGTTCTTAATCAGTTTCTTCCTTTTTAAATCCCTCAGAAAAGAGAGACTGCAAACGTGAGCACCGCTCACACTGCAACCAGGAGCGCCCCCAAAATTTGGTGCACCCCAATGTGATTTGTGATGGCTGTGAAGGACCTGTGGTGGGAAACCGGTTCAAGTGTACAGTTTGCCCTGATTATGACCTTTGCAGTACTTGTGAGGCAAAGGGTGTTCACAAGGAGCACAACATGATCAACTTCCAGAGCCCACTAGTCCATCCCATGGAGGTGAGGAACAAGTTCTAACAAATAACTGGTCCTTCCATATAGAGCAAAATTGTCAAGTGGGACATAAACATGGTCATCTGAAGTTACACTAAGCTTTGTATTTGAATTGTGGCAAACTTTGTATTGTAATCTTTCCTCACTTATGATGCCTGCTCTTCTTAAACAAGACTAGGAGTGATTTTATGGAAACTTTATCATGTGCTCAGATGTTAGGTACTTGTGGTGCTTTCCTCTGCAGTTTGATCTGCAGGAACTCGTTTGCAATTAAAACAAATGTGGCAGGCTAATAAGGCATTCAGGTCCCAAGTTAATGGGACCAGAAGTTTAAAACAATGACCTGACACATGCCCTTCCCATAGATAAAGGTGCCCAAACCTCTTAGTTGTGTGGAGCCCTTTTTAACCTCAAAGTTCAGGGACCCTCCTCATCCCCCACCACTACTCCTGGACCCCACCCCTTGGCCCCAAAACATTTTTCACCAGTCTGTTCACAACTGGTGCTTTAGTCTCTTCCTGCCTCCCCATCAATCCACACCAGCCTCCATTTTTTTTTCTGGTGTCCTATATGGACCTCCAAGGGTCCAGTCTGGAACCATTTTTAATTTAGGAAATGCCTATAACCATGTTGAAACAGCTGCAGTTTCCACTCAAGACAATTTTTTTTTATATTTTTCTCCACTCAAGTGGTTTGCTCGTGGCCGTTGGCTTCGTAAGATGAAGCATGGATTCCCACCAGCTGCATGGATGCATGCCTGGGGATTCCCTGGGAATGGTTACACATGCCAGAACTCCAGCCAGGCACAACCTGAGGCTCAGCCCCAAAACCCACTTAATGAGCAAGGTAAGAAGTGAAACAGCAGTACTAAACTAGCCCTGCTTCTGCCTGTAGTATGAAATTATTGCAGAATCTCAAGTAGAGGAATACATACTAGCTGATTGACATGCCTTTGCTACCTTTTTCTAAGGTAATCCAGGCCTATGAAGGAACAGCAATTTTGACTTTTCTGCATGCTACTATGGCAGAGAATCTTTGGCACAGTTGAGGATGGACTCTGCAATATTTCAGCATGAATGAATAAAAACTGATTAGTGTCTTGTGTGTGTTTAAATAGCCTCTACTTCAAGTACTCAGGCCCAAGATGCCAATGTTTCCTTCTTGAAGAATGTAGGGGAGAGTGTAGCAGCAATGCTGAGCCCTCTGGGTAAGTGTTCTCTTCTGCCCTTACCTTAATCGTGCGGGGGGGGGGGGGGGGGGGGGGCACAGCTAACTTTTGTGTATAAAGCACATCTTAACCAATGGAGACTGTATGCCTTTTGAGGTTGGATGTGTTTCCTGTGGGAATGTTTAGCAATTAAGGTCATGGATAGCCACAAACTCAAATAGCTTAGTGGAGCAAAAGTTGGAAGCTTCACACCCCCTCCCCCCACCATATGGATTTAGTAACCAACTTGACACTTGTAATCTGGTGCTTGTAAATTCTTTGTACTACATGTTAAAACTGTTCCAGACCAGATTTTCCATAAGGGACAAAAAATGTCTAATTGAAACTAGGTAAACTTGTGAATTACTGAACTGGCTTATGTATTAGGTGATCTAAATTTGAGTTTAGGCACAGCCCCTTAGTTACTAAACAGGCTGTACTTGGTGCTTTGTAGAAATAGCAAAACAGAATGATTGGCAGTGTAGAATACTATTAATACCCAGTGCATCAAACAACTTGGGACCAGGGCCAGCCCAAGATTTGGTTCAGGGTGTTGGTATCCTGTTTTTAGCTTTGAATGATTTGCTCTTTGCCATAGCCACTTAGTTTGCCTAATGGTTGGGCTGGCTCTGCTTGTGATCACTTCTAAATAAGTGGATTTATTGCGCTGATCTGCAGAAAGGGGACGTACAATGGGTCCCAGTACATAATTTGTTAGCTGAGTGAACATTGAGGGGGTGGGAACTTACCCTTTTTGCAGTCTATTTTTGAGATCAGTCATTTGCTTGCAATCAACAAACTGACACTTACCTTCACTCCAGTTGTCTATTTGACTAGCCTTCCCCATTCGTTGGAACTACTTGAAATATACTAAATTTTATTGTACAATACTTGTGGCTTTATTCTGGCACTTGCAGTTTATGAAATAAAATATCACTGATCTTTCAGAAAGCAAAATTTTCAGATTTCATGTGCTCGTCTATGGCGTAACCTATCCAATTCTTGAAGAGATTAACCAGTGTTCATCCTTCAATTTGCAGGTATTGAAGTGGATATTGATGTTGAACATGGAGGTAAAAGAAGCAAAGTTACCCCTTCCCAGCCTAACCCTAAGGCACAGGACTTGCAGCTTAACAGCACATCTACTGAGCAGAGCAAAACAAATGGCGCCAGTCAAGGAGCACCCATGGAGACCGATTCAATTGTAGAAAGAATGAAAGACATAGTACTTAATTCTCCTATGCCATTAGGCAAGGTAATTAAAAATTAATTTGTAAATAAAACTGATTTAGCAGTCCTAGTTGCATCTGATAAATAGAACAAAGGCATAGCCATAACAGATTCAAAAAGCATACACTAGCCTGAATAATTCTAGTACCAGATCTTAATATGAAGAACAATAACTTTTTAAGTAAATAGTTGGTTTGTCGTTGGTTCCAGATTTTGGTATCCCTCATGGCACATTGTAAATATGGGCTGTGTGATCATTTCCACTAAACAAAATTTTAAGCTTACCAGTTATTCCTCTTGAACCCTTGTCTAACCCAGATGTGAGGCTTGTCCTGCTGCTAGCAGATAAGGGAAGACGTAATTCAGCAGAAGTTGATAGCCTACATGAAGCCAGCCATGCAGCAAACTAGGGTTTCCATGACGAGGACAGATTCATCCCTCTAAAAATAGCCCAAAGAGGGGTCATAGTGCAAGGAACAGCCTGTCATCTTGGGTGGGCTTTAGACTAGACTGCTAGGACTGTTCTGGCTTATTTCATTTTTTTTATTGAGCTAATCTCATCTGGAAGGGAGGAAGTTGAGACTCCAGTCTCGGTGGCACTTCTGCTGGCATACATATCTTGCTATAATGCATAAGACTAATTCCTTAGCGTCTCTAGTCCAGTCCCGGAACCATAGAGTTGTGAACCTCCACCAGCAGCTTTGGAGACTGAATATCTTCATCTCTTTGATCATCTAGCTATATGCAGCCCCAAGGACAGCCCACACATCAGTATCTCAGTCTCCAAGCAGCTTGGAAGTCAAGAGCCCAGAACTGGGCTCCTTAGGAACAAATAAGCAGAGCTTTAGTGTTTTATTATTTTCTAGGTTTAGGTGCTGGGCGGCTGCTGTGGAGGAATTTTTGGCTGTGTCCCTTCTGCCTTTATCTGATCTCTTTTTTTTTCTCTTTCTCTCTGTCAGTCTCCCCATAGGTCAAACAAGCAGGGGAGCTGCAAAGGACACAGGTCTCCTTTCTACCGAACCCCCTTGGTGGGTGAGGAGAAGGTTGAAGGCAATTAAATGCAGCAATTAAATACAGCAGTAGGCTCTGAGGGTCCCCTAACTGATTTGGGGGTTCCCCGAGCTGCCCTGAGCGGTTATTAACTCTGATGTTGGCTCTGATAACTGCTACTCAAGAGCTTGTGACAGGCATGCTGGACAGCACTCAGAGTTTTGACCCCCCCCCCCCCCTCCTCTCCTGTGTGTGGGTGAGTAGAGTTTGGGGCTTTTTATTTCTAAAGGCAGTGATAGAGGCCTTGGGGTAGCCTGGAATCAGCTCTGGGGAGTTTGTTTAGACCTTTTGGGTACTTTTTATAGTCCTTTTTTTGGCGGGATCGGGTCTGGTGGCCATCTTGGATTTTTAAAGTCCTTTTTTCTTTGTGTTTTTTTTTTTTAGGGATAGGAGCTTCGTTTTTGAATTTTTGGTCAGATTGTTTATTGTTTATTGTTTAAATCGCATTTACTATACCGCCTCCCATAACATTGAGGCGGTTTACAAATAAAATCAATGTTGAACAGAAAGAAAAGAAATTACAATAATTAATAGCACAGAGAAGATTCAAGACAGAGAACATACAGACAGAAAAACAGAGAAGAGGTCTTCAGGGGGGGGAAAGCCAGTGAAAAAAGTTTTGAGAAGGGAACGGAACTTGGGATAGGATTCTTCTGTACGGAGGTGGGTAGGGAGAGAATTCCAAAGGGAGGGTCCTAAATAAAATGCTGATTTTCTGGTGGATTGTAAATGAGCTTTGGAAGGTGCTGGAAGGTGAAGACGGTTAATGTGGATGGACCGAAGACTGCGGGAGGGGTTATGGTAAGTTAATAGATCTGAGAGGTAAGCAGGAGTTGAGTGACAAATGGCTTTGTGAGTTAGAGTGAGAAATTTAAATGATATCCGGTAGTCTAGTGGCAACCAGTGGAGATGATAAAGTAAGGGGGTAACATGGTCACGTGGGGAAGCGTGGAGAATCATGCGAGCAGCCGTGTTTTGGATCAATTGAAGACGGTGTTTTTGGGATTGAGGAAGACCAGCGAAAATAGTGTTACAAAAGTCTAATCTTGTGATAACCAAGGAAAGGAGAAGAGTAGTGAGGGCCTGGGTGGACAGAAAGGGATCAGCTAATTGACCCCAGCTCTATCTAATCCTGCGATTTGGAGCGTTTTTGAGCACTTTTTTAAAATCGCGATTTTTTTTTCTGCTCTATTTGCTTCAGCAAGGTGTCTCTCTGCTTTGCTGGTAGAGGGCTGTGTGCATAGGCATGCCTCCTAGTCCTCGGTGTCTGGTTTGTGGCATTTGTAGAAGTAGTAATTTGGAAGCCAGAGTCTGTGCCACTTGTTCTGCTGTGGGTGCTGTCATGGAGGATCCTCTGGAGGGCTCCAGTGCGGATCTCCCTCCTGTCTCTACAGAAGGGACATCAAGGCAGGCAGAGACGGTCCTTGATCCGGGGATTTCTGAGGTGCCAGAGCGCCTGTTGGCGGGGGGGGGGTGTCCAGGAGGGATCCCTGGGAATTCCACCTGCCTTTTTTTCTCTCATGCAGGAGGCTCTGGCTCTCTTGCAGCCGGCGGGTGGAGGTTCGGTCCCGCCCCGCCGTGGGATGAAGCGCCCACTTTCAGTAGAGGGAGACACCGGTCCACAAAAGAAGAGCCGGCCCCCGAGTGTTGCAGATTCTGCGCCTCCTGGGGATGAGCCCCACGAGGGGCTGGGGGAGGCTCTCAGGCTAGAGTCTGCGGAAGATTTAGAAGACGGCGAGGAGTTTGACGACGAGCAGAGTAGTAGAATAGTGCGTGTATTTCGTAAAGAGGAACTTCCGGCACTGATAGCCGAAACCTTCAAAGTATTGAACATACCCGTGGAAGATTCCGCTGCGGAGGACGAGTTGGAGGATCCCTTGATGCAGGCGGTGCGCACTTCCCACAGAGTCTTTCCGCTCCATAGGGTTTTTAAGGCTATGATCCAGGAGGAGTGGAACAGTCCAGAATCCAACTTGGGTGGGGCTAGACTGTTGCCTAAGTTGTATCCTCTATCGGAGGCTGATAGAGAGCTTTTTCGTTCGCCGAAGGTGGACGCGGCAGTTTCCACGGTTACTAAACAGACTACTATCCCGGTGGAAGGTGCTGCGGCGTTGAAGGACGCGCAGGATAGAAAGGTCGAGAGCTTGTTGAGACAGGCGTTTGTTTCTGCCCTGTCAATGCAGGCGGCGGTGGCCGGGGCCTGGGTGGCACGCGGCTGCCTCTGCTGGTCTCAGCAGTTGCAGGGGCCCCAGTCGGCGGAACAGGAGGCTGCGGTGTCCATATTGGAGTCGGGTGCCGCTTATTTGGCGGATATCCACTATGACCTCATTAGGGGGTTGGCTAACGGCATGGCGTCGGTGGTAGCGGCGCGTCGTTCTCTTTGGTTATGCAATTGGGCGGCTGATGGTTCTTCTAAAGCTCGCCTTAGTAAGCTGCCGTTTAAGGGCAGGCAGTTATTTGGAGAGGACTTGGATAGGTTGGTAAAAGATCTCGGGGATTTTAAGGGGGGTCGGCTTCTGGAGGATAAGCCCAAGCAGGGGAAGCCGACCTTCACCTTCCGGGGGTCTCAGCAGTCCTTTCGGAGATTTCGTGCCTCCCACTTTGGTAAGTCCCAGTGTTCCAGATACCCAGGGCGCGGACAGAGTTTCCGTGGATTTCGGGGGGCAGGTAGAGGTTTTGGCTCCTTCCAGGTGCAGGTTCCCAAAGTCACAATGAAGCGAGGCCGGCTCCGGTGGCGGTGATCCCCGTAGGGGGCAGACTATGGGATTTCTACCCTGCCTGGGCCGCTCTCACATCCGATCAGTGGGTGTTAGAAGTGATACGAGAGGGATATGCGCTCGAGCTGCATCGACCGGTGCTAGATTCCTTCGTTATGTCCCCGTGCAGTGCTCCCTGGAAACGAGCCGTATCAGATACACTTTCCCGGCTGCTTCGGCTCCGGGCAGTCGCCCCCGTGCCGGAGGGGCAGTTAGGGTCCGGTCGATACTCCATCTACTTCGTGGTGCCGAAAAAGGAGGGCACCTTTCGACCAATCCTGGATTTAAAGAGTGAATCGGTGTCGCATTTTCGCATGGAAACACTGCGCTCGGTCATAGCGGCGGTCCGCGAGGGGGAATTCCTAATGTCCCTAAGCCTATTTGCACATTCCCATTCGTCGGGAACATCAAAGATTTATGCGGTTTGCACTGCCGATGGGCCATTTTCAGTTTCAAGCCATGCCCTTCGGCCTCGTGATGGCGCCACGGGTCTTCACGAAGATCATGGTGGTGGTAGCGGTGTTCCTGCGGAAGGAGGGTGTCCTCGTGCATCCCTATCTCGACGACTGGTTGATCCGGGCGAAGTCGAGGGAGGAGAGTCTCCGAGCGATGGCGCGGGTCGTACAGATTTTGCAGTCGTTAGGCTGGGTGGTCAATCGGGCGAAGAGCAGCCTTCTTCCCTCGCAGACCTTGGAGTATTTGGGGGCGCGTTTTGAGACCAGCAATGGGAAGGTTTTTCTCCCAGTGCACAGAGCGCGGGCCCTGAGGCGGCTGGTGGAGCAGTTTCTAGCGAGACGGTCATCCTCGGCTTGGCAATACCTTCAGCTTCTCGGCATGATGGCGACCATCGAGGTAGTTCCGTGGGCAAGGGCGCACATGCGGCCCCTGCAGCGAGCGCTGCTGCGTCGATGGTGTCATCAGTCCGACTCGCTAGCTCGTCCGTTTGCCCCTTGGGGGTTCGGCGCAGCCTTCGCTGGTGGTTGTGTCGGCGCTTTCTCTGGCGAACGGTATGCCCTTGGAGTCTCCCGTCTGGCGTCTGCTGATGACGGATGCCAGTTTGAGCGGCTGGGGGGCTCATTGCGAGGGTTAGATTGCTCAGGGCCAGTGGTCCTCGCAGGAGAGCCAGTGGTCCATCAACCATCTAGAAATGAGATCCGTGACTGCGTTTCAGCCTTGGCTGCAGGGAGCGGCGGTCAGGGTGCTGTCCGACAATGCCTCCACGGTAGCCTACATAAATCGCCAGGGAGGCACAGGCAGCGCGGCGTTGGAAGCGGAGGCGGATCTGCTTCTAGAATGGGCAGAGCGGCATCTTCAATGTCTGTCGGCCCAGCATGTCGCGGGGGTTCACAATGTGGAGGCGGACTTTCTGAGTCGTCGCAGAGTAGACCCCGGAGAGTGGTCTCTACATCCCGAGGAATTTGCGTTGCTGGTCCGTCGTTGGGGTCTGCCGATAATGGACTTCATGGCGACCTTCGAGTCCGCAGGTCGAACGGTTCTTCAGCAGATGTTGAACGCAGGTCGGAAGGCCTCGATGCATTGGCACAAAGGTGGCCAAGGTACGGGCTGCTCTGTCTTTCCTCCGTGGGCTCTGGTGGGTCGCCTGGTGCAGCGGATCGAGCGGCATCTGGGTCCTGTGGTTCTGATTGCCCCGGACTGGCCTCGTTGGCCTTGGTATGCAGATCTGGTGCGGTTGAGTATGGCCGATCCGTGGCTGCTTCGTCCTCGGCCGGATCTCCTTTGGCAGGGGCTGCTGCAGATGCCTCAATTCTCGCTTACGGCATGGCTATTGAGAGGGCGCGAATGAGAGCCAAAGGTTATTCTCTGGAGGTCATTGCTACCTTGTTGCGGGCACGGCGTCGGTCCACGTCGCTAGCGTATGTCCGGGTCTGGGGTATTTTTGAGAGCTGGTGTGCGGATTGCGAATTGCGGCCTTTGCGGACCTCCGTTCCTCAGATCCCCTCCTTCTTGCAAGCAGGGGTGGACAAGGGCCTGGCGGCCAGTTCCTTGAAGGTACAACTTGCAGTTCATGTGTGTTTTCGAAGCAAGGTTCAGGGCCAGCTATTGGGGTCCCATGCTGATGTGAAGCGCTTCTTGCGAGCGGTGTTGCTTATGCGTCCTTCGTGCAGGGCTTTAGTTCCCTCGTGGGACTTGAATTTGGTGTTGAGGTCTCTGGTGGCTTTGCCGTTTGAAAGGACTTGATGTTGAAGACGGTGTTTCTGGTGGCGAGCTCGTCAGCTCGCAGGATTTCAGAGTTGCAGGTTCTTTCGTGTAGGGAACCCTATCTGTCTTTCTCGGCCGACAAGGTGGTATTGCGACCGGTTCCTGCGTTTTTGCCTAAAGTAGTTTCGGCGTTTCACATGAATCAAGTGGTGTCTCTCCCGGTGTTTGCCAAGGAACACGGTAAGCACGCGGATAACTCCTTGCACGCGTTGGATGTCCGTCGAGCGCTTTGCCGGTATTTGCGGGAAACGGCATCCTTCCGTAAGTCCGATCGTTTATTTGACGCCTTTGGTGGTCCGTGCAAGGGGGAAGCGGCGTCTAAGTCTTCCATTTCCCGCTGGTTGAAAGAGGCGATTTCGTCGGCATACCTTTTTACACGGCAAGATGGTTCCTGCTGGGCTTCGGGCTCCCATGACTAGGGCGCAGGCGGCATCTTGGGCAGAAGTTAGCTTGGTGCCGGCGGTGGATATTTGTCGGGTGGTGACGTGGTCGTCCTTGCACACCTTTGCTAAGCACTATCATCTGGATGTGCAGGCGGCGTCGGATGCACGGTTTGGCTCTCGGGTGCTTCAGGCTGGACTAGCGAGGCCCTCCCGTTGAGATATACTGCTCTGTTACATCCTCTATGGTTCCGTGACTGGACTAGAGAGACGCTAAGGAAGAGTAAATTAGACTTACCTGCTAATTCTTGTTCCTTGCGGAACTCTAGTCCAGTCCAGGATCCCTCCCTGTCTCTTGGTTCTCGCTGCCAGCCAAAAGATAGTCAGTCATTATAGGAGTCTGCCAGGGTTTCTGTTCTCTATGCTTTCAGTCAGAGCTCCTCTGCTTGCAGCACGCCTTAGTTCCCTTTTGGGGCCAATTTGGAGGGGGAGCAGTGGCGCCTCTTGTTGCTTGTGTTTTTGCACAGGGGTCGCCACGGCTGTTCTGGTCCACCTTCTCGTAGGCGGGAGATTGTTCATAAGAAATACAAAAAAAAAAAAAAAAAAAGATTTTCGCTAGTAGTGGGATCTTTAGGGTCAGGATCCTTTTTTCCACTGTATGGTTATATGTACTTATTTATTGCTCTGCTTAGTATGCTTTGTCAATAGGTACTGATGTGTGGGCGGTCCTTGGGGCTGCATATAGCTGGATGATCAAAGAGATGAAGATATTCAGTCTCCAAAGCTGCTGGTGGAGGTTCACAACTCTATGGTTCCGGGACTGGACTAGAGTTCCGCAAGGAACAACAATTAGCAGGTAAGTCTAATTTACTCATCTCCAGCATGACATTTACATCCTAGTTGCAATGCTTGTGCACTCATAAGGGATCCTGAGCTCATAGTAAGCTATTGATCAAACGCTAGGCAAGCTTGACTGACAAGAATAAACCTGTCCACTGACTAGAGAGAACTTTAAATAGCATTGTTGCTTGCTTATAACAAGGGTTCTTTATAGACAGCAGGGAACTCCCACAATTTATGGATAACATAGTCTCTAATGGAGCCAGGGTGTCTAGAACCCCCCCCCCCCCTTAGCTGGGGGTGTGTGTGGAGTCTTTTTGACTTCTCTGCATCTGTGTACTTTCCCTGTTCCACCAAAGCTGCTTTTGTCTATACATCTGTTTTGAGTTCACTGCTTTGTATGCAGTTACTAGTTCTTAATACAACTCATTTGACTGACCAACTGCTGTGCAGAGGTGTCCTACTGATAGATTAATGGTAGGCCACTCTAGCAGAGGTGAAGTCTCCAATAGGTGAAAGTACCCGAGAAATGGGGCAGGTGGAAGGGTGCAAATATGAAGCCCAATGTGAACTGGATCAATCAAGGTGATATGATCTGGTTGAAAGACTCCTGCAGGCTAAAATATTCTTGACAGTGGATAGGGGAAGACAACCAATTAGCTACCCTCTACCTTCCATGCTGCTAGGAAGACTTAGTCAAGAGGGAGGCCCAATTCATCCCAACCTCAAATGTTATCAAAAGATAGTGATGGCCCTGACCTAAAGGCAAGTAGGTGGGGGACCAGATTTGTCTTGTATAGCAGAGCAAGGAGGAGAACATGAGATCTATCCTTGAAATTTAATGTTAAAAAATGCAAGGTCGTGTAGTAATCCACAGGAGCAATATAGTATAGGGGGTGAAGTTCTTTTGTCCACTAAAGAAGAGTGGGACCTAGGCATGATTGTCTGATCTTTAAAGTAGCTAAACGGGTATAAACAGCAATGGCAAAAGCTAGAAGGATGCTTGGGTGCATAGGGAGGCATGGCCAGCAGAAGAAACGAGGTGATAGTGCCTCTGTATAAGTCCTTGGTGTGACCTCATTTGGAGTATTGTGTGCAATTTTGGAGACTGCACTTTCAAAAGGATATAAACAGGCTGGAGTCGGTATAGAGCAGGGGTTCTCAACCCTGTCCTTGGGACCCACTTATTCATTGTGGTTATCCTGAAAACCCAACTGGCTATGTATGAGAGATTTGCATACTGCCTCCATTATATGCATATCTCTCCCATGCATATTCATTGTGGTTATCCTGAAAACCCGACTGGCTAGGTGGGTCCTGAGGATAAGGTTGAGAACCCCTGGTATAGAGGGTGTCTACTAAAATGGTTAGTGGTCTTCATTATAAAGCATATGAGGGCAGACTTAAGGATCTTAATGTGTATACCTTAGAGGAAAGGCAGGATAGAGGTAATATGATTGAGTTGTTTAAATACCTCTGTGGCATAAATGCACAGGAGAAGAGCCTCTTTCAATTGAAAGCAAGCTCTGCTATGAGGGGACATAAGATGAGGGTAAAAGAGGATAGATTCAGGCATGATATGTGGCAATATTTCTTTATGGAAAGAGTGGTGGATCTGTGGACTAGTCTTCCAGTGGAGGTGGTAGAGATGAGGACAGTATCTGAATTCAAAGAAGCATGGGACAAACACAGGATATCTAAAGGAAAAAAGGGGCATGTTGATATGGGATGACAGACTAGATAAGCCGTGTAGTCTTTTTCTGTTATCACATTTCTATGTTCCTCTATTTCTCTGAGAATCTTCTGTAGTACCTTGGGATTAGTGGGAATGATGGAAAGGCATACATTAAGCCCCCAATATACTATTTTGTCACTATGCGTCTGGACCTTGATAAATGGAATGGAACCGACCAGGCACATCCTGCTGTCTAGTATGGCAAAAAGTCCGAATGATGAGTTCCCCACATTTAGGAAAGCTTGCACAACCCCTGGTTCAAGAGCTCATTTGGCTAGATCTATTTACTAGTTGATTTGGGTTGATGGCCTGGTGTGTAACTCGAGCACAAACTACATGCCAGATTTTTGATGCTTTCAAACAGAAGAAAAAGGATCCTGTTTTGCCTCTGATATGGTCTGACAACCCAGGTGCTGTTTTATAGCTGTGATTTGAAGGCCCTTCTGGTACTGAAAATATCTAAATTCTAGAAAGTGGCTTTTTGTTGTGTTCGTTTAAATTCTCAAACTGGGTCTGAAGGCCTCTTGCTCTGAGGTGAAGATAGTACATAGTCATGCAAGGCTGGAGTATGTACTATCTGAAAACAAGGCTGGGTGATGGGGTTGTGAATGGATGATTACCAAATAGGTGGTTTGAATCACGCCACCATTCCAGTGATTGATGGGATCTTTTTGTTAAAGGTGTTAGTCTTGCTGAGTGGCTAGTATGGGTTGTAATGATAGCAGGGGCTTGAGGTGCTACTGAAGTAGACTGATGGTATAGCTTGGCCAGTGGTAAGACATGAACTGCTGAAAGCATATCATAAGATTCTGAGGACTGTGACTAGTTTCAAAACAAAGTTTTCCCCCAGGTATGAAATGAGCTAGACATTGTGGGTGTTCTGTCATTTTAAATGCCCTTGTCTGCTTTTGGTGTGGGTTTTTTTTTGTGCTCCAATGAAAAGAATGGACTATGATAAAATTTGACAAATTTAACCTTACTCTAGCAGCCTAGAATTTTGAAGGAGACTGCTTGTATCTAGGAATATACAACTGGCTCCCTGTTGCACTGGACATAAGCTAATCCAGATCAGTGAAGTTTTGATAACTTAAGACATTACTGTTCCAACAGAGAAACTAGATAAAAGGAAATGATGGGTAAAAGAGAAACACGCAGCACTGATAATAAAGGTGTTGGTTCAAATGATTCTGTGAACTACATGGAGAAGATCATCATACAGTAACAAAATATGGCAGACACATTTCCCATTGTAGTGGCAGCTATAGATTTGATAAAGAACTTTGTCATGTCTTGACAAATTACCCTTACATGTTACATCTTATGAACATGAGCAGGAAGCTCTTGGCACATTCCAAGTATGATGGTGAGTGTTCTCAGTAAGTTTTGAAACTGAGATTGTCCACCATCTATCCTGGCTTAGGAGTGAGGTTCATGAGTTGTATGTGCAAACCAACCCATTTGGAGAAATTTTCATGGGGGGGTGCACGCGTGCGCATGCAGTGTCCATGCCAACAGTATTGAGCTGTAATTGCCAGGTACTTGGTGAAAATGGCTGGCTGACAGGTAGGATATTATAATGTAAAGGACACTCTTGGAAAGTAAACTTAAAAAAAAAAACACATTCCTTTGATGGGAATGTATGTGCTTGTAGATATACATTAAAATCCAGGGAGGAAAGCTATTCATTACTGTCCACTAAAGGCAGGATGGCAGCTAGTGTTAATTTTGAACTTCTTTCTGTATAGATAACTCCTAGATTCTGAGAGGAAAAACAAAATGGCAAATGTCCATGTCTTTTCCTTTCATCCACTTATTTCCCCCTTCCCTACATATCCAAAGCAGGAAGATAGCAGTCATGGCAAAGAGCAGCTACCATGGTCTGGTTATAGCCTGGAAATCCATAGCCATCAGGATGTTCCTGGAGGGGGGGTAGGATCTGATCTGTGAATGGCTGCTGACTTGTTGGCCCAATATTGACTGAAGCTATTGTACACAAGTTACAGGCTCAGAGAGATGAACAGCATCTTTTCTTGATGTGACCACATTTTGGGGTCCCAATCCATAGTTTTGGAAACCACTGCTTTAAGGTGACTGGTTGCTTAGTGTAGCAGTTCATGGTTACTTTCTGCTATTTGTCAACTTTAACACTCAATGTTTAGTAGGCTTTAAACATCTGTCTTGTATGTCTGTTTGTTTATGCTTTTCAAGGAGCAAGGTGACACAAGCAGCAACTCTTCAGGGGCCGATGATGACTGGACTCATTTATCCTCTAAAGAGGTAGACCCCTCCACAGGTGAACTACAGTCCCTGCAACTTCTAGATTCAGACAAACCCCCCTCTGTAGACCCATCTCATGTTCCCAGTACCTCCAGACAAGAAGCAGTGGGGCTGAGAGAGGCTGCAGTATATCCACATCTCCCCCCAGGTAGGCAAATGAAGAATCTTTGGGTAGGGTGGGGGCAGCCTAGTCAGATTTAATATTTGCTATTGAAAAAATTTGTAGGCCCTATTCTGAATAATTCCTTTATGTATGTATAAAACCAACTTATTGACATAAGTAATTGAGTACTAAAAGACAAATTTTGCTTTAGCAAGCTCTAGGCTCTTGTCCTTTTTGAAGATCATGCTTTTTCTGTGTTTATGTACTTACCTCAGCAAATGTTAATCTACAACAAGGTAGCCATGAATGTTAAGTGATAGAGAGATCCTACTCACTGTTGTTCAAATTTCTTAATCTTGCTGTATGGTGGTTGTATGTTTTTGGTGGGGTTTTTTATACAGAATCAGTGGCTTTGCCTAAATAAAAAGCACACATGCTTTTTTTTTTTCTCTTTTCTATTACCCTACAGAAGCTGACCCTCACTTGATTGAATCTCTCTCCCAGATGCTTTCAATGGGCTTCACTGATGAAGGAGGCTGGCTCACACATCTTCTCCAAGCAAAAAATGGCAACATTGGGGAAGCACTGGATGCTATTCAGTACTCTAAACCCCATTAAGATAACAGTGCCAACTGCCATACTTTACATTTTTTTTTAAATCTACATACTGTTTTTTTGTTTAATACTTCTTTGTGAAAGTAATGTATCATGAGTGATTAGTGTTGCTATAGTGAATTCAATCTCATACTACTAATCACTAAGCCTCCTTGTTTTCAGTTTCACAGTTGTGCATTTCATTTAGTCTTATCACACTTTTGTCCTTCTCAAGAGTAGGTAGCACTTCCTATACCAACCTGTCTGATAGCTAGTAGAGAGAAATACTAAATTAAGGAGAACAAGAAAGGACTAAGTTTTGTTTGCATGAAGGTACAGGCCCTATCCTGTTAAATAAATAAATTCATGAGTAAAACACTCTACATCCCCCACTGATCTAGTAAAAACAGGCACCTAGAAGCAAGAACAGTAGTACTGATGTCCCTGTCTAAACTATAATCTATGCAAACAGTGGCAGTTACCTGTAAAGCAAGCCCATAATACTTAAAGGGGGAAGGGTGGTGGTCTAGGATGCCCAACCTTTGTAGACCAGTATGAGTACCATATTCTAAGTAGTATGGTCATATTAGCACTTGGTAACTGGACTCTTAACTTCAGTGTGTAGCACAAATCCTATGTTGCCTCTTTTTGCCTTTGATGTTTTTCTGAGTAGGACTACTAAAAAAAAAAAAAAGGGGGGGGGGGGTGATGGTGATGCAGGAGTGGGAAGAAAGGGATCTTGAAGTAGACATGTAAAAACTGAAATTACACTGTAGACATGTGGCTGGACCAAGACTGTCATGGGTTGTTTTATTTTAGATTATAAAAACATCAACCTTGTTTTAATTAGGGTAGTACCCTCTCTAAAATGGCCTTAAACTAGATGAAGCTCGGTTATGGGTAAAAGAATAACTACCAATAATGGAATAAACTATCATATGAATTACATCATTTACTACTTTACATGTGTATGATCTAGGCTTGAAAATGCTTTCTTGGGAGATAGGAATTGGTTCCATTTTCTAGCTTGAAAGGAGCATACTACAGGCACGATGGATAGATATATCCTAGTGTACTGTAGTTATGCAGGAGAGGACACAAATTTGCAAACTATAGGTTGATAAGACTTGGCATGTGAAACCATTCACTGTAGGATGAAATTAGCTTCTAACAAAATGAGGTGGTGATTGTACTATCAGTAATGCTTTTTTAAAAAAATGTGATGTGTAGCCTGTACTAGAAAGCAATTTGTAAATGTTTTCTATTTTAATCTTTCTATAATTAAAACTGAAACAGACCAACCCTCTCTTAGAGAGGGTCTAACTTTATTAATGTAGTATTACCTAGTCTAATAACTGGATAAAGGCAGGCAACTGTTATAATTCTCTTTATACCCTATTGGAAAGAAATTATACCAGACCCAGCTTTGGCATGGGGAAAGACAAGGAGCAACTCCATCCAGCTTGAACGTGGGCTTCAGGGATAAACAAACTTACTCACCTGTAGCAGGTGTCATCCATGAACAACATGCTAAGTCCCCATGAGCTCACCAATAGTGCTCTATGCAGGAACATCTCTCCCGTGAAGCTTTTAGAGCAGGCTACCTCTGTCTGTCTCTCCTTACTCGTAACCAGCTTTAACGCAAGGGGAGGGTTATGAGGACTTAACCTGCAGAACACCTACAGCTGAGTAACACTGCTTTTTTAGTAGAACTCACTACTAGAGGCTCCACTAAAATCACCCATTAAAACTTTTCAGTACTGCCATATGAATAAGGATAATTGGTTCAGCTCCTCATCCATATTTTGCTAAGGGCCAGTTGAGTTGGAAAAGGATTCTTTAAGCACACAATCCTGCTTCTCCAGTGATGGAACCTGCCAGCTAAATTGAGAGTACAGTTGTTGATGGCAACCCCCTACCTATTAGGGTCACAAGATAGAGAGCACTCCACACTGGTGCTCCTCAGCCCTCCATGCCCCCTCTGGTCTGCCTTAAACTCACCTGCCATTCCCCCTTCTTTTTCCTAGGCCCCGCACTTTGGAATTCACTCTGACATGACCACACAGATGTTATTTCCCTGTTTTAAGACAATGCTCAAAACCACACCCCCCCCCTTCTTTCCATCTTACTTTGATCCCTAGACCAGTGTTTTTCAACCACTGTGCTGCGGCACACTAGTGTGCCGTGAGATATTGTCTGGTGTGCTGTGGGAAAAATTCCAATTTCATCCATAACATGTGGCCTCGGCTCACAAATTAGGGTTGCCAACCGGCCGGTTTTTCCATGGCCAGGCTGGCTGCGGGCACAGTTGTAAAACCGGCCATTGAAATGATGTTTTTTTGCTCTGGCCGCAAGATCGGGAGCGGCCAGAGCAAAAAACCAGCTTTTGTGCCGAAGTCTGCGGCGCGAACGCGATTCCCTATAGCAGTGCAGCCGCTGGTTCTGCTTTGTACAGAGCAGCGGCTGCACTACACTTACATTGAAACTGTCAGGAGCCCTCGGATCATGCAGAGCCCGAGGAAGTGATGTCATGGGGGCGGGCTCCTCACAGGCTGTCTTTCCTTTTCAAATTAACTTTAGCTGCAATAAAGTTAATTTGAAAAGGAAAGACAGCCTGTGAGGAGCCCGCCCCCATGACATCACTTCCTCGGGCTCTGCGATGACCGGAGGGCTCCTGACACATTCTCTTTACTTTTCAATGTAAGTGTAGTGCAGCCGCTGCTCTGTACAAAGCGGTGGGGGGTGGTGGTGGGTGAGTGAACCAGCAGGGGAGGGGGGGGTGGTGTGAGTGAACCAGCAGGGGAGGGGGGGGGGTTGGTGTGAGTGTTTGATTCCTATTCAAGAGAATTACTTTATATATAGTCAATATAGGCACAGAGGTAAATTTTTTTAACATTTTCTAATGGTGGTGTGCCTCGTGATTTTTTTTCATGAAAAAAGTGTGCCTTTGCATAAAAAAAGGTTGAAAAACACTGCCCTAGACAATTTCCCCATCCCTCTACCTTTCTCTTTACCTCTTTCTTTCCTGTTCCTCGCAACCACATTGATTGTACACTGCCCTGATGCTTTGCCTGGGTGGTATAAGAAGTACTGCAATAAAGATAAAAGCAACAAAAAGCTGGGCAGACTTTATATGGGCTTTAGTCTAACTAGAAGGCCAAAACACTTGTAGTTCAACATGCTCTCCCCTTTGGGAGCACAGGGCCTTGGAGGAAAAAAAAAATTAATTTCCACCTTAACCGATAGTCCCACACTACTTTAGGAGGACACTTAAGATGAGTACACAAAACACTATTGTTAAAACTTTGTAAAGGGTGCAGCTACTACTCAAGCCTGTCAATTGTTAATATTGTGCACTAAAGTGACCTTACAGGTCAAGTATTTCAGGCTCAAAGTAACCTTAAGCAGCTGAGCCAAAACCAATTAAGTGCCAAAAATAATGCAGGAAGCTTTGCAAAAAGCAAGCCCTGTCTGAAGGGAGCAAATAAAGGCTGTAGAGAGCTGGATTTATCATCTATGTGACGGTGATAAGCAGCAATTGTGCAGAGGTGAACAGAGCAGGCTTTTTAAATCTGACTCAGAAAAATGTAGAAGGTATTCAAACAATTTTTGTGTGGGACATGAGAAAGGGCATGCACCTCATACTGCTGCCATATGATAATATTGGAATCCTTTCTGGAGGCAACATCAACTGCCAGGTCCAGACTGAACAAAGTCAGCTCCTCAACATCCAAGCTGTGAGGGTTAGGACTTGATGTTAGGGTGAAAAATGTTTCCTGATCCCACACAAATCAGCTTCCTGATTGGAAGCTCTTGCAGAAAAGGAAATCACAGCTCTGTGGGCCAATAGGGTGCTATGAGAATTAGCATGTCCCCTGTCATCCCTGAATGACAGGAGAGAGAGAGTTTGCTATCAGAATACTAGGAAGGTACACATACAGAAGATCCTGTCCCCAATGTAGGGGGAAGGCAACAACCAAGGCAAGTTTGCCATGTGTCCCCATCCTGGAGCAGCACTGAGGCAGCTGCCTATTCCAAGGAGTGGCAAACAAGTCTATTAAGGGTATGCCCACTCTCCAAAGAGACAGAATTGCTTCCCAGTTTAGGGTTCATTTGTGAGGTTGAAGGATGTGGCTTAATTTGCCAGGGCATTCCTGCCTGGCAAAGATTTGGTTCCGAGCATCATCCCATAGGAGATGGTGAAGTTCCTCAACCTGACTGTTTCCCAACACAGGAGGTAGAAGCTGGTTCCTCCCTGCTTGTTCATGTGGTACATCATGGCCTGATTGACTAACCATTTTCTGAACACCTTTAGAGTATTCACTATGGCCCCCAGTTCCAGGAAATTGATTTGGTGAAGACACTTGTGGAGGGAACAGCCCTAAGTGTGGAACCCATTTACATGAACTCCTCCCCCAGAGTGGACATGTCTGGCTTCAGCAATTTCTAGTAGGAGAAATTTTGGAAGGGGAGATCTCTTACCAGATTGAAATGTTCCATCTACCAGAATGGAGACACCCCACATGGAGGAGTAACAGGATGATACCCTATGAGTGAACTATGTCCACTGAACTTGCCTCATGTTGAGATGTTACAATAATCTTTTTGGCCTTTTCTCAGAGCAAAATATACAATTCTTCACTTAATACTTATTGCTCTACAGTAGCATCCATCCAACATAGTAACTATTTCTTCTGTGGAAAATGTATGTAACAAAGACTATATTCATATTCTCAGATGCAATGGCACTCAATATAACGATATTAAAAATATGTCAAAACATAGTGCCTAATAGCATTAATGACCTTTCTGGCATATAACCTTTTTTATTTGAAGATTTCATCTGTGGAAAACCCATATATAAACTCTATTTAAATAGCATTGCTTAGCTTTAGGTGCTCCCCAACGCCATCCTCAGGCACCATTCCATATGTTTCACTCTAAAATGAGTTTCTTCAGGGGGGTCTATGGAGAAAACAAAATCCTAAAAACTTCCCACATTTTCTGTCATGTTGAGATGTGACAAGGGAGTTACATGAACATGTGGTCCAACATTTTCAACGTCTCTTGCTGACACCTACTGACTTTGTTGTACTTCTTCCACTATTGCTATCTGTTTAGGTGAGCCTGTCTTGAGGAGGGCAGGCCTTTACCCTAGTCATGTCTAGGTTACCAATGAATTCTAATTGGCAGGATGGGCTGAGGTTCAACTTGGGAATAATTTATGATGGACCTGTGGGTCAGACATACAGATTCTTGAACCCATTCCTGAGTAGTGCTTTTGATAGAAACACTACAACTATTCACTAAATGCCATGTAGTTGTTAAAGAGTGGAGACAAAACAAAAGAGCAGTATATGGTACTACTACTAAATATCATTTGAATAGTGCTACAAGGCATATGCAGCACTGGACAGGGACATGTAGAGTCCCCACTCATCAGAGCTTACAATCTAATCAAGACAGACCACACAACAACTGAGGAGTAGGGTAAATCAAGGGGAATGATAAGATACAGATAGGTGATATTCCCCTGCTTAAGGAGATCAGGATCTAAATGCAGCCTTGGTGGGTTTTTAGCCTGGATTTGAATAGGGCCAGAGAAGGAGGCTGGCATACTAACTTGGGTAGTTTGTTCCAAGCATATAGAACAGCAAGATGGAATGAACAATGTCTGGCATTGGCAATGGCAGAGAAGGGCACAGAGGAGTAAGGAGTGCTAAGAAAGGAAACAATGCGATCACAGCTTCAAGAGACTCTACACCAGAAAAGCAAAATACAAACACATAACCTCCACGTGCCATCAGCTGCACTGGCTCCCTGTGACTGTATGCACCAAGTACAAAAAGCGTAGTTACTCACCTGTAACAGGTGCTCTCCAGGAGCAGCAGGAATCAGTCCTCACTTATGGGTGACGTCGGCGCCGACGGAGCCCTCGCGGAGCAATTTTACAGCGCGCATGCGCGGTCGTCTTCCCGCCCGAGGGTGCCATCTTAGCCAGTCAGATGACATAGCTAAAAAAGACAGCATAAAAATTTGCAAAAAGAACATAAGCAGACGATTGCAACTCCAAGGGGAGGAGGGAGGGTAGTGAGGACTGATTCCTGCTGCTCCTGGAGAACACCTGTTACAGGTGAGTAACTACGCTTTCTCCAGGACCAAGCAGGAAGTCAGTCCTCACTTATGGGACTCCCAAGCTCAAGGCTACCGGAGACCCTAAGCACAAAAATGAGCTCCCTCTAGCACAGCAGCACAGAAGGATAGAATCTTCGCTGAAATATCACCCACCGGTAGCCCACATCCGGGATGGAGGGTAGGAGTTGCTCAGACCTCAAAGAGATTACGGAGGACTGCCTGTCCGAAAGCACTGTCCCTACGGGACTCCCTCTCGAGACAGTAATGGACCGCAAAAGTCTGGCTCGAAGACCAAGTAGCGGCCCGGCAGATGTCTGCCAGCGGAACAGAGCGGAGGTAAGCCACTGACGTGGCCTTTGCCCGAACACAATGAGCCGTGACTCGACTTTCTAAGGAGAGTCCGGCTGCCCCATAAGCCCAAGAGATACAGTCCGCAACCCAGATGGACAGAGTACGCTTGGAGACCGGGAGCCCCAATCTATTGGGGTCAAAAGACACAAAAAGCTGAGCAGCCTTACGGTGCTCCCGCGTACGGTCAAGGTAGAAGTTCAGAGCCCTTCTACAGTCCAGGGTATGGAGGACCGTCTCAGCTCGGCTGGAGTGTGGTCTGGGAAAGAAGGTTGGAAGTACCACCTCCTGATTGATGTGAAAAGGGGAGACCACTTTAGGCAGAAATTTCGGATGAGTCCGTAGGACCACCCTATTCTTGTAGAACCTAGTGTAAGGGGGATCAGACACGAGGGCCTGCAATTCACTTACGCGTCTAGCGGAAGTGAGGGCTACCAAGAACAGTGTTTTCCAAGACAGAAAACGGAGAGAACAGGTAGCCATAGGTTCAAAAGGCGGACAGGTGATCCGCTGCAAAACCACATTCAGGTCCCAGTCAGGCGCTGGCGGGCGCAGAGGTGGTTTAAGTAGAAGGAGACCTCGGAGAAACCTCGCTACGAGAGGGTCATTGGAGAGAGGTCTGCCGTCCACCGGCACATGATGCGCCGAAAGAGCACTGAGGTAAACTTTGACGGAGTTGGACTTAAGTCCCAGATTAGAGAGGTGCAGCAAGTACTGCAAGATCACCGACACCGGGCAGGAGAAGGGATCCTGAGACTGTTGGGTACACCAGACCGCAAAGCGACGCCATTTAAGGGCGTAGCATTTGCGGGTAGAAGGCCGTCGCGAAGCCAAGACGACCTCCTCCACCTCCGCCGGCAGGAGAAGGGGAGCGAGGACTACCCTCTCAGCAGCCAGGCCATGAGGTTGAGAGACCTGAGGTTGGGGTGCAGGAGGGACCCCTGATCCTGAGTGAGGAGATCCGGTTGTACCCAGAGGGATTGGATCCTCCACCGCCAGTTGCAGCAGGAGCGGAAACCACGGCTGCCTGGGCCAGCGAGGGGCCACCAGGATCATGAAGGCTTTGTCTCGGAGAACCTTGAAGAGGGTCCGAGAGACTAGCGGGATGGGAGGGAAAGCATACAGAAGGCTCCCCGACCATGAGATCAGAAAGGCGTCCGCCGCAACCCGAAGGGGGTGTGGCTGACGAGAGCAGAAGCGAGGAAGTTGCCGGTTGTGAGGACTGGCAAAGAGATCTACCGTGGGGAGACCCCACTTGAGGAAGAGCTTCTGAACTACCAAGGGATCCAGACGCCACTCGTGCGGCTGGAGGACCCTGCTGAGTTTGTCTGCAAGGCAATTTTCTTGGCCCGGAAGATAAACCGCCTTGAGGAGAATGCCGTGACTGACGGCCCAAGAGCAGAGCTTCTGTGCCTCCCGGCAGAGGAGGAAGGAGCCCGTGCCCCCCTGCTTGTTCACGTAGAACATGGCAACTTGATTGTCCGTCTGGACAAGGACGGATTGGTGGGAAGTCAGGTGGGAGAAGGCCTTGAGAGCTAGGCGGATCGCCCTGAGCTCCAGGAAGTTGATCTGCTGAGCAGACTCCCACGTGGTCCAGAGGCCCTGAGTACGTGCCTCTTGGCAATGTGCTCCCCAGCCCAGGAGGGATGCATCGGTGGTCAGCACCCGGGTCGGCTGAGGTGACTGGAAAGGCATTCCGAATAGCAGGTTCGGCTGCCGGAGCCACCACCGGAGAGACGAGACCAGCGGCTCGGAGACGCGCACTAGGTCCGCTAGGCCGCCTGTGGCTTGTCGCCACTGCTGGCGGAGACACCATTGAGCAGACCGCATATTCAGGCGGGCATTGGGGGTCACATGGACGGTGGAAGCCATATGGCCGAGCAGTCTCAGGAAGCGCCTGGCGGAGACCAGGGGCTGGCTGCGAAAGCGGTCGGCTAGGTCCATGAGCCGTTGAGCCCTGTCGAGCGGTAGGTACGCTCGTGCCCGAGGAGTGTGCAGCCTTGCGCCGATGAACTCGAGATCCTGTGAGGGGAGCAAAGTGGACTTTGCGAAGTTTATAACAAAGCCCAAGTGCTGCAGCAGAGTCACCGTGCGGCACGTGGCGTTGGTGACCTCCTGAGCGGACGCTGCTCTGATGAGCCAGTCGTCGAGGTACGGAAAGACATAGAGGCCGTGAAGCCGGAGATGGGCCGCCATGACCGCGAGACATTTTGTGAAGACTCGCGGTGCGGAGGACAGGACAAAGGGCAGTACTCTGTACTGGTAATGATGTCCTGCCACCACAAACCTTAGGTATTGGCGGTGGCTTGGGTGGATGAGGATGTGTGTGTAGGCATCCTTTAGATCCAAGGAGCATAGCCAATCTCCCTGCTGGAGGTAGGGCAGAAGGATTCCAAGGGTAAGCATTTTGAACTTCTCCCGCACAAGGAACTTGTTGAGGTTGCGCAAGTCCAGGATGGGTCTGAGGCCCCCTGTTCTCTTTGGTACCAGAAAATACCTTGAATAAAAGCCTTGACCTCTCAGGTGGTGTGGCACCGGTTCCACCGCCTGTTCCTGCAGAAGACCTGCTAACTCCTGAAGGAGCAACTCCCTGTGCAGAGGGGGGCGCGGAGGTTCTCCCGGAAAATAGGAGGGAGGGACCTGATGGAAGTGGAGAAGGTAGCCTTCTCGCACGACCTGAAGTACCCAGGCATCTGCGGTGATGCTGGACCACCTGTGGGCGAAGTGAACCAGCCGGCCTCCGGTGCTGGGAGGAACCAGCGGGGGGGGAGAGGCTATGCTGAGCGAGTCAAAAGCCCCCACCCTGCTGAGCAGGGGCTGGTGGTGCAGGCTTGGGGGCTTGCTGCCTACGGGACCCGTTACCCCGTCCCTTGGCCTGCTGGCCCTGTTGGGGAGCTGCAGGGGCCTGATAATGGGGGTATTGTTTGTAGGCAGCCGCCTTCCTCGGGTAAAAGGACTTTTTCCCCGAGCCCTTCTTTTTCTGGGAAGGGGCAGAGGTCTTCCTAGAAAGCCAGGTCCTGGTGATAGTCTCAGTCTCAATTTGTGCAGCCTTTTCCGCCATGGGCTTGCCAAAGAGGTTTTCGCCTCGGCAGGGGACATCGACCAACTTGTCCTGCACCCAGGGCTCAAGGTCAGACGACTGAAGCCAAGCCTGTCGGCGGGCACCGATGCCGGCTGCGGCTACTCGAGCCGAGGCCTCAAAGCCATCATAGGCTGCTCGGGACATGAACTTTGAGCATTCCCGAATGCCCGTGGACAAGGCTAGGAACCTCCGCAAGGGCTCCTCGGAGAGACCAGCGGAGAATCCGGCTAGCTCTTTAGCCAGATCCCGGAGATACATGCCCATGTAGAGCTGGTAAGTCTGGACACGACATGCGAGCATAGAGCCCTGGAAGCACTTCTTGCCAAGGCCATCCAGGTTACGGGCCTCCCTTCCAGGAGGCACCGAGGAGTGCATCTTCTGGCTCTTAAGACGATGCATGGCCGATTCCACTACCATGGAATGGTGTGGCAGCTGTGCCTTCTGAAAGCCAGGGCTCTTGCGGACCTGATAGATAGAATCGACCCGCTTGCTCAGGACCGGCGAGGAGGCCGGACTCTCCCACATGCGGAAGAGTAGTCGTTCCAGCATAGGAGGAACCGGCACAGTAAAGTGTTCCCTCGCGGGAGAGTCATACTGGAGGGCGTCGAGCTCGAGGCTCCTCCTCGGGATCCGCAGGGAAGGCCAAAGCCTTGGCCATATCCCTAACGAAGTCCGAGAACCGGGCATCCTCCGGGGGGGACTGTTTCCGAGGCTCGGACCCCGGTGAGTCCGATGGGACACACCGAGTCCGGAAAGAATCAGGTGACTCTTCCTCCTCAGACTCCCAGACCGACTCCGACGAGGGGTCGGCCCGGGCAGGGTGCGGCGCCAGCCGCCCCGACGTCGAGGGAGTCGGCGTCGGCGACCTCGGTCCCGAACGGGAGGCCGAGGGTGACCTCGACCGAGGATCGACTCGAGTTCTCATCGACTCGAGGATCGGCTCGGTCTCCGGGGTCGACGTCCCGGCGGTCGGGGCAGTGAGGCCAGCGAGCAGTGCCCGCTGCTGGTCCATGAAGGCAGACAGTCTGCTCTCCAAGGCCGTCAACCTGAGTCCGACCTCAGGTGACCCAGCAGCCCCCGACTCGGGCCCCGACGGCGGCTGTCGCGGAGGCGAGTCCAGAAGGACCACAGGACTTACCCGGGCAGGCATTTCCGACTCCAGGCGAGGTCGCTTCGGGAGGTGTTCCTTCTCCAAGGATCCGGGGCGGCTGTCGGGGCTATGCGACCTGGCCCTCGCGGAACCAGGAGCGTCCACCGACGCCGCCCTCGCGGGTTTTTCCTTCCGACGATGGTCCCCGGAGGGAGAACCCCGGTCGGAGGAGCTCCGGCGACGGTCCGAGCTGGAGCCTTTCGACGCGGAGGCCTCCGACGAGGTCCGGGTACGGCTGGGGTCAGCGAAGATTCTCTCACGCTGATGCCGCCGACTCCTCAACGCCTTTGAGGACAGTTTGCTGCAGGGCCCACAGATCAGTTCCTCATGATCCGGGCCCAGACAGCGGAGGCAAAAGTCGTGTGTGTCGGTTAGTGACATATTTCGGTCACACCGACCACACCGCTTAAACCCACTGGCAGCCATCGGGGGAAAAAGGGCCCCTGCGAGGTCAAAGGACCGGGCTGCCAGGGAAACCGAAAACGAAGGCTGACCAAGTCAGAAAAACCGAAAAAAGTAAGCGGACTCGAGACCGGCGTCGCGAGTCCGGGCGGGAAAACGATCGGCGTCGAACCGAAAGAAAAAAGGATAAAACAAAGAAGAAAATCAACTTTTTCGCGGGGACAAGACGGGGACGTCTGTAGGGCTCCGCGGAAAAAAGAAGACTGGCTAAGATGGCACCCTCGGGCGGGAAGACGACCGCGCATGCGCGCTGCAATTCCCAAAGGCTTTCTTTGAAAGCTGGGGAAAATTGCTCCGCGAGGGCTCCGTCGGCGCCGACGTCACCCATAAGTGAGGACTGACTTCCTGCTTGGTCCTGGAGAAACATAATAATAATCTTTAAAACACTAAACAACCTCTCACAACTCTACAACCACTGATCAAGAAAACACCGCCTACCAGAACAAAGAGAGGAAAAGATAACAACATCCTAGAGACCCCGCTAAGCTTTAGGAAAGCAAACCAAGCCACCTGCAACAGAGCCTTCTCCCTGTTTGCACCCCAGCTGTGGAATGATCTCCCCACATCAATACCTGAGATCAAAGACCTAGCGGACTTTAGAAAGGCAATAAAACCCCATCTTTTCCTGGAATACTTTGGAACTAGCCCGGAAGATGATGATTAACAGCAACTGGACCATGAAACACACCTAGAGTTCTTGTATATAGTTAGCAACTGTTAAGACTTGAACTAAAGTTTGCTCAATCTATATCCATGGAATTTCAATCATATATATGCTCCCATATTTTGTGCAAACAAACATATTATAAACAAGATTATCATTATAGTCTTCTAAGTGACTGGTCTCAGACTTCACTGGAACTGTGCTTTCGGTTTGTATTTTTAAACCTTTCTAGTGCTCCTTTTTGCATCAATAACCATTTATGTTGCTTGACAGACATACATTTCAATGGGTTATTGAAAACTGTGCTTATCTGATTTCCGATTTTCAATCGCCCAATGCCATCTTTAGCGCTATCGCGTTTCACTGTTGTGCGTTTCGTCAGGGGTTTCACACACAGCTTGTTATCTTCAACGTCCAATTCTATAATAAAGGGAATCAAACATCAATGTCCTTCCATCTTTAAAAATTATATCCATACCTGGCCCATCACAATCGTTTACATGATTCTCTTAGTGGGCTTGGCTTGCTGGATACATTTGTTCTGCATTCAAATAGCTCAAAAAACGCCGCACATGCGGACTATCTGATCCTGCTGGTTTATTATAGCTACCTTCCTAATCAGTGATATAAATAAGGTTAACATGTGGCTCATTATTCTATTCGGCTACCCAATTTCTATTGGGAGAGCTACATGCATACGTTCCAATCTGTGCATTTAAACCTCCGGGGATGACCGATCGCAACTTGTAAATCCAGCGTTGTTCATTAATCATCAATGTCTGGTCTGTAGATTTGCCATTACAGCCTCCTAAGGTATGGTCTATGCAAAAGCATTGTAGATCTTCAAATTTATGCCCTTTTTCGAGGCAATGTTCAACAATTGGGGCTGAGATGGTTCTGCAATTTAGTTTGCTACGGTGTTCTGACATTCTAAGTTTAAATGGACGGATAGTTTTCCCTACGTACAGCAGTTGGCACGGACATTGTATGCAATAAACTACATGGCTTGTAGTGCATGTGGTTCGATGCTTCAATTCATATATTATCCCGTGATATTCAAAATTCGATAGCTCGTCAGTAACTTCACAGATCTTACAGGCTCCACATTTATAATGACCAGGAATAGATGTTTCTGATGGCAGAGGCTTAAGTACTGCTGGGCTCAGTAATTCTTTGAAATTTTTTTGTCTTTGCCACACGCAGCGTATCGGTTTCTCGCAGCTCTGGAATACTATGTTTAACATTCATGTGTTTTTTTTATTATTCGTTGTATTTGATAGCTGTACGCTGAATATTTGGTTATCAAATTAACCTTAGATTCATCCATATGACTCCTAGTATTGGGAGTTAATAGTAGTTCTCGGTTATTAAAGAGAGCTCGTTTGTAGGCTCGTTCAATGATGTATTCAGGATAGCCCTTGTTCTGAATCTATCCTTCAACTTCTTACTCTGAATTTTAAATTCTTCAATATCCGAACAGTTCCGTCTATACCGGAGGAACTGCGAGAACGGGAGACCATTTTTTAAACGCTGAGGATGTACGCTGCGATAATGCAAAAATGCATTTTTATCCGTCGGTTTATCATGTATAGTAGTGATCCAAGTGAATGTACCTTTTTCCACCTCCACGTCCAGAAATGTAATCTTTTGCTGGTTACTATTACATGTGAATTGGATCGTTTTTTCTCTACCATTCAACCAGTGTATGAACTCGTCCAGCTGTTGTCCATCCCATAACGAGAAGATGTCGTCTATGTACCTGCACCAGAGTTTTATATTATGATGATAAAGCGACATCTCTAGCCATTGCTTTTCAAAGGAGCTCATATAGAGATTAGCCACTGATGGGGCGCAAGTTGCTCCCATCGCTACTCCTGTATTCTGATGATAAATCTTATTTTCAAATAGAAACTAATTCTGAAATAAAACCAGTTGAACTAAACTTCCTAGAAATGTCAGCTGACCCAACGACGAATTTAAAACAGATTAAAACTGTCACATCTAAAGCATTGGAGGACAAACTTATTACCCAAAAAGAATGGACCTTTTTGAATGTGCGAGATCCCACATTGGCAAAATTCTATCTAGTGCCTAAAGTACACAAGAGCCTATCTAATCCACCGGGGAGGCCTATTGTGTCTACACGAGGATCATCATTGGAATCGTTGTCCATCTATATAGACTTGTACCTGCGTCTGTTAGTTTGCTCTATACCCTCCTATGTCCGTGATACCACTCATTTTTTGCAAATATTGTATCAACATTCTCACTTTGCATCGCTGGATAACATCTTGATAGCTACTTTGGACATAGTGTCGTTATATACTAATATTCCTCAAGATCGGGTGTATGTGATAGTGCTATCAGCATTAAGAGCAAGAGGGGACCTTTCAGACCAACAGCAGACATTTCTAGCAAGTTTAGTTCAACTGGTTTTATTTCAGAATTATTTTCTATTTGAAAATAAGATTTATCATCAGAATACAGGAGTAGCGATGGGAGCAACTTGCGCCCCATCAGTGGCTAATCTCTATATGAGCTCCTTTGAAAAGCAATGTCATCATAATATAAAACTCTGGTGCAGGTACATAGACGACATCTTCTCGTTATGGGATGGACAACAACAGCTGGACGAGTTCATACACTGGTTGAACGGTAGAGAAAAAACGATCCAATTCACATGTAATAGTAACCAGCAAAAGATTACATTTCTGGACGTGGAGGAGGAAAAAGGTACATTCACTTGGATCACTACTATACATGATAAACCGACGGATAAAAATGCATTTTTGCATTATCGCAGCGTACATCCTCAGCGTTTAAAAAATGGTCTCCCGTTCTCGCAGTTCCTCCAGTATAGACGGAACTGTTCGGATATTGAAGAATTTAAAATTCAGAGTAAGAAGTTGAAGGATAGATTCAGAACAAGGGGCTATCCTGAATACATCATTGAACGAGCCTACAAATGAGCTCTCTTCAATTACCGAGAACTACTATTAACTCCCAATACTAGGAGTCATATGGATGAATCTAAGGTTAATTTGATAACCAAATATTCAGCGTACAGCTATCAAATACAACGAATAATAAAAAAACACATGAATGTTAAACATAGTATTCCAGAGCTGCGAGATAAACAGATACGCTGCGTGTGGCAAAGACAAAAAAAATTCAAATTACTGAGCCCAGCAGTACTTAAGCCTCTGCCATCAGAAACATCAACAACTATTCCTGGCCATTATAAATGTGGAGACTGTAAGATCTGTGAAGTTAATGTCGAGCTATCGAATTTTGAATATCACGGGATAAGATATGAATTGAAGCATCGAACCACATGTACTACAAGCCATGTAGTTTATTGCATACAATGTCCGTGCCAACTGCTGTACGTAGGGAAAACTATCCATCCATTTAAACTTAGAATGTCAGAACACCGTAGCAAACTAAATTGCAGAACCATCTCAGCCCCAATTGTTGAACACTGCCTCGAAAAAGGGCATACATTTGAAGATCTACAATGCTTTTGCATAGACCATACCTCAGGAGGCTGTAATGGCAAATCTACAGACCAGACATTGATGATTAATGAACAACGCTGGATTTACAAGTTGCGATCGGTCATCACCGGAGGTCTAAATGCACAGATAGATTGGAACGTGTGCATGTAGCTCTCCCAATAGAAATCAGGTAGCCGAATAGAATAATGAGCCACATGTTAACCTTATTTACATCACTAATTAGGAAGGTAGCTATAATAAACCAGCAGGGTCAGATAGTCCGCATGCGCAGCGTTTGAGCTATTTGAATGCAGAACAAATGTATCCGGCAAGCCAAGCCCACTAAGAGAATCATGTAAGCGATTGTGATGGGCCAGGTATGGATATAATTTTTAAAGATGGAAGGACATTGATGTTTGATTCCCTTTATTATAGAATTGGACGTTGAAGATAACAAGCTGTGTGTGAAACCCCTGACGAAACGCACAACAGTGAAACACGATAGCGCTAAAGATGGCGTTGGGCGACTGAAAATCGGAAATCAGATAAGCACAGTTTTGAATAACCCATTGAAATGTATGTCTGTCAAGCGACATAAATGGTTATTGATGCAAAAAGGAGCACTAGAAAGGTTTAAAAATACAAACCGAAAGCACAGCTCCAGTGAAGTCTGAGACCAGTCGCTTAGAAGACTATAATGATAATCTTGTTTATAATATGTTTGATTGCACAAAATATGGGAGCATATATATGATTGAAATTCCATGGATATAGATTGAGCAAACTTTAGTTCAAGTCTTAACAGTAGAATTGCTCTGGAAAGGACCATTATTTTATAGTTAGCAACTGACAATTGCTTGTTTACCCCAATGTAACCTCCAAGTTCAATAACCCCTGTTTAATGTAAAGCTTGTTGCTATAACTGTTCATTGTAAACCACTTTGAATGTATATGATAAGGCGGTATAGAAGACCTGTTAAATAAAATAAATAAATACAAAACTAAGATTTCTAAGTTTACGATTTTTGGCTGTTTTTAGATATAACTTGTCCTTGCCTATTGCTTACCTGTTTTATTCTCTTACAATATTTCTTAGGCACTGTGGTGTGTTAGGGTAACTGACCCAAGAAAGGGGGAACAAACACAAAAGAACCAGAAAAGAAAAAACAACAAAACCCCCTCCAAAAAAACCTTGCTCCTCCTATCTTTCTGTCTCTAGCACATTTCTATCTGTTCACAGTCACCTTGATCTACAGTCTAGTGACAAACAACCTACATTTTGGTTATAAGATTAGGAAACTTTAGCTTGTCTACATTCCTTGCATAACCTTTATAAATCAGAAATCTGAGTGTGCCCTCAGTTCATAGTAACATAGTATATGAAGGCAGATAGAGACCAGTATGGTACATCTAGTCTGTCCAGCAAGAGTAGGTGCACTTGCCGCTCCGTGCAGATCGCCTCTCCCCATGCCTTTGTTTAGGAGTGTACCCACTACTCCATGTAGATCACGCCTATTTGTTGAGATATAAGAGATAGTGAAGTTTATTGTGATTTTATCCTGCTGCTATAAAGGGATCCACTGTGTCTGTCCCATGCCATTTTGAATTCTGTCACTGTATTTTATTCATATAAGGTCTACTAGCCAGGGACACAATTTCCCTCCCACCCACCCCAGGGTTGCATTGCCTATATAGTAATATAGATCGACATCTGTTCTCCAATTAGGTGTAATATCAACCTTTTCTCCTTGTCCTAGAACTGCTTTATAATTATCTTAATCAGTATGTCATGTATTCAATACAATAGCTATGGTGCCTTTATTCAAAGAATCATTTGGAGCCTAAGAGCTTGCCCTATATGTCTGAAGTTATCTGCTATGCATAACAAATTGATTCTATTAAGGGCAGAATTAGCTGCAATTAAGCACACCTCTTCCAGGGTACACATTGGAAAAAATCCACCACAGCATTCACAAAGAATCAAGCAGCTAAGGAACAAATGGATCACAGCTGGACTCTGATAGGTTCCGACCTGTAACATGGAGACACCCTCTCCAGCAAGAGAGATCACTATATAATGCCTTCTCTGCCTTGGAAAATGAGAGAGCCCAATTAGTGGAAACTGAAGTGCTCCTAAATGAGAAGGTTAAGGCCAAATCTACTGCTCATGCACCAAACATGAAGAAAAAAAATCACAAAACAGGAAATTACGACTCCTCCATAATCAGATGCACCAACTTGGGAACACAGGTCAAAGGAAAGAATAAGGTCAAATGCCTCCCAGGCTCTTCAGCCAGCAGGAATAAGAGCCAAATTGTTGGCAGTTACTGCAGAAAGTGAGCACTCCAAAATCAATGTTATCATCCACTTGGGTACAAATGACCTGGATAGAAACAGTGCTTCTACAGTTCAAAGGGACTTCCAGATTCTGGGAGAGAAACTCAAACCCATTGTTAACAGTATAGCATTCTCAGAAGTTCTACCTGTTCTTGGTAAGGGGGCAGAAAGGCTGCATCACATAATTAACTTTGCACCAGGTTTGGAGCCATGTATTAAACAAGAAGGATTTAGATATATTGGCAACTGGGGAAATAGATGGAACAGGCTATACTGTGTGGCTGGACTACACCTCTGTCATAGGGAAAAGGATCCCAAGTGAAAAGTTCAGGCAGAATGTAGACTAGAGAAAGGGGGTGATGGATGGAGAACAAGTTCAGGACATCACTCCTAGCAAAAACATGACAACATTGAAACCAGACACACTACTAACCCACACACTCAAGCAGGAAGAGACATGCAGAACAAAATCCATGCAAAATCCAGACAAATCAGTCAACAAATGCTGGAAAGTAATGAGCACAAATGCTCGCAGCCTAGCCAACAAAGTTCCTGACCTGGAAATTTTAATGGTAGAAATGGACTTGGACATTGTGGCCATTACAGAAACATGGTTTAATGAGTCGCATGAATAGGATATAGCCATAGCTGGCTATGATTTATTTAGAAGAGATACAGAAGGCTGAAAAGTAGGAGTAGCCGCCCTATATATCAAAAGCAATATTAAAGGTGCCGAAATGCAGGGGACATGGGGAAAAGAAGAAGCGCTGTGGATTGTGTTGGAAAGAGGAAATGACACTATCATCCATACTGGTATAGTCTACAGGCCTCCAACTCAAACCAAAGAAATGGATAAGAGACTTGATTATTGATATTGCAAAGATAGCCATGAAGGGGGAAGTGATCATATTGGGTGACTTTAATCTACCCAACGTGGATTGGAATATTCCTTCTGCAAATCTGGAAAGAAGTTAAAAAAAAAATTGTGGATTCCTTCCAAGATGTATTGCTAAGACAAATTGGATGGAACCAACCAGGGAAAGTTTGATGCTGGATTTAATAATCACCAACGGAAATAGTGCGTCGAATGTCTGGGTGGGTGCCCATGTGAGCAGCAGCAATCATCACACGGTGTGGTTTGAAATAAAAAACAAGGCAGAGTCCAATCATAGCAAGCTCAAAATCCTAGGCTTCAAAAACACTGACGTCAGTAAAATGGCCAACTGCCTGAAGGAGGAGTTGGCAGGGTGGGAGGAGGTAATGGAAGTGGAACTGCAGCGGGCTAAACTAAACGAAGCAATAAAAAGGGCAACAGATACATATGTAAGGAAAGTAAATAAAAACATGAGGAAAAGGAAACCTATTTGGTTCTCCAAAGAAATAGCTGCACAAATAAAAGACAAAAACACAAATTTCACAAAATTCCGAAGTTCGCAAACAGAGGAGAACAGAACAGAATACAGGATAAAGCTATAAGAGAAATAAGGATAGCAAAATCAAAGGCAGAAGAAAAGATGGCTGGGGGGGGAGGAGTTTTAAGATGGCCACAGCTAGGTTTCTCTGAAGTGCACGTTTTTTTCCTATGGGTAAGAAACATAAGGGCAGGGTTGTTTTCTTGCCTTCCAGACCCTTTGTTGCTTCTATGCAGATTTCTGACGAGGTTCGTGGACCTCTGGACTCATTTGTGATTCAAGCGCCTCAGTGTCTGGTGGATGCAGGGGAAGTGTGCCGAGCTGCAGTTTTGCCAGAGTCGGAGGGCTTGATGGCTGCTTTGGTGATATCTCTCTCTCCTGATGTGAGGCAGGAGTCTAAGACTCCATGATCTCAACTTTCCCCTGGAGGATCCCTGAGCTCTGATCTATCTTTCCCACTGCGCTAGTCTCCGGAGCTGCAAAGGCCAGGACCAAGGTTTGTGAGAGCAGAGGGGCAGCACATGGAGGTGTGTGAAACGCCGACATCCAGAAGCACAGTTGCAGGATTTCCTGCAGAACATAAAGAGGGCATATCATTGGCTAGCATGGAAGCAGTTCAATTGCCTCAGGTACCTTCAGCTGCCTCGGGTGACTAAGACATTTGCTTTGGTTCGTCCTACTAACTTTACTCTCGAAGCAATATGGCAGGCTATAGTCTCGTTGGGGGAAGCTTTGCTCCCCCAGGTTTCAATGTTGGCCTCAAAGTTGCATCTACATCTGTGGCATTGCAGCAGTTGGAGAATAAAGCACAGTTACTTACCTGTAACAGGTGATCTCTGGGAACAGCAGGAATTAGTCCTCACATATGGGTACGTCGGTACCGACGGAGCCTGCGCGGGAAAGCTCCCCAGCTTCCCAGAAGGAAGCTTTTGGGGCCTCCCACTGCACATGCGCGCTGCCTTCCCGCCTTCCTGACCAGCTCTCCTCAGTTCGAGTTTATAGCTGAGACAATAGAGAGAGGAAAGGAAGATAGATAGAAGATACAACTCCTAGGGGAGGTGGGTGGGTTGTGAGGACTAATTCCTGCTGTTCCCAGAGATCACCTGTTACAGGTAAGTAACTGTGCTATCTCCAGGAACAAGCAGGAATAAGTCCTCACATATGGGGACTCCCTAGCTAAGATGCCTGGGGGATCCCCTTCCAAGGGTTCGCCATCTTCGTATGGATCTCAGGCATCCATCCTGGGAAGGTGGGCAGGAGTTGTTCAAGTATGGAACAGGTGTTTGAGGACAGCCTGACCAAACAAGGCATCCCGGCGGGAGTCCTTGTCCAAACAGTAATGGGCTGTGAAGGTATGAACCGAGGCCCATGTGGCGGCTCGACAGATCTGATCTATGGAGACAGAGTGAAGATGAGCCATAGAAGTGGCCATGGCTCTCACATTGTGAGCTGTGACATGGCCTTCCAGAGAAATATTTTTACTCTGGTAAGCAAAGGAAATACACTGAGCAATCCAATTGGAAAGTGTACGTTTGGAGACTGGAAGTCCCAAATGAGAAGGATCAAAAGCCACGAAAAGCTGGGAAGACTTTCGATGTGGCTGAGTCCTGTTGAGGTAAAAGGCAAGAGCTCTTTTACAGTCTAAAGTATGAAGGTTCCTCTCTGCACTGGATGCATGAGGAGCTGGAAAAAAGACAGGTAGATATACCTCTTGATTAAGATGAAAAGGCGAGACCACTTTGGGCATAAAGTGGGGATTCGTCCTTAGGACCACCTTATCATGATGAAACCTGGTATAAGGTGGATGAGCCACTAAGGCCTGTAGTTCACTGATGCGGCGAGCCGAAGTGACTGCAATAAGGAAAAGGACCTTCCAGGAAAGAAATTTCAAGGAGGTAGAAACCAACGGTTCAAAGGGTGGCTTCATAAGCTGACCTAGAACTAGGTTCAAGTCCCATGCTACCGGAGGAGGTCGGATGGGAGGCTTAGTTAGAGTCAGGCCTCTCATGAACCTTGCAACAAGCGGATGAGAGGAGACAGGTTGTCCATTTATAGGTTTAAGGATGCTGCAATAGCACTCAAATGGACTCTTACTGAATTCGTCTTAAGGCCTGCATTAGAAAGATGCAGGAGATAGTCTAGTAGAGAATTCAAAGGAAGTGCTAGAGGGTCAAGACCCTGTTGAGCACACCAAATGGAAAAGCGTTTCCATTTGAAAGCATAGGAACGCCTCATGGAGGGTTTCCTAGAGGCATGAAGGATATCGTTCACTGGTTGAGAAAGATTGAAGTCATGAAGGCTTAGGCCTTCAGTAACCAAGCTCTGAGGTGTAGGGACTTGGGGTTTGGGTGCCACAAAGTCCCTTTTCTCCTGAGAGAGAAGGTCTGGCGCAGCTCCCAGGTCCAGGGAGGGTCCCTGGGAGAGATGCAGAAGTAGAGGGAACCACACTTGGCGTGGCCAGCGTGGAGCTATGAGGATCATCGATCCGTGATCCCTCTGGAGTTTGAACAGAGTCTTGGGAATCAAAGGAATGGGTGGAAAGGCATATAGGAATTCCTGACCCCAATGCAGGAGAAAGGCGTCGTTGGCCTGAGCTCCCTGACACGGAGTCCTGGAACAGAACCGGGGAAGTTTGGCATTCCACGGACTTGCAAAGAGGTCTATGTCCGGGGTTCCCCATTCCTGAAAGATTCTGCCTATCTGGTCCATATGTAGGGACCATTCGTGTGGAAGCAGAACTCGACTGAGTCTGCCCGAGAGTTTTGAACCCCTGGAAGATACACTGCCAGAAGATGAATTTGATGCTCTCTGGCGAAGGCCCATAATCTGAGAGCTTCGTTGCAAAGCGACAGAGAGCCTGTCCCTCCTTGTTTGTTTACGTAGAACATGGCCACCTGATTGTCTGTCTGAACTAGGACGGTCAGGTTGACAAGGAGGGTATGAAAGACTTTGAGGGCAAAGAAGATTGCTCGCAGTTCCAGGAGGTTGATGTGAAGGGTGGTCTCCTGTGGAGACCAAGTATCCTGAGTGGAGAGGGATTGTAGATGGGCTCCCCACCCTGTTTGGGAGGCATCTGTTGTGAGGGTTGCTTGGGGCAACAAAGGTTGGAAGGGGGCCCCCAACAACAGATTCTTGGTGGACATCCACCATTGGAGGGACCAAAACAGACGCTTTGAGGTGAGTATTTGGTCGGAGAGCGCTCCTGATGCCTGAGTCCACTGGGTGGCCAAGGTCCATTGAGCTGCTCTCATATGAAGACGAGCGTAGGGCACCACGTGTACCGTGGAGGCCATGTGGCCCAGAAGTCGCAGCATTTCTCTGGCTGTCAAGTGACTGCTGGACTGAGCTTGGGAGGCCAAGCACACCAGACGTTGGCCCCGGACTTGAGGTAGGTAGGCCATTGCAGTGGTGGTGTCCAACTGGGCCCCTATGAATTCCAGAGACTGAGTAGGGATAAGTTGAGACTTGGGAAGGTTTATCACCAGTCCCAGATACTGCAGAATGTGCCTTGTACGGTCCAGGGAAATCTGGGCCTCTGACTGAGATGGAGCTCGGATGAGCCAGTCGTCCAGATATGGGAATACAAAAATTCCCAGACCTCTTAGAAATGCGGCAACAACTGCCATGCATTTGGTGAACACTCTTGGAGCAGAGGCTAGACCGAAGGGAAGCACTCTGTACTGGAAATGTTTTCCCTGAAACAGAAATCTTAGATATTTTCTGTGGGATGGGTGGATGAGTATATGTGTGTACGCATCCTTGAGATCTAGAGAACAAAGCCAATCCTGACTCTGAAGGTATGGAAGGAGAATGCCTAGAGAAAGCATTTTGAATTTCTCCTTGTACAGAAATTTGTTCAATTCTCTCAGATCTAGGATAGGTCTGAATCCCCCTGTCTTCTTTGTTATAAGAAAATAAGGGGAGTAGAATCCTGTCCCTTGTTGAAGAAGAGGAACCTCTTCTATTGCCCCTTGGGCAAGGAGAGAAGAGACTTCCTGATCCAACAGGTCCAGGAGAGATGGGGGAGAATTGAAGTGCCTCACCATGGTATATGGAGGAAGGTTGGAAAAATGAAGTTTGTAGCCCTCTCTGATGATAGAGAGGGTCCATTGCTCTGATGTAATTTGCTCCCATCTGGGAGCAAAGTGAGCTAACCTTCCGGGAATGGTGAGGGGCTCTGGTTGTTCTAGAGCCAGAAATGTTAAGTTCTCTAGGGGCAAGTCAAAACCCCTGAGGGGGTTGAGCCTGCTGAGGAGTGGGCAGACGCTGCAGGCTTTGACCTTGCCTGTTTAGGTTGCTGACGTTTAGCAGCAAAGCGAGGCTGAGAAGATTGTTGGCCAGTATTTGTGGAAAATCTGGCCTTCTTGTAGTAAGGCCTCTTGAAAGACTTTTTCTTGGCAGGAGTAGAGGTAGACTTAGAAAGTCTATCCAATGTAGCATTTTCTGCGTCCATTTGAGTGGCTTTAATTTGCCAGTCCTTACCAAATAAGTTCTCACCTGTACAGGGCAGATTCCGTAAGCCATCCAGGACCCAGGGTTCTAGGTCAGAGGCCTGGAGTCAAGCAAGTCGTCGGGCTGCAATAGCAATGCCCGAAGCTCTACCGGCACCCTCAAAGGAATCAAAAGCTGCTCTGTTGGAGAACTTAGAAACATCTAGAAGCTGTTTCACCAGAGAAATGAACTCCTCCTTTCTATCCTCAGGGATAAAGGAGGCAAAATGCCGTATCTTTAGGGCAAGTTCCCTGAGAAACATGCCCATATACAGACTGTAAGAATTAATCCTGGCTATAAGCATACTAGCCTGGAAAACTTTCCTGCCAAAAGAGTCTAGGGTCTTACATTCTCGTCCTGGAGGGGTGGAAGAGTGCCTTTTGGTGCTCTTAATCTTTTTCAGCGCAGACTTCACCACAATAGAATGGTGAGGCAGCTGAGTCTTTTGAAACCCAGGAGGAGGGGGGACCCGGTACATGGTGTCCAACCTACGAGAGTAAGGAGACAACGTTAGAGGAGCCTCCCATAAGTCCATCAAGTGTTCTTGAAGGATTTCATGGATAGGCAGGGTGACTGCCTCTTTAGGAACCTTAGGGTATCCTAAAATATCCAATTTCTTTGACCTAGGTTCTTTTTCAGAGGATGTGGTAATAGAAAGTCCTTTAGCTAGTTCAATAATGAAGTCTTGAAAGGACAAATCCTCTGGTGGAGACATTCTCCTCTTTGGGGAAGAGGGGTCTTCATGAAGAACTAGAGACAGCTCATCAGTCCTCAGAGGAGTCAAAATCCTCAGAAGAATCAGAGTATTCTCTATTTGCTTCCAACGCACGATACGCATACCGATCGGTATCGACATCGGGCGTACCGGGTATGGGATCGGTATCGGGTGAAAACCCGGATCCGGCATGCGGAACCGATCTGCGTTTGGAAGTCGATGGTCTCGGTTCCGGTATGGGAGACGATACCGGAACCGGACCCGGTACCGCTGAATGCGGTACCGAGGGCGTCGCAGCATTAATAAAAGCCAGCATGGCCTGCTGCATGGTCTGAACAGTATTGCTCATAGATGCCACTGCTGCCTGGATGTTGGTTCCGGTATGGGCCGGTACCCCAGAGCAGTCTAACAGGTGATCAGTCGAGGCCGTGCCATCGATGTCAACCTGTAACCCCATAGATGGTGCTTTGGAAGCCAGAGCTTCCCGCCGGGGTTGTTTGGCTGGGGCAGGATCCTCAGATTCAAAAGTGAGAGCCTCTCGATGCTTTGAAGGAGATTTGCTCTTTGAGGACCTGCCCGAAGAAGGTTTGGTTACCTGAGATCCATCCGGAGAGGAAGACCTGGATGACTGTGATGCTGGATTATCTGAAGCAAACAGCACATGGAATTTGTTGGCCCGGTTCTGCAAACCACGTTTAGACATCTGGGAGCAGGATGGGCAGTCCGGAATGGAGTGGTCAGGTCCCAAACATTTAAGACACCATTCATGAGTGTCTGTGACAGAAATAACAGCACTACACTTGGTACACTTCTTAAAACCAGGGGCTGGTTTCTCCATGAGGAGAATTTGTGTAGGCCTGAGGCCTAACCGAAGTCACCAAGTTGTGCAAGATAAAGATTTTTTTTTTTTTTTTTTAAAGAAAAGAAAAGAGAGACCGGCGGTACCGTTTTCGGTATGGGGAAGGCAGGTACGCGGTCTAAAGAAACAAACTAAAACAATAATTTCTTCAGCGGTGACAGGAACACGACCTGCTGGCTCCGCGGAAAAAGAGAAACTGAGGAGAGCTGGTCAGGAAGGCGGGAAGGCAGCGCGCATGTGCAGTGGGAGGCCCCAAAAGCTTCCTTCTGGGAAGCTGGGGAGCTTTCCCGCGCAGGCTCCGTCGGTACCGACGTACCCATATGTGAGGACTTATTCCTGCTTGTTCCTGGAGATAGTGGAAACAGTTCAGGTACAAGTTCAGGAGATACAAACTAGAGTTGGTGTGCTGGAAGAACAGTCTTTGGCTCATATTAAGGACTCCGCTGGTTTTGCCTCTAAATTGGAGCACTTGGAGAACTCTTCACGGGGTAATAATTTGAAATTAATTAATTTTCCTCATGTTTCAACTGTCTCAGCCAGGGATACATTTAAAACTTACCTGGTTGACACTTTGGATGTTTCTCCCGAAATGATTCCTCCTTTAGTGAAAGTTTCTTATCTTTCTTCTGCTAAGAAAGACAATCAGAGGGTTGAAGACCAAGTTCAGGTTCAGCCTCATCCCGATCAATTGATGGATGTACTCAATGTGACAGACTTGTTGGAACTTTCTAATGAGGAAGTACCTGTTCCATCTCTATTGATAATTACCTTAGCATTGTTATCTGATAAAGAATGGATTTTGAATTTATATATATATATATTTTTTTGTAAAAGGCAATTAAGGTTTTGTGGTTTGTTAGTACGAATGTATCTGGATTTAGCACGAGACACCCAGAGATGTCGCAAGAAGTTCTTATTGTTGCATCCTGGGGTTCTTCAAGTGTGGGGGCTCTTTTTTCTTAAACATCCATGTAAATGTTAAGTATCGTTCAATTTCTTATATTTTTTATGAGCCTCCCAATTGATTGCTTTTGTGAATGCCAGACAATTAGAAGCCTCCCTCGAGCTTCCGTGTGATCCCTCATGAAGTTTATATGTATGCTGGATATTAATCTACTGTATTTCTTTCATATTTGGAATTGTATTCTTTTGAGGTAAACTCCTCCTTCTCTTATTGTGGACTAGTATGAACAGACCCTTTATGCTATTCATAGCTTTGTTTCATGCCAGGTTTATGCTTTATATTTTAAGTAGTATTTTCTGGGTGTTCTGTTCTGTTTCTGAATAAGATTATTTATGTTAACTTTCTTGATAATTCATGTATAAATTGCATAAATATAAAAAAAGAAGAAAAGGTGGCTAAAGATCTGAAGCATGGAGACAAAATGTTTTTTTTTCAGGTATTTTCAGGAGAAGAGGAAGATCAGAGGTGGAATCGCAAGACTCAAAAGTGCCAAGAACATAATCATGGAAAGTGATATTAGAAAAGTGAAAATGCTAAACAAATACTTCTGTTCTGTTTTTACTAAAGATTTGGAGAAGGACCACCTGTGATTGAAAAATATACAAATGGGAATGGAGTAGATACTACACCATTCATAGAAGATGATGTGTTTGAACAGCTTGCAAAACTGAAAGTGGACAAGGCCATGGGACCAGATAGGATACATCTCAGGATACTGAAAGAACTCAAGAGAGGTTCTTGCAGGGACTTTAAAGGATGATTTTAATAGATCCTTGGAGGCAGGATAAGTTCCACAGGCCTGGAGAAGGGCAGACATGGTATCTTTTTACAAAAGTGGCAACAGAGAAGAAGTGACAAACTACAGGCCAGTAAGCCTTACCTCGGTGGCAGGAAAAGTAATGGAGGCGCTCCTGAAAGAGAGAATAGTGGACTTTCTCAAAATCAATAGGTTGCATGATCTGAGGCAACATGGTTTTACCAAAGGACAATCATTCCAAACAAATCTGATTGAGTTCTTTGACTGGGTGATCAGAGAACTAGATCAAGAGCATGCAATGGATATGATCTACCTAGATTTCAACAAAGCCTTTGATACTGTTCCTCATAGGGGGCTTATCAATAAAATTAACAGTCTGGGGATGGGTCCCAAGGTGGTGAACTGGATCAGGAATTGGTTGACTGGCAGACGACAGAAGGTGGTGGTAAACGGAACTCACTCGGATGAAAGGAAGGTGATTAGTGTCATGCCCCAGAGATCAGTCCTGGGACCAGTACCTTTCGATATATTTGTAAGTGACCTTGCTGAAGGATTGAATGGAAAAGTCTGCCTTTTTGCAGATGAGACAAAAATTTGCAGAGTGGACATTTCTGAGGGAGTGGACAACATGAGGAAAGATCTAAAAACATTGGAAGAATGGTCCAATGCTTGGCAGTTAAGATTTAATGTGAAGAAGTGAAGTGTCATGTACTTGGGATGCAGAAATCTAAGGGAATTGTATGCAACAGGGGGCAAAAGGTTGGTGTGCACAGACCAGGACAACGACCTTGGAATGATTATTTCTGAGGATCTCAAGTTGGCGAAACAGTATGACAAGGCAGTGGCCAAAACCAATAAAATGGCTAAGTACCTAAAGGAGGAGATGACAGGGTGGAAGGAGATAAAGGAAGTGGAATTGCAATGGGATAAACTAAAAGGGGCAACGGACAAATATGTTAAAAAAGTAAACAAAAACCAGAGGAGAAGGAAACCTATTTGGTTTTCCAAAGAAGTGGCTGCTCAAATAAAGGCAAAAAACACAGCTTTCGCAAAATTCAAAAGCTTGCAAACAGAAGAACAGAGAAATGAATACAGGATCAAACTCAAAGAGCCAAAAAGAGAAATAAGGATGGCAAAATCAAATACAGAGGAAAAGATGGCTGATGTTGTTAAGGGTGGCGACAAAACTTTCTTCAGGTATATTCGGGAAAGGAAGAAGATCAGGAGTTGGAATTGCAGGACTCAGAAGTGCTGGGAAAAGACTCGTGGAAAGTGACAAAGAAAAAGCAAAATTGCTAAACAAATACTTCTGCTCTGTTTTTACTAAAGAAAATCCTGGAGATGGACCAGCTGGGACTCCCAAATATAAAAATGGGAATGAAGTAGATACCACACCATTCACAGAAGATGAGGTATTGGAACAACTTACTAAACTGAAAGTGGGCAAAGCCATGGGACCGGTTGGGATACATCCCAGGATACTGAAAGAGCTCAGAGAAGTTCTATCAGGGCCGTTAAAGGATGTATTCAACAGATCCTTGGAAAACAGGAGAGGTTCCTCAGGAATGGAAAATGGCTGATGTCGTACCTCTACACAAAAGTGGTGACAGGGAAGAAGTGTCAAACTACTGACCCGTAAGCCTTACCTCGGTGGCGGGAAAAGTAATGGAGGCGCTCCTGAAAGAGTGAATAGTGAACTCTCTCAAAACCAACAGGTTGCAAGATCCGAGGCAACATGGTTTTACTGAAGGACGGTCTTGCCAAACTAATCTGATTGAGTTCTTTGACTGGGTGACCAAGGAACTAGATCAGGGGCATGCGATGGATGTCATCTACCTGGATTTCAGCAAAGCCTTTGATACTGTTCCTCATAGGAGGCTTGTCAATAAACTCAGTAGCTTGGGGATGGGTACCAAGATACTAAACTGGATTAGAAATTGGTTGACTGACAGACGACAGAGGGTGATGGTACATGGAACTCACTCGGATGAGGGGAAGGTGATTAGCGGGGTGCCCCACGGTTCGGTCCTGGGCCCGGCACTGTTCAATGTATTTGTGAGTGATATTGCTGAAGGACTGAATGGAAAAATCTGTCTTTTTGCAGATGACACAACAATTTGCAACAGAGTGGACTCCCCCGAGGGAGTGGATAACATGAGGAAAGATCTACAAAAGCTGGAAGAATGGTCTAATGCTTGGCAATTATGATTTAATGCGAAAAAGTGCAGTGTCATGCACTTAGGTAGCAGAAATCCAAGGGAAATATATGCGATAGGGGGCGAGAGGTTGGTGTGCATGGTTCAGGAAAAAGACCTTGGTGTGATTATCTCTGATGATCTCAAGGTGGCAAAACAGTGCGACAAGGCGGTGGCAAAAGCCAGGAGGATGTTGTGCTGCATACAAAGAGGGATTACCAGCAGAAAGGAAGAGGTACTTATGCCACTGTACAGGTCGCTGGTGAGGCCTCACCTGGAATACTGTGTTCAGTTTTGGAGACCATATCTTGCAAAAGATGTAAAAAGACTGGAAAGTGTTCAGAGGAAGGCGACCAAAATGATTTGGAGCCTGCGTAAGAAACCTTATGAGAAGAGACTTGAAGACCTAAATATGTACACTTTGGAGGAGAGGAGGGTGTGATAAGGAAGCTTATCAGGACCTAGGAGATAGGGATCAGAAGAAGGAATTTACCCTAACAAAAGCTCCTATTTTAAAATGGTCAAGGACATAAAACTCCCATTGTACCTAGAAAACAGGTAATTCGTGGCTGCAATAAGTTACAGCATGCCCCTAGTGGTGAAAAGGTGAGGGAATGCAAGCCCAGGGTAGGGAACCCTTACGTCACTGCATTCCCTAATCATTCAGCTGCCACGAGGGAATTTGATCTTTCTCACCTGAGAGGAGAGAGGGTGGAACAGGTCCCTGGGAGGTTTAAGTTTAGCTCCGTTTATCCAGATAGGAGCAGCTGCAAGAGTAGAGGCAAGACGGAGAGTGACAGCACAGAGGACGACAGCACGAGGAAGGGCAGCACAAGGAGAGCTGCTGATGAGAGAGAAAGAGAAGTAGGAATGCTTTCTGGAGAAGGAATGGAACAGTAAGAACAGCAGGAACCTGGAACACAGGGTGGAGAACAGGACGAGATGAATGGTGGCCAGAGCATGAAAGAGGGGAAGCTGATACAAGCTTTGACCAAGGTATGAGTCCTAGAAGCTTATCTAATAAGGAGCACTACAGAGTTGCTAGAGACAGCTTTAAACATAATGGAAAGCAGTCAGATAAGCTATCTGAGTCAGAGATTGAGCCAATGTAACTGGGTGACCCAGATTTACCTTTGGTAGAAGAGGACTCATGTATGGATTGTTCTGTATGCCAGTCTGCCAATTCAGAGGGGTTAAAAGGGAGTCCACCTTAAAGAAAAACCCTCCAATGTCCGATAGCCCTAAGAACTGTGTTCAGCTTGTGAAGGTTCTCAGTTCAGGAGAAGTGTTTTACTGTGCAAAGCTGAAGCTACCTAAATTACACTTGAGAACAGCTGTGGAGAGTGCTGTGCTCCGTCTGAAGCTGTACCAACAGAGAAAGTAAGAAAGGTTTTATTTGGCTAAATACTGAGAAAACCTTGCAAAGTGATTTTTCTACCAGTGAGAGTTTAACTGTCTGTAGGAAGTTTTGCTGTGTTTAAAAAGACAAAGTTGCCAGGTATAGTTCTGGACTGAAAGAAAAGAAACCTAATTTTAAAGTTTTGTTCCCGTTTGTTTTGGACTGCACGACAAGCCATGCCTGGCGGCATGTGCTGTTAGAAGTATTGAATATTTAAGCTGAAGAAAGCTGTTTTCTTTGAGTTCAAGTTGTATCCTGTGGTGAAATACAAGAATCCTGGTGAAACATTAAAAAGGTGAAAATTTGTGAACCTTAGCGTGTCTTTTCAATGGTTAATTTCTGTCATTTGCCTACCACTCAACCCAACTACAAGAAGGTGTTTTTTTTTACCTGAGGCCACATAACATCTAACTGAACTACCTTTCCCATAATGCATTAAAAAAGCAACCAGTTAGGAAAAGGCCTTTAAAGGTGAAGCACTCCAAGGAGAAGCGCGCCCCTCCATACTGATGTAAGGGGCTAAGGGTGTGACAAGAGATAGGGGAGATATGAGTCAGACCTTTCAATACTTAAAGAGGAACGATGAACAAACAAACAAACCTCTTCCAAAGATGGGGAAGCTGCAAAACTAGAGGGCATAACATGAAGCTGCAAGGTGGAAAATTGAAAGGCAATGTCAGGAAATATTTTTTCACTGAAAGGGTGGTGGGTGCTTGGAATGCTCTCCCGATGGAAGTGGTGGGGGCAAACACGGTGACGGAATTCAAAACAGCATGGGACAAGCACAGCGGATCCCTTTACAGCAACAGGATAAAAACAAAATAAACTGAACCATCTAACTTCTCAACAAATAGGGGTGTCCTACATGGAGTGGTGGGTCCAGCCCTAAACAAAGACATGGGGAGGGGTGATCTGCACAGAGCGTCAGGTGTGCCTACTCTTGCCGTATTGCTGGGCAGACTGGATGGACCATGCTGGTCTTTATCTGCCGTCATTTACTATGTTACTATTGCACTGAATACACGATATGTTGATTAAGCAGTCCCAGAAGAGGAGGAAGAAGAAGAAAGGATGGAGATGATGTGGGCTTTAACCCAAGTTAGGAAGGATAGATGGCACGTATGTGACCACTATATAGGCAATGTAGCCCGTGGGGTGAGGCGGAACCTAAGGTCTCTGGCCAGTAGGCTGTTCCTGAACTGTGGGCACACACAATGGAGATGGTAAGGGAACCCACCAATGAGGACAAATAAGAAAATAAATATGTGGAGACAAAAAGACAGAACTCACAGTTCAGTAGCAATTTTAGCAAAAATCACTTTTTGGGAAAGCTCTGGAGAGCCCTGCTCTTCTCAAGGAACAGAACGGCAATCTGAATAAGCACACGTGCAGGACAGGAAATGGAAGTCTTCAACAATACCTCAGCAGGGGGGAGGCGTAGTCACTCAGGTAAACTAAGAGGAAAATAGTTTAAACTCTACAGTAATGGAGTAGGTAAGGTAACCCACCAATTAGTGCGAGAATGTCTCCACATGGATAGCTTTAATTATCACTAGAGATGACTCTTATCAACTGATTACAAGCTTGGATGTTTCCCTGCAAATGTTTGCAAGAAAATGTAAAAATCTAATGGTTTTGTTAGCAAATCATTATTTCTCTCCTCTAGGAGGAAGGCCTACCAGTCTCAAAAGAAGCAGAAGGAATCATAGTGCTACCAACAGCAGGCAAGGTTCTCTCATAGCTCAAATGCGAGCCACAACAGCAGGCAAGGTTCTCTCATAGCTCAAATGCGAGCCAAATTTCTCGCAAATATAGGTGTCAAATTACTGGCTAGAAAATTCTTGGCTTACAGAATGCAGACCTATTCAAATCATTTAATTCATAAAGACCAGTCAGGATTCATTCCTGGTCATCATATTGCAGCTAATGTTACACATCTACTCAATCAGATCTGCAGTATAATTAGAATATCCTTATTGCCTCTATCGCTAGTCACAAAGAATGTTTTCATTTGTTTATATGGGGAGTTTATATATAAAGTTCTAATGAAGACAGATCTATGGAATACATTTCCATCGCTACATAAAATCTTATGTATAAGCCCCAGAGACATGTATCAAAGTACAGTGGTTACTCAAGAAATTTTGACCTGGGGTGAGGCACCCATCAAGATGTTCCTTATCACCACTGCTGTTCACAGAAGGAACAAAGATAATAATGAAGGTGTCAAGGAAACCTTTGTTGAACGGATTATTAATTTCACTCCCAATTTTAAATATGTGAACTACAAAATATGAGAACATCTCCACATTTAAAGTTATGCTTCAGATTTTGCCATATTGATCTTGAAGATGCATTAGTTAGTATAAAGACAATTTCCTTATCTAACAAACCAGTCAAGAACAAATGAACGGGTTATGCCCCTCATTGAGCAGATGGCAGCAAAGAACGAAAACTCCTCCTGTATATAGGGCACCATACAACCAGTAACCACTTCAGTATTTTCTATCTCCAGAAGATGGTGATTGGGCATAACTGTGCAGCATGCTTCTGGAACAGACTCCTGGGTGCTGCTGGAGAAGTACTCACCCAGTTGAGCCCAAGCAGGCAGAATCCCTAGCTCCTTTGCCTGGCCCTTTGCATGAATATTTAGGAAGTCCAGGTGCCTTCCCCACCTCTCTTTAGCTCTTCCCTTTTCTCCGACTCCCCGATTGGCTTAGCACTGCTACATAAAGTTGATTAGATTGAAAAAGAAAAGGCAGTTGAGATAATTAAGTTAAAGGCAGGTGCTACAGAACAGAGACCTTAACAGAATGAGGGCAGAGAACAGCCAGGGAGGCAGCCCAAGAGGCTGCTTGAATGGCAAACAAGGGGGTCTAGAGACAGGTAAGGACTGCAAGTGCTAGACTATTGAGAAAAAGGGGGCCAGAAAGCCTTGACGGCAGGAGTGGCATGCAGGAGCTCAGACTTTGTGGTCCCAAAGGAAGGAAGGACACTTTCAGCCAATTCTGAACCTCAAAAGGTGTCCTGAGGGATCATCATCAATTCCAGGTCCTACTATTAGGGCTGACTGCAGCTCTACAAACCTTTTCCAAGGTGATGCATTAGCTCTGCGCAAGGAGGGTACCTTGATTCACCCATACATGGTCAACTGGTTCATTCAAACGGAGTTAGAAGAGGGGAGCAGGTGCTCCACAGCTTGGGTGGTTCAGCTATTGCAGACCCTGGGTTGAGTGATAAACTTGAAGAGAAGCAAGCTGGAACCTTTATGGATCTTTGAGTACCTGGCAGCCTGTTTCGATACACAAGAGGCAAAGTCTTTCTAATAGAGCATAGGATAAATGAGCTCCAGGGCCAGGAGTAGACCCTTTTGGCAAAAAGTGCCTTGGGCTTGGGATTATATGAAAGTTCAGGGTTCCATGGTGGTAACAATCAAGCTGCTGCCCCTGGCATGGGCTTGGATGCACATGACAACTGCAGAGGTTATCATTGGAACACTGGTCAGCGAAGAAGCAGAGTTATGCCACAGGCCTTCTGTGGATGCCACAGGCCAGGGCCAATCTAAGTTGGTGGCTGAAGGCCAAGAACATGGCCAAAATGGTGGTGCTAGAGAAAGTCCCAGCTGGATAGTGGTGATGGCAGTCTGAGCAGTCAGGGAGCCCATTGTCTCAGCCAAGTGGCTCAGAGATGTTGAGTGGTGTCTGAGCTGGTCGATAAACCAGCTGTAGACTAGGACTATCCAGCAAGCGTTGCATAGCTGTCCATGTCCTCTTTCACAATGCCAAGGCAGTGACCTATGGTGACTGGCAAGGGGGAACAAAGCGCAGTGGTGAAAGCTCAGGAAACTGAAATGTTACTCAGCTGGGCCAAGGCCTGGCTTCAAGCACTGTCAGTGGCGCTCATTGGTGGTAATGTTAAACATGCAAGTAGACTGCCTGAGCAAGCACTCCCTGAATCTGAGTGGGAATTGTTCAGAGGCAGCCATTTCTGTCATCAGCGATTGGTGGGATACTCTAGTCTACTACTGCTACTGAGCATTTGTATAGCGCTACAAGTCGTATGCAGCGCTGCACAGACATGTAAGAGACAGTCCCTGCTCATCAGAGCTTACAATCTAGTCTTGGGGCCGATGGTGTCAGTGCATGCAAAGGGACCCCGTTTCTTCAGTCACCAGAAATAATAGGGGGGGGGGGATGCTCTGCTCCTGTAATGGCCCCAGGTGGGCCTCGTTTATGTGATCTCATGGTTGCCTCTGATTGGTTTGCTCCTGCAGCAAGTGAGATATATCATGGTCTGGTGGTGGTAGCTCTGGACTGGCCTAGCCCACGCGGCCCTGGTACATGGACTTGGTCCATCTCAAGGTGGGAGAAAACCTCATGCTCCTGAAGGAGAGGAACCTTCTGGATTAGAGTCTGGTTGTGGACAAGCTGGCATGCTTCTCGCTTATAGTCTAGCCATTGAAATATCATGGCTGTGGCTCCAAAATGTATCCAACAGATTATTGCGACTCTCCTGCAGGTATGGACGAAGTCTATCACCAGCTGCCTTTGTGAGAGTTTGGAGGGTCTTTGAGGCACAATGTTCAGCACCAGCAACTTCCTCATTCTGGATGCCTTTTTGTGGAAGGGTTTTAAGAAGAGGTATGCTGGCAGCTTTCTGAAAGTCCAGGTGGCAGTGCTGGTGCGTTTTTGTGGGCAGCTAGAGGGAGCTTCACTAACCTCACATCTGGATGTGGTGCACTTCTTGAAGGGCGTTTCCCATCTTCATTCTTCAATATGCACAGTCATGCCAGCTTGGAGTGTCTTAATTTAGTCTTAGGGTTCTTGGAGGAGCTCTGTTTCAGCCGCGATGGAAAGTGACCCTGAAGTATTTGACCCTGAAAGTGCTCTCTTTGGTGACTACTTTTTCAGCCAGATGAACTGTGGAGCTTCATGTGTTGTTGTGTCATGTGCCTCTTGTGTTTTACTGAAGCTAGGATCTCAGTGCAGATGATTTCCTCCTTTCTTCTGAAGGTGGTTTCGACCTTCCATGCAGATCAGATGGTGCCATTACCTTCCTCTTTCACTCCTTGGATGTGTACTGGACCCTGCTGCAGTACCTTGAGGTGACTAGAAGAGTTAACAGTTAGTTTGTCTGTCCTGTTTACTGGACTAGAGAAAGCGTAGGCCGCTAAAGGATCACTATAGCTTGGTGGCTTAAGAAGGGCAATCTCAGAGGTTTACCTCTTAAAAAGGATACATCCCCCTGAAGGGCTGAGAGTTCACTCCTGGTGATCTCCTGGGCAGAAGTGCATGCAGTCTCTCCAGAGATTTGTAAGGCAGAAATTTGGTCATTGCATTCATTCTCAAAACATTGATGACCTCACCAGAGAGGATGTTGCATTTGAAGCAGAAGTGCTTAGAGCTCCATTAGTGGGATGCTTTGTTACTTTCCAGTTGTTCTAGATTAATCTGGTAGATAAGGAAACAAAATTCTTACCTGCTCATTTTTCCTTCCTTGAGTCTTACCAGACCTAAGTTTCACCTAATCTTCTGGTTAGTTTGTTTGGCTAACCAATGGGATTATTATTCCCTAGGAATGGTCTCATCTTTCTGTCCTGTTACAGAAGGGGGAAAGGGAACTCCTCTTGTGGCTCCTTCGAGTGGGCAAAGCCCCCTTCCTCTTATGTGGTTCTTGGTGGGATGGATTAAATGTGTTTTGTTACAGAAATTACTGAGGTTGCTACTGGCTCACTGTACCCTGAAATAAGGCAGGCAATTTTCAAGCTGTTCTCTGTGTCCATCTGTGGGTTGAGAGGCATAAGACAAGGGAAGAAAATTAGCAGCATAAGAGATCTTTGTACTAGTTCCCATGGTTGTTCAATAAATACCTCTCAGAGTAAAGCTCACAATCCATATAGGTCTCGCTATAAAAATACGAATGCTGTTACATACCAAGCTGCTTGAAAAGAAAGTATTTAATTGAGAATTTATCCCATGGATCACAACATGATATTTTAAATGATGGGAGCAAAAAAGGATATTTAGCCTGGATCAACTGTAGGAAAAAGTAGCACCTTTCAGATGATAGCGTAGTTGCTTACCTGTAACGGGGGTTCTCCATATGCAGCAGAGGTATGCAGCCACACTCTAGGTGCTGTCTGTTGACAGTGCCTGTGCCCAGCTCTCCCCGAGTTCAGAGAAGTCCTTTGGACTTCTGAGCATACATGTCGCTTCCCGCCCTGCCTCTTCAGCCCACTTCAAAGCAGGCGAGCACAGCATTAGGAGCACTCAGAGTGGGGGACAAGAAAACAGAGGCAGGTAACAATGAACTTTAAAAATGAGGCAGATGGTTACCATCAGATGCTGTAGCTGTATGTAGTGCTCAGGAGAAGGTTTGTTGAACAGTGGTAGGATGCTGCAGATGTTGAGTTAGGGATGTAGTCTTCGTGAGGGGATGGTGGGCAGGTGAGTATGGCTGCATACCCCTGCTGTATACAGAGAACCCCCGTTACAGGTAAGCAACTGTGCTTTCTCTGGATACAAGCAGGGGGGGGATGCAGGCACACACTATAGTAGGTGAGTCCAGATCCAAGGGCCGCTTGAAATTCCAGAAAGATGTACAGTCCGGGTGAAAAAACTGGGAGGCAGAGAGTTTAGGCAAAGAGGTTGCGCAGGACAGCCTGGCCAAAAGGCAAAGAGTGATCCAAGCTGTAGTGCTTTGTGAAAGTATGTACAGATGTCCATGTAGCGGCTTTGCAGATCTCTTGAGGAGGAATGGCAGCCAATCTATACAATCTTGACATCCTAATGATCACGGAGACATGGCTATCTGACTGCGACAACGCCCTATTGAATCAGATGCTGCCACCTGGATTTGATTTATACACATGCCACAGGACCATCCAGAGAGGAGGCGGGACGCTCATCCTTGCAAAAGCTGATCTACACTTCAAACTATGCAACTCCTCTAGCTCAGCCCATCTTGATTCCCTCACCATAGCTAATGAGCTATGCACAATTAACCTTTTCTATCGGGCACCCACCCCTTTACCAGATGACCTCCCAACAATAATTGAGCTTGCCTGCATGTCGTCCTCCTCACGCTCCCCAACTTGGTTGGTAGGCGATTTCAACCTCCCGTCTCTTCATGATAGCCACTCAACGGCATTCCTAAACGCCTTAGAGGATCTAGGCTACAAACAACATGTCGACTCCCCCACACACTCTAAGGGAGGTAAACTGGACCTCATCTTTGCCCCCCATTTCAACGACTCAACAGCCCAAGACCTTGCACTGTATATATCACCTGTGCCTTGGTCAGATCACAACCTCCTTAGATTCATTATACCCTTTAATACATCCTACAAGAGCCAAATGTCATCAAACATTTCTGATACCCATACTGCCCGCTTCCGTCCATTCAACCGGAGCGTAGTCCTGGAAAATCTTCTGCCACTTATGACCAACACGTCTCTAAACCTAGATGATCTCATCTCCAAATGGGACGAGAACCTTCGAGCTGCCTCCTGTCCATCCCACACTGAAAAGAGAACAAGGAAACGGGAACACGCACCATGGTTCTCTTCTGACCTTCGCTCATCTCTCCACCACCTGCGCAAACTTGAGAGACGGTGGCGACGATCACACTCCTCAGAATCACTTGATACATACAACTCTTACCTAATAACCCACCGTCGAAAGATAACACAGAGCAGGAAACTCTACCACACAGATTTATTGAAACGTTCCATCAATAAACCACAAGCCCTATTCAGAATAGTAAAATCCATAACAGGCGAACCGGTCTCCGCCCAACCCTCAATGCCTCAACCACAGGACTTTGCAAACTACTTGCAATCAAAGATGATTAAGACCAACATAAACATGTGTAGCAGTACATCACCCATACCGTCTAAGACACCCCTAGCAACTCCACTATGTAATTTCACTGTGGTCTCAAATAGAGAGATGGAGAACATTGTCGCCTCTATCAATCCCAGCACAGCACCCAACGACCCCTGTCCAGCCAGTTGGATCAAAGAGCTGCGTCATGACCTAAGCCAAATCCTGTGCAATATATTGAACCAGTCTTTTCTAACAGGCTCGTTCCCACAGCGCCTGAAAAACACCTCCATCAAGCCCCTACTAAAAAATAGCAGACTTGACCCGTCCAAAGTCGAATCTTTTAGGCCAATCTCGAGCATCCCCCAGCTTGCAAAAATCATAGAAAAAGCTGCTCAACAACAACTCCAGCACCATATTGACACTGAAGCTCCACTGGACCCGTCACAACACGGCTTCAGGGAAGCGCATGGCATCGACACAGTCCTCACAACCCTATTCAACGAATTGGTCACTGGTATGGACAGCATCCAACAAGGATTTGTCCTCATCTTCCTGGACATCTCCGCCGCCTTTGACTCTGTGAATCATGACATACTTCTACAACGCCTGAAGGAAAAGGGGATTCAAGACACAGCACTTGAATGGTGTAAATCCTACCTATCCAACAGGTGGCAACAAGTAAAAACAGGTCATACATCCTCGGAACCATTCCTGCAGTCTCAGGGGGTACCTCAAGGATCGTCCTTATCGGCATTAATGTTCAATATATATATGCAGCCGATATGTGATTTGATCCGATCTTTCAACGTACGATGCCTGGCTTACGCAGACGACATCCTCCTCTACATGCCGTTCAAAATTGACCAACCGATGTTCTCCCCAATAATCAATTGTTTCGGAGCTGTAGCTGATTGGCTGCTGACACAAAACCTTCGGATCAATCATAGTAAAACTGATGTCCTTTTTGTTACGAAGAACCGTAAATTCACACCCCCCCCATCGCTACTTGTCAACAATGTAGAATTGAAGTCCAAACCTACAATCAGATATCTTGGCATCACATTGGACCAGCACCTAGATATGACCACACATGTGAAGAACGTTACAAAGTCTATATATCACAAGATCAAAACGTTACGTCACCTCCGCCCCCTACTGGAATCCAGTGACTACCGGACAACCTTTCAGGCATTAGTCCTCCCACACCTGGACTTTGCAAACATCGTCCTGCACGGCCTGCCTCAATCAACTTTAAATCCGCTCCGCCTAGCTATGAATGCCGCCGCAAGAGTTCTCTCTGGATCATCAAGAACTGACCACATAACACCAATCATGAAAAATCTGCATTGGCTGCCGTTACATGCCAGACTCCAATATAAGTCACTAGTCCTTACTTTCAAAGCCCTGAATAACTACCCACCTACACCGATTAGCAAACTAATCCACAGCACCCTGGAAAACAGAGACAGGAGATCCACTTCAATGAACACCTTAATAGTCCCCAAGATGATGACGTCATGTACTAAGACCACTTCCAACAGGGCTTTCTCTATATTCGCTCCCCTAAATTGGAATGCCCTTCCACATGAAATCCGTGGCATCAAAAGCTTAATCCTATTCCGAAAAGCTCTGAAACACCACCTATTCACAATATACTACCCTGACACCCACACATCGGGTAAACTTCCCTCATGTCTCAGCTACCATAGCACCTTATTACAACCAGAAAATGGTTAGACTATACTACTGCCCACCCACCACTTTTACTCCTGTCCCTCCCTCACGAAATGAAGATGATACCAAATTGGCTTAGAATATTGGTGACAATACTAATTTAACATGTAAATAGTTACCCTGTAAATAGTTACCCCGGTTATCCTATGTTTTTTTTTCCCTGTTCTATGTAAAACTCAATGTTGCTTGTATGCATTGTAGTATGTTTTGTTCGATGTACACCGCGCTGATTGTAATAGCGCGGTATAGAAGAAATGTTAAATAAATAAATAAAATAAATAAATAAATTAGAAACCATAGCTGCTGAAGCATGAAGACAGTGGGGTCTCACCCGAATGAGCGGAGTTTGACCCGCTTGAATGTAACAAAAAGAAATACAGTCTGCGATCTAGGAGGAAATGATCTGTTCAGATGTAAGTCTCCCTGGATTGTTAGGGTTAAAGGTGACAAAAAGTTGAGAAGACTGACAAAGCTCTTTGGTAGCTTGCAGATAGTACACTAAAACTAGTCTGCAATCCAAAGAATGTAGTACTTGTTCAGGTGAATCCGGCTGTGCGACTGGAAAGAAGGCAGGAAGCACTATAGATTGAGGTGAAAACTGGAGACAATCTTTGGAAGAAACTTAGGTTGGATATGTAAAAGAACTTTATCACGAAGGAACTGAGTATATGGAGGATACTGTACCAGAACCTCGAGCCCGCCAAATACGTCTTGCAGAGGTGATAGGGACTAGAAAGATAGTTTTCCAAATGAGATGCTTTAAGGAAGTAGACCCAGGGGCCTGCATGAGTACTAAAAGAACTACACTAAGATTCCACGCTGGAGCAAGAGGCTTCAGAGGAGGCTTTGTGTTAATTAGACCCCTCATGATGCAAGAGACTAAGGGATGCATGGAGATTATTTTGCCATCTTCATGCCGACAGGTCACAGCAATGGCGGAGAGATGGTAACGAACTGAGGAAGTCTGCAGACCAAAGTCAGACTGGTGAAGGAGATAAGTGAGAACACAATTGAGGGGACATGAGATGGGGGTCCAAACCCTGTGACGAAGTCCAGTGAGAGAAACAAGTCCATTTAGAACTGCAGGAATACTGCATTGAAGGGTGTCAGGTGCTTGAAGTATAGCTTGAACTTCAGCTGGCATGGAATGGACAGGATCAACTAGCCGGTCAACTTCCAAGAAGCTAGGGCGAGCGACTGGAGGAGGAGATGCCCTTCCTGCTGTGTTAGGAGGAAGGGGTGAAGTGGAAGAGGCCAGCGACAGTATTGAGCCATGGTGAGGGCATGCGGGTACCCCATCTGTCTGGGTCATCGAAGGGCGATGAGGATTACTGTTGCCCTGTCTGCACAAACTTTGAGCAGTGTCCAAAGAATGAGTGGGAATGGTGGAAAATCATAGAGGAGATCTGCCCAAGAGATGAAGAAAGCATCCAATGCCCATCTGTTCAAGCTGGGACAAAGGAAACAGTAGAGTGGACACTTGGCATTGTCTGATGCAAAGAGATCCACGTTGGGTGTCCCCCAGGCCTGGAAGATTGGGAAGAGAACCATGGGGTCCAGAGACTACTCGTGAGGATCGAGGGACTCCCTGATTGAGGGAGTCTGCTAACTGGTTCTGGATTCCAGGGAGGTAGATAACAGTGAGGAAGACTCTGATGGAAAGCCATAATCGGACAGCTTTGCGGCAGAGCCGGAGGGAACCGTAGCCGCCCTGCTTGTTGATGTAAAACATAGTGGACTTGATTGTCTGTTTGCAGAAGAAGTGATTTGCTGCAGACCCAAAGTTGAAAAGTCTGAAGAACATAGTAGACTGTATGCATCTCCAACAGGTTGATGTGTAGAGAAGACTCTTTGCTGGACCAATGATCTTGAGTGGTGAGATGGAGGAGATAAGCACCCCAGCCCATAGGGGAAGCATCTGTAGTCAGAGTAAGATGATGCAGCAGTTGCTGAAAAGGACGTCTTACCGCGAAGCTGAACAGGAACATCCACCACCAAAGGGACTGGCGCAATTGATGATTGGGTTCGGACAGAGGAACCTGGCATCGAAGAGCTTGAGTGTGTTGATTCCAATTGAGCTTGAGGTGCCACTGGAGAGGATGCATATAAAGTCCTGCGAACAGAACCACATGCACTGAGGCTGCCATGTGTCCCAAAAGGCATAGGATAGTGCATGCTGAAGCAGTTTGTGAAGTTAGCAGCTGGGTAGTGAATTGTTGCAGGACGGTTAGTCTGCTGGAAGGTAGGTAAGCTTGTGCTACAGTTGTGTGTAAGCGAGCTCCTGGTAATTGATGAAGTCGAATTGCTGGAGGAGCAAGGCTGTAGTGTGGACTGATGCTTGAGCAGAAGCCTTGTCTGGACCTGAAATGAGCCAGTTGTCCAGGTAAGAGTAAACACAGAGGCCCTGTTTGTGAAGGTGCACCGAGGTGACCGCCAGGCACTTTGTGAAGACCCTTGGAGCTAAGAAGAGCCTGAAGGGTAGAACTCTGTACTGGTAGTGTCCATCTTGAAGCAGAACCTGTGGCATTTCCAGTGATGAGGGTATAGGTGTCTTTGAGATCTGGAAAGGCGAGCCAGTCAGCCTGTCGAAAGAGAGGTAGAATGATGGCTAGAGATGCCATCTTGAATTTTTCCCACTTGATAAACAGGTTGAGGTTCTGGAGATTGAGGATGGGGTGAAGACCTCTAGACTTCTTGGGGATAAGGAAGAACAGAGAGTAGAATCCCTGGTTGCATTCTGATTCTAGTACAGTCTCGATTGCACGGCTGTGGAGTAAGGCCGATATCTCCTCTTTGAGAATGGGTAGGTGAAGGTGGGGTGTCTTGCTTGGCAGGGGTAAGTCCCGAGGTGGGGGTAGCCGTGAAACCGAGTTTGAAACCAGATGAAATGATGCTGAGAACCCATCAATCTGTAGTGATGGAGTTCCAGGCCCTCCTGGAAGTGCTGGAGTCGTCTTCCTACAGGAAGATAGTCAAAAGCTGGAAGTCGCCTTAGTGGGTTGCACTGAGGTGACAGCAGGTTGCTTCCTGTCTCTTTGACTGGGACGTTGAGGATAAGCAGGAGTAGGCTGATGCTGAGGTGGAGGCTAAGAATAAGGCTGAAAGCACTATCAGGACTAATTCTGTTGGAAGTACTGATAATGGTATGGTCTCCTATACTGAGGGTATGGAAGACCGCGGGATTCCTGGGCTTGCTCTAGCGGTTGAGCTGCGAGTTCCCTCACTGTGGAGGAGTGGTCTTTTACATCTGAAACAGCTTCCTGTACTTTGGAGCCAAAAAGGCTATCTCCTTGACAAGGAGCATCTGCCAAGCGGTCATGAAGATCTTCTCCGAGACCAGAAATGCAGAGCCAAGCTGTGCGTTGTGCAAAAATAGATGTAGCTGTTGATCGGGTAGCTGATTAAAAGGCACATAGGTAGCCCGGATTATGTGATAGAGAGACTCCTGCAGACTATCCTGAAGATTCTATTTTTCTGGACCTGACAAGGAAGTAGGGTCTGGCATCTGTGAGAGAAGATTGTGATGTGTCGCCACCCTAGCCCGGGCCAAAGGCCTAAAGGCGCAGGGCTGCCAATGTTAGTCCTTAAATAAAGAATTATACTATTCTTGTTCACAGCTTGGACTTCTGGGACTTGTAGTTGTTTCTCCTTATTTAAAGACAGTAGTGTGAAACCGATGGTTTTTAAAGGCAAAACAAGAAATTTATTTATCTTCCCCAAAGCACTAAGGCTCAACACAAACATTAGGATTCTTCTCCAAGCAATAACATCAGGAAATTATACACAAACTAGAACTGAAACTGCTTCATAAGCCTTTCAACATATGTAGCTGTTTTCATCAAACGTTCAGCAAACAAAACATAGCTTCTTCCTTCAAGCAAAGCAAAGTGTCCATTTTTATCTTCTGCTTCTTTAGTAATTCAAATACAAGTTATGCATATATTCATTAGAAGCGGTTACTATCATTAACACAGATAGGTTAACTCACCCCGTTTCTTCAGTGCTTTCTTAGTTAAAGACTTTTTATCAGAAAGCTTTCAATCTGCCTTCTGGCACAATGAACAGTCCATTGCTAATTCCTTAGTTATAGAATCCTGCTCAGAACAGTCTACCTGCACCTCTTCCTGCTCTTCATCATGTACGTCTGACTCTGAGCTTTCAGGAACTGATTCTGGCTTAATGCTTTGTAAAAGCTCCTGGACATCTCTCCACAGGTGCTCTCCACAATAAGGAATGTTTGTACCTGGAATGTGAGAATTCCTTCTCTGGATCAACTGCCTCAGTTCTTCTAACTTGTTCAGCCCTGGTACTTTCCACCCAGCTGGGTTCTGGTCACTTCTAGCTGTGAGTTTGTCCACCCACCTTTTGGCAGCTTGAACTCTTTGAGCTGGACCACGAACCGTTTGAACTGCAGCCTGACCCTCGTCAGCAATTCTCCTAGCCACACCTCGGCTGGCTTCAGGACTAACAGCACTCCTCCTGAAAGCTTGGCTTTCTTTTTGGCTGTTACTTTCACTGCTGAGCTCCTCACCAATATCTTCACCGTTCTCCTCCCTGGTGATCTCCTTTCTGCTCCTAGGTGCTGGCCCTCTTCCTTTTCCTCCCCTGGGCTTATAAGGCTGTTTCTTAACTAGAGTACACTGCTTCCTACTCAGGTGTTTTTCATTACTCCCCAAGCCTGCACTTAGGTTAGCAGAGCTTGGGTGTGGTCTGACTTCAGTGACTGCGTGTTTTCTTCCTTTACCTGCACTCTGAAAGCTGTGAATTCCCTGCCTGTCTCTCTCCTTAAAGGTATATTTACAATTTTCCTCTATTTCCATGGGCTCAGCAGAGCTCTCCTCATCACAGATGATAATGAAGCATCTGAAGTTGGTGTGCTAGTATTCTCATGGTTAAGATACCACTCTGGAAAGTCTTTCGCCTCACTGAGTACAAAGTCTGTTGGTCTTTCCCTGGTGGTGTTTGGGCATGAGCTTTGGATGATTTAGCTTTCTTGAGGACCACCTCAGAGACAACAGATTGATGGGGAAGCTGTTGATGTTGGAACCCCGGTGCGGGAAGCACCTTGTATTTAAGGTCAAGGCAGCGAGTTGTGGAATGTCCTGATGCTGGCGTACTCCACATTGACGTAAGGAGATCCTACAAAACCTGGGGTATTTGCATAGCTAGAAACTCCATGGGAGTACAACAGGTCCTCAAGATATATTGAAAATCTTTTTTATTAGAGGGGTTTTGAGCGTCACTGAGGGCTAGTGCCCTAGATAGCTTCTGGAGAAATTTCGGATAAGAAAAATCTTCCGGAGGATCATGCTCTGCAGCCGAAGATGGAGGCATGTCCATATCTCCCAAGAGTGGGGGTTCTGCATCCCACTGGTGGGAGTAGGAGAAACTTGCTGACTAATATGGATCCTCATGCAAAGATCCGTTATCTCTGCAATCCAAAAGGAAAGGGGGGGCCTTTTGGGCAGGCAGGTGGAGGTTGGTAAGAGGACACCTCTGGGGATGGACGCACGTCAACGGAGGAGATCTCTGTCAGAAGGGCTGCACTGTCCTGAATGAAGAAGCGTAACAACTGGAGGAGAGGGTCTTCCAGAGGAGAAACCAGAGAAGACGGAGTTGGAATGGGCCCCAAGTGCGATGTCTTGGTTTCTTTAAGGTGAAGGAAGAGGTCTCTGACGACTCACCCTCTGACTTAAGCTTGTGGGGCTGCAGCTCTGGACAGCTGAGGGTGCAGGTGGGGTTGCTTTTACAGCTATGCGTGGATTTAGACTTATGCTTGTGACTTACTGGCATATACGGCCTCCTACGGCCTCGAGGAAAGATCTGCAGAGGCCGGGTTAGGAGGAGATGGAGTCTGACGTCTGGCCTGATATTTGAGGCTCTGGGCCGACTTCAACACTGGCAGTGGGTCTGCCTCTGGACACACAGAAGCCCCTTTAGGTCACAAATGTGCCTAATCTGGGAGCGATGGGACTGGGGTTGCTACAGGAGTAGAGGCCATATTCTGAAGAGGTGTACTGAAAAATTGAGATCTGACACCTGTCAAAGTGCTGATGAAACAAGTATCCTTCTGCTTTTCCTATTAGTTCTTCACTCACAGCACTGCCTTTTTTAAAAGTAAAAATTTTAAACGTGAAAAATGAAGAAGAAATTAAGGAATGTAGAGAAACCCCCAGTGATTGCCCTCCATTGCCATTTGTCATCAGCAGTTTCTTTTTTAAGTAGAGCCGCATGAGAAGCCCCGTGATGACGAAAAAATGCACTGCAGAGCCTAACTAAAAAATTGGAGCCCCAGTATCCGGCAATACCGACAACACCAAGCAAAAAAGTTAAAAAAGAAAAGAAAAGAAAACAAGTAAACTCCAATAGAGGAGGGGAGAGCCGATGCTGCACTGCTGAGCGGTAGCAAAAGACTGAAGAAGTAGAGAGGGAAGGCAGGGAGGGAAGCGACGCTCATGCTCAGAGATGTCCTTTGGACTTCTGAGCTCAGGGACAGCAAGGCACAGGCACAGTCAATGGCTAGCACCTAGAGTGTGCCTGCATCCCCCTGCTTGTATCCAGAGAAATCCTATATATCTGGTGGTCTTGCCCCATTGTCCAGTCTTACTGAATGGCATATGCCGATTTCATCAAGAGTATGACAAAAAAAAGTCAATCACCCAAAACCTCAGAGAGATTTCTACTGCACTATCTGGGTTCCAAATGCAAATACAAAATGGAGAAGTTAATTTCCTACTGTATATCTGCAGCAAAATGTAAAACTGTAACAGTTTGGAAGCAATACCAATAAAATTGAAATGTGTATTTATTCAATAAACATATGGCTCTCTGCAAAGATATTAATTGGTCTAGGAAGACAAAAAGATCTCTAATAAAACCCACCAGAAGACATGTATTAGTAATACTGTTAGCCTCCTACTTAACAAGAAACTGCACAAGATCGGGAAGGGCTTAGTTAGGTAAAAGGGTAGTGTTTAAGAAAAGGGGAAAAAACATGGATTAAATGTAGCTGTGCTGAGCTATAAAATATCTACATATACATTTAATGAACCACTAAAAAACTAAAAAGATAATTCTCTCATGTACATATATCCCTGTCTGCCTCAAAGTAAGGCAACACGAAAGTATTCTTTCTTCAAAGGTCATCATCAAAATCATCACCTGTCTGAAAAAGATTAAGTACAGTAGATGCAGGAGCCTGATCTATAGCATGTGTAGAAAAACAGGTAACTGAGGAGCAAGGCAGTGGTGTGCTGCAGACACAAGGTGGCTGGGGTTTGGTTGAAGATTGTTTTGGCTTCTCATGATTTAGCCTCATGGGATCTTTCCATACACACTTGTCTTTATTCTCCTTGAAAGACGTGCCCCACAACATGGGCCCTGGTATGCTATTATGAGAAGATGAAGTCTTGGTGCTGGGTGGTACAGCGGCACTGTAGGGCTTGAGCAAATGCTCAAGCGAAGTTTCTCCTTGACACTCGAGGTGCTCCCCATGTTCCTCATTTCTGAATGAAACTACAGAATGTTCCTTCTGTTGTTGAACTCCAGGGTAGGGAAGAACATGCAGCATAGTAGCAGTGTGGAACTCTGACCCTACCCAGTTCCCTTGGGCCTTAAAGTTGGTATATGTACCATCATTCCCACCATCTTTGAATCTGTAGACACATTTTCCCCATTTTGAAGCTGTAGAATTGGTCTGGTCAGAAAGAGACATCCCAGAATATAAGGTCCAAGCAGGCAGCAGAACATTACTATCCGAAGAATCCCTAAAATCTTCACAGACTGCTTGTTTGTTGCAATGTTTAACGACAGTTGTTTGATCCTTACAGCTCTGTAACAGTGACAAGAAAAGATTAGTAATTCATAACAGCATAGTAGCAAGTTCATTTATTACAGTAGCAAGTTCATTTATTTTCAATAGACCCACAAAAATTTGCGGACCACATCCAAGAAAAGTTCCACTCAGCAGAACAAACAAGACCCAGCCCAGCCCCAAAGACTAACACACCCTTGAACACCTGGGGAACATTCAACACCCCATCCACGGAGCAACTCTCCCACATCATCACAGCAATCAAGACAAGCACAGCCCCCACAGATCCCTGCCCAGTGCCCTGGATCATGCCATCAAATCAAACTTCATCCAAACCATCCACAAGATAGTGCACTCCTCCCTAACCCAAGGGTGCATGCCAAATCAACTGAAGCTTGCGACAATAAGACCTATCCCGAAGAAATCCACACTCGACAAGAACAATCCAGCAGCATACAGACCCATCTCCAGCATACCACTTTTAGCAAAAATAATAAAAAAACAACAACTGTACAGCACCAACTACAAGAACATGTAGACAACCACGCTCCCCTGGACAACAATCAACATGGGTTCCGCCCCAACCATGGGGTAGAAACACTTCTGATATACCTCTTCGACAGCATCCTCCGCCTCATAGACAACACCAAGAAAGGCATCCTAATGATCTTCATAGACATCTCATCTGCATTTGACACAGTTGACCGCAAGACTCTATTGGATAGACTGCAGAACATCGGTCTACACAGTGCCACCCTGAATTGGTTCCACTCATACCTGACTGAAAGACAAATACAGGTCAAGGTAGGACACAACACATCCCGACCCATAAAGGTCAAGCAAGGAGTGCCACAGGGATCGGCCCTTTCAGCTCTTCTATTCAACTTATACATCCAGCCAATATGTGTCATCATGAAAGAGCACCACATACAATACACAATCTACGCAGATGACATCATGATCTACACACCCATCTCAGTCGACAACCCGGACTACTCCGCCTCACAGGTGCTCCTTGTGGTCTTGGGCAAGCCACTTAACCCTCCATTGCCCATGTTCCCTGTAAGTATTAGTATATGTGTCTCATCCCCTTGTGTTAAATGTATCCCCCAACCGCTTTGACCTGGTGAAAAGCGGGATATAAATGCAGATAAATAAATAAAAATAAATAAAATAAATGGCAAACTGGCTTCAGAAAAACAACCTATCAATAAACTACAGCAAGACGGAGGCACTGATCATCACGCGAAACCCGGACTTTATCCCCTCACCCGACATCAAGATAAAAGATACACTCATACCTATAATACCAGAAGTAAAGTACCTCCGAGTCACCTTGGACAAAGAACTTAACCTCCAAGCACATATAGGCAGAACAACCAAAAGCGCATACCACAGAATTCAACTCATCAGAAGACTCAAGCCCCTCCTCGACCCAAAGCACTTTCGCACCGTTTGCCAGGCACTAATAACCCCTCTACTAGACTTCTGCAATCCAATATACACCGGGCTACCAAAGCAGACCCTCAGACCTCTACAACTGGCCCAAAACACAGCTGCCCGCATTATATCCGGTACTACAAGACACGATCACATCACACCCATACTGAAAGAACTGCACTGACTCCCAATCATCTCACGCATCAAATACAAAACTATCATAAACATATTCAAGATCAAACAACACTCCTCTGCCATAAGCCTACACACACTCATACAACCTGACACAAGCACACGGCCAAGAAGAAGAGGCACCTCCAATCGTGTAAACACCCCAAAAGACTTCACCAAGACCCGCAAAGACACCGCACAACGAGCACTCTCCCTGGCTGCTCCAGCCATCTGGAACTCCCTCCCAGATGAACTGAGACTAACCACAGAAATCAAGGACTTCCGAAAACAGCTGAAGACAACCCTGTTCATCGAATACTATGGTCATACCCCTTGAGCCAACATACAAGACAGAACATCAGTCCCTCCCGCCACCCCGAGACTGTATATAAGAATGTATAATAGCTCATGATGTATAATAGCGCACTATGTAGATAAACCAACTCTAATCATTTCCCCGCCAACACCTACACACCACACTATACACTGCATGAAGACACTTGCCCTCCCCTTGATTGTTTGCCGTGGAAACCGCCTTGATTGAATGATAAGGCGGTATATAAATACCATTAAATAAATAAATAAATAGACTAAGTATCCAGAGGTTCCCTAGCTGTGTGCAGTTACCAGTAGAAAATCTGGTCTGGATTATATGAGACAATGCTAGAATTGTTTCATATGTGAACAGGCAAGGAAGCATCAGGGGCATTCAGGAAGTCAATTTGCAATAATGGCTTAAGACGATAAACTGGTTGCTGCAAACAGACTCATAGGAGATGATCTTAAAATGTAGTTTTATTTACAGATAAATTTCCTTTCCTGGAAACTGCTAGAGCAGTTTAGCCAAATGTGTTATGTCCTCCTTGCCAGCAGATGATGGTGACAGAAAACTATAAAATTCCAATGACATCACTGGTACTAAGGTTGGTGTAGCTAGGGACACCTACAATTTCCTTAAAGCATATGGTAGATGCCTCCGAGAACCAGATACAGAATCCTCTCAAGCATGCCAGCAAACCAGTTGTCTTTTTTTTTTTAAAGCACAGAATTAAACTGAACTATGTACACCTGACCTGCGAGTGCAGCTTGCAACAATCACAAAGCTTGAGATCTACAAGCACAGCAAATTGAATAAGCCCATAGCAGCTCCAGAAAGAGGATAGGTCCTGGACTGCACGAGCAAAGTTCCAGGAAAGGAAGTAAACTTTCACCTTCCTAATCATCCTGCTAGACCAGTCCAGACAAGTGGGAAGTACCAAAGCTACTCCACATTTGGTTGGGACAAAGCTACTGCTGTGAAAACTCTGGAGCTGAAGGCAGCCTCCGCCCTAGTCTGGCAATCTAGGCAGTAATGTCTAACAAAAGGTAGAAAGAGAAGGGGAGGTTGAAGGGCACTAGGGCAACCCGTTCAGCAGCCATGCTGTTAGCAACAGGGCCCCCAGGTTGGGGTAGAGAAGCGAGCCTTCCTCCTGGGCAATGTTCCCTCTAATTCTCTGTAGGCTGTGTGCGCATAAAATATCGGCTGTGCAGCTTTTGAAGGAAGGTTAAATTTTTGTGCGCCACATAACGACACTCGGAGTTATATACTTTAAAATTTGACTACACGTCAGAATACAGTATGTACACCACATTGATTGCACTAGAAAATATTGTAGAATTTGTGAAAACCATAAATACACAACAACTTTTCAATTTTAAGACGTCTGTGTTGTTTTCTATCAGAATCAGAACCGTAATTTTTGTGCGCTCTGTTGTAAAGTATGTGCGCTCACTCGGCGAGGTGTGTGCGCGCGCACACGCGCACAGCTTAGAGGGAACAGTGCTCCTGGGTCAGTAGTCCTGGGGCACTTCCCAGAGGGATCGGGAGCTCCGTTGAGAGGCAGATTAACAGGGGAAACCAAGGCTGTCTGGACCACCACGGGGTCACCAGGATCATGGAAGCCTTGTCCCACAGGACCTTGAAGAGGGTCTGGGCGATTAGTTATTTGGGAGAGAAGACATACAGAAGACCCTGTGACCACATGATGAGGAAGGCGTCTGCTGCTATCTGGGACAGGTGCGGTTGGGGATAGCAGAAACAGGGCAGCTGAGCATTGGCTAGGCTGGCAGAGAGGTCCAAACTTGGGGTTCCCCATAGTTGTAATAGTCACTGCGTCACTCTGGGGTCTAAGCGCCACTTGTGCGGCTGGAGGACCCTGCTCAGTCTGTCCGCCAGGGCACTGTCTTGGCCTGGAAGGTATACTGTCCTGAGGAGCATTCCCTGGCTGGTCGCATACGTGCCCCCCTGCTTGCTCAGATAGAACATCGTGACCTGGTTGTCCGTTCCTCAGGCGGTTGAGAAAGGCCTTGATCACTAGGAAAATGGCTCAGAGCTCCAGCGGGTTGATCTGCTGCTGGCTCTCCTCCAGAGACCAGTTCCTCCGAGTGCGCAGTTCCTCACAGTGGGCATCCACAGCCCAGAAGGGAGGCGTCCATAGTGAGGACGCTCTAGAGGCTTGGGTGTTGAAAGGGCATATCCTTCTGCAGGTGCTGCTAGTTGATGGGACACTGAGACCCTGTCCTGGAGCCTGCCTGTGGCTCGAGTCCACTGTGTGCGGAGGCAGCACTGAGCTGCCTGCATGTGGAGGCAGGCGTTGGGGACCACATGGACTGTGGAAGCCACATGGCCTAGAAGATGGAGCATGGACTGCGCCGACACAGTGTGATGGCGCTGTACCTCAGTCGCCAGGGTCCTGAGGCGGTCTGCCCAGTCCAGGGGGAGAAAGGCCCTGTCTTGGAGGGTGTCCAGACAAGCCCCTATGAACTCCAGGTCTTGTGTTGGAGTGAGGTGGGATTTGGGGTGGTTTATCACGAACACCATATACTGTAGGACCTTGATGGTGCAGGCCATGGCCTGTTGTACCTCTGAGGCTGTGTCCCCTTTTATTAGCCAGCTGTCCAAGTATGGGAAGATGAAGGCCCCTTGGAGAAGAAGATAGGCGGCCACCACTGCCAGGCATTTGGTGAAGACTCTTGGTGCGGGGGCTAGGCCGACGGGGTAGTACACTGTAAACTGGCAGTGGTCGCCTCGACCATGAATCTTAGGTATTGTCTGTGGCTGGGGTGTATAAGGAGGTGGGTATAAGCATCCTTTAGGTCCAAGAGCATAACCAATCTTCCTGCTGGAGGTAGGGCAGCAATATTCCAAGGGAGAATATTTTGAACTTCTCCCGCACCAGGAATTTGTTTAGGTTTCTCAGATCCAGGGTAGGCCTTAGGCCTCCTGTTCTTTTTGGGACCAGAAAGTACCTGAAGTAGAACCCCTCTCCTTTTAGGTGGTGTGGTACAGGATCCTCGGCCTTGTCCATGAGAAGGCCTGCAAGTTCCTGCAGTAGCAGAGCCTGGTGCAGGGGGGTCCAAGGGGCTCTCTTGGGAAGAAGGGGGAAGGCATCTGGTCCAGATGAAGGAGGTAACCCTCCCTGACCACCTGATGTGCCCAGGAGTCAGTGGTGATGGCAGATCACCGGTGGGAAAAATGAGTCAGACATTCCCCCATTAGTAGCTAGTCCCCTATGGGTAGAGAGGCTATGCTCTGGGAGTCAAAACCCTGACCCAGTCTGGGCTGGGGCTGGTGTCTGAAAGCTTGGGGCCCTTAGGCTTGCGTGGGCCCTGGTCCACTCCCTTGCCCTGATGACCCTGCTGGAGGGTCTGGGGGGCTTGCTATAGGAGATAGCCTCAGTAAGGCTGACTTTTCCAGTGGAAGGGAGGCCTTTTTCCTGGTGGTTTCTTCTTGGGAAGAGTGGAGGTCTTACTGGAGAGTAGTCCTGGTGACATACTCTGTCTCGACCTCTGCCGCCTTATCTTCCCATCAGCTTGCCAAAGAGGTTTTCACCGAGGCAAGGGACGTCGAGGAGTTTCTTCTTGGACCCATTGCTCAAGGTCTGATGCCTGGCGCCAGGCCTGGCATTGGGTACCAATGCCTGTGGCGGCCACTCTCACGTTAGACACTAAACTGTCGTAGACTGCCCAAGACAAGTACTTTGAGCACTCCCCGACTGACTTCAAGAGGGTTTGGAATCGCGGCGCCCGAGGATGGTGGGGACGGGGACTGTAAGGACCTCCTTAGGTGGGGCCTTGTAATGAAGGATTTTGAGTTCCTCTGTGCGAGGATCCTCAGACTCCATGGTGAGGGACAATGCCTTTGCCATGTCCTGAACAAACTCGAGGAATGAGGTGTCCTCAGGCGGGGACCGGTGTCTTGACGCCGGTGGGGATGGATCAGAGGGGAGATCACGGTGTGCTTGTGTCTCTGGGGAAGCCTCGTCCTCGGACTCCCAATCCGAGTAATCCGTCGAGGACTCAAGGCCTGACGGCTCTAGGGGCGTCGTCGGGTCTGGCCTTCGGTGAACTGCGGCTGTTGCTTGGCTGGAGCCAGAAGCGCTTGCTGGAGAGGATCTCCCTCCCGAGGATCAGGAGCGGGATCAAGACCCTCGCCGAGGATCGGCTCGAGGCATGGGGCTCTTGAGGATCTCTTCGGCAGCACAAGAAGTCCTTGGCATCGAGGTCTCTACGGTCTCAGCGCGTGCGCTGGCGGGGCCAGGCATCCACACCCGCTGTGAAGTAAGGAAGGCAGAAATGCTGCGTTCCAACACCATTATCCTGGCTTCCCACTCAGGAGTTACAGCCTTTGACACAGATGCTGGGGTGACCAGGTCGGGTGTCTGTGAGGAGAGGGAGTCTTCAACAGGCCTCAGGGATCCGAGATCCATCACCGAAGGCCTCAGCATCTATTCTGGGTACCTTCGCTGGCCGCTCCTGCTCCGACTCCTCGGATATCCTCCAGGGACTGTGGGACCTCACACAGTACTCACCGTGCATGTCTGCTTCCCAGGAAGAGGTCCTCGAAGATTTCTTATTTTTCTTACACTCTCGCTCCGGGGAACCCTTATTGGAGTGTCCGCATGCCCACTCAGGCACCTTGGAGGCTTAACGCAACTCCAAGGATCTGTGTGGGGATACCAGGGCTGAATCAGACCTGTGGAAGATGTCATCTTGCTTAAGCTCGCAACTCTGGATAGCCTTAGCAAACATCTTTTTGCACAGGGAGCACACCTCTGGGTCATGGTCGGCACCTAAACACCGGAGGCAACAATCATGTGTGTTGGTAAGAGATATGTTCTTTGAGTATCAATCATACTGCTTAAACCCACTGGCCATTGGGACAAAAAGGACCCCAGCGAGGTCGAAGACCTTTGATGCAGCCAGTGGTTAGAAAAGGCACAAAACCATGCTGGATGAAAAAACCTAAACTAAACAGGTTCCGAGTCTCGAAGCCAAGGCGACGGGGCTCGGAGGCGGGAAAGGGACCGATGCTAACTAGACGATACGCTTTAGTGCACGAGAAAATTAACTTTTTCGGGGAAGACAGACAAACATCTGTAGTGCTCCACGGAAAAAGGGAGCCTGAGTAAAATGGCACCCTTGGGCGGGAAGGGGACCACACATGAGTGGTGGCATCTCCCAAAGGCTTTCTTTGAAAGCTGGAGAGATGCTTCCATGGGGGCTCAGTTGGCGTCCACTTCACCCATATGTAAGAACCAAATTCCTGCTTGCTCCTGGAGAACACTTACCGTCTTTCCTTGAAGGAAAACTCAAAACATTTGTAGCACCAAGAATACAATCCTCATCAACACTCTCTTCCAACAACCAGTGACACTGAGCTATTTGAGCCTCGCAATGTACCTCCCATCCTGTGAGACTGGCATCAGTCATCAATGACCCATTGCGGTTCTTCCAGGGGCATCCCTGCTAACAGCTTGGCCAGGTTCAGCCACTAAAAGCTACCTGAGTGGCTACCAGACAGGGCAACGTCCTCATGAGTGGGTGGGTGTTGAGGCAATCACCTTCATAATAGCACCCTTTACAATATGTGGTCGGGCCCAGGGGACCAACTCTATTGACACTGCCATAGACCCCAGTACCTGCAGGTAATGCCAAACTGTTGGGGCCTTCATCTCCAGAAAGTGTTGGACCTGACTCTGTAGGGTGTTCATCCTGTTAACTGGCAATCACACCTGGCCTCTTGTCCATCTGAAATCGGGCTCCCAAGTACACCAAATCTTGTGATAGCTGCAGGCATCTCTTGGCAAAATTGCAAACAGCCAAAGGCGCACTCCGTGGCCATTTCGCTCTCCTCCTTTGATTTTGCCTTCGCAAACCAATTGTCCAGATAAGGATGCATTAGACTCCCTTCCTGATGAAGTGTGGCTGCAACCATCACCATGACCTCTGTGAAGCTCTGTGTGTGTGTGTGTGGGGGGGGGGGGGGTGCGGTTGCCCAGCCGAATGTATCCTATGGGTACCACGAACCACAAATTGCTGATGCTCGGGTCATATTGGAATGTGGAGATATGCTTCTGTAACGCTGAGCGATGTCAGGAATTCTCCCTCTCGGATGGCCATGACAACTTACCGAAATGTTTCTATATGAAAACTGGGGGATCTTCAGACAACAATTTACGTGCTTGAGATCCAAGATGGGTCGGAACTATCCCTCCTTTTTAGGTACCACGAAGTAAATGGAGTACTGACCACAACTATACTAGTCTTGAGGGACCTCCACCACCGCATTGAGATGCTAAAGTTACAGCAGGGTGTCCCGCACAGCCTTGACCTTGTGAGGCAACTTGCATGGGGACCTCACAAAGGCATCTGCGAGAGGTTGAGTAAATTAGAGCGTGAACCTCTCTCGAATGATCTCTAGCATACACTGGTCAGACGTGATCTGGGCCGAGGCAGCGTAGAAGTCCCGTAGCAGACTCCCCACAGGAATCACCACATCCCAGGCCCCCCTCACTTCATTGTAGCTTCTTGGCTGTGGAGAAGGAAGAGGCATAGAAGCCCTACCCATTTCCAAAAACCTCAAAAGGCCTACTCCCAGGAGGGAAAAACGCCCCAACTTATAAGGCACAAACTGAACTGTTCAAAAGAGACAAAAATTCCACAGTTGGCCTCTTGCCAGGGGTGCTGATCTAGCCATTTTTTGCTCATCTTCGGGGAGTCTACCTCCCCTTAGACTCCCCCAAATCTTTGACCAACTTATCAGGGCCTCCCCGAATAAGAGCCTCCTCTTGAAAGGGAGCTTACTCAAACATGACTTGAACGAGACATCCACTCACCAGTTTTGGAGCCACAAGTATTGCCGAATAGCCACCACTGAGACCATGCTCTTAAATATACGGCTAATAAGGTCATAAAAGGCATCCACTAAGTAGGTCGTCCTGGACTCCAGCTTAGCTGTCTCCAAGGGCAGATGCTGCGAGTCCCCGGCGCCTTCCAAGATCCCTTGTGCACATTGCAAAATAGAAATTACACATACCTGGTAATTGTAGTTCCTGGAGGGCACTGTTCCCTCTAAGCTGTGCGCGTGTGCGCGCGCACACACCTTGCCAAGCGAGCGCACATACTTTACAACAGAGCGCACAAAAATTACGGTTCTGATTCTGATAGGAAACAACACAGACGTCTTAAAATTTAAAAGTTGTTGTGTATTTACGGTTTTCACAAGTTCTACAATATTTTCTAGTGCAATCAATGTGGTGTACATACTGTATTCTGACGTGTAGTCAAATTTTAAAGTATATAACTCCGAGTGTCGTTATGTGGTGCACAAAAAATGTAACCTTCCTTCAAAAGCTGCACAGCTGATATTTTATGCGCACACAGCCTACAGAAAATTAGAGGGAACATTGCTGGAGGGTCCAGTTTAGTCCTCCACATACGGGTAGTGCACCTCCTCCCACAGCTAGGAGACTGGACCAATCAAAATCCTGCCATGTATGATGTATGCAGTCGGAGCTCCCATCAGCCCCCAGTAAACTAGTAACAAAGCAGACTCAAAGAAGCAACACGTGAGAATATGAAAAACACATCTCTGAAAACAAACTAGACCCCCCAGAACGGAAGGAATACACCGGCCCCCTCCCCAAACGAGGAAGCCAGAACACTACACAGCGCTTCTACCTGCACTCCAGAAGAAACAGACAGGTGAGGAAAGGAAGGACGCCCGCAGACGAGCGCACCGCCCGCAACAGCAAAAATGTGCGCCGCAAACCGAATCTGAGATATGGGAGGGAAGGAGGACTAAATTGGACCCTCCAGGAACTACAATTACCAGGTATGTGTAATTTCCATTTCCTGAGCGGTCCTCCAGTTTAGTCCTCCACATCCGGGATGTAACAGAGCAATCAACACCGGGCGGGACCTTGCCATCCGGCGCGCAGCACTGAAGAACCAAAACGAGAATCCTGAGCGGCAAGCACATCCAAGCGGTAATGCTTACTGAAGGCATGCAGTATGGACCACGTAGCCGCTTTACAGATCTCTGCAGGAGGAACCAGACTATGTTCCGCCCAAGACGTCGCTTGAGCCCTGGTTGAGTGGGCTCGTATACCCGCCGGGACCGGCTGATGCTGCAAGAGATACGCCGAAGCAATCGCCTCCTTAATCCACCGAGAAATAGAGGCCTTAGCAGCAGCTTCCCCGCGCCGTGCCCCTCCAAAGAGGACAAAGAGGCGGTCAGTTTTCCGAAAAGACTCAGACACTTTCAAGTAACGACGCAGAACGCGCCGGACATCCAGACAGTGAAGGCCACTGCTAGCAGGGCCCTCCGGACCAGCACGCAGAACCGGCAGAAATACCGCCTGATTCAAGTGAAAAGGCGACACCACTTTGGGCAAAAAAGAAGGAACCGGCCGAAGCACTACACGATCCCTAGAGATGGATAAGAAAGGTTCCCTGCACGAGAGCGCTTGCAATTCGGAAATACGCCTCGCCGAGCAGATGGCCACCAGAAAAACGGTCTTCAGAGTCAGATCCTTAAGAGACGCCCGCCGAAGAGGTTCAAAAGGTTCGCGAACCAGTGCTCTCAACACCAAATTTAAATCCCAGGAAGGAATAGACACGCGACGCGAAGGGCGCAATCGGAAAACGGCCTTGAGAAAACACAGCACATCCGGGTGAGACCCTAGGCTAACACCCAGCACTTTGCCTCGGTAACAAGCGATAGCGGCCAGCTGAACCTTGAGAGAACTGGCCGCAAGACCCTTCTCGAACCCATCCTGTAAAAAATTGAGCACCACGGGCACGGATGTTGTCGCCGCTCGGACCCCGTGCCGGGAACACCAGTCCTCAAAGATCCGCCAGACCCAAACATATGTGAGAGAGGTAGAAGTCTTTCGTGCTTGGAGAAGAGTGGAAATCACTGCAGGAGAATAACCCCTCTTCCTCAACCGAGCCCTTTCAATGGCCAAACCGTAAGCGAGAACCGATCCACTTGGGGCATTTGAAGAGGATCCTGAAGCAGAAGATCCGGTAACGGCGGCAGATGCCAGGGAACCCCGTCGTGCAACCGTACCAAGTCCGCGTACCACGGTCTGCGTGGCCAATCCGGAGCAATCAGCAACACTCGCCCCCGGTGAGCCTCGATGCGCTGAACGACTCGGCCGATTAGCGCCCAAGGAGGAAAGACACCGGCGAATACTGCCGCAGCAGCTCCCCAGCCGGGGTCGAGCAGGGAGAGAGCAGGTTTCCCGCTCCTACAACTCCGGCCCAATCCGGGCCGTGGGAGGACCCAGCAACCAGCAAAAAGCAGCCGCGGGCAGCAAAAAAGCCCTTTTTCCACCGGCGAATACTGCCGCAGCAGCTCCCCAGCCGGGGTCGAGCAGGGAGAGAGCAGGTTTCCCGCTCCTACAACTCCGGCCCAATCCGGGCCGTGGGAGGACCCAGCAACCAGCAAAAAGCAGCCGCGGGCAGCAAAAAAGCCCTTTTTCCACCGGCGAATACTGCCGCAGCAGCTCCCCAGCCGGGGTCGAGCAGGGAGAGAGCAGGTTTCCCGCTCCTACAACTCCGGCCCAATCCGGGCCGTGGGAGGACCCAGCAACCAGCAAAAAGCAGCCGCGGGCAGCAAAAAAGCCCTTTTTCCACCGGCGAATACTGCCGCAGCAGCTCCCCAGCCGGGGTCGAGCAGGGAGAGAGCAGGTTTCCCGCTCCTACAACTCCGGCCCAATCCGGGCCGTGGGAGGACCCAGCAACCAGCAAAAAGCAGCCGCGGGCAGCAAAAAAGCCCTTTTTCCACCGGCGAATACTGCCGCAGCAGCTCCCCAGCCGGGGTCGAGCAGGGAGAGAGCAGGTTTCCCGCTCCTACAACTCCGGCCCAATCCGGGCCGTGGGAGGACCCAGCAACCAGCAAAAAGCAGCCGCGGGCAGCAAAAAAGCCCTTTTTCCACCGGCGAATACTGCCGCAGCAGCTCCCCAGCCGGGGTCGAGCAGGGAGAGAGCAGGTTTCCCGCTCCTACAACTCCGGCCCAATCCGGGCCGTGGGAGGACCCAGCAACCAGCAAAAAGCAGCCGCGGGCAGCAAAAAAGCCCTTTTTCCACCGGCGAATACTGCCGCAGCAGCTCCCCAGCCGGGGTCGAGCAGGGAGAGAGCAGGTTTCCCGCTCCTACAACTCCGGCCCAATCCGGGCCGTGGGAGGACCCAGCAACCAGCAAAAAGCAGCCGCGGGCAGCAAAAAAGCCCTTTTTCCACCGGCGAATACTGCCGCAGCAGCTCCCCAGCCGGGGTCGAGCAGGGAGAGCAGGTTTCCCGCTCCTACAACTCCGGCCCAATCCGGGCCGTGGGAGGACCCAGCAACCAGCAAAAAGCAGCCGCGGGCAGCAAAAAAGCCCTTTTTCCACCGGCGAATACTGCCGCAGCAGCTCCCCAGCCGGGGTCGAGCAGGGAGAGAGCAGGTTTCCCGCTCCTACAACTCCGGCCCAATCCGGGCCGTGGGAGGACCCAGCAACCAGCAAAAAGCAGCCGCGGGCAAGCGCGCCCGCGCCTTGCGGGCCCGCGCCTGAGGGCCTCGCAAGAGGGCCCTTTGGCGTGGCCCTTAGGCGGGGCACGACAGGCAAAAAGCACACGATCATCACCCACTACAAGAAGAAGAAGATACTCCACCCACGACTACCTGTGAAGGACTTAATTATCCAACTACAACCCACACCCGCCATTGCCGCTCGAGCTCCCCTAAGGTTGAGCTCACATACCACCAAGCGATCCTACAACCAACAAATCACAGCAAGTATTTTCTATAAGAATGACACTGATAACTATTGCATATTTTTACTGTAGCCAGTATTTGCAACTCATAACCACTACATGAATTCCACTATAGCCAGCACCCCCCTCTACACCTCCTACAAATTTGATTTACTGTCGTCAGTAATTTCATTCAACCCTAATAACTGTCGTTCTTATTTATAACTCCTATCTGATCTACTGTTGTCAGTAATTGATTTAACCTTAATGACTGTTGATTTCACCAATTACAGCTACTGTTTGAGATATGGACACTGCTTGATATACTTGATATAATCAGTTCTTATTTATAACACATATCTGATCTACTGTTGTCAGTAATTGATTTAACCTTAATGACTGTTGAATTCACCAATTACAGCTACTGTTTGAGATATAGACACTGCTTGATATACTGTTGTCAATAATTTCACTCACCTACCTGAAATACTGTAATTTTGCTCACTGTCTAACATACTGTTGCCAGTAACCTTAGCTATTGCACTATAATTAACATGGATTACACAAAGTACCAATTATACCTTATTATCACCATACTAACCATTCATCTAACTCAAAACATCTATGCTCACAAACCAAATCCTACAGCATACAACACTATCCCCATTATTCACAACCCATACAAAACCACACCACAACCATACTCACACACATTTAACCAGACACACCGCCCCAACATTCCCAGACACTCAAGACTAATACAAATAAATCTTGTACAAGTCAAACCTATAAACAAATCCCATGAAACAAACACCATCAGAAAATTCATCCTCATAAATGCAAGATCCATACGAAATAAAATACCAATAATTAATGACATAATCACTGATGAAAAACCTGATATCCTTCTCATCACAGAGACTTGGCTCGCACCCACGGACACAATCCTCCTGAACCAACTCAACACACATCAATATGACCTTTTCAACTGCCACCGAGAAGTAAAAAGGGGAGGAGGGGCCCTTATCATCACCAAAAAAGAGCTCAAATACTCACTAAAAAATGTGAACAACATAGACGGTATGGATATCATAAATATAGAAAACAAAAACCTTGCACTGTCCCTCATCTATAGACCCCCCTCAGCGGACCACAAAAATCTCACCCCCATTCTAGAACTCGCATGTACAGCTACACAGAGAAAACCACTTGTTATATTAGGGGATCTGAACCTTCCGTCGCTCAACCCACAACACACAATCAACTTTATGGATTCAATGAAGGAAATGGGTTACAATCAAATCATACAAACACCCACACATACAAAAGGTAACGCTCTAGACCTTGTATTCATCCCCACTCCCTTTAATAAACACCAACTACAATCCCCACCTCTCATCACAGAAGTACCATGGTCAGACCACCACTTAATAACCTTCAATTTAATCTCACTATCACACACTAACACAGAGATTACTACAACACCTTATAAATCTCGCTTTACACACTTCAACAAAGACACCTTCCTAGAAACCGTACTACCTAACCTTATAAATAACACAACAGAAATCAACACCATAATGGAACAATGGAACTCAATAATAAAAGAAGCAGCAACTCCCACTCAAGGTCCCCAAAAACAATTCACAAAAAGAAAATCAGAAAAATGGTTTAATAGAGAACTCTCCACTATAAAAAAGCAACTAAGAAAACAAGAAAAACGGTGGAGGAAATCTAAAACAAGCGATAATAAGGCGCAATACTTAAGTCTCCTTAACAAATACAAAGACACTATTAACAGATCAAAAAAAGAATACCACACAAAAGTCATAAATATGGCACTCAATAAACCAAGAGAACTATTTACAATTATAAGGACACTAACAAAAACCCAAACTCCAGAGCCTGAACAATCAACGATAAGCGCACAAACACTTGCAACTCATTTTGCTAACAAATTAAAAAACAAATCATCCAGCACAATCATAACCATACCCACTGAATTAAAACCAACAAATAAATGGATAACCTTTCAAGATATTGAACAAAAACACCTCCTCAATATCATATCACTGATCAACACCACTACCTCCCCTCTAGATCCTTGTCCGGTGTCATGGATAAAAAACACTAAAACTGAATTAGCTATACATATACAAAATATAGTAAACCAATCACTATCTAAAGGCATCATGCCAGATGCCCTAAAACTCACATCCTTACGCCCTATAATAAAAAATAATAAACTCAATCCTACAGACCCAAACTCCTACAGGCCCATAGCCAGCATACCGTTCATTGCCAAAGTGATAGAAAAAATCATACAGCTTCAACTGCAAGATTTTATTGACACACATGCACCACTTGACTCACATCAATTTGGCTTCCGCCCTTCACATGGAGTCGAAACTCTACTTATAACACTCATGGATGACCTCATAAAGGGCACTGACACATGCAACCAAGGTTACATCCTCATATTCATTGATATAGCTGGTGCCTTTGACAATGTCCACCACAACACACTTATTAACAGACTCATAAGCCTAGGAATAGGAGGAACAATTCTACAATGGTTTATATCATACATCACAAACCGATCAATACGCGTTAAATTGGGTCAAGACACCTCTGAGCCATTCATACAAGGACAAGGTATCCCACAGGGCTCGGCCCTATCAGCCCTCCTTTTCAACCTATATCTCCAACCCATCACAAATATATTCAAAAAACATAAAGTCAACCACTATATATACGCAGATGACATCATGCTCACTCAACCAATAAACACAAATAACCCCAACTACCAGAACTTACTAAACTGTATCAGTGAAGCAAATACCTGGTTACAAAATAATAACCTTAGCATCAACCTAAACAAACTGAAGCAATGTTCGTAACAAGAAAACTAGATACTACTCTCCCAGAAACAATAACAATTAACGATACAATAATCCCAATCAAAAAGGAAGTAAAATACCTAGGCATCATAATAGACCACACACTTAGTATGATCCCTCACATAAAACAAACCGTGAAAACCATATTCTATAAACTCAAAACCATTCAACACCTACGACCAATACTAGACACACATGACTTCAGATCTGTTATCAGCACACTCATCACTCCCCACTTTGACTATTGTAATAGTCTACTCATCGGCCTCCCTCTCACAAATATTAACTTACTCCAACGAGCTCAAAACATCTGTGCCCGAGTAACAGCAAAAGCCCGCCTCACTGACCACATAACTCCCATCCTCGCTGAACTACACTGGCTTCCCATAAATAGTAGAATATCATACAAAATACTCTTAACCACATTTAAACTTATCAACGACATATCACCTTCACATCTAACCACTCTACTACATGCTCCAAAAGAACATAGAACCCGCAGACAAAATGCAACCCACTCACTAGACATAAAAAAATCAATTCGAAAAACAAAAAAAAACCACAAGCTCAAGAGCATTCTCATATGCAGCCCCCACCATATGGAATAAACTCCCACTAAACCTCCGCAAAATAAAGGATCTTCAGACATTCCGGAAAGAACTAAAAACATATCTGTTTAAAGAACACTTCATAAACCTTAATGAACCCCCTCCATCCTCCTCACCACACCTACATAAAAATCCTCCCTAAACACAGATCAAAAAGCCTCAAACCTCAACACACATAAGAAAAACAACCCTTCGAAACCATGATTAATAATTGACTAATGTAAATATTTGACTGATGTAAATAGTTCAGCATATGTATAATTATATGCGCCATGTTATTGTTCATGAAAAGTTAATGTTATTGTTCATAAAAAAGTTAATTGTACATAATTTAAAGAAAACACTATGTTCTATGTAAAACAATGTTCATTATGTTAATTGTAAACTGTTCATTATGTTATTTGTAAACCGCCTTTGATCTTGGGAAAAAGCGGTATAGAAGAAAAGTATAAATAAATAAATAAATAAAAAATAAAGGAGACCGTCCCCTGGCCACGGCTGGAGAAGGGCATCGATCCCCTCCGACATGCGCTCCCTGCGCCTGCTGAAGAAACACCCTGTTTTCGCTGAATGAAACGTCGCCATGAGGTCCATGACGGGCGGTCCCCAGCGATGAACTATCTGGGCGTAAATCTGCGGGTTTAGTTCCCATTCCCCGGGATCCACCCGCACCCGGCTTAGAAAATCCGCTGTCACATTGTCCCGTCCTGCGATATGCGCTGCCGAGAAGGCCGGCAGCTGGGATTGGACCCAATTGAACAAAGCCGCCGCTTCGGCCTCCAGAGCCACACTTCCGGTGCCTCCCTGACGGTTGATGTAGGCCACGGTCGCCGAGTTGTCCGATATAACCCGCACCGGTTGCCCCACTACCAAGTCCTCGAGGGCCAGCAGCGCGAGTCTCACTGCTCGGAGTTCGAGATGGTTGATCGACCAAGAGGCCTCGAGAAGAGACCACGTCCCTTGAGCAAATCGGCCCTCGCAATGGGCTCCCCAGCCTGAAAGACTGGCGTCCGTGATCAATGGAACCCACAGGGGCGTCTCTAGTGGAAGCCCCCCTCAAAAAGTTCTCCGAGCACAGCCACCACCGGAGCGAGCGACGAACCTTCCTCGGGCAGGGCAATCTCTTGTTCAACGAGTCGAACTGGTTGGACCAGCGACGCAACAGGGCGCTCTGGAGAGGACGCATGTGAAAGCGCGCCCACGGCACCACTTCCAGGGTCGCTGCCATGGTGCCGAGAAGCCGAAGGTACCACCAGGCGGATGGAGCGGACATCGCTAGGAAAGCGCGCACCAGACCCTGTAAGACTAGAACACGGCGCTCCGGCAAGCACACCAGCCCCCGCGCCGTGTCGAAGTGAACCCCGAGATATTCTAGAGACTGAGTCGGCGACAAGTGACTTTTTTTGCCGTTGACCACCCAGCCGAGGGATTGCAGAAGAGAAACCACTCTGTCCGTGACTCGCACACTCTCGTCCCTGGACTTCGCGCGAATCAACCAATCGTCGAGGTACGGGTGAACCAAGATGCCTTCCCGTCGCAAGGCCGCCGCAACCACCACCATCACCTTCGTGAAGGTGCGAGGCGTGGTAGCTAGCCCGAAGGGCAGGGCCTGAAACTGAAAGTGGCCCCACAGAAAAGCAAAGCGAAGGAACTTCTGATGAGCCGGTCGAATAGGAATGTACAGATAGGCTTCCTTGAGGTCGAGGGACGTGAGAAACTCTCCGCGACGTACCGCCACAATGACTGACCGTACGGTTTCCATTCGGAAATGAGGAACTCTGAGAACATGGTTCACCCCTTTGAGGTCTAGGATGGGGCGAAGCGACCCGTCTTTCTTTGGCACCACAAAATAAATGGAGTACTGACCTCCGCCGCGCTCGGCAGGCGGGACGGGAATAACAGCTCCCAACGCTAAAAGGCGGCGTAACGTCAACCGGATCGCTTCTAGTTTCTGCTCGCTCTTGCTGGGGAAGAAAACAAAGGACTCGGGGAGCGGACGAGCAAACTCCAGCGCGTAGCCCTCTCCCATGATCTCCAGCACCCACTGATCGGATGTAATTCGGGCCCAAGAGGGAAGGAAATCGCGCAAGCGACCCCCGATGATTAGAGTTCCCTCCGGAGCCCGCCTCGCTTCATTGTGGCTTGCGACTAAAGGAAGAAACGGAGGAGGCGGAAGGACCCGAGAAGCCCCGTCCCGCTCCTCGAAACCCACGAAATCCTTGGGATCTGGATCCAAAACGGCCGCGTTGGGAAGACCAGAGGCGGGAAGACCGAAATCTGCGAAAGTCCCGAAAGTGACCCCACGAGGGCAGAGCGGTCCTACTGAGTTTTGGCTTATCCTCCGGCAGTCTACCACCCTTAGACTCCCCGAGGTCCTTAACTAACTTATCCAGGGCCTCACCAAACAATAATTTGCCCTTAAAGGGAAGTTTACTGAGGCGGGATTTGGAAGAGCCGTCGGCCGCCCAGTTCCTCAACCAAATAGATCTGCGAGCCGCCACTAACGAAGCCATGCTATTAGCCAAAGACCTGATCAAATCATAATGCACATCGGCGAGGTATGCTGACCCAGATTCTAGACGCGTCAGCTGCAGCAAGCCCTGAGAGTCTAAACCGGACAGCGACCGCAGGTGCTGAGCCCAGCGCAAACAGGCCCTAGCGACCCAAGCGCCGCAGATAGAGGCCTGCAAGGATAAAGCATTGGTATCGAATGCTTGTTTCAACAAGTTATCCACCTTTTTGTCCTGTGCATCCTTCAGGGCAGCACTGCCCTCAACTGGAATGGTGGTCTTTTTTGTAACTGCCGAAACAGCTGCATCGACGCACGGCGACTTAAACTTATCCTTGTCCTTGTCGGCTAAGGGATACAGCCGGTTCATAGTCCGTATCCCCTTCAGACCGGAATCAGGCTGATCCCACTCAGTTTGAATCATCTGCTCTACCACTCGGTGTACTGGAAACACCACTTGAGAGTCACGCACGGCCTGTATGAGCGGATCTTCCAGGCCTTCCTCCTCCAGAGGCCGAGCTACCGCTAGGTTTAGGGTCTGTAGGGATTCCGTGATCAGAGGAACCAACTCCTCCCTACGAAACACTCGAATTATTCGGGCCTGATCCTCCGGCTCCGGGATTTCACCATCTTCCATTTCCTCCAGATCAGCATCCGGCTCCAGCTCCGCCTCCAACTCCTGCCAACTTAGGTCGTCCGGTTCTGGTTCCTGGTCCATGGTCCGAAGGCGCTTTGCAGCAGGCTGAAAAGGAAACCGGGACTCCCCTGCCGAGCCGGGGGGGGGAGCGAAGCAGACAAGGACACCGGAGGCTTGCCAGAACGGCTTAAGCGAAATGCCTGGTGCATAAGGAGAACAAACTCAGGGGAAAAACCCCCGGAAGGGCATTCCGCAGCCTCCAATGAAACAGCGGTAGCAAGCCCCTTAGGCAGAGCTGACGAAGCAGAAGGCAACGGATCAGGCGTGGACTCCCCCTCCGGCAAGACCGGGGAGCCGACAGCCTCAGGAATGTCTTTCAACTCCAACTGATGCTGTACTGCCGCAGGAACGGAGGCACAGCCCCGACAGATTCCAGAGTCAGCCACCGCCCCCTTGCGCGATCCGCAGATCACGCACTGCGGCTTAGCGGCGGACATTCCAGCGTTGGGGAAGCCCCAAAACACAAATTCTGCCCAAAGGCACCCCCAAGGAAAGGTCAAGGAATAAATCTCCTGTGCCAGTGAACCGTTGTCTTTTTTTTTGTTTTTTTTGAAAAGTATCTGGTCAGCAAGCAGAGAAGCAGGCAGGTAAAATCGCCACGTTAAGACCCCGAAAAAACGCAAGGGGGGCCCGTGCACATCTAAATTTGACCGCGGGAAACAGTAAAATAAACGCAAAATGGCCGCCGGCAGCCTGTACCGGCAAATGGAAAAAGGCGCGAAAAACCACGGAGGAGAGGAACGGGTAAGGGAGCGCAGTCAAAAAGCAAATAACAAACAAATAAATCCCGCGAATAGCGCTGACTAGCACCCCGCCGAAGAAGATGGAGCCCTGCTGAAAACCGGCTCCCAGACCAAATCGGGAGCGGGAATCCACCCGCGGACTTACCAGCAGTCAGGCCAAGGCTGAAAACGGGGCCGCAGGAGCTCAGAGACTAACAAAAGTAGAAGGGAGATCTGGCCCAAGGCAGCTCTGTTCCCCGTGCAGTCAAGGGGAAAGATGCAGCCTAAGAGACTGCTAAAGCCTCCGGAGTGAAGGCAGAAGGCTTATGCAGCCCTGGCTCCTTATCACCGGCTCTGCCCCCTAGAGGGCTTTAACGCTGAAATGAAGGAAACTAAATTAAAGGGACAGCTACCTGAAAAAATAAAAGAGAAACAAGAAACCAAAACAAAACTCCTTATAACTAAAATTCCCAGTGTTGCTCCCTAACAAGAGCCTAAGTGAGCCTATACCAGGCACACACGTCCTCCAGCTGCAAGGAGACTGGACACACTGGGGGCTCATGGGAGCTCCGACTGCATACATCATACATGGCAGGATTTTGATTGGTCCAGTCTCCTAGCTGCGGGAGGAGGTGCACTACCCGGATGTGGAGGACTAAACTGGAGGACCGCTCAGGAACATGCTTTGGCCACAAACGCGTCACAGAGGTGCGCCTGCAAGGTCAGGGCTTGACTATACAGGAGCCCTCCTCCTGAGGGTGCTCTCCTTCCTCCAGTTCTTCTGCAGGCGCGTCCTAATCGGAGTCCAGGTCCTCCTCATCCTCTGGCCTTTCAGCCTGAGGAGAGAGCTCCCCTGTGTCTTTCTTGAGGAGACGTCTCCTCTTGACTGACTTCTCCTCCACTGCCCGCTCCAGGGTGGCCACTGCTCCCTTCGCGGCTGGCTCTGGTCCAGACCCCTGATGGTCAAGTCCCTGGAGCTTAAAGCAGTAGGCTCTATGTAGGAGGACAACAAACTCTAGCAAAAAGGCTCCTGGGGCCCTGTTGCCGGGCCACTGGGAAATAGAAAGGCCAGGATCAGCCAGCTCCCGGCTGTAAGGTTCCAGCTGAGGGGGCAAAGGCCCCAAGTCCATTGCTACGGCTAGGCCATGGCCTTTCTGGGCCTGCGAGGTACCCTCGTGCCCCAGCTGTCCTATACCTTCGTCCAGTGACTCCTGCTCCTTTTCGCAGCCATGGCAGACTCCCCTCTCAGAAACCAGGACCTCCGCGAGCCGCATGCCAGGCTGGCATTGGCTTCACCACTCTAAAGCCCCATCTGGTCTCTGTGACGCTACTCCCTGCCAGACTGATTTGCGGTGAAAATGGAGGTGGTGACCAGAGCCAAAGCCTTCTGATAAGCCTGCCTTTCCCCTGCTGCCAAGTGCACTGCGACAGCTACTTAGCCCTCTGCTTTTCTCTCTTTTTTTTTTGGCTTGTAATTGGGTTAGCTCCTAAAAAGAACCCAAGCCTGTACAAGGAAAAGCTATTCCTTCCCCCCCCCCCCCCCACAGGACTCCTATCTCCCTTTACTCGGCCCCACAGCAAGGTTGCAGTCTACCCCAGCTTTCCCGCACAACCAGAAACCTCCCTAAACCATGTGGTGGAAGCTGAGAGCCCACAAGGGAAGAGACAGCAAAAACAAAGAAAAACCAGCAAAGACACCCAAAGCCCTACGCTCCCTGCCGACAAAAGCTACACTGACCTGAAGCCGTTTACCTCTGCACCTCAGGCATCGCTTCTCACTTCCATGTGGGCAACGAGGTGGGAGTAGCGCCAGAGGATTGATGCAGCCTTGCCTACAACACAGCGGCTCCTCACATGATCACGGATTTGGGAAGCGCTGCTGCTCTGAAGCTGCTGAAGACTGACTTTAAGCCAGGGGATCCCCTTCCTGCTGCCCGGGGGGAAAAGGCCCCTGCTGCCCCTGGTTTTGCTTTGTGTTTCTTTTTTTTTTCCCCCTCAAGTTTAATTTAGTAGCCCAGCCAAACTAAGGCACCAGCACTCCTGAATGCCTTTGCAGAGGGAATACAGGGCTGCATAAGCCCCAGATTTGTTTGCCCTTTCTGTACCTCTCTTTCCTATCTAACTTTGGCGTTCTATTTCCTGGTGTGCAGTGTTTAATCAAATTTTTTATTGTACACCGCTTAATGCTTATGCCCTAGCGGTATATCAGATATGTAAATAAAGATAAAGATCCTAAATTAACCACTACATTAACTCCTTAGTTGTCTCTTCCATAAGTCCAGCACCTCTGGATCACCTCCTCCAGCTGCTTGGATACCGAGTTACTGAGCTGGAAGGCAGGAACCGGCTGCCTATGTATGGTGATGTCACCAAAACAGTGACATGCTCAGTTTCCAAGCTGCTGGTGGGGGTACACAACCCAGAGGTGTGGGACTGGACTGAAGGGAGATAAGGAAACTGCACATACTCCTGTAGAGCTCAGGACTGAAGATAGTGCTGGGCTCAGGCTGCTCCCATGTGTTCAGCTCTCTCTGCACATACCTTCTCTTCGCTTCTGTCTGGAGGCTGCAAGGGGGATATGGGGAGACAAAAGGCTATGCGAAGACAGGATCTTGATCTGGCACAATTTGGGGCTCTTAACTGGTCAGGAATACCGACACGGAGGACGGCCCTTTTCCCCCTTCCACGCATGAAATTCCAGAAGGGTACTATTAGATACGCTCAAGAGACATCCACTGATGAACTCTACTGGAACATGGCACCCCTTAGGAAGGTTGCTCAGGAGCTAACATGGATTTCAAGACAAGCTGCACCAGCCCTGCATCCACCATCTGCTGGAGACCGAGAAATACTAAAGTATGCCCCTAGCTGCACCTGCTCAAGTAGCAGTGATGTCACTAGATGTTTCTAATTTGTCTGTTTCCACCTCTGCTGGCAGGGACACAACCCACAATGTCTAGACTGGTCTAGCAGGATGATCTGGAATATCATATAAAAATTATACAAAATATTTGCTTTCACACAGTAGAGACGAGAAAGAAGATATATAGATAGGCTCATGAACCTTGTACTGCTTCGCTTTCTTTGTCTTACAGGTGAGTGCACAGCAATCAGTTTCATCAAAGCAATCCTTGCCATCGTAACCACAGAAAGGTTTCTTGTGTTTCCTAGGAGAGATGTTTATAGATTTATACTAGATGAAGAGAAAGCACAGTTACTTACCTGTAACAGGTGATCTCTGGGAACAGCAGGAATAAGTCTTCACATATGGGGTATCGTCGGTACCGACGGAGCCTGCGCGGGAACGCTCCCCCAGCATCCAGTAAGAAAGCCTTTGGGAGCATCCCACAGCGCCTGCGCGCTGCCTTCCCGCCTTTCCCAACCGCCTCTCTCCAGTTTGAGTTTTAAAGCTGAGACAAAGAAAGAGAGAGAGAGAGAGAAGGGAAAGATAGAAATAGAGAGATACAACTCCTAGGGGAGGTGGGTGGGTTGTGAAGACTTATTCCTGCTGTTCCCAGAGATCACCTGTTACAGGTAAGTAACTGTGCTATCTCCAGGAACAAGCAGGAATGAGTCTTCACATATGGGGACTCCCTAGCTGCAGATGCCAGGGGAAGACCCCAGGTTGTGTGTCCTTGAAAAGGACTCTACCTCCCCCCATGGATCTCTGGCATCCAACCAGGGTAGGTGGGTAGGAGTTGATTAGGAATGGAACAGGTGTTTGAGAACAGCCTGACCAAACAAGGCATCCCGGCGGGAGTCCTTGTCCAAGCAGTAATGGGCTGTGAAGGTATGAACCGAGGCTCAGGTGTCCGCTCGACAGATTTGGTCGATGGACACAGTTTAGATGAGCCATTGAGGCTGCCATGGCTCTCACATTGTGAGCTGTGACATGGCCCTCCGGAGAAAGGTTTCTACTCTGGTAGGCGAAAGAAATACACTGAGCAATCCAGTTGGACAGTGTTCTCTTAGAGACTGGAAGTCCTAAATGAGAAGGATCAAAAGCAACAAAGAGTTGAGAAGACTTTCTATGTTGCTGTGTTCTTTGTAAGTAAAAAGCAAGAGCTCTCTTACAATCCAAGGTATGAAGATTCCTCTCTGCATTTGATGCATGAGGTCCTGGAAAAAAGACAGGTAAATATACCTCTTGGTTCAGATGAAATGGCGAGACCACTTTAGGCATAAAGTGTGGATTGGTCCTGAGGACTACCTTATCATGATGAAACCTTGTATAAGGTGGATTAGCCACCAAAGCTTGCAACTCACTGATGCGGTGTGCTGAGGTGACTGCAATGAGAAAAATAACCTTCCAAGAAAGAAATTTCAAGGAGGTGGTGGCTAAAGGTTCAAAGTGTGTCTTCATGAGCTGGCCAAGAACCAGGTTTAAGTCCCATGCCACTGGAGGTGGTCTAATGGGAGGTTTAGTTAAAAGAAAATCTTGCTATAAGAGGATGAGAGGAAATAGGTTGTCCATTGAGAGGCTTGAGGGACGCTGTAATAGCATTCAAATGGACTCTTACTGAATTCGTTTTCAGACCTGCATGGGAAAGATGCAGGAGATACTCTAGTAGAGAATTCAGAGGTATTGCAAGAGGGTTTAGACCCTTCCCTGAACACCAAATGGTAAATCTTTTCCATTTGAAAGCATAGGAACGTCTAGTAGAAGGCTTTCTAGAGGCATGAACAACATCTCTGACTTGCTGAGATGAAAATCTTGAAGGTCTAGGCCCTCGGCAACCAAGCCCTGAGATGGAGAGACTGGTGGTTTGGGTGCCACAAAGTTCCCTCTTCCTGGGACAGAAGGTCTGGTGCAGAGCCCAAGTCCATGGAAGGAGCTTGAGAGAGATGCAGAAGTAGAGGGTACCACACTTGGAGTGGCCAATGTGGTGCTATGAGGATCATGGTCCCTTGATCTCTCTGAAGCTTGAATAGTGTCTTGGGAATTAGGGGAATTGGTGGAAAGGCGTAAAGGAAGTCTTGACCCCAGTGAAGGAGGAAGGCATCCTTGGCCTGAACTCCCTGACACGGAATTCTGGAACAGAACCGGGGAAGTTTGGCATTCCACGGACTTGCAAAGAGGTCTATGTCCGGGGTTCCCCAAATTCGAAAAATCCTGGCTATTTGGTCCATGTGGAGGGACCACTCGTGTGGAAGCAGAATTCGACTGAGTCTGTCCGCCCAAGAGTTTTGAACGCCTGGAAGATATACTGCCAGAAGATGGATGTGATGCTCTCTGACGAAGGCCCACAGTCGCAAAGCTTCGTTGCAAAGCGACAGAGAGCCAGTCCCGCCCTGCTTGTTTACATAGAACATGGCTACTTGGTTGTCCGTATGGATGAGGACTGTCCTGTAGCTGAGCAGGGAATGGAACACTCTGAGAGCTAAGAATATTGCTCTGAGTTCCAAGAGATTGATATGCAGAGAAGTCTCCTGTGGAGACCAGATGCCCTGGGTGGAGAGATCCTGCAGATGAGCTCCCCAACCCATTGGAGAAGCATCTGTTGTCAGCGTTGCTTGGGGTAGCGACTGCTGAAAAGGGGACCCCAGCAACAGATTTGGAGGGGACTTCCACCACTGGAGAGACCAAAATAGGCGACTGGAGTTTGCTATTTTGTCTGACAGGCAACCTGATGCCTGAGTCCATTGGGTGGACAAAGTCCATTGAGCTGCCCTCATATGAAGGCGAGCATATGGAAGCACATGCACGGTGGATGCCATGTGGCCTAACAGTTGTAACATCTCTCGAGCAGTTAAATGGGACTTTAACTGTATCTGGGAGGCTAACTGCACCAAGCGTAGGCAACGGGCCTGAGGAAGATAGGCCCTTGCAGTTGTGGTATCCAGCAAGGCCCCTATAAACTCCAGAGACTGAGTAGGGGTGAGATGGGATTTTGGGATGTTTATTACCAGTCCCAAATACTGAAGGACACGCATTGTGCAGGTTAGACAAATCTGGGCCTCTGACTGGGATGGAGCTCGAATGAGCCAGTCGTCCAGATATGGGAAAACGATTATTCCTAGAGTGCGTAGAAATGCAGCTACTACTGCCATGCATTTCGTGAACACCCTTGGTGCAGAGGCCAGACCGAAAGGAAGCACCCTATATTGGTAGTGCTTTCCCTGAAAAAGGAACCGAAGGAACCTTCTGTGTGTTGGATGGATGAGGACATGGGTGTACGCATCCTTGAGATCTAGAGAACAAAGCTAGTCCTGACTCTGAAGGTATGGCAGCAGAGTACCGAGAGAAATCATCTTGAATTTCTCTTTGAATAGAAACTTGTTCAATTCTCTGAGATCTAATATGGGTCTGTAGCCTCCTGTTTTCTTTGGAATAAGAAAATAAGGGGAGTAGAACCCTGAGCCCTGTTGAAGAAGGGGTACTTCTATTGCCCCTTGGGCAAGAAGGGTAGCAATCTCCTGACCCAGAAGGTTGAGGAGAGATGTTGGAGAATTGAACTGTTTCACCATGGTGTGGGGAGGAAGGTTTAAGAAATGAAGCTTGTACCCTTCCCTTATAATGGAGAGGGTCCATTGCTCTGCTGTGATTTGCTCCCATCTGGGAGCAAAGTAAGCCAACCTTGCTGGAATGGTGAGGGGCTCTGGTTCTTTCAGAGCTAGAAAGGCTAAGTTCTCTAGTTGCAAGTCAAAGGCCCTGAGGAGGCTGAGGCTGCTGGGCCGTGGGAGGCCTGGCAGCCTTTGACTTGGCCTGTTTAGGTGGTTGCTGACGCTTTGCAGCAAAATGACCTGCAGAAGATGCCTGCTGACCATAAGCAGGATAGTATCTTCCCTTTTTAGAAAAAGTTGTCTTTTTGAACAATCTTTTCTTAGCAGGAGCAGAGGTAGACTTTGAAAGTCGATCCAAAGCAGAGTTCTCAGCATCCATCTGAGTGGCCTTTGCTTTCCAATCCCTGCCAAAAAGGTTTTCACCTGTACAAGGAAGATTTCCCAGTTCATCTTGGACCCAAAGTTCCAAATCAGAGGCTTGTAACCAAGCAATTCTACGTGCACCTATGGCAATAGCCGAGGCTCTGCTTACACACTCAAAAAAGTCAAAGGCTGCACGGTTGGAAAATTTGGAAACATCTTGGGCATGTTTAAGCCAAGTGAGAAATTCCTGCCTTTTATCTTCTGAAATAAAAGGGGCTAAAGTTTGCAGATGATCTGTGACTTCTTTTAGAAACATCCCCATATAGAGTCTATAGGAGTTGATTCTGGCAGCAAGCATATTGGCTTGGAAAACCCATCGGCCAAAAGCATCAAGGGTCCTGCATTCACGTCCTGGAGGATTAGATGAGTGTCTCTTTGCACTCTATTTTCCTCATGGCAGACTCTACCACAATAGAGTGGTGGGGAAGCTGAGACTTATGAAAGCCAGGACAAGGAGGGACATGGTACATGGTGTCTAATCTACGAGAATGAGGAGAGGTAGTAAGAGGAGTCTCCCACATGCTCAACATGAGATCATAGAGAATCTCATGAATAGGTAAAGTAGCTGCTTCTTTAGGAGCCTTAGGATATTGCAAAATATCTAGTTGCTTGGCTCTAGGCTCTGACTCAGAGGCCACTGTAATGGAAAGGCCCCTAGCCACTTCCCTAATGAAGTCCTCTGGAGGAGACATTCTTCGTTTTGGAGAATCAGACTCCTGAGGAAGAAGTACCGGTGCCTCGACAGAAGCCTCCGACTCAGAGTCTTCGGAGGAATCGAAATATCGCCTGTCTGGATGCTCCTGTAAAGCTTGATACGCGTACTGAGTGGGATCGACATCAGGAGTAAGCGGTACCGGTTCGGTACCGATGAGCATCATCGGACAGGGTACCGCTGCAGTCGACACCGAAGCCGATGTCGATGCAATCGGTACCGGCACCGGGAACGGTGCCGGTAACGGAGATTGTTGCGGTACCGAAGGCGTCGAAGCCTGTATAAACGCCGTTAGGGTGCGCTGCATGGACAGAATCTTCTGATCCATCGACGCCACCAGAGTCTGGATGTTGGTACCAGTGGAGGCCACCGGTACCCCAGAACACGGCAACAGGTGATCGGTCGAGGCCGAGCCATCGATGTCAACCTGTGACCCCATAGACAATGCTTTGGAAGCTAGAACTTCCCGCCGGGGTAATTTTGCCGGTGCGGAATCCTCGAGGACAAGTCCGGAGGCATCTCAATGCTTAGAGGGAGATTTGCCCTTCGAGGACCGACTAGATTTATGTTTGGTTACCTGAGATCCATGGGAGGAAGCAGCCGCCCTGGAAGACGTCGATGCCACCGAGGCTGCATCAGAGGGAAACAGGGTACTGAGCTTGGCTGCTCGGTTCTGCCGACCTCTTTTAGACATCATGGTACAGGACACGCAATCCGTGATGGAATGGTCAGGCCCCAAACATTTTAGACACCAGTCATTGGTGTCGGTGACAGAATAGTACCGCCACACTTCGTGCGCTTTTTGAACCCGGAAGCGGGCTTCTCCATGAGGAGAAAAAATGTTCAGGCCTAAGGCCCAAACCGAAAATGCACAGTTGAAGAAAGAAAACATTTTGTTTTGTTTTTTTATAAGAAAGAAATGAAAAGACCGGCGGTACCAGTCTGATGTCGAAGAAGGCAGACGCGACACAGAAAAAAAAAAAAAAAGAATTCTTCTGCGGTGACAGGAACACGACCTGCTGGCTCCACGGAAAAGAAGAACTGGAGAGAGGCGGTTGGGAAAGGGGGGAAGGCAGCGCGCAGGCGCTGTGGGATGCTCCCAAAGGCTTTCTTACTGGACACTGGGGAGCGTTCCCGCGCAGGCTCCGTCGGTACCGACGATACCCCATATGTGAAGACTCATTCCTGCTTGTTCCTGGAGATCATAATTTCACATGCATATCAATCCCTATAATAAAGGCAGATGGGATGTTGGCTTTTGGGGTTTATGTATTTCAAAGCTGGTCTGCACATATGTCAAAAAGTGAGCCAGCACCATCTTGGCAGCTTCAAGGTCAGGAGCAATTAGGTGTTATTCCTGCACTCAAAACTTAGGAGGGGGGGGGGAGAGATTAGTCTAGAGCAATTTCTGTGTAAACTGGAGAATAGTATACACGGACTACAAAAATAAATGATACACACAAGATGGATCTCTAAAGGACAAGAGAATGTAGACCAGAGTACATCAGCTCAAAATAGCTGTGAAATGACATGGAATTCTTCTAAAATCAAGAAGGAAACAACCTGAACTACATGCAGAGGAAGCTGAATTTGTTCTAATCTCTAGCATGGCAAGCCTTACTGGGGAGAATGGATGGCCTGCATTGGTTTTTATCTGCTGTCATTCATTATGCTTAATGGGAAGGAGAGGAGAGGATAGGAGCAAGGTTTTTGATGGGCTTTACTACTAAGAAATTGTCATATTGAACCATAAAATGTTAATATTTGCTTGATGAGACTAAAACAAGAGGGAAATCAATGTTTTAAATTTAATTTCATTTTGGACCTAGTAATTTCCTTCTACTCCTTTGAACGTTCAGCGATGACATCTAGTGCCATGAATCTTCATTCAAAACTAAAGGAAGTCGGGAGAGGATATAGAATAAGAGAAAAATATCCAGGAATTTGTCTTATTCTATATACCCTCCCAACTTCCTTTAATCCAGGTACAAGCGCATAGCAGAAAAGCAAGATATAAAAGTCATGTTTCCACAATTCAAATCAAGAAGTCCAATAAGTTCTATTATAATTTCAACTTTACTTCACCCTGAATCAAACTTGTAGGCCTTTTCCTTTTTATGCTCAGTGTATTCAAGTACTTACATCAAGCTAGAGCACTTCCTGATCTACTCTTTTTTACCTTCCTGCTCCTGTAATTTCTGATTATAGTTTTAAAAGATCAATATGGGCAATATACATTTAATAATTCAAACACCTGTTTAAAAATACAAAAAATAATCAACTGATTTTTCTTACTTTTTTTTACTAAGAAAACTTCAGGCAGAAAATAAGGAGCCTGTTTTGCTCAATAAGATTTGGTATACAGCCAATAAATTAGTTACATTCACTTCTTAGCTAAAACTGAAAACCAAACATTATGCTAAATCACTCATACCTTTGTTCTTTGACTGTATTATTCAGATTCAAGTAGAACTGCTGCCTCTCTGTCTGAAGTATTTTCCCTTCTTCCTGCTCTTCTTTGCTTAGCTCTTCATTGTTTTGCTCCATATACTTACTCCAGCGGCTGACAGAAGAATCAGGCTCCCGCTGTAAGAAGACAAGCTCGCAAATGTGTACAAGACAGACAGAATCTCGTGCCCCCGGATGTTTCACAGACCCTTTATTTTGATCCAGAAATTCTTCCTCTCCTTTTTTTTCTTATAGCTCATTTGGAACCAGTACTGGTATGTTGGTACCAAAAGCCTTCATTTGCAATTATCTAGAGAATTTTCCATATTTTATTAGTAGGCCCTTCTAATCATATTCCTAGTCTGGTCATTTGAACAAGGGTCCCGAGGTTGGGTGCCATGCACCATTCCCTCCTTTCAGAACCCCATGGCATGGGCTCTAAATCCAGACACAGTCACTCTTAGCTATGTCCATGGCACTCTTTTCCCCCACACATAAGGGCTGTGAACATTAGATTCTGGGATGCAGAAAGTAAAATCCACAATCAAACTGAGAACCCTATGCATGACAGCACCAGGTACTGCCACTGGACTAGCCCCTTACACATCCCTCTTTTTTTTGGTAATTGTAATTTTTATTGAACTTTACAGCATCATATAACATTTAACATAAACAAACATTTTCAGCTTGACATTTTTCAAAATGCAGTATATAAATGACAATACAATAAATGTAACAGATGCTACATTTTATATACACAACCCTTCAAATTTTATTTTTTTGTCCTTACTCTCCCCTCTCGTCCCCTCTGCCCTACCCCAGCATTTCCCAGTACCCATCCTCTATTTATCTAGTCCCCTCCTTTAATCTAGTGATTTTTCCAGACCTTGTGCTTTACGCCATTCGCTATACCATAAACATATTTTTTGAAACCTATTTTTTGCATGGTGTTTAAATGCTCCTATTTCATACATACACCATACTGCTCGTCTACTCATCATTTCGGCAATCGTGGGCACTGTCTGCTGTTTCCATTTAGCAGTTACAGCCATACGAGCCGCACTCGCACAGTAACCCAAAAACATCTCTAGATTACTATCTCCCTCCGCACGTAACTCATTCAATATTACTAGTGCTGGTTCCAATTGTACTCATCTTAGTAATCTCATAAAACATGCTCTCAATCTCCTTCCACAGTTTTTGCACCTTAGAGCCATCCCACAACAAATGCTTTAGGTCTCCTTTCCCCCCCACATTCCTTCCAGCACTCCCCTCCCTTTTTCTCATCAAGAGCTTGCAGACTCATTAGTGTCCAATACATTCTAAGTCTAATTTAATGCTGTTTTCTAAGAAGGCCATTCCAGGAGCTAGTCTCCGAGCATATTCAATTATGGCTCGCCATTGCTTTTCATCCCAAGGACCCAGGATCTCTCCATCCCATCGTTGGCGACACCCCACCTTCCCCCCTTCTTTCTCCATTAACCCTCTATACATAAGAGATAATATCCCTTTCGGTATCCCCTTTTTCTCCATAATCTGTTCAAATAATTTGGCTTTTAATTTTAAATCATTTCAGACGTTAAACTTCCTCATAAAATGGTGAAGTTGCATATATGCAAAATAGTCACTGGAATCTAAAAGGTTCTCTTGGAGCACTGCAAAAGAAAGTAAGTAAGTATCTCCCCTTCTTCATTTAGGAATTGGCCTAACCGCTGGAGTCCCTTATGCCCCCATTCGTGAAATGAACCCCTCTCCAAGCCTGGTTTAAAATACCCCATTCCCACAATAAAAGTCCTCCATGAATATCTCTTACATCCTATAAGTTTCCGTCTACTTCCTAGCCATATTGTCCTAGTCAAAGCCTTGATTCCCCCCCTCCCCTACAATGGTGTGGGTCCCATATCAAAGATTCCAAATTCTCTTTTCCATTTTGTTCCATTTGGACCCACTGGGGTGCCTCCCCTTTCCATACTACCAACGTTTGAAGATGAGCCACTTTATAATACTATTCAAGATAGGGGACTCCCAACCCTCCCTCCTCTCGCCTCATAAAACATTTATCGTGATACCCTAGGTGCTTTTCTAGCCCAGATAAATTCCATGATCAAATATTGGAGTTTTTTAAGGCATGCTTTTGGTATGGCACATGGCAGTGAAATAAACAGACACAATAGCCTTGTGAGTACATTCATTTTGATTGCTGCTATTCTCCCCAACCATGATAAATATAACCCCTTCCACTTTTGCAAATCCCCTTATGGCCTCTATTAAAGGATCATAATTCCATTCTTTAAGGTACCTTATCGTGTTACCCAGCTGAATACCTAAAAACCTATAAGATTTTGTTATCTATTTAAATGGGAACCCATCCTGTAATCTCCTTTCCAACTCTTTGGGGAGATTAAAGCCTAGAATTTGTGTTTTACTTATGTTAATTTTGTAGCCGGATACTGCATTATACTGCCCAATTTCTCGCATTAAAACCGGAAGTGAGGTGAGAGGTTCTCTCAAAGTAAATATAACATCATCTGCAAAAAGTGCTATTTTGGACTCCGTTTCCCCCTTCTTAACTCCCTTAATATCAACTTGCCTCCTAATACGCTCTGCTAATGGTTCTATCACCAAAGCAAAAAAGTAATGGTGACAAAGGGCAACCCTGTCTTATCCTCCTCCCCAGATTAGCCTCCATTAACTCGTATACAAGCTCTAGGGTTTGCATATAACGCTCAGATCCATCCAATGAAATTACTACCCAACCCCATCCGGACTAATACCTATAATAAAGGGCCACTCTAGCCTATCAAATGCTTTTTCAGCATCAACTGACAAAAACTGCCTTTTGCCTATTCATTTGTAGCTGCCACGTTAAGTTCAAAATTTTTCGAATATCATCTCCTCCTTGTCTGCCTTTCATAAACCCTATTTGATTTCAGTTTACCAGCTTAGGGATTATCCCTTACTACCTGCTCGCTAATATTTTTGCCAGTAAATAGAAGTTACACTTACCTGGTAATTGTAGTTCCCGGAGGGTCCAGTTTAGTCCTCCACATCGGGTAGTGCACCTCCTCCTGCAGCTAGGAGACTGGACCAATCAAATTCTTCCCTGTGAGGATGTATACTGCTGGAGCTCCCATCAGCCCCCCAGTGAACTGTCAACAAGCAAACTTAAGAGAGTAATAGATAGAACAGTAAAGAAAACTCTCCCCAAACTAACTCGACTCCTTCCCCAAACGAGGGAGCCGTAACTGTGCACATCGCGTCCCACTGGACCACTGAGCAAAAGGAAGGCACTGCCACACCAGCAAAGAAAAAGAACAAACGAACAAGGAGAGCGGAGGACCCCGGACTCGAGGGATCCCAGGCAAACAGCTTATCTCACCCGGTAGCAGTGCGCCGGACGGAAAGAAAGAATCTCTCGGGAGGGAATGAGGACTAAACTGGACCCTCCAGGAACTACAATTACCAGGTAAGTGTAATTTCTATTTCCTGAGCGGTCCTCCAGTTTAGTCCTCCACATCGGGATGTAACAGAGCAGTAATCATCGGGAGGGACCAACCCACCCGGCGCGCAAAACCGCAGAACCAAAGCAGGAATCCCTGGATGCCAAAACATCCAGCCGGTAGTGCTTACTAAAGGCATGGAGCGACGACCAAGTAGCCGCTCTACAAATGTCCACTGGCGGAACCAAACTGTGCTCTGCCCATGACGTCGCCTGCGCTCGAGTAGAATGGGCCCACAAACCCAGCGGAACCGCCCTGCCATGCAAAATGTAAGCCGACGCAATCGCTTCCTTAATCCATCTAGCAATGGAAGACTGACGCCGCCTCCCCCTTCCGTTAAACCACCGAACAGGACGAACAGGCGGTCCGTCTTACGGAGCGACTCGGTGACTCTGAGATATCGGCGGAGCACCCGCTGAACGTCCAGACGATGCAGCTCGCGAGACTCGTCCGTATCCGGGGAGCCAAAGACCGGGAGAAAAACGGCCTGATTCAGATGAAAAAGAGAAACCACTTTAGGAAGGAAAGAAGGAACAGGTCGCAAGACCACTCTGTTCCTAGAGAACGATAAGAATGGCTCTCGACAGGAAAGCGCCTGCAACTCCGAGATACGCCGAGCCGAACAGATGGCCACCAAGAACACTGTCTTCAATGTGAGATCCTTGAGAGACGCATGGCGAAGGGGCTCAAAAGGCTTCTGAACCAAAGACTGCAACACCAAATTCAAATCCCATGGAGGAATGGTAACCCTGCGCGAAGGACGCAGACGAAGCACGGCCCTCAGAAAACGTTGCACATCCGCGTGAACCCCCAAGACCTTACCCCTGTAACATGCTAGGGCCGCCAATTGTACTTTCAGAGAGCTAGCAGCAAGACCCTTGTCAAAAGCGTCTTGCAAAAAACTGAGAATGGCCGGAATAGAAGCCGTCGCGGCCCAGAGATCGTGCCGCGAACACCAATTTTCAAAAATGCGCCATACGCGCACATACGCGAGTGACGTAGAAGGCTTACGCGCACGAAGAAGAGTTGCAATAACAGCCGTAGAATAGCCCTTCCGTCTCAACCGAGCCCTTTCAATAGCCATACCGTAAGCGAGAACCGATCCACCTGCGGCATCCGCAGCGGCCCCTGAATCAAGAGATCCTGCAAGAGCGGCAACCGCCACGGGACCCCGTCGAGAAGCCGAATCAGATCCGCGTACCACGGACGGCGGGGCCAATCTGGAGCCACCAGAAGAACCTTTCCCGGATGTGCCTCTATGCGTTGAATCACCCGTCCGATCAACGCCCACGGAGGAAAGATGTAGAGGAGCCCGGAGGTCGGCCACGGGCGAATGAGAGCGTCTATGCCCTCGGACATGGGTTCCCTGCGCCTGCTGAAGAACAGAGACGTTTTGGCTGACTGAAAGGTTGCCATGAGATCCATGATCGGCGGCCCCCATCTGCGTACTATTTGAGCGTACACTTGCAGGTGGAGTTCCCACTCTCCGGCATCCACCCGCACCCTGCTGAGGAAATCCGCCATCACATTCTCCTTCCCGGCGATATGTACCGCCGAAATTGCTAGAAGTCGAGGTTCTACCCACTGGAACAACAAGTCGGTCTCTTCCTCCATTGCTCTGCTTCCCGTGCCGCCCTGACGGTTGAGATATGCCACTGTTGCTGAGTTGTCTGAGAGAATCCGCACTGCCCGGCCTATCACCGAGGATTCGAACGCCTGAAGCGCCCACCTCACCGCCCGCAACTCGAGGCGGTTGATCGACCAAGACGCTTCCAGAGCCGACCACGCTCCCTGCGTGAAGCGACTGTCGCAATGAGCCCCCCAGCCCGTCAGACTCACATCCGTAATGACCGGCATCCAGAGTGGCTGCTCCAGAGGAACCCCCGCCTGCAACGTCTTCGAGTTCAGCCACCATCGTAACGACTGCCGCACTCGCCTCGGGCAAGGCAACCGCCTGCTCATCGAATCCGTTTGATTCGACCAACGCCGCAATAGGGCTCGTTGCAGTGGACGCATATGAAACCTGGCCCAGGGGACCACATCCAGAGTCGCCGCCATCGTACCCAAGACACGAAGGTACCACCAAGCTGACGGGGCCGGAAATGCTAAAAACTTGCGAACCAGAAGGCGCAAAGCTTGAGCTCGGCGATCTGGCAGAAAAACCAACCCGTTCGCCGTTTCGAAGCGAACTCCGAGATATTCAAGGGACTGAGTCGGTACTAAATGGCTCTTTTTGTGGTTGACCACCCAACTGAGAGTCTGCAGCAGAGCTATGACTTTGTCCGTGGCTTGCAAACTTTCCGTCTCGGTCTTTGCGCGAATTAACCAATCGTCGAGATAAGGGTGAACCAAAACACCTTCCTTCCGCAACGCCGCTGCGACGACCACCATGACCTTGGTGAAAACACGGGGCGCCGTGGCCAGGCTGAAGGGCAGCGCCTGAAACTGGTAATGACCCCACGGAAGGGCAAACCGCAGGAACTTTTGATGAGCCGCCCTGATCGGAATATGCAAGTAGGCCTCCGAAAGATCGAGAGACGTAAGGAACTCTCCCTGACGCACCGCAACCAAGACGGATCTGAGAGTTTCCATGCGAAAATGAGGCACCCGAAGGCAACGATTCACCCCCTTGAGATCCAGGATAGGACGAAGGGAACCGTCCTTTTTTGGCACCACAAAATAAATAAATAGAGTACCGACCCGCACCGAGATTGAAAGCTGGAACAGGCACCACCGCCCCCAAGTCTAGCAGGCGGTCCAACGTTATGCGGACGGCGGACACTTTCTGAGGACTATTGCAGGGCGACAGAACGAAGACATCCCGGAGAGGACAAGCAAATTCGAGCGCGTACCCCTCCCAGATGATCTCGAGGACCCACTGGTCCGAAGTTATGTGGACCCAGGAAGAAAGAAATTGACGAAGACGACCCCCGATCACTGGACTTCCCTCCGGGGTCCGCCTCGCTTCATTGCGATTAAAGGAAGAGGAGGACGAAGGAGAGGTAGTCGAGAAACCTCTTCCCGCCCCTCGAAACCCCCGAAATCCCGAGGATCGAGAAGCCAGTCGTCCGCGCTGGAAACCCCCAAGTCTGGAAGACCGGAATCGGCGAAAATCTCGAAACTGACCTCTAGCCGAAGACAGACCTCTATTCTGGCGAGGCTTATCCTCCGGAAGCCTCCCGCCCTTAGACTCTCCAAGGTCCTTGACCAACTTATCCATGTCGTCTCCGAACAACAGCTTGCCTTTAAAGGGAAGCTTACTGAGACGCGCTTTAGAGGATCCATCAGCAACCCAATTACGAAGTCAGATAGATCGGCGCGCTGCCACGACAGAAGCCATACTGTTAGCCAAAGTCCGGATCAAGTCATAGTGAACATCTGCCAAATACGCGGATCCCGATTCTAAGCGGGCAACTTCCATCAACCCTTGTTGGTCCAGATGGGAGTCCTGACGCAAATGCTGAGCCCATCGCAAACAAGCCCGGGAAACCCAGGCCCCACAAATAGAAGTCTGCAAGGCCAAAGCATTAGTAGCAAAGGCCTGCTTCAATAAACCATCCACCTTTCTATCCTGGGTGTCCTTCAAGGCCGCACTGCTCTCAACCGGAATTGTCGTCTTTTTAGTTACCACCGAAACCGCAGCGTCAATCCGTGGCAAACGAAATTTCTCCTTGTCCTTGTCCGCCAGAGGGTAAAGACGATTCATCATTCGGATACCCTTCAAGCCGGAGTCAGGGTGATCCCACTCAGCCTGAATCATCTGATCAACCACCCTATGAACCGGGAACACTGTTTGAGAATCTCGTACCGCCTGAATGAGAGGATCCTCCAAAAACTCTTCTTCCCCGTGGCGCCCGACCGTCAGATTTAGGGCTTGCAAAGATTCGGTAATCAAGGGAATCAGTTCTTCCCTGCAAAAAACGCGGATGATCCGAGCCTGCTCCTCCGGCTCCGGAATCTCCCCTTCTTCCAAGTCTTCGACCCGGTCTTCAGGTTCCACATCAGACCAGTCCGGCTCTGGCCACGGGATATCCGAGAGTTCAATGTCAGAAACTCTGAGCCGCTTGGCTGCCTTAGGGGCATCTCCCCTCGGCTCCTCCGCCTGGAGAGACGGCGGAGCCGATGGGGCCGCGCACGGCTCAGGACCTTTCCGCAAGCGGCCCCTCTGAAAGGCTTGATGCATAAGAAGTACGAACTCAGGAGAAAAATCCCCCCAGGAAACCTCGCTAGGCCCCCTTGGGATAGTTGTAACCTCCCTTCGTGGTATTAAGAAGGGGAGAATTCTGTAACCCATGGACGAAAGTATCCTAAGAGCATAGCATACTGAAAAAGAAAAAAAACAATGTAGAGTTTGAAGAATAAACTTCTGCTAAGAAGAAGTTAACTGTAGATTGCAACATACAGGAACCTATGGTTGCTGGTTATGATTAGACTGGTTAGAGTCTGGAGACTTCAGACTAGGATGAGATGTCCCTTGCTTGGGTACATCTGGAGGATGGGCAGGAGAAGGGTGAAACCTTCTTTTCTTAGGGAAAGGTTTGGTAGGACATTTCCTACGTCCTGGGGAAAAAGAAGGCTTAGGATGGTTTCCAGAACCAGGGAAGTCAGTGGAGCAATGAGCAACCTGACGTAAAGCCTCTCTATTGAAGAGATTTTCTCCAGTACAAGGAGAATTACCCAGTGTATGTTGTGCCCATCTGCTCAAGTCTGAAGCTTGCAGCCAGGCTTTACAACGTGCTCCAATGGCAATAGCAGAGGATCTGCTAACAGACTCAAAAGAGTCTAGAGAAGCACGAGAAAGAAACCAAGAGATATTCCTGCTATGATTAAGAAGCAAGGAATAGTCAGTGGCCTTAGGCTCTGACAAAAAAGGGGACAAAAGAGATAATTTCTCTGTGACCTCCTGAAGTGTCAGACTCATATAAAAATATATGAAATAATTCTTGAAGCTGTAGAGATGGACAGATAAAGGGATACCAGAATCCCCAATATGTAATTGAAGATGGATGAATTTCTTGATACAAAATGTGTTTAGAAGTTTGACTTCTCACCTACTTCCTTTTAAATAGAACAGGATGTCATGATCATGGGTTCTGTGTAACTGTCTTTAAAATAGATGGAATAGTGTTAACGCAAGCATAAAGAGTAAATATAGGCTATTAACTGTGCAAGCATAAAGTTTATTGTACAGTCAACTGGAAGTCCCTACTGACACAATATAATTTTTGCAAATTTTGCAATTATAAATTTCATCTAATATACTGTAATCAGATCTTACTCTGTAAAAAGAACTTTGGCGACACCTTGTGTTATTTCATGGTTATAATAAATGACTGTTACTTCCTCTTTTTCTCTAATAAAAAGGAGCTTTTAGGAGGAGAAATTTGAATTCAATAAGCCTGGAATTATGCCTGTCCATAGTCCGCTTATTGTCTTCCCTCTGAGCTCAAAGAAAATAGCACTTTGTGTGTGTGTGATTGTGTTCTGTATTACTCTCTGCCTGTCTCTCACTGCTTGATGGACCGGAGACCTAAAGAGCCGTGGTATTGTGGTTAGATCATGGAGTTTTCTTCAGAAGCCAGCAAAGAAGTTTGGAAGGTTTGACGTCCAAAGGCATCAAGTGCTTTAGATGCACGACCTGGCGGATAAGAAGAATGCTTCTTCTTGCTTCTTACCTTCCTCATTGCTGATTCCACTACAATGGAATGATGTGGAAGTTGGTTTTTTTGAAACCCCGGAGAGGGAGGCACCTGATACAGAACATTAGTGGCTGTAGAAGGCGAAGGAACCTTTAAAGGTGATTCCCACATCCTCAGAAGATCCTGCAAAGAATGACGTAAAGGAAGCATTATATTTTCCTTTACTGCAGGATCTTGGTTAAGAGTAGAGCCAGGAATAGGAATGGCAAGAAAGGTTGCCATGTCAAGGAGAAATTTCTGAAAAGAAGGATCTCCAATGGGAACTATTCCTGGGTAAGCTGAGGTTGAAGGAGCAGCTTGAGCACCAGAAGACATACTGGACTGGTGCAGAAAAAGAATCCTGCTAGATGGACAGTGATACTGACAGTTCTGATTCGAGGCAGTTAGTAGTGCATCGTCAGTGCCCGGTATCGATTCCAAGTTAGGCATAGAAAGGATCGATGGCACCGATGGAACTGCAGGAATCGACATCGATACCGGTATCGGAGACGATAATGTCATTGAAGCAGTAATCGGGGGCTGCTGAAGCGGTACCGAGGTAGCCAGAGAGCCTTGGTGAATATCCTCGGTACTGCGTAGTCGGAAACGATATGGATCGGTTCCGAAACGCGTCGGTACCAAGTCATCTAGACTGGATATCGATTCTAGACTCGGCATCGAAGGGAGCGAGTCTATCAATGCATGTCTAGAAGGTACCGACGTTGGTGGTGGTATCGGCGATGCCGATACAGGAAAGTCAATCGGAGTCGTATCGATCGTTTCCGAAGGTACCGAGGACGTACGAAGACGATGCCTGGTGAAGAGAGGAACACTCGACACCGGCGCCGATGTCGGGGTATCGGTACCGCTCGAAGCCGATACCAACCCCGAGCATGGCGAAGATACAGGAAAGTCAATCTGGGTCGTATCGATCGGCCCCGAAGGTACCGAGGATACCAGATGACGATCCCAGGTGAAGAGTGGAACACTCGACACCGATGCCGGGGTATCGGTACCGCTCGAAGCCGGTACCAACCCCGAGCATGGTGGAGATACAGGAAAGCCAATCTGGGTCGTATCGATCGGCCCCGAAGGTACCGAGGACACCAGATGACAATCCCTGGTCAAGAGTGGAACACTTCACACCGGTGCCGATGCTGGGGTATCGGTACAGTTCGAAGCGGATACCACCCCCGAGCATGGCTCAGGTATGTTCTGTGAGGGGTGAGCCCCAGGAACAACCTGAAACCCCGTAAATGCTTTGGAGCCCGAAGACTCCCGCCGGGGTTTTATTGCCAATGGGGTCTTGAGGGCAAGGCCGGAGCCGTCATCATGCTGGGCATGAGACATACCCTTCAAGAATTGGCTAGTCTTAACAGACTGTTTGTGGGTTACCTGATCCTGGAGAGAAGAATAAACCGGTGTCCTCACCTCAGGAGGAAAAACGGCATCGAGGGAAACTTGAAAAAGGGAAGGTCTTCTCCCAATAATACAGCCTGATGGATCCGGGAAAAAAGGGCCAGGACCCAAACAGGTTAGACACCAAGCATTGGAGTCTAAAAAGAAAACTATTTTTCCACAGTGAAGGCACTTCTTAGGGGAAGGCGGCTCCATGTTGGAGAGGCCTGGTAGGCCCAAAAAGTTAAGACAAAAACTGAGGAGAAAAAATTTCTCTAAGTTTAGAAAAGAAAAGAATAAATCACCGGCGGTACTGGTATCGGCGGGAAAGACAGCCGCGACCACAAGAAAACAAGGAAATAAGAATTTTAAAGAAAAAAGTTTCTGCGGTGACAGGAGGATGTCCTGTCGGCTCCGCGGAAAAACGAAAACTGAGGAGAGGCAGTGGGAAAGGCGGGAAGTCAGTGCGCAGGCGCGAGGGATGCTCCAAAAAGCTTTCTGATTGGATGCTGGGGAGCATTCCTGTGCAGGCTCCGTCGGTACCGACGTACCCATATGTGAAGACTCATTCCTGCTTGTTCCTGGAGATTTCACTATATAGTTTTGCATAATACTCCCTAAACACCTGTAGAGTCTCATTATTGCCATACACCATCTCCCCTTGACATTTCTAATGCCCCCAAAAGTACTCTGTTGTACCTGAGATTTTGAGTCTGCTTGCTAATAGCCTACCTGCTTTATTTCCACCTTCAAAATAGGTCTTTATAAGCACGTTTAATTCATATTTATTTATTTATTTATTTATTTAGTATACATTTGTATACCGCTACTTCCAGCGATCAGCAGCGGTTTTGATTACAGATTGGAAATTGGAAGATGTAGAAAACTTACCCATGCCAGAAATGATATTCAAAGGTGATGTATCAGAGGAACTGAAACAAATCTTGATAAATCGGGAAGATGTATTACAGCTATTTGATAAACTAAAGAGCAGCAAATTCCTGGACCGGATGGCATGCATCCCAGCATGCTGAAAGAACCAAAATATGGAGGGAGGAGTAGCCTAGTGGTTGGGGCAAGGTACTTCAGGCCGGAAGGTCGGGGGTTCAAATCCCACTAGAGGACAGCAACCTTGGGCCGGAAGGACTGGGGTTTCTAGTCCCACAGATGCTCCTTGTGGTCTTGGCAAGCCACTTAACCCTCCATTGCCCATGTTCCCTGTAAGTATTAGTGTATGTGTCTCATATCCCCGCGTGTTAAATGTATCCCCCAATTGTGTTGTGACCGCTTTGATTGAAGGATAAGGCGGTATACAAAACTGTCTAAATAAAAAATAAAATAAATAAATATGCTATAGAGCTCGCATGTAACCTTCAGAGCTCCATTCTCAGTATTTTCAATTCAGCCAAGACCCTGGGGTTTCAATCACTCTGGTGACTTTCCTCAAATATCTTTATATTCTGTAATAATTTTTGCTCCATCTCTCCTCTGGATCTTTTCACCTTCACTGCTAACCCCACCAGATGTCCCCTTATCACAGCTTTCTTTTTTGTAATTATTAACTGAACATACCAAAACACATCTGAAAATTTAGCACACGCGGGGTGTGGTTAATTTAAATCAGCCCTGCTGCATGAGCAAGCGATCTGATCCAGTTATTGCCATCACAATTTCAAGAGACTCTCTACAAAGCTAAGATTTCTAAGTTTACTATTTTGGCTGGTTTTTTATGGAACTTTTCCTTGCCTATTGCTTACCTGGGGTACACAAATAGAGTAAAATCAAAATAGCCCGTGTGTACCCCTTGGTTTTGAATATTAGATGCAGGGCATGTGCTAATGTTTTGATAGTTGGTCATCTCATTTATGAATTTTTAAAGATAATATATAATTTTTTTAATAAACCTGACCAACAAAATGGTGTTTGGTCTTGATAAATACACATTTGGTTTCCGCTTTGCTTAAATCTAAGGGTAAACGTTTCACAAAGGATCAGAGAATCTATCAACAAATTGGTGCTTGGTTTTGATAAATGCACATTTGGTTTCTGCTTTGATCACATCTAAAGTTTTACAAATGATCAGAGAACGGCATACTTTTTCTCCTTCGGGGTTTTTTTTCTATATAGTGTCATGAGCCGGTTTAATTATGCATTTTTCATTGCGCACACTCTGTGTTGTGATAAAGCATGCTTGTTCATTAATAGATGTGAGGCTTAGAGGGAGTACATTTATAAATGTGTCATACTCTAGGCACTGTTTGAATTTCTTTTTATGAAAGTACTTTTTATTAGTATTATTATTACTAACCAGAACAACAACAGCCAGGACTGCAGCAAAGATGAAACCAACATTATGATGTTACATTGTGTCCACCATACAATGGGCTTAAAGTACATTACGCATAAATTACATGCTAGCATGCAGGTATACCGGTCACCCACCCCCTCGTCGAACTGAGGGACGAGGTATTCTGTACCGTACAATGACATGCGTGAAAAAGACATTCATTAAAGAAGGTAACAACAACATCAACAATCACCCCAACATTTCCACAACATCCCCAAAAGCAGTTGGGACGGGGAACAACAATGGTTTCTATTGGAAAGTTATCTATAACAGCCACAATGTAACTACTATGGCACTCACCCTCGATACAAAACTGTGTTCAGGGACTGCCCATGTTCTATGGATACGGAGAGCTAGATCCTCCCCTTCCGTTCCAGACTTCTAAGATGTATGTCTAGTCCTCCGCTACACTTCTCTTCTCCTCCACCCCCCCCACCCCCCTTTCCCTGTCCCACCCTCCCTATGACCAGCTTACCCTCCCCGGTCTCGGCTCCTGGCTTATCCACCAAGACTCTGGATGAGATCCCATATCCCAGGGGTCAAGCTAACGTCTTATTCTCCAGGGATACCTACCCAAACCAGTTAGCCAGTGAAGATCCCATCCCAAATCTGCGCGACCACCTCAACCCGCTTCGGCCCCAGCATATTAGCTGTTTTCAACTCCATACAGTACAAATCTCGCATTTGGGTCTCCCATTCAGTAATTCCCGGGGGGTGCCCTTCTAACCAATGCCGCAGAATACAGAGTTTCGCTATGATGAATCCCTTTTCATACAGCTGTCTAGCCTGCTTCCCCACCAAGCCCTCCCCTGCAAGGACCCCAAACAGACACCACTGAAGGGAAAAAGCACTACTCACAGATCGCAAACCCAGCAGCTTGCGCTCCACTTCATGCCAGAAACTCCGAATCTTGGAGCAATGCCAAAAGCGATGGAGCAAGGTCCCACGCTCTACTGCGCAGAGTGTACATAAATCAGTCGAGACCAGTCCCAACTTAGCAGCCCAAACATTGGGAACATATGCTCTCCATAAAAATTTATAGTGCAGTTCTTGGAGGTGTACCGACTCCGAGATACTCTCGACTTTGAAGAATGCCTCCTGCAGCAAACGCCCCGTCATCTGCGGTACCCCATCCGCAACCCAACGCTGCGCCAACCTCTCTAAGGCCCCTCCATCTCCTCCCGGCCATAGCTCCTGTCGGACAGCCCGTGTGGAAACTCCCCCTTCCATCGATACAAAAAACTCCCACATAGCCCCCTGACCTATCCGCAATCCCCATCGCTGCTGAAGGCCCCTCACATAATGACGCACTTGCAAATAGAAGAAAAAGGAGTTATGTTCCAAATGATAGCGCCTTGCCAGCGATTGAAAAGTGTCCAATTCACTACCATCTGCCATTAGTAAGTGACCAATACATTCAATTCCCTTGTTCCCCCAGCTCTTAGAAGTCGGGCCCTGCAAGCCCGGAGCAAAATCCTTATTCCTCGCTAAAGGGAGGCAATCCGTGCATTTCCAATTTACACCTTTCTGTTGACACAATATCCTCCAAATCTGCCTCATTGCCCTCAAGTATACCGATGCTTTCCAAGCCTCCGGTAAAAGCCCTCCGGGCGCATGCAATAAGTAAACCGGATGATATGGCGCCGACAGCCCATCGAGTAATGTCAATGGAAGAATGTTTCCAGTGTTCCCTATAAGATTGACCAGAGGCCTGAGCAAACAGGCCAAGTTGTATTGGCGTAAGGATGGTAAACCTATCCCCCCTCCTCCCTGGCTTTCATAAGTACCGAAAACGCTATGCGAGATCGCCTACCTCTCCATAGAAACAGGCCAATGTGTTTCCGCAGTAGCTGCAGGTCTTTCCGCGCCAACCATATTGGGAGGTGGCGTAACACATATATCCACCTAGGGAGCTCCACCATTTTCAGCAGAGCCACACGCCCCATAAGTGACAGCGGGAGATCTCGCCATTTCTGCAACCGAGCAATGGTTTTATCAAGCAAGATTTTAACATTTATTTCATACAGTCGTGCCGTATGTTCCGGTATATGAACGCCGAGGTATTTCAAACTACTCTGTGCCCACACCAAAGGAAAGGTGCCCTGCCAATTGCCTTTGACTCGTCCCCCCACATCTAAAGCCAAAGATTTATCTTGATTAATACGCAGCCCCGAGAAGGAGCCGAACAGCTCCATGAGCTGCAAGGCCGCTAGAAGGGATTCCCTTGGGTTGCACAAACACAACAGCATGTCGTCCGCAAAAGCACTGAGCTTAATACCTCCGCCCTCCCACTCTATCCCTTCCACCTTCTGCTCCTGGATAAGTCTCCGAAGCAAAGGCTCTAATTGCAGCACAAATAATAAGGGGGACAGGGGACAGCCCTGTCTCGTGCCTCGTCTCAAAGAAAAGGGCTGGGAGACCCTACTGCCACTAACGACACAGGCCAACGGATCCATATATAACGCTGTCACCCATGCCAAAAAAGCACCCGTAAATCCAAACTGAGCTAACACCTCAAACATATAATCCCAAGATACTCTATCGAACGCCTTTTCGGCATCCAGACTGACCAGTAGCAAAGGAGTTTCTCGTAACAAGCATCGTTCCATTCCCAGCAAGACTCTCGTGATGTTCGTAAAGGCATCTCTGCCTCTGACAAATCCTGATTGATGGCTCCCTACCAGTCCAGGCAAAACCTTTTGCAGTCGCCCTGCCAGGATCGAAGCAAGAAGCTTCATATCATAGTTAATTAAGGAGATGGGCCTATAAGAGGCTGGATTCTCCGGATCCCTTCCCGCTTTTGGGATGATGGTTATCGCTGCCGTCCGCATATCCCTCGGGAAAAATCCCACTTCTCTCGCCTCCTCATAGAGAGCCATCAGTGTAGGGGTAATCAAAGCCGATAAAATTTTGTAGAATTCCGCGCTATATCCATCAGGCCCAGGGGCCTTATACGGTTTCCCCTGCGCAATGACCCTCTGCACTTCTTCCCCAGTAATATGCGCATTCAATTCAAGCAAAGCCTCTTCCGTAAGTTTGGGGAGCTGAACAGCCCGCAAGAAATCCCGCTGCTGGACCTTATCCGCTTTCTCAGGGGTATATAGACTTTGATAATACTGCCCAAACACTCGCAAAATTTTTTTTGGATCTCGTTGCCGTATCCCAGCCTGATCCCTGATAATCGTTACGCTCTGGACACCCCCGCGTTCTTTCACCAATCGCGCCAGAAGCTTTCCCGTTCGGTCCCCATAAAGAAACAACTGATGGCGATAATATTGCGCGGAATATACCGCCCTTTCCTGCAACGCGGCATTGAGAGCTTTCTGCTTCTGCAAATAAATTCCCAGGCGGTCTGTGTGCGCTAGAGCAACTCGCTTGGCCTCCTTGAGGTCATGGGTTAGCTCCAAAATGGTGGCATTAACACGCTTCCTCTCCTTCACTACATATGCTATAATGTGGCACCGAAGAACGGCCTTTCCGGCCTCCCAGAAAGTCGAGACTGACAAGTCTGGGGACTCATTCAGACTCAAATATTCCTCCCATTTTTGTGCTAAATAATGTCGAAAATTCTCATTCTTCCACAAATGCCTTGGGAAGGCCCATCTGCCTCTGGATGGGGAGCGCCCTTTGAGGTCCAGGAATACCTTAGCATGATCAGAAATAACTATTGGCTCGATCTCTGTGCACAACACCTTATCAAAGAGGTCCCTGGAAATTAAGATATAGTCAATTCTGGACCAAGATTGATGCGCCCTCGAGAGGTGCGTATAGTCTTTTTCCTGCTCATGCAAAGTTCTCCACACATCCCACAAATCTCCCCATTGACATAGATAACCCACGCCTTTATTTTCCCAGTTCCCCCCTCCGCCTTCTCCTTTCCTCAAACCCTGCGACCGATCGAGCACGGGATCATGAGGGCAGTTGAAATCCCCTGCAAGTATTAAGGGGATCCTAGGTGCCCCCGTGATCTTCCGCAAGATCAATTTAAAGAAGGTATGGTCATAATTGTTAGGGGCATAAATATTTCCCCAAGAACATTTCCTCCCCAGCAATTCTGGCATGCAGAAAAAGAAAGCGCCCCTGAGGGTCAGAGTCCTCACTGAGAACCTCTACCTGGATCCCTCGCCGAATCAAAACTGCCACTCCTCTCTTCCTTCCCCCTGAGGAGGCAGAGAAGACCTGCCCTATTGAATTTCTTTTTAATGGTACCTTTTCATGTTTGTAATTGGCTACAAATCTTCCAATCAGAAGACACTACATGTCCCTTTCCCACGGTTAGTCTTTTTCTTTCACAGCGCAAGTGCGGGTGTTTTTAGTCAACAGAAAGACTTGCTTTTGACATGGAGCAGATTTATACAAGAAAATGTTCTTGTGTTTATTATCAAGCACGATTTCCTCTTCAGGTAATAGGCTTGTTTTTGATTTATGTGGTGGTTTATTCTAATTTAAAGTGTTTAAAATACAACCTTTTTAAAGGGCATCCTGAAGGAAGAAAAGTTAAATCGGCTTTCAATAGGATAAAATTCCAGTCTGAAATTGTTTGAAAGTTTCTCCTTGAATATGGGATCTGTTTCATTTTTTTTTAAGAACCTCCTTGTTCCCCCTTTCTGTTAGGTATATTCATTATGAATCCCTATATTGTTGTTTTCCTAAAATATTTGTTTTCTGAAAAATTTATGCCGTCTTTATAAATATGAAATCTAGTTTTTTGAGCTCACTCCTGCTTCAGTTACGTATGTTCTGATAGAATCTCATTTTTTCCTCTCCCTCTGTTTCAGCACAAGGTCAAAGTAATCGGTTTTATCTCACAAGAGAGGTTATTATTAATATATTTTGTTTGTTTGTCACACCCTTATATGTTTATCTTTGTTCCTGAGTTTGTTTTTATTAATATAGACATTATCTTTGTTAATGTTTTTATTGGTGTTTATGTGATTTGTTATATTATGAGGTTTGGGCATTTCTAACCTTTGTATTTGATGATTTTATTTATTGTATTTTATTATTTACTTAATTATCCAATTATGAATATTGATTGTTTACTATATGATTTTATTTATTTTCATTTTACAGTTTTTATTGATTTTATTTATGAACAATTTTTGTGTGTTTATATTTATTGTTTGTTCATGTGTTTATAGACATAGTATGCCAGAATTCCCCTGAAGAAGAGTTTTCGAAACACGGCCTATGTCGGGCGTCATGGCGTGTTCAATTGATCTACAATAAAAGGTTTCCTTCTTTATTATCATGGTTTTAGTACTGGATTTCTTCTGTTTATGTGGTGTAGTGCTACTTTGGTGGAGCTCTTTTGGAGTCTACAGATTCTAATGATATTGTACCAGCGAAGTGCTTGTTTACTCTTGCATTTGTATCTGATAGGGATTGGCTGCTGAGATTATTTTTCCAAAAGCAACATACAATGTTTAAAGGCTGCCTCATCTGTATATTTCCTGACCTGGCTAGGGAGACCATCGATGTCGGAAAGTTTTTGGTCATGCGTCCTTATATATCACAGATTGGGGGTTTGTTTGTTTTTCCTTATGCACCCTTGCAAATGTCTGGTAAAGCTGCAGGGCAATTTCTATGTATTTCTTTATCTTTCATGTTACTTTCCTTTTTGAATGCTAGCGGCTCCGTGGAGGATTAATAAGATGGGTTCTGTCCTGTGTTATTAGTGGTATCTGTCCTGTGTTAGTGGTATCTGTCCTGTGTTATTAGTGGTATCTGGCTGTTATCGCCTGACTTTTTCTCCATTTTCACAAGATGTGTTTTCTTCCTTTTGTCTTTGGATCTCCCTATATTGTGGACTTGTTGTCTCTTTTCTCATTTAGTTGCCTGAGGTTTTTTTCCTTTATTATTTTGTGAGCCTCATTTCATGCAAGTGTTGTAACTTGTATTATTTTGAAACTACAAATAACAAAAAAAAATAGAATTGATTCCATTAAGGCAGTGTTTCTCAACTCAGTCCTCTGGGACCCCTAGGCCAGTCAGGTTTTCAGGATATCCACAATGAATATGCATGACATAGATCTACATGCACTGCTCCCATTGTATGCAGATCTATCTCATGCATATTGTCACAGAGCAGACTCTCTAGAGCCCCCTGAGGAGCTAAAAAACACTACTCCTCAAGTAAACAGTGACGTGTGGAGAGAGCACATGACACAAGGGTATCAGAATAGGTATAAGGGAGTGAGGTCACAAGCCTGGAATTATCACCCAGCCAGTAGGGAGGCAAGGAAGGTCCCACCTGACCCCAATAGGCTAGGGTGTGGTGCAGCTGGGGATTACGTAAATAATCAGCACAGCTCACAGGAGGGAAGCAAGGCAGAGAGAGCCGAAGAAGCTGGGAGACCTGAGAGACGAAGGAGGTTAAGAGAATCAAGGCAACCAAGAGAGTTGAAAGACCCAAGGAGAAAGGATATTCCCAGGCAGAGGAGATACCCAGAGTGGGAAGAACACAGACCTCCCAGGTCTCTACAGCAAGGCAGAAGGCACTGGCTGAATGAAAGTCTGAGTGAGTCTGATGAACAATTAAGTGAAAGAGATGAGCAACTGAATTCAGACAGGGACAGTGTATGCAGCAGCCTTGATAGAAGCTATGCCCTAAGACACAAGTTACAAGCTAGGAAAAGCTATTCTGAGCCAGAGAGGAGAAATGCTAAGCTGAGCTATGAGAGGCATTTGTATGAGAAACAAAAGCCCTATAATGTTAACTTAATGAAAGCAGGAAAACTCCAGAGTCTGGGCTACAGACAGAATATAGAACAAAGCTTGTTACCTGTGAGAGAGAACCCTGCAGAGGGATATAACTGGCATAAGCCTTCTCAGAAACTGCCGTTGGAGATAACAGCTGTTTGTAAAGCTCCTGTTAAAACAAAACCCCGAACAAAGGTTCCACTCTCTAATAGCTGGGCAGCTAACTGCTTTACTCTGCCTGATAACCAGAGGCAGAGGAAAGGCTCCTGGTTGAGCAACTCCAGAGAATATGGTAAAGCCAAACAGATACATTCTGTAGAGAGTCAAGTACGTCACAAGCTGGAAAGTTTGTTGAACAAACTACCTCAGGAGAGAAGTGACGAAGCATCTGTACAGGACAGTGTTCCAATGCAGTATGAGCCTTATGCAATAGAGGATAACATTGAATTGCCTGTTGAACAGATGGACTGTAGTTTGATACTAGCTGACCAAATAGAGTCTCTCAGATAGAAGGCTGAACTGCTCCAGAGAAGCCTTTATCTGGAAACCTGACAAGCTGTATTTCTGTTTCCATTCATATTTTGTTTGCTGAAAGGAAAGCTATTTTTGTTATAGTTCTTTTTGTTTACCCAAGAAGGGTTATGTTGATTTGATTATTATACTTTTGAAAGAATCCTACGGGACGGGGAATAAAACCCAGTTAAACCGATTTCGGTGTCACAACTTATTTGTGTACTGGCAAGGACTATAAATATTGAAAAGGCCAGTACTTTACACCCGGGTGCAGTACCAGCTGTGACCAGCAGGAGGTGCTGCATGACAAAGGGGTGACAATATTCATTGTGGATACCCTGAAAACCCAACTGGACTAGGGGTCCCAGAGGACTGGGTTGAGAAACACTGCATTAAGGGAAGAATTAGCTGCAATTAAAACACACCTCCTCCAGGGTATACATTGGAAAAAAAATCCACCATCGCTCCCACAAAGAATCAAACAGCGAGGAACAAATGGATCACTGTGGGCTCTGGTAGGTTGCGACCTGTAAAATGAAGACACCCTCTCCACCAGGAGATATCCTTACATGATACCTTCTCTGCCTTGGAAAATGAGAGTGCCCAATTAGTGGAAACTGAAGTGCCCCTAAATGAAAAGGTTAATGCCCAATCTACTGCACCAAACATGAAGAAAAAAATTACAAAACTTCTACTATTACTATTTGGAGATTCCATCATCAGAGGCACCAACTTGGGAACACAGTTCAAAGGAGAGAAGATAGTCAAATGCCTCCCAGGCTCTTCAGCCATCAGGAATACGAACCAAATTGTTGACATAGTTAGTGCAGAAAGTGAGCACTCCAAAACTGATGTTATCATCCACTTGGGTACAAATGACCTGGCTAGAAACAATGCCTCTATAGTTCAAAGGGACTTCCAGATTCTGGGAGAGAAACTCAAACCCATTGTTAACACTATAGCAATCTCAAAAGTTCTACCTGTTCTTGGTAAGGGAGCAGAAAGGTTGCATTGCATAATCAGCATTAATACATGGCTCCAAATCTGGTGCAAATAAGAAGGATTTAGATATACTGGCGACTGGGACAACAAGAGGGTATACTGTGTGGATGGACTACATCTCTCAGTCTCAGGGAAAAAGATCCCAACTGAAAAATTCAGACATTATGTAGACAGGCATTTAAACCAGGGAAAGGGGGTGACGGATGGAGAACAAGTAGTTCAGGACGTTACTCCCAGCAAAAACATAACATTGGAAACAGACACACTATTAACTCACACACCAATGACTTGCGGGAAAAGGCATGCAGAACAAAATCCATGCAAAATACAGGTAAGCCAGTCAACAAATGCTGGAAAGCAATGAGCACAAATGCTCGCATCCTAGCAAACGAAGTTCCTGACCTGGAAGCCCTAATGGTGGAAATGGACTTGGACATTGCAGCCTTTACAGAAACATGGTTTAATGAGTCACATGAATGGGATATAGCCATAGCTGGCTATGATTTATTTAGCATAAAAGGAGGAGGAGTAACCCTATTTTCAAAAGCAATATTAAAGCTGCTGAAATGCAAGGAACATTGGGAAAAGAAGAAGCGCTGTGAATTGTGTTGGAAAGAGAAGATGGTACTATCATCCATACTGGTGTAGTCTACAGGCCTCCAACTCAAACTGAAGAAATGGATAGAGACTTGATTATTGATACTGCAAAGGTAGCCATGAAGGCGGAAGTGATCATATTGGGTGACTTTAATCTACCCGATGTGGAATGGAGTATTCCTTCTACAAATCTGGAAAGTAGTAAAAGAATTGTGGATTCCTTCCTAGATGCATTGCTAAGACAAATGGTGATGGAACCAATCAGGGAAAATTCAATGCTGGATTTAGTACTCACCAACGGAAATAGTGTGTCGAATGTCCGGGTGGGTGCCCATGTGAGCAGCAGCGATCATCACATGGTGTGGTTTGAGATAAAAACCAAGGCAGAGTCTAATCACAGCAAGCTCAAAGTCCTAGACTTCAAAAACACTGACTTCAGTAAAATGGCCAAGTGCCTGAAGGAGGAGATGGCAGGGTGAGAGGAGGTAACAGAAGCGGAATTGTAGTGGGCTAAACTAAAGGAGGCAATAAAAAGGGCAACAGATACATATGTTAGGAAAGTAAATAAAAACAAGAGGAAAAGGAAACCTATCTGGTTCTCCAAAGAAATAGCTGCACAAATAAAGACAAAACCCCCACAACTTTCACAAAATTCCGAAGTTTGCAAACAAACAGAGGAACACAGAACAGAATACAGGATAAAGATAAGAGACAAAAAAAGAAATAAGGATACCAAAATCAAAGGCAGAAGAAAAGATAGCTAAAGATCTGAAGCATGGAGATAAAACTTTTTTCAGGTATATTCAGGAGAAAAGAAGATCAGAGGTGGAATTGCAAGACTCAAAAATGCCGAAAATGTAATCGTGGAAAGTGATATTGGAAAAGCGAAAATGCTCAACAAATACGTCTGTTCTGTTTTTACTAAACAAATCCTGGAGAAGGACCACCTGTGATTGAAAAATATACAAATGGGAATGGAGTAGATACTAAACCATTCACAGAAGATGTGTTTGAACAGTTTGCAAAACTGAAAGTGGACAAGGCCATAGGACCGGATTAGCTACATCCCAGGATACTGAAAGATGTTCTTGCAGGTCCTTTAAAGAATGTTTTTAATAGATCCTTGAAGTCAGGAGAAGTTCCACAGCACTAGAGAAGGGCTAATGTGGTACCTTTTAACAAAAGTGGCAACAGGGAAGAAGTGACAAACTACAGGCCAGTAAAGCCTTACCTCGGTGGCAGGAAAAGTAATGGAGGCGCTCCTGAAAGAGAGAATAGTGGACTCTCTCGAAACCAATAGGTTGCATGAGCCGAGGCAACATGGTTTTTATCAAAGGACGCTCATGCCAAACAAATCTGATAGAGTTCTTTGACTGTGTAACCAGAGAACTAGATCAAGGGCATGCGATGGATGTGATCTACCTAGATTTCAGCAAAACCTTCGATACGGTTCCCCTCTGGTTCTGGGTTTCCCATTATTAATGATTATAATTAAGCACTTTGTTTTAATTTTTCAAGTCATTAATGATATAGCACAGTTACTTACCTGTAACAGGTGATCTCCGGGAACAGCAGGAATAAGTCTTCACATATGGGCATCGTCGGTACCGACGGAGCCTGCGCGGGAACGCTCCCCAGCGTCCAGTAAGAAAGCTTTTGGGAGCATCCCACAGCACCTGTGCGCTGCCTTCCCGCCTTTCCCAACCGCCTCTCTCCAGTTCGAGTTTTAAAGCTGAGTCAAAGAGAGAGAGAGGAAAGGAAAGATAGATAGAGAGATACAACTCCTAGGGGAGGTGGGTGGGTTGTGAAGACTTATTCCTGCTGTTCCCAGACATCACCTGTTACAGGTAAGTAACTGTGCTATCTCCAGGAACAAGCAGGAATGAGTCCTCACATATGGGGACTCCCTAGCTGCAGATGCCAGGGGAAGACCCCTGGTTGTGTGTCCTTGAAAAGGACTCTACTTCCCCCCATGGATCTCTGGCATCCAACCAGGGTAGGTGGGTAGGAGTTGATTAGGAATGGAACAGGTGTTTGAGAACAGCCTGACCAAACAAGGCATCCCGGCGGGAGTCCTTGTCCAAACAGTAATGGGCTGTGAAGGTATGAACCGAGGCCCAGGTGGCCGCTCGACGGATTTGGTCGATGGACACAGAGTTTAGATGAGCCATTGAGGCTGCCATGGCTCACATTGTGAGCTGTGACATGGCCCTCCAGAGAAAGCGTAGTTACTCACCTGTAACAGGTGTTCTCCAGGAGCAGCAGGAATCAGTCCTCACATATGGGTGAAGTCGGCGCCGACGGAGCCCTCGTGGAGCAATTTTCCCCAGCTTTCAAAGAAAGCCTTTGGGAATTGCAGCGCGCATGCGCGGTCTCCTTCCCGCCCAAGGGTGCCATCTTAGCCAGTCAGATGACATAGCTAAAAGACAGCATAAAAATTTGCAAAAAAACTAAAGCAGATGATTGCAACTCCAAGGGGAGGAGGGAGGGTTGTGAGGACTGATTCCTGCTGCTCCTGGAGAACACCTGTTACAGGTGAGTAACTACGCTTTCTCCAGGACCAAGTAGGAAGTCAGTCCTCACATATGGGACTCCCAAGCTTAAGGCTACCGGAGACCCTAAGCACAAAAATGAGCTCCCTCTAGCTCAGCAGCACAGAAGGAAGGAATCTTCACTGAATCATTACCCACCGGTAGCCCAACATCCGGGATGGAGGGTAGGAGTTGCTCAAACCTCGAAGAGATTTCGGAGGACTGCCTGTCCGAAAGCACTGTCCCTGCGGGACTCCCTCTCGAGGCAGTAATGGACCGCAAAAGTCTGGCTCGAAGACCAAGTAGCGGCCCGGCAGATGTCTGCCAATGGAACAGAGCGGAGGCAAGCCACTGACGTAGCCTTCGCCCGAACACAATGAGCCGTGAACCGACTATCTAGCGAGAGTCCGGCTGCCCCATAAGCCCAAGCGATACAGTCAGCAACCCAGATGGACAGAGTACGCTTGGAGACAGGGAGCCCCAATTTATTGGGGTCAAAAGACACGAAAAGCTGAGCAGCTTTACGGTGCTCCTGCGTATGGTCAAGGTAGAAGTTCAACGCCCTTCTACAGTCCAGGGTATGCAGGACCATTTCAGCTCGGCTGGAGTGTGGCCTGGGAAAGAAGGTCGGAAGTACCACCTCTTGATTGATGTGAAAAGGGGAGACCACTTTTGGAAGAAATTTAGGGTGAGTCCGTAGGACTACCCTATTTTTGTAGAACCCAGTGTAAGGGGGATCAGACACGAGGGCCTGCAATTCAGTTACGCGTCTAGCGGAAGTGAGGGCTATCAGGAATAAGGTTTTCCAAGAAAGAAAACGGAGAGAAAAGGTAGCCATAGGTTCAAAAGGCGGACAGGTGATCCGCTGTAAAACCACATTCAGATCCCAGTCAGGTGCTGGCGGGCGCAGAGGTGGTTTAAGTAGAAGGAGACCTCGGAGAAACCTTGCCACGAGAGGGTCGCTGGAAAGAGGTCTGCCGTCCACCGGCACATGATGTGCTGAAAGAGCACTGAGGTGAACTTTGACGGAGTTGGACTTAAGTCCCAGATTAGAGAGGTAGAGCAAGTACTGCAAGATCACCGACACCGAGCAGGAGAAGGGATCCTGAGACTGCTGGGTACACCAAACGGAAAAACGACGCCATTTAAGGGCGTAGCATTTGCGGGTAGAAGGTCGCCGGGAAGCTAGGACGACCTCTTCCACCTCTGCCGGCAGTAGAAGGGGAGCAAGGACTACCCTTTCAGCAGCCAGGCCATCAGATGTAGAGATCTGAGGTTGGGGTGTAGCAGGGACCCCTGATCCTGTGTTAGGAGATCTGGTAGAAACCCCAGAGGGAACGGAGCCTCCACCGCTAGTTGCAGCAGGAGTGGAAACCACGGCTGTCTGGGCCACCGAGGAGCTATCAGGATCATGGAAGCTTTGTCTCGGAGAACCTTGAAAAGAGTTCGAGAGATTAGCGGTATGGGAGGAAAGGCATACAGAAGGCTTTTCGACCATGAGAGCAGAAAAGCATCCGCCGCTACTCAAAGGGGATGCGGCTGCCGAGAGCAGAAGCGAGGAAGTTGCCGGTTGAGAGGACTGGCAAAGAGATCCATCGTGGGGAGGCCCCACTTCAGAAAAAGTTTCTGAACTACCAAGGGATCCAGTCGCCACTCGTGCAGCTGGAGGATTCTGCTGAGTTTGTCCGCCAGGCAATTTTCTTGGCCTGGGAGATAAACTGCCTTGAGAAGAATGCCGTGGCTGACGGCCCAAGAGCAGAGCCTCTGTGCTTCTCGACAGAGAAGGAAGGAGCCCGTGCCCCCTTGTTTGTTCACGTAGAACATGGCAACTTGATTGTCCGTCTGGACAAGGACGGACCGGTGAGAAGTCAGGTGGGAGAAAGCCTTGAGAGCCAGACGGATCGCTCTGAGCTCTAGGAAGTTGATCTGCTGCGCAGACTCCCACGTGGTCCAGAGACCTTGAGTACATGCCCCTTGGCAATGCGCTCCCCATCCTAGGAGAGAAGCATCGGTCGTCAGCACTTGAGCAGGCGGAGGAGACTGAAAAGGCATTCCGAGTACCAGGTTCGGCCGATGAAGCCACCACTGTAGAGAAGAGGCCAGCGGGCCGGAGATCCGCACTAAGTCGGCTAGGCCGCCCGTGGCCTGTTGCCACTGCTTGCGAAGGCACCACTGAGCAGGCCGCATATTCAGGCGGGCATTGGGGGTCACGTGGACGGTGGAAGCCATATGGCCGAGTAGTCTCAGGAAGCGCCTGGCCGAGAACAGGGACTGGCTGCGAAAACGGCCGGCTAGGTCCATGAGCCGTTGAGCCCTGTCGAGAGGCAGGAAAGCTCGCGCCTGAAGAGTGTGCAATCTTGCGCCGATGAACTCGAGATCTTGCGAGGGGAGCAAAGTGGACTTTGCGAAGTTTATGACAAAGCCCAAGTACTGGAGAAGAGTCACAGTGCGGTGTGTGGCTTTGGTGACTTCTGGAGAGGACGATGCTCTGATGAGCCAGTCGTCTAGGTAAGGAAAGACAGAGGCCCTGAAGCCGGAGATAAGCCGCCACCACCGCGAGGCATTTTGTGAAGACTCGTGGTGCGGAGGATAGGCCAAAGGGCAGTACTCTGTACTGGTAATGATTTCCTGCCACCACAAACCTTAGGTATTGGCGGTGGCTTGGGTGGATGAGGATGTGCGTGTAGGCATCCTTTAGATCCAAGGAGCATAGCCAATCTCCCTGCTGGAGGTAGGGCAGAAGGATTCCAAGGGTAAGCATCTTGAACTTCTCCCGCACGAGGAACTTGTTGAGGTTGCGCAAGTCCAGGATGGGTCTGAGGCCTCCCGTTCTTTTTGGTATTAGGAAATACCTGGAATAGAAGCCTTGACCTCTCAGGTGGTGGGGCACCGGTTCCACAGCCTGTTCCTGAAGAAGACTTGCTAACTCCTGAAGGAGTAAGTCCCTGTGCAGAGGGAGTCGTGGAGGCTCTCCCGGGAAATAGGAGGGAGGGACCTGGTGGAAGTGGAGAAGATAGCCTTCTCTCACAACATGAAGCACCCAGGCATCTGATGTGATGTTGGACCACCTGTGGGCAAAGTGGACCAGCCGGCCTCCTGTGCTGGGAGAAACCAGCTGAGGGGGAGAGGCTCTGCCGATGGTCAAAAACCCCCACCCTGCTGAGCAGGGGCCGGTGGTGCAGGCTTGGGGGCTTGCTGTTACCCCGTCCCTTGGCCCCATTACCCCGTCCCTTGGCCTGCTGACCCTGTTGGGGAGCTGCGGAGGCCTGATATTGAGGGTAGTGTTTATAGGCAGCCGCCTTTCTCGGGTAAAAGGACTTCTTTCCCGAGCCCTTCTTCTTCTGGGAAGGGGCAGAGGTCTTCCTAGAGAGCCTAGTTCTGGTGAGAGTCTCCGTCTCGATTTGCGCAGCCTTCTCAGCCATGGGCTTGCCAAAGAGGTTCTCACCTCGGCAGGGGACATCGACCAACTTGTCCTGCACCCAGGGTTCAAGGTCAGACGACTGAAGCCAAGCCTGTCGGCGGGCACCGATGCCGGCTGCGGCCACTCGAGCCGATGCTTCAAAGCCATCATAGGCTGCTCGAGAAAAGAATTTGGAGCATTCTCGAATACCAGTGGACAAGGCTAGGAACCTCCGCAAAGGTTCCTCGGACAGCCCAGCAGAGAATCCGGCTATCTCTTTAGCCAAGTCTCTAAGGTACATGCCCACGTAGAGCTGGTAGGTCTGGACCCGACAAGCAAGCATAGAGCCTTGGAAACACTTCTTACCGAGGCCATCCAGGTTGCGGGCCTCCCTGCTGGGAGGCACCGAGGAGTGCATCTTCTGGCTCTTGAGCCTATGCATGGCCGATTCCACCACCATGGAATGGTGCGGTAGCTGTGCTTTTTGGAAGCCAGGGCTCTTGCGGACTCGATAGATGGAATCGACCCGCTTGCTTAATACCGGCGACGATGCCGGACTCTCCCACATGCGGAAGAGTAGTCGTTCCAGCATGGGAGGAACCGGTACAGTAAAGTGCTCCCTTGCTGGAGAGTCGTACTGAAGGGCGTCGAGCTCTTCGGCTCGAGGCTCCTCCTCGGGATCCGCAGGGAAGGCCAAAGCCTTGGCCATATCCCTGACGAAGTCCGAGAACCGGGCATCCTCCGGGGGGGACTGTTTCCGAGGTTCGGACTCAGGGGAGTCCGAGGGGACACACCGAGTCCGAAAAGAATCAGGTGACTCTTCCACTTCAGATTCCCAGGCCGACTCCGAGGAGGAATCGGTGGGGTCGGTTCGGGCAGGCGGAGGCGTCGGCCGCCCCGACGCCGAGGGAGTCGGCGTCGACGACCTCGGTCCCGAACGGGAGGCCGAGGGAGACCTCGACCGAGGATCGACTCGAGCCCGCATGGACTCGAGGATCGGCTCGGTCTCCGGGGTCGACTTAGACGTCGACGTCCCGGCGGTCGGGGCAGAGGCGCCAGCGAGGCTAGCGATCAGTGCCCGCTGCTGGTCCATGAAGGCAGACAGTCTGCTCTCCAAGGCCGTCAACCTGAGTCCGACCTCAGGTGACCCAGCAGCCCCCGACTCGGGCCCCGACGGCGTCGGGCCCGACGTCGGACCCCTCGGAGGCGAGTCCAGGAGGACTACAGGACTTACCCGAGCAGGCAATTCCGATTCCAAACGAGGTCGCTTCGGGAGACGTTCCTGCTCCAAAGACCCGGGACGGCTATCGGGGCTATGCGACCTGGCCCTCGCGGAACCAGGAGCGTCCACCGACGCCACCCTCGCGGGTTTCGCCTTCCGATGATGATCCACGGAGGGAGAACCTCTGTCGGAGGAACTCCGGCGATGCTCAGAGCTGGAGCCTCTGGATGCCGAGGGCTCCGACGAGGTCCGGGTACGGGTGGGATCTGCGAAGATTCTTTCCCGCTGATGCCGCCGACTCCGTAAAGCTTTGGAGGACATTTTGCTGCAGGCCCCACAGATCAGTTCCTTGTGATCTGGGCCAAGGCAGCGGAGGCAATGATCGTGTGTGTCAGTGAGTGACATATTTCTGTCACACTGAACACACCTTTTGAAGCCACTGGCAGACATCGGGGGGAAAAAGGGCCCCTGCAAGGTCAAAGGACCGGGCTGCCAGCGAAAAACCGAAAAACGAAACTGACAAGAAAAATCAGAAAAACCGAAAAATAAGGGAAGGACTCGCAACGGCGTCGCGAGTCCGGGCAGGAAAGAGACCGGCGTCGAACCGAAGAAAAAAGAGAAATAAACGACGAAAATCAACTTTTTCTGCGGGGACAAGAAGACTACGTCTGTAGGGCTCCGCGGAAAAAAGAAGACTGGCTAAGATGGCACCCTTGGGCGGGAAGGGGACCGCGCATGCGCGCTGCAATTCCCAAAGGCTTTCTTTGAAAGCTGGGGAAAATTGCTCCGCGAGGGCTCCGTCGGCGCCGACGTCACCCATATGTGAGGACTGACTTCCTGCTTGGTCCTGGAGAAAGAAATACACTGAGCAATCCAGTTGGACAGTGTTCTCTTAGAGACTGGAAGTCCTAAATGAGAAGGATCAAAAGCAACAAAGAGTTGAGAAGACTTTCTATGTTGCTGTGTTCTCTGTAAGTAAAAAGCGAGAGCTCTCTTACAATCCAAGGTATGAAGATTCCTCTCTGCACTTGATGCATGAGGTCCTGGAAAAAAGACAGTTAAATATACCTCTTGGTTCAGATGAAAAGACGAGACCACTTTAGGCATAAAGTGTGGATTGGTCCTGAGGACTACCTTATCATGATGGAACCTTGTATAAGGTGGATTAGCCACCAAAGCTTGCAACTCACTGATGCGGCGTGCTGAGGTGACTTCAATGAGAAAAATAACCTTCCAAGAAAGAAATTTCAAGGAGGTGGTGGCTAAATGTTCAAAGGGTGGCTTCATAAGCTGGCCAAGAACCAGGTTTAAGTCCCATGCCACTGGAGGTGGTCTAATGGGAGGTTTAGTTAAAAGAAGGCCTCTCATGAATCTTGCTATAAGAGGATGAGAGGAAATAGGTTGTCCATTGAGTGGCTTGAGGGACGCTGCAATAGCACTCAAATGGACTCTTACTGAATTCGTTTTCAGACCTGCATGGGATAGATGCAGGAGATACTCTAGTAGAGAATTCAGAGGTATTGCAAGAGGGTTTAGACCCTTCCCTGAACACCAAATGGTAAATCTTTTCCATTTGAAAGCATAGGAACGTCTAGTAGAAGGCTTTCTAGAGGCATGAACAACATCTCTGACTTGCTGAGAGAGATGAAAATCTTGAAGGTCTAGGCCCTCAGCAACCAAGCCTTGAGATGGAGAGACTGGGGGTTTGGGTGCCACAATGTTCCTTCTTCCTGGGATAGAAGGTCTGGTGCAGAGCCCAAGTCCATGGAAGGAGCTTGAGAGAGATGCAGAAGTAGAGGGTACCACACTTGGCGTGGCCAATGTGGTGCTATGAGGATCATGGTCCCTCGATCTCTCTGAAGCTTGAATAGTGTTTTGGGAATTAGGGGAATTGGTGGAAAGGCATACAGGAAGTCTTGACCCCAGTGAAGGAGGAAGGCATCCTTGGCCTGAACTCCCTGACACGGAATTCTGGAACAGAACCGGGGAAGTTTGGCATTCCACGGACTTGCAAAGAGGTCTACGTCCGGGGTTCCCCAAATTCAAAAAATCCTGGCTACCTGGTCCATGTGGAGGGACCACTCGTGTGGAAGCAGAACTCGACTGAGTCTGTCCGCCCAAGAGTTTCGAACGCCTGGAAGATATACTGCCAGAAGATGGATGTGATGCTCTCTGGCGAAGGCCCACAGTCCCAAAGCTTCGTTGCAAAGCGACAGAGCCAGTCCCGCCCTGCTTGTTTACATAGAACATGGCTACTTGGTTGTCCGTATGGATGAGGACTGTCCTGTAGCTGAGCAGGGTATGGAACACTCTGAGAGCTAAGAATATTGCTCTCAGTTCCAATAGATTGATATGCAGAGAGGTTTCCTGTGGAGACCAGATGCCCTGGGTGGAGAGATCCTGACGATGAGCTCCCCAACCCATTGGAGAAGCATCTGTTGTAAGAGTTGCTTGGGGTAGCGACTGCTGAAAAGGGGACCCCAGCAACAGATTTGGAGGGGACTTCCACCACTGGAGAGACCAAAAAAGGCGACTGGAGTTTGCTATTTTGTCTGACAGGCAACCTGATTCCTGAGTCCATTGGGTGGACAAAGTCCATTGAGCTGCCCTCATGTGAAGGCGAGCATATGGAACCACATGCATGTATTACTAATTAAAGATTTATTTGGATCAGCAAGGAATATTGAACTTTGCAAGGAAATTGAACTCTTGAGCCATTCTGCTTTGAGCCATTCTGCCTGTGAGGAATCATGCTGAGCCAGCTTGCTAGCCCAGAGACCAAAGCTGTATTTACATAACTACAGAAAGATACTGGAAGACCAGAGAGGGAGACAGAATTCTTCTTATCTGGTTCTTCTTCTAACAAATGCAAATGTCCTATGGTGAGGGAGACAGAATTTTTCTCCTGGCCTTTGAACAATCCTCTTAGCAGATGTAGATCAATTGATAAGAACTATTTACCTAATTGTAATTGTGGAGTTCTGAACTTCTAAAACCATGGGGGGTGTCTCCCTTGAGCATTCTCAGATGCCTGACCAGCGTCTTGATTGTGTAAGTTTTGAGCTTCTAAAACCATGGGGGGTGAGCATTGTCTGGTCAAGCAAAGGTGGATGGGGTGGAGAATATCTGTAGGGAAAAGCTCATGTGTGAGAGCTAGCTGCAACACATTTGTGCCTATATAAGTGTCCTCATAAGTACAGAGAAGATCCAGAACAGAGAGAGCGTAGATCTGCTTGGCCATGCATGAAGAATCCTAGACTGTCTCCAGCTTTCGCTGAGCGCTCCCAGCTGATGTGTAAAGGGCTGCCATGATACAGTTTGGTGAAGTATTCTTTGTAAATAGCTGCACTCTCTCATAACTCTTTCAGTGAAGTATTATTCTTCTGTAATTAAGTGTTTTTAGTTATTATTCTAATTGCTTTCTAGGTATCCTTTCTAACTACTCATGTGTAACTAAGAGAATTACTTGCCTTTCTGAATAAGTATCCTTGCTTTGTTTGTAAATAAACTGCACGTCTTCATTAACAAGGTGTGTTAGCCTTTGATGTAGTAAGACAATGCACGGTGGATGCCATGTGGCCTAATAGTTTTAACATCTCTCGAGCAGTTAAATGGGACTTTAACTGTATCTGGGAGGCTAACTGCACCAAGCGTAGGCAACAGGCCTGAGGAAGATAGGCCCTTGCAGTTGTGGTATCCAGCAAGGCCCCTATAAACTCCAGAGACTGAGTAGGGCTGAGATTGGATTTTGGGATGTTTATTACCAGTCCCAAATACTGAAGGACATGCATTGTGCAGGTTAGACAAATCTGGGCCTCTGACTGGGATGGAGCTCGAATGAGCCAGTCGTCCAGATATGGGAATACGAATATTCCTAGAGTGTGCAGAAATGCAGCTACCACTGCCATGCATTTCGTGAACACCCTTGGTGCAGAGGCCAGACCGAAAGGAAGCACCCTGTATTGGTAGTGCTTTCCTTGCAAAAGGAACCGAAGGAACCTTCTGTGTGTTGGATGGATGAGGACATGGGTGTACGCATCCTTGAGATCTAGAGAACAAAGCCAATCCTGACTCTGAAGGTATGGAAGCAGAGCACCTAGAATTTCTCCTTGAATAGAAACTTGTTCAATTCTCTGAGATCTAATATGGGTCTGTAGCCCCCTGTTTTCTTTGGAATAAGAAAATAAGGCGAGTAGAACCCTGAGCCCTGTTGAAGAAGAGGTACTTCTTCTATTGCCCCTTGGGCAAGAAGGGTAGCAATCTCCTGACCCAGAAGGTAGAGGAGAGATGTTGGAGAATTGAACTGTTTCACCATGGTGTGAGGAGGAAGGCTTGAGAAATAAAGCTTGTACCCTTCCCTTATGATGGAGAGGGTCCATTGCTCTGCTGTGATTTGCTCCCATCTGGGAGCAAAGTAAGCCAACCTTCCTGGAATGGTGAGGGGCTCTGGTTCTTCCAGAGCTAGAAAGGCTAGGTTCTCTAGTTGCAAGTCAAAGGCCCTGAGGAGGCTGAGGCTGCTGGGTCGTGGGAGGCCTGGCAGCTTTTGACTTGGCCTGTTTAGGTGGTTGCTGACGCTTTGCAGCAAAACGACCTGCAGAAGATGCCTGCTGACCATAAGCAGGATAATATCTTCCCTTTTTAGAAAAAGTTGTCTTTTTGAACAATCTTTTCTTAGCAGGAGCAGAGGTAGACTTTGAAAGTCTATCCAAAGCAGAGTTCTCAGCATCCATCTGAGTGGCCTTTGCTTGCAATCCTTGCCAAAAAAGGTTTTCACCTGTACAAGGAAGATTTCCCAATTCATCTTGGACCCAGAGTTCCAAAATCAGAGGCTTGTAACCAAGCAATTCTGCGTGCACCTATGGCAATAGCAGAGGCTCTGCTTACACACTCAAAAGAGTCAAAGGCTGCACGGTTGGAAAATTTGGAAACATCTTGGGCATGTTTGAGCCAAGTGAGAAATTCCTGCCTTTTATCTTCTGTAATAAAAGGAGCTAAAGTCTGCAGATAATCTGTGACTTCTTTTAGAAACATCCCCATATAGAGACTATAGGAGTTGATTCTGGCAGCAAGCATATTAGCTTGGAAAACCCTTCGGCCAAAAGCATCTAGGGTCCTACATTTACGTCCTGGAGGATTAGATGAGTGTCTCTTTGCACTCTTTATTTTCCTCATGGCAGACTCTACCACAATAGAGTGGTGAGGAAGCTGAGTCTTATGAAAGTCAGGACAATGAGGGACACGGTACATGGTGTCTAACCTACGAGAATGAGGAGAGGTGGTGAGAGGAGTCTCCCACATGCCCAACATGAGATCATAGAGTATCTCATGAATAGGTAAGGTAGCTGCTTCTTTAGGAGCCTTAGGATATTGCAAAATATCTAATTGCTTGGCTCTAGGCTCTGACTCAGGGGCCACTGTAATGGAGAGGCCCCTAGCAACTTCCCTAATGAAGTCTTGAAAAGACAAGTCTTCTGGAGGAGACATTCTTCGTTTTGGAGAAGCAGACTCCTGAGGAAGAAGTACCGATGCCTCGACAGAAGCCTCCGACTTCATCAGAGTCTTCGGAGGAATCAAAGTATCGCCTGTCTGGATGCTCCTGTAAAGCCCGATACGCGTACTGAGTGGGATCGACATCGGGAGTAAGCGGTACCGGTTCGGTACCGATGGGCATCATAGGACAGGGCACTGTTGCAGTCGACACCGGAGCCGATGTCGATGCAATGGGTACCGGCACCGGGAACGATGCCTGTGCCGAAGTTGGTACCGGCAACGTCGAAGCCTGCATAAACGCCGTTAGGGTGCGCTGCATGGACAGAATCTTCTGATCCATCGACGCCACCAGAGTCTGGATGTTGGTACCAGTGGAGGCCACCGGTACCCCAGAACACGGCAACAGGTGATCGGTCGAGGCCGAACCATCGATGTCAACCTGTGACCCCACAGACAATGCTTTGGAAGCCAGAACGGAATCCTCAAAGACAAGCCCGGAGGCATCTCGATGCTTAGAGGGAGATTTGTAATTATTCATCCATATTATGTATGGTTGTTTGTAAATTTTAATAATTTTCTTATTCTTATGTTCATTTTTGGTTTTTAATATTTTTAATATGTTTCATGTATCTCTGTAATGTTTTGCATTTATATGTCACATACATTGAGTTTGTTATATTTATAATTGTTTGTTTGCAGTCTTCAGCCCCCTGATGAAGGCGTTGCCGAAACACGTTGGGGCGTTCCTGTATCAATAAAGCGCTTGTGACCTCCAATTCTGGTCGCCTTTTGTGTTCCCCATAGGAATAAGTCACAATAAGCTAAACAGCCTGGGGATGGGTCCCAAGGTGGTGAACTGGATCAGGAAATGATTGACTGACAGACGACTGAAGGTGGTGATAAACAGAACTCACTCAGATGAAAGGAAGGTGATTGGTGTCATGCCCCAGGGATCGGTACTGTTCAATGTATTTGTGAGCAATATTGCTGAAGGACTGAATGGAAAAGTCTGCCTTTTTGTAGATGACACAAAAATTTGCAACAGAGTGCACATTTCTGAGGGAGTGAACAATATGAGGAAAGATCTAAAAACACTGGAAAAATGGTCCAGTGCTTGGCAGTTAAGATTTAATGTGAAGTAATACAGTGTAATGCACTTGGGATGCAAAAATCAAAGGGAATTGTATGCAACAGGGGGCAAAAAGGTAATGTGAAAAGACTATAAGAAGGACCTTGGAGTGATTGTTTCTGAGGAACTTAAGGTGGCGAAACAGTGTGACAAGGCAGTGGCCAAAGCCAAAGGATGCTGGGTTGCATACAGAGAGGAATCACCAGCAGAAAGGAGGAGGTACTGTTGCTACTGTACAAGTCACTAGTGAGGCCTCACTTGGAATATTGTGTGCATTTTTGGAGACCATATCTCGCAAAGGATATAAAAAGACTGGAAATGGTTCAAAGGAAGGCCAGAAGACATATGAGAAGAGACTTGAAGACCTAAATATGTATACGCTAGAGGAGAGAAGGGATAGGGGAGATATGATCCAGATCTTTATATATTTAAAGAGTATTAATGAACAAATAAACCTTTTTCAAAGATGGGGAAGATGGGGAGGGCATAACATGAAACTGCAAGGAGGTAAACTGAAAGGCAATGTCAGGAAATACTTTTTCACTGAAAGGTTGGTGGATGCTTGGAATGCCCTGCCGATGGAAGTGGTGGGGGCAAATACAGTGACTGAATTCAAAATGGCATGGGACAGACATAGTGGATCCCTTTATAGCAACATGATAAAATTAAAAAAACAAAACAAAAACCTCAACTCTCTCTTATATCTCAACATAAGATATGCCATACTGGGTCAGACCAAGGTCCATCAAGCTCAGTATTCTGTTTCCAACAGTGGCCAATCTAGGTCATATGTACCTAGCAGTTTCCCCAAGGGACACAGGTTCCACAATGCTTGTATTGGTTCAAGCATTGATATCCTGGGTCCCTTCTTAATAATGGTTTATGGACCTTTCCTCCAGGAACTTGTCCAAACCTTTAACAGCCTTTACTACATCCTCTGGTAACAAATACCAGAGTTTGATTACACGTTGAGTGAAAAAATATTTTCTTTTATTAGTCTTAAATAGTTTACCCTGTAGCTTCATTGCATGTCCCCTAGTCTTTCTATATTCTGATAAGGTAAACAATCGATCTACATTTACCCGTTCCACTCCGTTCATTAATTTATAGACTTCTATCATATCTCCCCTCAGCCGTCTCTTTTCCAGGTTAAAGAGCCCTAACCTTTTTAGCCTTTCTTCATAGGAGTATCCGTCCATCCCGTTTACCATTTTGGTGGCTCTTCTCTGAACCTTTTCTAAAATCGCTATATCCTTTTTAAGATACGGCAACCAGAATTGCACACAATATTCAAGGTGCGGTCTCACCATGGAACGATATAGAGGCATTATAATATCTTTTGTTTTATTTTCCATTCCTTTCCTTATCATACCTAGCATTCTATTTGCTCTCTTGGCCGCTGCTGCACACTGGGCCGAGGGTTTTAACATGGTATCCACAATGACGCCTAAATCTTCTTCCTGGGTGGTGGTTCCTAATGTGGAACCTTGCATCGTGTAACCATAGTTTGGGTTGTTCTTCCCTAGGTGCATAACCTTGCACTTGTCCACATTAAATTTCATCTGCCATTTTGATGCCCAGTCTTCCAATTTATCAAGATCCTCTTGCAATTTTCCACAATCCTCTTGGGTTTTAACAACTTTAAATAGTTTTGTGTCATCTGCAAATTTGATAACCTCACTCGTTATTCCACTTTCCAGGTCATTTATGAATATCTCAAAAAGCAGCGGACCCAGCACAGATCCCTGGGGTACACCACTATTCACCTTTCTCCATTGGGAAAATTGGCCATTTAGCCCTACCCTCTGCTTTCTATCTTTTAACCAGTTCCTGATCCACAATAGTACACTGCCTCCTATCCCATGACTCTTTAGTTTTGCCAAAAGTCTCTGATGAGGGACCTTGTCAAAGGCTTTCTGAAAGTCCAGATACACAATATCAACAGACTCACCTTTGTCCACCTGATTATTCACTCCTTCAAAAAAACATAACAGATTAGTAAGACAAGATCTTCCTTGTCTAAAGCCATGTTGGCTGTCTCCCATTAGGTCATGACTATATACATGCTGAGTAATTTTATTCTTTATGATGGTTTCTACCATTTTTCCCGGTACTGATGTCAGGCTCACCGGTCTGTAGTTTCCCGGATCACCCCTGGAACCCTTTTTAAAAATTGGTGTTACATTGGCGATCCTCCAATCTTCAGGTATTAGAGATGATTTTAATGATAGTTCACAGATTGCAGACCTATTAGTAATCTCATATTTCAGTTCTTTCAACACCCTTGGATGTATACCATCCGGCCCAGGTGATTTGCTACTCTTCAGTTTATCTAATAGTTGTAATACATCTTCCCGATGTATCGATATTTCCTTCAATTCTTCTGCACCTTTAAATACCACTTCAGTCATGGGTAACATCCCTACATCTTCCTCAGTAAAGACTGAAGCAAAGAATTCATTCAGTCTCTCTGCTATCGCCTTGTCGCCTCTTAGTGCTCCTTTAACCCCTTTATCATCTAATGGACCAACTGACTCTCTCTCACAGGTTTTTTGCTACGAATGTACTTGAAAAGGTCTATACTTCGCGTTTATGCTTCCGCAGCAAGCTTCTTCTCAAATTCTCCCTTTGCCTGCCTTATCAATGCCTTGCATTTGACTTGCCAGTGCTTGTGCTGTTTCCAGGTTTCGTCGTTTGGCTCTTTTTTCCATTTCCTGAAAGATGCTTTTTTGGCAACAGCCTCTCTGACCTCACCTTTAAACCATGCTGGCAGTTTTTTGGACTTCCTTCCACTTTTCTTAAAGCGTGGAATACAGCTGGTCTGGGCTTCCAAGATAGTATTTTTCAACAACAGCCAAGCCTGAGGTACGTCTTTAACCTTTGCAACTGCTCCTTTTAGTTTTTTCTTAACTGTTTTCCTCGTTTTATCATAGTCTCCCTTTCGAAAGTTAAAAGGTATTACTGTGGATTTCCTTACTATCCCTCCTCCACTAATTAAATCAAAGGCGATCATGCTATGATCACTATTGCCAAGTGGCCCCAACAACCTTATCTCTTGCACTAGATCTGGTGTTCCCCTAAGGACTAGGTCTAATATGGCTTCCCCTCTGGTCGGTTCATGAACCAGCTGCTCCAAGAAGCAGTCATTTATTTCATCTAGGAACTTTATCTCCCTAGCATGGCCTGACGTGACACTGACCCAGTCGATTCCGGGATAGTTGAAATCACCCATTATTATTACTGTGCTGTAACTTTTGTTAGCTTCCTTGATTTCTTTGAGCATTTCATCATCCATTTGGTCATTCTGGCCAGGCGCTCGATAGTACACCCCCATTGCCATTGCCTTCCCCCTTTTACATGGAATTTCAATCCATATAGATTCTACAGCAGATTTTGTTTCCTGCAAAACTTTAATCCTTTCTGACTCAATGCCCTCTCTAACATAGAGAGCAACCCCTCCACCAATTTGATCAGCTCTATCATTTCGATATAGTTTGTACCCAGGTATCACAGTGTCCCACTGGTTGTCCTCCTTCCACCATGTCTCTGATATTCCAATCATATCTAACCTTTCATTTAGTGCTATATATTCTAACTCTCCCATCTTATTTTTTAGACTTCTAGCATTTGCATACAAGCATTTTAGAGAATGTATTTTATTCATATTAATTTGGCTATTGTTAGACATGGGTAATTTGGGATCTTTAAGCTCTGTCTGCTCCATACTTGAGGACATTTGGGCTACTATACTCTTTTGTGGAACCTCTCTGCTTTTGGTAGTATCCTTCAAAGATACATTCTTCCGAACCATCTGCTCTTGGGCGACTGTCGGCTTTCCCCTAATATCTAGTTTAAAAGCTGCTCTCTCTCCTTTTTAAAGGTTAATGCCAGCAGCCTGGTTCCATCCCGGTTAAGGTGAAGCCCATCCCTTCGGAAGAGCCCCTCCTTTCCCCAGAATGTTCCCCAGTTCCTAACAAATCCAAAACCCTCATCTCTGCACCATTGTCTCATCCACGCATTGAGACTCCGGAGCTCTGCCTGCCTTTTGGGTCCTGCGCGTGGAACAGGAAGCATTTCGGAGAATGCTTCCCTGGAAGTTCTGGATTTCAACTTCCTACCTAAAAGCCTAACTTTAGCCTCCAGAACCTCCCTACCACATTTTCCTATGTCATTGGTACCGACATGTACCAAGACAGCAGACTCCTCCCCAGCACTAACTAAGACCTTATCTAGGTGGCGCGTGAGGTCCGCTACCTTCGCACCAGGCAGGCATGTTACCAGGCGATCCTCACGTCCACCAGCCACCCAGCTATCTACATGCCTAATGATCGAATCACCAACTATAACGGCTGTCCTAACTCTTCCTTCATGGGCACATGGCCCTGGAGAAACGTCCTCGGTGTGAGAGGGTTTTACATCACCTGGAGGACAGGTCCTAGTTACAGGATCACTTCCTGCCACACCAGGGTGATGCTCTCCTGTCACGTGACCTCTCTCCTCCATGGCAACAGGGATGCTGCCAGACTGGAGGTGGGACTTCAGGACTATATCCCTGTAGGTCTCGTCTATGTACCTCTCTGTCTGTCTTATGCTTTCCAAGTCTGCTACTTTAGCCTCTAGAGAACGGACTCGTTCCCTGAGAGCAAAGAGCTCCTTGCACCTAGTGCACACGTAAGACCTCTCACCAACTGGGAGAGAATCATACATGTGACACTCAATGCAAAAGACTGGAAAGCCCCAATCCCGCTGCTGGACTGCTGTCTGCATCTTAGTTTTAAGTTTGTGTTTAGATCTAAGTTCTTTACTTACTAAGGCTTGCTATGGATATTTATACTAATAAAACTGTACCTAATATGTGTAATATACCTTGTTCACCTGAAGCTTAACTAATCTCGGGTCCTTAGTGTATGACTGATTTGGGTAATGAGCTTCACCTGAGAGCACCTCCTGTCTTTTAAGATGTGTAAGTACCTATAAAGCTACAATTATCCCAGGGGGGGGTGTGGGGAGGGAGAGAGGGAAATAACACTTATTAAAAGAGGGCTGCTACACAGTACCCTGTCTTGTGCTGCTGAGGTAAGCTATATTCTGATTTGATTTAAATTATAGCTCTTAGCTGCTGCTAGGCTCTAACTTCCTATGAAATTTAAACTACAAGCTCTCTGCTGGGTTCTAAATTTAACCAGAAAGCTCTCTTCTATGTTTTAAATTTAAGCTAAAAGTACTTTGCTGATGCTAGGCCCTGAGTGACTATTCACTTTAGACTACAAGCTCTCTGCTGGGTTCCAAATGTAACCAGAAAGCTCTCTTCTGTGTTTTAAATTTAAACTACAAGCTCTCTGCTGGGTATGAAATGTAACCAGAAAGTTCTCCTCTTTGTTTTAAATTTAAACTTAAACTGCTGCTACTAGGCCCTGACTGATTTAACAAAAAAATAGTGGGTTCACAGATTAATTTAATTTAATTAGCAAGTTTTTATATACCGCACCTTCCATTGATTAGTTGCGGTTTACATGGAACAACAGTAAACAGGACAATGCTGTGTTTACAAATAACAATGTGAGTTTACAATAATTAACATTTGTGAACTATGTGCAAGGAACCAGATTATATAATAACTATGTACAAGGTATATACAATTTCAACAACATCGGTTTGGGTTTTTTAGAATCTATAACATTTCAGAGATAGGTTAAGTCGGTTGTTGGGACTATCCTTTTTCTTGTTGAAGGGGTGAATTCGATAAGGATCCGTAGTGTGTTGAGAATAAATGTGTTTTAAGTTTTTTCCTGAACTCTATGATTTGTGATAATGATCTTAGTTCTGAAGGAATGTTGTTCCAAATTATAGGGGCAGCATGGGAGAATGCTTTCTTATTTGTTGATTTTTTGGCCTTTATAAATTCCTTTGGTGTTACTAGTTTATTTAGTTGGTCTCGCCTTTGAGGAATATTATTGGGTTCTTTGTTGATCAGTTTGTTTAGGGTAAGGGGAGCTGTGTTGTTTAGGACTTTATATGTAGTTAAAAGAGTTTTATAGTGAATCTGGCATTGAATCGGGAGCCAGTGTAAATACTCTAAAATAGGTGTTATATGGTGGAACGGTGGGGTATTCATGATAGTCCTGGCTGCCGCATTTTGTGCTAGTTGGAGTTTTTTTTAGAGTATGTTTTGTTACGCCTAGTAGAGTTAGGTTCGCAAAGTCGAAATGGGGAGTTATTATAGCTTGTATTATGCGTTGAAAATCCTGTAGGTGCATTAAGGGGCGAAGTTGTTTTAATACTTTAGAGTTTAAAATAAACTTTTTTTGTTATATTTCTTATGTGTGCGTCCATACTGAGGTGTTTATCTAGTATTACTCCTAGGTAACGTATTTCAGTTTTTATTATGATATCATTATTTTGTAATGTAATGTGTGATGGGGGAATGAAAGTAGTATTTTTAGTTACTATTAGGGCTTCTGTTTTGCGTGATTAATGTATAGGTTGTTTTCATTTAGCCAATTGTTTATTTCGTTGAAGCAGGTATTAATAAGTAGTGTAGGAATGTCAGGTATTGTGAATGGGACATACATCATTATGTCGTCCGCATATAGGTGATAGTAAACATTGAATTTTTTAAATATTTGACAGATGTGTTTTAAGTAAATATTAAATAGTAGCGCTGATAGTGCAGAGCCCTGGGGGAGGCCTAATTCCTGCTTGTACGTTTGAGTTCGATCACTTAGGTAAGAGGAAAACCAGTTAAGAACCGTGGATTTTATTCCTATTTGCCTTAGTTTGCTGATCATTGTTGAATGGTGGACACTGTCAAAGGCTGCAGAGATGTCGATGAATATGAGTAGGAATGCCTGTTTAGAATTATCTATGCCTCTTACAAGGGTATCAATTAGGACTGCTAGTAGTGACTCCACCCCGTGGTGTGGGCGAAACCCATACTGTTGATCATCAAGGGGTGCTGAACTATCAATGTATTCTTGGGTCTGAATTTGTACTGCTTTTTCTATTAGTTTAGCCATAAACGGGATACTTGATATGGGTCGGTAGGATTTAGGTGATGATTTGTCCAGGGTGGGGTTTTTTAAGATTGGTCGAAACTGAGCATGTTTTAGAGAAGGGGGTAAGTACCCACTTTTTAGCGAAAGATTTATTATGGGGAGTATGAATTGTGAGAGGACAGGTAGAGATTTCTTTATCCATGTTACTGGACAAAGGTCAAGGAGTGAAGTTGTTGTATTGATATTTATTATTATGTTCTTGAGTGTGACCTTAGATAGAGGTTGGAAGTCAGTCCATTCATCTGCATAGTGGGTTTGGGATAGGTGTATAGAGTTTGGTGAGTGAGGGTGGGACATAGTTTTGTTCATGTAGTGGTTTGCCAGGTCTTGTGGGGAGATTTCTGTAATCTCATTGCTAGAGTTGTGGGTGTTGTTTGTTAGCCTTTGGGCTATTGAGAATTAGCTTTAATACAAAGAATTCCTTTTAGAAAATTACCAGAAGTATATACTCACAGTTGCAGATCTCTCTCCAGAAGTAACAGTCCCTTTTTCTAGTCCTTCAAGCCAGAGGATCAGAGCTCTGGTTGAGCTATTTATGCCTGTGCTGCTGAGGTAAGCTGTGACCAACTTCCTGGGTAATTAACAGTCCTTGCTTGGATAGGAGGAGTCTTTCAAAATGGCCTTTTGATCTGCCACCTGGTGGCAACAAATAGGGGTGATGTGCACAAAGCGGTGGGTACACCCCTAAACAAAGGCATACGGAGGGGTGACCTGCACAGAGCGGCAGGTGCACCTACTCTTGCCACCTTACTGGGCAGACTAGATGGACCATGCTGGTCTTTATCTGTCTTTATCTATGTTTTTCAATTATACTATATAATTGAGTCGACACAATCCTTACAACCCTATTCAACGATCTGATCACAGGAATAAACAACATCAAACAAGGATTTGTTCTCATCTTTTTAGACATTTCTGCTGCCTTCGATTCTGTAAACCACGATATACTAATTCAACGTCTGAGAGAGAAGGGGATTCGAAGCACAGCACTGGAATGGTGTAGATCCTACCTTTCCAACAGGTGGCAACAAGTTAAAACAGGCCAGAAATCCTCAGAGCCGTTCCTACAGTCTCAAGGCGTACCACAAGGATCTTCACTATCGGCGTTAATGTTCAATATTTATATGCAGCCGATTTGTGAATTGATCAGATCCTTCAACGTGCAATGCTTGGCATACGCTGATGACATCCTCATATACATGCCGTTCAAAACTGACCAACCAGTGTTTACTCCAATAACCAACTGTTTCGGAGCAGTAGCTGAATGGTTGCTGACTCAAAACCTAAGAATAAATCATAGCAAAACTGATGTCCTATTTGTTACAAGGAATCTTAAGTTTGTACCTCCGCCGTCACTGCTGGTCAACAACACAGAACTGACGTCCAAACCCACGATCCGATACCTCGGCATAACATTAGATCAACACCTGGACATGACAACGCACGTGAAGAATGTGACAAAGAATATATACCATAAGATCAGAACACTATGCCACCTCCGTCCACTACTGGACTATACTGATTACCGGTCAACCTTCCAGGCACTAGTCCTTCCACATCTAGATTTTGCAAACATCATCCTCCACGGGCTCCCTCAATCAACCTTAAATCCACTACGTCTGGCTATGAATACAGCTGCTAGAGTCCTCTCTGGGTCACCAAGGTCTGCTCATATAACGCCTATCATGAAAGACCTACACTGGCTACCACTACAAGCCAGACTCTCATACAAGTCACTAGTTTTGACCTTCAAAGCCATGAATATCTACCCACCAACACCAATCAGAAAACTAATCCATAACACCCCTGAAAATAGAAACAGAAGGACTACAACTATGAACACCTTAATAGTTCCCAAGATGATGACATCAAGTACTAAAGCTACATCAAATAGAGCTTTTTCATTGTTCGCACCCAGGAATTGGAATAAACTTCCCCATGAAATCCGCGGCATCAAAAGTCTATTACAATTCCGCAAAGCCGTAAAGCATCACTTATTCACAAAATACTACCCAGAAGTGTCCATGGACACTCACACAGCCAACAGGCCTCCCACTCACACCAAACACCCTAGCACTTTAATCCAACCAGAAAACGGTTAGTCCCCACGAAAATCTACCTTACTACTATAGACTCATGCTACCCATGAATACATGTTCAATATTCACTCGATTTTAAATATGGTACATAATTAAAGCATATATATAGTATAATGTTGATTGTACGTAGTTATCCCTGTTATTCCATGTTTTATATTCCCTTGTTCTCTGTAAACTCGATGTTACCTGTACACATTGCAGTATATTTTGTTCGATGTACACCGCGCTGATTTTAATAGCGCGGTATATAAGAGATGTTAAATAAAAAAATATGTTACTATATTAACCTTTCCTATGAATTAAGATTCAACAATAGTTTTCCCTCTGCAGTTTCACCTCTGTCCTTGCCATTGCCACAGTCTTTTAAGGCCTAGCATCTAGTATGCGCACACCCTCAGTCTTATCACCTCAGCGTAGGGTTGCAATTGATGGGGTATCTATTCCCTTTTAAGGGCTGCCATTGAGCACCAAACCCGGTCTCTCCTGTTTTTATTTTTTTATGCTCTCCCACTCATTTTCTTTTCGCTGTTCCAGCTCCATTGCCAGTAATCCTGCTTCCTATAATGCTTTCTTTGTTTCCCCAAGAGTTCTCATTCTCCAAATCTTGGCATCTTTATCAAAGGTTAATACAAAAGGGTATAGACAGCAAGCACAGTTACTTACCTGTAACAGGTGATCTCCGGAACAGCAGGAATTAGTCTTCACATATGGGTACATCGGCGCCGACGGAGCCCGCACGGAAATGCTCCCCAGCATCCAATCAGAAGCCTGCGCGGTGACTTCCCGCCTTTCCCACTGCCTCTCCTCAGTTTTCGTTTTTCTGCGGAGCCAACAGGACGTACCTCCTGTCACCGCAGAAACTTTTTTCTTTAAAATCTTTATTTTCTTGTTTTGTGTGGTCGCGGCAGTCTTCCCCGCCGATACCGGTACCGCCGGTGCTTTATTCTTCTCTTTTCCAGGTTTAGAGAAATAATTTCCACTCTTCACCAAGGATCATCAGCTGGTGTCCTCGGTGCCTTCGGGGCCGATCGATACGACCCAGACTGGCTTTCCTGCATCCCAGCCAGATATATTTCACCCCTCTTTTCGCAGAGTCTTTGTAACAGGGTTCATATATCCCTTTTTCGTTGCAATGTTCCCGCTGCTAAGTCAGCATATATGGCGACCCTGTAGCTCTGCCAAAAAAAATTATCGAGTCCACATATTTTTGTGGCTATACGCTCTTTAATATTGTAGACTTTCACGCAAATGACAATGTCTCTTGGTCTAATTGGACCCAAAGTGCAATGCGCTTAATCCAGTGCTTTTCCTTCCGTACGTCAGTTTCTCCTCCTTGATGCAGGACCTCAAGACACATTGCCTCTGCTACCTTTCTGCTGTCCTGAAACTCTAGGTCCTCTGGAAACCCTCTTAGATTATTCCTGCATGACCTATTCTCTAGGTCTTCTATTTTGTACATCATTTGTTCTATGTCTGCTCCTTTTAGTTGATCATCCATTGTCTCCTGATGTTGCTGCATTTGCTCTATTTTATGGTCCTGTTCATCCACTCTGCGATTCAGTTTGCCCACCTCACCTCTTCTTTTAGTTCTCCTAATTTCTCTTTAAGTGCCATTAACTCTGTCTTCAGTTCATTAAACCAGGCTTTCAGCTCACCGCGGGAAATCTGTTGCAATACTACTTCTCCTTTCTCCTCACCGCCACTTTCTTCCTTTCCTTTTCTGCTCTGTTGTCTCTCCTCGCACTGAGTTTGCGGGGGACATCTTATGCTCACCTCCATCAACACTGACACCCACATAAGCGAATTCTCGCAGATTAGCTGCCTTTAGCCGTGTTGTCATTCTGTGCACTTTTGCTGCCAATGCTTTAGGGATCGCCTTGTTTGCTCTTTCAGAGCGCGAGGAGGGGTAAGCACTGGCGAATACCAGGGATGGCTCCGGGGCTCAAGACTCAGGCAAATCATCCATCAAGATGATGTCACTTCCTCCCTACATACCCCTTTCTAATCTAGTATTGGGACTTAAATTGTGAAGATCCCTGAAAAATTCTAAATGATTTTTGGTCAGTCCGCTCTGCAAAAAACAAAACAAAACCCGAAGTATATTGACGACAACATTACTAGTAAATGTTACATTATAGACAACTAAAAACAAACAAAAAAAAAGAACCTGAGATAGGATAGCTCACCGCACAGAAAACAGATGCATTACCGAGGCTTAGTACTTAAAGGTATGTCAGGTCAGTGAAATAATGACGGCAAGCACACCACTAAATTCAGGCATATATGACTGATGCAAGAAATACCATATTCAATAATTTCACTTGCTGCAGATAATGCGGCAGGAAGCCCCAATCTATTATAGTACCTGATGTGTGCTACAGAATAGCACAGATGAGAAAAGGGTAGGACAGCACTCCTTGTATGGACTCTGGCCTGCCATACGATATTTAGGGGTCTATTTATCAACTGCGATAGCTGCTAAAGCCCCGTAGTACCTGCAAAAGGCCTGATATCTGCAGTGGGCAATCCCAGCAATTCCCCTGCAGATATCACAGAGGTTTTGAACTTACCATGGAGATCTATGATCCCTGCATCAGCAGATAGCACAAAAATTCCTGCGGTGCTTGCTGATGCAGGGATCGTGGTATTGGTGGCAAGTAATTGCTCTGTCCTCCCGATCACTGCCGATCTCCCTCCACTAGGCTCCTCCTCATTTCACCTCTCCATCTAAAATCTGCCAATGTTGTGGATCGTGTTATCTGTGGCACAGATGACAGTAAAAAGTTGCCAGATCCCCCGCTCCAAAATCATATGTCCCATCAAATCAGAAACCAGAGTATATATCCTATCAAGAAGGTCCTGATGAAAGACAGCTGACAATAGTTTTTTTTGTCGGAGCTGCGAAACCACAAGAAGGTAGAAAACAACCACCCTCCTCGCTGTGGCCGCTCCTTTTTAATCACGTTTTAAGTGAAAGAACATTTAAACCACTTATTTGAAACTTTTCTTCAAATTTGTGCTTCTCACTGCACCAGCAGACAACGTGCCACGTTTCAGGTCTTTACTCTAGACTCTGCGTCAGGTTGTGAAAGAGTTTAATCCTGCAGTCTCGTAAGCACGGGCTGGATCCCCCGTTCCAGCATCTCAGCCCTGGACAGCTCCCAAACCCAAAAGGGAATTTTGCCAGGGAAGACGCTGGAACCCTCCCCCCCAATATCTACGACCAGCTAGCTAGTCAAAACAAGGTGGCCCCTCCCGGCATCCCAACCCTCCCTATTACCTCTCAATCCTTGGTGATCTAGTGGGGCCGGGGACAGGAGCAGTCCTCCCTAGCTCCTGGCCCTATCTTCAGCGATCTGTAAAATGGCACTGATCTCACGGTGCTGTACCCTAGCATCCTAACACTAGGGGGTAACACCACAAGACCAATGACATTTTTGTTGGTACAGATGAAGGGGGCAGGAACACCCAGGACACTAGGGGGCAGCACTGTGAGATTGGTACCATTTTATAGAGCACTGAGGATGAGGGTAGGAGCAGGGAGGACCACTCTTGTCCCTGACCCCACTAATTTGAGAGGTAAGGGATGGATGTGAAAAGAGTGGGCTATCTTGTTCTGACTGGCTAGACAGATTGATTTAAGGAAATGGGGTGAGGAAGGGGGCTGACTGGCTACCCAGGCCGATTTAAGGAAAAGGGGGTAGGTGGGACCGATTGGCTAGCTAGCCACTAGTTTCTCGGGGAGGTGGCTCTGCCCCCCTCCCTGGCATAGTTCCCAATGGGTTTGGGGAGCTGGAGAGGGGGAGGGGTAAAAATAAAATCAGGCAACCTTTACTATGGATGGATCTTTGGCATTGCTAGGTTTTGGATGTAGGGGGGCGGGGACTGAGGAGGGCCTTGGAGGGCGATCTGACAAGTGCTGGATGGTATTAATTGCAGCCACGATCGGGTCGACTGACAGCCATCAAGCAACAAGTTTTCACACAATGGCTGCCAAACACTGGCAACCTACTCCCTACCCCGATCCCATCTCCCCTGGCTATACTGTGCAAAATGCCGATATCTCTGGAAATTCCAGCAATATCTTCATTTTATCCATGTTAACTGCTATTGCTGGGCAATATTTACACATCAGCCCCAGGGTAGCAGCTAATGCAGTTTAGAAGACAGACTCCTTACAATTTTTGGTCCTTTTTGGAATTTCCAAATGACTGGATATATATATATTCACATACACAATATATACACACACACACACACATAGTATATCTTATTTAAAGCAGAGCTTATTGTAAAACATGAAAATGATACTTCAATTTGCATTCAGCAAGAAATGAAATCTTGACACAAACATCACTAATGCTGACAGGTCATCTAAGTTCACTCACAGTGACAGATATTTGTACCACTTAACAGTTTACAAAGCACAGCTTCCTGAAGATTAAAACTACCCCTGCTGACTGAGTAATGTTAGCCTGCTTTATCTCATTTATTTGTCCTTCCAGAGACTTTTTCTAGTTTTGGAAACCCTGTTTTTTTCCATCCTTTGTCTTCCATTAGAAAATATACAAATTCTATATCAAAGTTACAAATTGGTCAGCCCTAATTTTGAACCTTTACCTGTAGGTCTGCATTCTCTTCCAACTCACTGTGTGTTTTCTCATTTAAATCATCCAGGGACCTAAGGGACAAGGAAGAGTAAGGCTCTATGCTACACAAATATTTGGCTCTGCCATCATCTCTACACTTAACTTTGGAGCCAAAAAGCAGTTAAAGTTAAAGAGGAGTAAAGGTTTTAAAAGTCGTCATCAGTTTTCAAACATAAAGGTACCTTAATGATACACAGACTTAAATTTAGCCATTGTTATCAGTGGCAAATATTTGCCATCAAATATTTATAATGCATTCAACCTTAACCAATTCAACAAAAAACTGTGCAAACTTGCTATACTTAAAAAACACATTTTCTGTAAAGATCAATAAATGTATGAATAAAAGTACAAGAGGCAAACATTTTTTCAATGCATGGAAAAGACCCTTTGGAGGAAGAAGTCACAACATGAGCCTGGAGGTGGGGGATGCAACATTAGAAATTATTTATGAACAGAAATGGTAATATATTGATTGAACAGGCAGTGGGAACACAGGTGTCAGAATTCAGAGAAATAAGAAATAAAATCAAACTCGTGTATCTGTTAGGAATTTCTAGCACACCTAGAAACATTACAGCAGAAAAAGACCATATGGCCTATCTAGTCTGTATATATTATTGTAGTGAAAAATAACCTCAGCGAGGTCTGATTATTTTCAATAAATTACTGTGCAGAATAGTGGACATTCAAAGTCTGGATGAAACTGGTGCAGTTTAGCAGAAGTTGCCATGTATCCAGAGACGGGAACTGTGCATAAGTGCTTTCAGTATGTCTCCAAAAGCATTACAAATGCATGCATGAAATGCATTGTATTACTAATTAAAGATTTATTTGAATTTTTGGATCAGCAAAGATATTGTACTGAACTCATGAGCCATTCTAACTCATGAGCCATTTCTGCCTGTGAGGACTCATGCTGAGCCAATTTGCTAGCTCAGAGACCAAAGCTGTATTTACAGTCTAGTGAGAGATCTTTACACATCTAGCCTGGGGAGTGTTAAAAGGCCAGAGAGGGAGACAGAATTCTTCCCTTGGCCTTTGAACAATTCTCTTGGCCAATATAGAAACATTTGCCTAGCCAATGTAGACAGGATAAGAATTCATCAATTATAATGTAGAAGCCTTGAGCTGCTTCTAAAACCATGGGGGGTGTCTCCCTTGGCTGGAAAAAGCTGGATGAGTGACTCATGCAGTGACTCAGCAGCTAACATTTTTTTTCAGCTGCTGGTCACCAGCACAGATTTGGCCCTGGCCAATCCTGGTGTGAACCATGTGCACAGGATTGACCCTGGCCAATCCTGATTTGAGCATGCAGCATATGTTAACCAATGAATTGTAATATCATGCAGCAGGCACGATCTTAGTTAAGGTACTTTAGGGGGACTCTCAGAAGGAAAGATGGGACTGCAACTGATATACGAGGCAAGCGTGTCTCTGTAGTTTTTTTCCCGGATTTTCCTCCTGAGAGTGATTGCTGAACAGTCCCCCACCTGGAGTGATGAGCTATAATATCCGGTGAAATATTAATGCTTACCTTTGTGCTTAATTATTATTCCAAAAGGACTTAATTTAATAAAACTCATATTGCATTTATTACAATTCATTGGGAGAGATATCTTTGCTGCTGTCTGTGATGTTGGCCTGAGATGGTTTGCTAGGTCTGTGAGGAGCTCCACCCCTCTCCCCAGATGAGATCATCATTGACAGCCAGTAACATTTTTCAAAAATTGGAATGCATCTTGTTGCTGGTTTTTGGGTACATGGAGAATCTCTTTCCAGCAACTCTGCAAACATATTTTCAGTAAGATCCAAATGTATCCTTCTCTTTTAGAGTTAGGTCTTAATAAAATAAAGTCTAATTTAGGAAAGGCACTGAGGTCAGAGAAAAATCAGCACAGTGAGAATTGTGAACTTTCCTAAAGTATAAACGAGACATAAAAAAGTCATAACAGCAAAGATATTTTCAAGAAAATCTCAGACCTTAATCCGAAGGGCTGTGAAGAGACAGGATTTCATGGCCTTCCAAAATTTTCCCATGGAAATTCAAGAGGCAAAGCATTCCATGATTTTGGGGCCAGCCTCATTTGGAATCCACCGATTCCCTCCCCCCCCACCCGCATCTGTTTTGCTAACCTATGATTAAGAAGAGGGGCAGGGTCCAGACTGTACCATTTAAGTCATGGCCCGCTGCACAGTTGCTTCACATATCCATTTGGGGTACTTGTTGCCAGTTACTCAATTTGGGGTGGGACAGGAAGGGCTGGATGAAGGAGCAATTGCACTAAGCAGTTTGTCAAATTCACTTGGTCCCAATGGCCTGACTCTACCACGAAACGTAGCGGAAACATCTGTAGACCGTTTTGGTCTTTGAAAATGGGCCTACTGTGGAATTTGCCTCTAAAAGGACTGCTGGGGGGTGGGGCGGGGGGAGGGTCTGAAGTATCAGCGGAGTCCAGTCAGTTCAGATCTTTTACCCCAATCAAACCCTGTAGAGTGACTTTGGAGTCCTTACGGACAGTCCTCAGAATGGAAAAGAATCAGTCTCTGCAAATACATACTAGAGGTGCAACAGCAGATGAAAATTTTATCCCGATCTTGGATGGGCATATGTCCAGAACTGACCAGCTTGCTATCAGAGTGAAGGCACTACAGGCACGAGGTTTAGTTTTGATTCAAGTTAAGAATATCATCAAGGAAGTAAACTTAAAAGCAATGTCAGGAAATACTTTTTATTGGAAAGAGTGTTGGATGCCTGGAATGCCCTCCTGATGAAGTTGGTAGAGGCAAAAACAATGACAGAATTAAAAAAAGCATGGGACAAACAGAAAAACCCTAATATAGCAAGAGGATGAATCAAGGCAAACAAACAACTTTTATACTTCAACAAAGAGGAGGTAACCTGTGCAGAGCAGCACATACCACTCTAGTCTCCTTATTGTGTAGATCACTGTCTTTATTTGACATAATTTAATACATTACTATATATAGGAGATGGAGGCCTTGGAAGACAGAAGCAGGAAATGCAATCTTCAACTTCTTAAATTTTCCTAGATCTCTATTGATTACGCCTTGGGATAGACTTAAAAATGTTTCCAGGCGTGCCTTAAAAAGGTGCCTGCTGATACTCCCCCCCTCCATTTCATTTTAAAACTGTGTGAAATTTTGGATTATAAAAATTACCATGTTTCCCATTTTGTGTTATGAGAAAAAGCAATAATAAATCTTGTGAATAAAATCTCAGAATCTCCCCTTTGGGGGGCAACATTTGTTAGATGTCCTTGTAAAGGAAAGAGAAATTAGACTTACCTGCTAATTGTTGTTCCTTGAGGAACTCCAGTCCAGTCCCGTACCTCTGGATAGTGCACCTCCTCTCGCAGCTTGGAGACTGGGCATGTCAAAACTTGAAGTCACTTGCATATATACTGCTGGCACCTCCCACCAGCTCCCAGTGACCTATTGACAAAGCAGACTTAAAGGAGCAACAAATAAGTAGCTAAGATATCAAGGAAATACATTAACTAAACCCTTAACACAACTCTCCCCTCCCACCAATAGAGGAAACTGTTCCCTCCACTGCCGCGGGAGAACTGAATACTCAAGGAGAGAAAGAGAGCGAGCGAGAGAGAGTGCGCAATGCAGAGTAAAAGAAAGAATAGCAAGCTGAAAATGAGCTTGATCTGCACTAAGTTCACGACCATCCTTTACGCCGACTGCACCTATCGCCACCAGACAAGCTCCAACTTGAGCGACCGAGCCCCAGATGATATCCGGGACTGGACTGGAGTTTCTCAAGGAACAACAATTAGCAGGTAAGTCTAATTTCACTTTTCTTATCGACCCTCCAGTCCAGTCCCGCACCTCTGGGATGTAACAGAGCAGTACCTTAATGGGGGGAACCTGGCAAACTGGCCCGCAAAACCGCCAATCCAAAACAGGCATCCCCTGCCGCTTGAACATCCAGATGATAATGCCTACTGAAGGTATGCAAAGAAGACCATGTAGCTGCCTTGCAAATTTTAACGGAGGGAACCAAAGTATACTCCGCCCACGAAGTTGCTTGAGCCCTGGTCGAATGAGCCCGCAACCCTACAGGGACCTGATGACTCTGCAAGATATAAGCAGAAGATATCGCTTCCCGGATCCATCTGGAAATGGAGGCCTTGGCCACCACTTCGCTCCTACGTGGCCCTCCAAAGAGGACAAACAACTGATCAGACTTGCGGAAAGGCTCTGACGCTTTAAGATAACACCGAAGAACTCTCTTCACATCCAGCAAGCGCAAATTATGATCAGAGATGCTGTCATTCGAAGCCCGCAACACAGATAAGGACACAGACTGATTCACATGAAACGCTGAGACCACCTTCGGCAGGAAAGACGGGACCGGGCGCAACGCTATCTTATCTCAAAAAAAGGTAAGAAATGGCTCTCGGCAAGACAAGGAAAGCTGGTACCAAGACTGGTGGACTTTCAGGTTCTTCCTTTATTGACCCCAAATCGTTTTGGCCAAAGGCCTTCTTCAGGGGAATATGGGAGACAAAGCTCGAAAAGATACAATATTAAAACACATAATATAAAAACAATACTGGTACAATAATAAAACAATAATAAGACAATAAAGTCAACTATAAAGATTACAAACAGTAATCTATGAAGTCAAAATTAAAACAAGTGATAAAATAAAAGAGATAAGAAATACCCATGTGCAGCTTATATCATAAAAATGTGAAAATTCTTGCAATGAGTGCAAAGGTGACATGTAGAAAGATTGTCACACGGGCCCACATGCAAATTGTATGAATAAGAGACAAGGACTTAATTTAATAAATTGCAATATTAACATCTATAAAATACAGTCAAACCTCGGTTTTAATGATTAATCCGTTCTAAGCAGTCTGACTAAAACCGAAACGTACGAAAACCGAAGCAATATTTCCCATAGGAAATAATGTAAATTCAATGTAATCCGTTCCAGACACCCAGCTCCTGTCACTTCTCTCACCTGCCCGATCGTCCACAGGACAGCAAACACACAGATATTGTACTGTACGGCACTGTAATCTGATCGCTGCCTCCCACATCCATGCAGCATCTCCTGCTTACATTGACAGCTACCCTGCTACCTCCGAGCCTGAGGGGGCGCTCCAGAGAACAGGCAGGCGGTGGAGAGATCGGGGCCTTCCTCTCTGTGCAATCCTTGCATCTCTGGCTCGAGGATGTTGCTCAGCTGACAATGGCTTCTCAACACGCGATCGGGTGAGTCCGGGGGGGGGTAGTGCTGCCAGGACTGGGCGGGCAGACCAGCGCGAGGGTGTAGATTTTCAGATCTGGCAGCACTGGTTCCTGACGAAAACCGAGGCGAACACCGATAACCGAGACAAGATCTCAGTTAGAAAAGACGTCGAAAACCGAAACCAACGAAAACCGGGGCACACGAAAACCGAGGTTTGACTGTATGTATTAATAAAGTATGTTTAAAAGACATTGAGGCCAATCCGGAGCAATTAACAGAATGCGCCGATGAGCCTCGATGTGTTGGACTACTCGGCCTATGAGCGCCCAAGTAGGAAAGACAGACGTCCCTCCATGGGCCACTGTTGCAGCAGAGCATCCAGCCCCTCGGACATCCTTTCTCGCCTCCTGCTGAAAAAGTGGCTGGCTTTGGCTGACCGAATGGTAGCCATCAGATCCATAATGAATATTACCCACCTGTGGACTATCTGAGCAAAGATGTCCGAGTGAAGCTCCCACTCCCGGGGTCAACTCGAACTCGACTGAGATAGTCTGCCGTCACATTGTCCACTCCCACAATGTGCACCGCTGATAATGCCTGAAGTCTGTGATAAGGAAGCTTATCATAGTTCAGGAGGGAGCTATAAAAGAGGTGAATTGGCTCTGAACAAGCAACCTGTCTTTGCTGGTAGAAATACTAAAACAGAATGTTTTCATAAAAGACTACCAGTCCCAGAATGCACCAGGTTTCAAACAGCCTCTAGAAGAGCTGAAGTGGGGAAACGTGTGTTCAATCAGGAGAGCTATGAGGTAATCCCCAATCACTCATCTCCAAGGGCAGGGCTTGATTCAGCACACCTGGGCTGTGCTAGGGTGGAGTGTCCCTCTAAGCACTTTAAAAGTAAAAGATATTCTACACAGAACCAGAACCGTGAGCACAGGAATAAGGAGAACCGGATCTCACAGAACAGAGAGAAAGAAGAGAGAGGATTACAACAGCAGAAGTAACGCAGAAGGAAGAGAAAAACATCTTGGAGGTCTAAAGAGGGAGCCCACAGCTCCCTCTTTAGGAGCTGTGGGCAAGAGGAGTGATTCCAGAGGCAAGCATACTCCATTGGACTGGAGGAAGCCAGAGGAGTGGGGTTATAGAGCCAGGAATTCCCCGACGGCACCTTTGAAGGAGACGGCTGCATTTGGAAGGGGCCCTAAGACCGGTGCAAGAAGGTATGTGAAGAGAGACCCAGTGTCCAGGGATCTTGATTGGAAGGCTGGACATAAAAGCTGGACTACCTACTGGCCAGGATACCTGGAGAGGAAACCTAACAGCAAGGGGATCCCAGGTATGAACTTTGATCTATGCCCTAGCTCTTCATCAGGAAGACAGCAGGGAAACAAATATTATCCTGAGAGTGATCAATTAAGGAATTCCTCTGAGCCAGATCATGATATTGATTCCATGATATTTGAGGAAGAAGGAAATATACCAAATGATCAATTGGAATACATGAATTGCTCTCTGTCTAGGCTGCTGTTTTAAAGTAGTTTCTCACTAATACAACCACCACCAAAAGGAACTGTAACTTGTTCTTTTATCTACCCAGAAAAGTCTCTACAAGAAAGCTTTATGGTAGGATTGAGCCACGTAGAGAGAGTGAACCAGCAAAGGGGTTTGCAGCTGGCTAATTATTTGTAATTGAGCCAGGCACAAGTGCACGTGAGCTCTAGAAGGAAACTTCTTCCTTGTGTGTGTGAATAGAAGAAAGTTATCCTTGGTAAAGAGTTTTTTTCCTACTTTTGGGTTTGTTTTTGCCTTTTGAAGCACTGCTAAGAAGGTCATTAGCAGGAGCCATCAAAAAAGACCTTTTCTGTTTCCCATCAAGGTCTTTATTGATTTATTGCTTAAGAAGTTCAGTTACCTTATAACATGTTTTGTTTTTCCTGAGTACAATACTGAAGCAAGTGTCCTTTTGTGTTACCAAGTAAATCTGTGTGGGAGAATTAACCCCATGAATAAAAAGCGTAGTTACTCACCTGTAACAGGTGTTCTCCAGGAGCAGCAGGAATCAGTCCTCACATATGGGTGACGTCGGCGCCGACGGAGCCCTTGCGGAGCAATTTTCCCCAGCTTTCAAAGAAAGCCTTTGGGAATTGCAGCGCGCATGCGCGGTCGCCTTCCCGCCCAAGGGTGCCATCTTAGCCAGTCTGATGACATAGCTAAAAGACAGCATAAAAATTAGCAAAAAAACTTAAGCAGATGATTGCAACTCCACGGGGAGGAGGGAGGGTTGTGAGGACTGATTCCTGCTGCTCCTGGAGAACACCTGTTACAGGTGAGTAACTACGCTTTCTCCAGGACCAAGCAGGAAGTCAGTCCTCACATATGGGACTCCCAAGCTTAAGGCTACCGGAGACCCTAAGCACAAAAATGAGCTCCCTCTAGCTCAGCGGCACAGAAGGAAGGAATCTTCACTGAATTATCACCCACCGGTAGCCCCATCCGGGATGGAGGGTAGGAGTTGCTCAAACCTCGAAGAGATTTCGTAGGACTGCCTGTCCGAAAGCACTGTCCCTGCGGGACTCCCTCTCGAGACAGTAATGGACTGCAAAAGTCTGGCTCGAAGACCAAGTAGCGGCCCGGCAGATGTCTGCCAGCGGAACAGAGCGGAGGTAAGCCACTGACGTAGCCTTCGCCCGAACACAATGAGCCGTGACTCGACTTTCTAAGGAGAGTCCGGCTGCCCCATAAGCCCAAGCGATACAGTCAGCAACCCAGATGGACAGAGTACGCTTGGAGACCGGGAGCCCCAATTTATTGGGGTCAAAAGACACAAAAAGCTGAGCAGCTTTACGGTGCTCCCGCGTACGGTCAAGGTAGAAGTTCAAAGCCCTTCTACAGTCCAGGGTATGCAGGACCCTTTCAGCTCGGCTGGAGTGAGGCCTGGGAAAGAAGGTTGGAAGTACCACCTCCTGATTGATGTGAAAAGGGGAGACAACTTTTGGAAGAAATTTTGGGTGAGTCCGTAGGACTACCCTATTTTTGTAGAACCGAGTGAAAGGGGGATCAGACACGAGGGCCTGCAATTCACTTACGCGTCTAGCGGAAGTGAGGGCTATCAGGAATAAGGTTTTCCACGAAAGAAAATGCAGAGAACAGGTAGCCATCGGTTCAAAAGGCGGACAGGTGATCCGCTGTAAAACCACATTCAGATCCCAGTCAGGTGCTGGCGGGCGCAGAGGTGGTTTAAGTAGAAGGAGACCTCGGAGAAACCGTGCTACGAGAGGGTCGCTGGAAAGAGGTCTGCCGTCCACCGGCACATGGTGTGCTGAAAGAGCACTGAGGTGGACTTTGACGGAGTTGGACTTAAGTCCCAGATTAGAGAGGTAGAGCAGGTACTGCAAGATCACCGACACCGAGCAGGAGAAGGGATCCTGAGACTGCTGTACACACCAAACGGAAAAGCGACGCCATTTAAGGGCGCAGCATTTGCGGGTAGAAGGTCGCCGAGAAGCTAGGACGACCTCTTCCACCTCTGCCGGCAGGAGAAGGGGAGCAAGGACTACCCTTTCAGCCGCCAGGCCATTAGATTGAGAGACCTGAGGTTGGGGTGTAGCAGAGACCCCTGATCCTGTGTTAGGAGATCCGGTTGAAACCCCAGAGGGAACGGATCCTCTACCGCTAATTGCAACAGGAGTGGAAACCACGGCTGTCTGGGCCAGCGAGGAGCCACCAGGATCATGGAAGCTTTGTCCCGGAGAACCTTGAATAGAGTTCGAGAGACTAGCGGGATGGGAGGAAAAGCATAGAGAAGGCTTTCCGACCATGAGAGTAGAAAAGCATCTGCCGCTACCCGAAGGGGATGTGGCTGACGAGAGCAGAAGCGAGGAAGTTGCCGGTTGAGAGGACTGGCAAAGAGATCCATCGTGGGGAGGCCCCACTTCAGAAAAAGTTTCTGAACTACCAAGGGATCCAGACGCCACTCGTGCGGCTGGAGTATCCTGCTGAGTTTGTCCGCCAGGCAATTCTCTTGGCCTGGGAGATAAACTGCCTTGAGAAGAATGCCGTGACTGACGGCCCAAGAGCAGAGCTTCTGAGCTTCTCGGCAGAGAAGGAAGGAGCCCGTGCCCCCCTGCTTGTTCACGTAGAACATGGCAACTTGATTGTCCGTCTGGACAAGGACGGACCAGTGAGAAGTCAGGTGGGAGAAAGCCTTGAGCGCCAGACGGATTGCTCTGAGCTCCAGGAAGTTGATCTGTTGAGCAGACTCCCACGCGGTCCAGAGACCTTGAGTACATGTCCCCTGGCAATGTGCTCCCCAACCCAGGAGGGAAGCATCGGTCGTCAGCACTTGAGCCGGCTGAGGCGACTGAAACGGCATTCCGAGCACCAGGTTCGGCCGATGAAGCCACCACTGTAGGGAAGAGGCCAGCGGCCCGGAGATGCGCACTAAGTCGGCTAGTCCGCCGGTGGCTTGTTGCCACTGCTTGCGAAGGCACCATTGAGCAGGCCGCATATTCAGGCGAGCATTGGGGGTCACGTGGACGGTGGAAGCCATATGGCCGAGTAGTCTCAGGAAGCGCCTGGCGGAGACCAGGGACTGGCTGCGAAAACGGCCGGCTAGGTCCATGAGCCGTTGAGCCCTGTCGAGAGGCAGGAAAGCTCGTGCCTGAAGAGTGTGCAATCTTGCGCCGATGAACTCGAGATCTTGCGAGGGGAGCAAAGTGGACTTTGCGAAGTTTATGACAAAGCCCAAGTACTGCAGAAGAGTCACAGTGCGGTGTGTGGCTTTTGTGACTTCTGGAGAGGACGATGCTCTGATGAGCCAGTCGTCTAGGTACGGAAAGACATAGAGGCCGTGAAGCCGGAGATAGGCCGCCACCACCGCGAGACATTTTGTGAAGACTCGCGGTGCGGAGGATAGGCCAAAGGGTAGTACTCTGTACTGGTAGTGATTTCCTGCCACCACAAACCTTAGGTATTGGCGGTGGCTTGGGTGGATGAGGATGTGCGTGTAGGCATCCTTTAGATCTAAGGAGCATAGCCAATCTCCGTGCTGGAGGTAGGGCAGAAGGATTCCAAGGGTAAGCATCTTGAACTTTTCCCGCACGAGGAACTTGTTGAGGTTGCGCAAGTCCAGGATGGGTCTGAGGCCTCCTGTCCTTTTTGGTATCAGAAAATACCTGGAATAAAAGCCTTGACCTCTCAGGTGGTGGGGCACCGGTTCCACAGCCTGTTCCTGAAGAAGACTTGCTAACTCCTGAAGGAGTAAGTCCCTGTGCAGAGGGAGTTGAGGAGGTTCTCCAGGAAAATAAGAGGGAGGGACCTGATGGAAGTGGAGAAGATATCCTTCTCGCACGACTTGAAGCACCCAGGCATCTGAAGTGATGTTGGACCACCTGTGGGCGAAGTGAACCAGCCAGCCTCCGGTGCTGGGAGGACCCAGCTGAGGGGGAGAGGCTATGCTGAGGAAGTCAAAAACCCCCACCCTGCTGAGCAGGGGCTGGTGGTGCAGGCTTGGGGGCTTGCTGCCTACGGGACCCGTTACCCCGTCCCTTGGCCTGCTGGCCCTGTTGGGGAGCTGCGGAGGCCTGATATTGAGGGTAGTGTTTATAGGCAGCCGCCTTTCTCGGGTAAAAAGGACGTCTTTCCCGAGCCCTTCTTTTTCTGGGAAGGGGCGGAGGTCTTCCTAGAAAGCCTGGTCCTGGTGAGAGTCTCCGTCTCGATTTGTGCAGCCTTTTCAGCCATGGGCTTGCCAAAGAGGTTCTCACCTCTGCAGGGGACATCGACCAACTTGTCCTGCACCCAAGGTTCAAGGTCAGACGACTGAAGCCAAGCCTGTCGGCGGGCACCGATGCCAGCTGCGGCTACTCGAGCCGATGCTTCAAAGCCATCATAGGCTGCTCGGGACATGAATTTGGAGCATTCCCGAATACCAGTTGTCAAGGCCAGGAACCTCCGCAAAGGTTCCTCGGACAGTCCAGCGGAGAATCCGGCTATCTCTTTAGCCAGGTCTCGGAGATACATGCCCATGTATAGCTGGTAGGTCTGGACACGACAAGCCAGCATAGAGCCCTGGAAACACTTCTTACCAAAGCCATCCAGGTTACGGGCCTCCCTGCCAGGAGGCACCGAGGAGTGCATCTTTTGGCTCTTAAGCCTATGCATGGCCGATTCCACTACCATGGAATGGTGTGGCAGCTGTGCTTTTTGGAAGCCAGGACTCTTGCGGACTCGATAGATGGAATCGACCCGCTTGCTTAATACCGGCGACGAGGCCGGACTCTCCCACATGCGGAAGAGTAGTCGTTCCAGCATGGGAGGAACCGGTACAGTAAAGTGCTCCCGGGCGGGAGAGTCGTACTGAAGGGCGTCGAGCTCTTCGGCTCCTCCTCGGGATCCGCAGGGAAGGCCAAAGCCTTGGCCATATCCCTGACGAAGTCCGAGAACCGGGCATCCTCCGGAGGGGACTGTTTCCGAGGTTCGGACTCAGGTGAGTCCGAAAGGAATCAGGTGACTCCTCCTCTTCAGACTCCCAGGCCGACTCCGAGGAGGAATCGGTGGGATCGGCTCGGGCAGGCGGAGGCGTCGGCCGCCCCGACGCCGAGGGAGTCGGCGGCGACGACCTCGGTCCCGAACGGGAGGCCGAGGGTGACCTCGACCTCGGATCGACTCGAGTTCGCATGTACTCGAGGATCGGCTCGGTCTCCGGGGTCGACTTAGACGTCGACGTCCCGGCGGTCGGGGCAGCGGCGCCAGCGAGGCTAGCGATCAGTGCCCGCTGCTGGTCCATGAAGGCAGATAGTCTGCTCTCCAAGGCCGTCAACCTGAGTCCGACCTCAGGTGACCCAGCAGCCCCCGACTCGGGCCCCGACGGTGTCGGGCCCGACGTCGGACCTCTCGGAGGCGAGTCCAGAAGGACTACAGGACTTACCCGAGCAGGCAACTCCGACTCCAGGCGAGGTCGCTTCGGGAGGTGCTCCTTCTCCAAAGACCCGGGACGGCTATCGGGGCTATGCGACCTGGCCCTCGCGGAGCCAGGAGCGTCCACTGACGCCGCCCTCGCGGGTTTTGCCTTCCGTCGATGGTCTCCGGAGGGAGAACCCCTGTCGGAGGAGCTTCGGCGATGGTCAGAGCTGGAGCCTCTGGATGCCGAGGCCTCCGACGAGGTCCGGGTACGGCTGGGGTCAGCGAAGATTCTATCCCGCTGGTGCCGCCGACTCCTCAACGCTTTGGAGGACATTTTGCCACAGGCTCCACAGATCATTTCTTCATGATCCGGGCCTAGGCAGCGGAGGCAATTATCGTGTGTGTCAGTGAGTGACATATTTCTGTCACACTGACCACACCGCTTGAAACCACTGGCAGCCATCGGGGGAAAAAGGGCCCCTGCAAGGTCAAAGGACCGGGCTGCCAGCGAAAAAACCGAAAACGAAACTGACCAAAAATCAGAAAACCCGAAAAATACGAGAAGGACTCGCAACGGCGTCGCGAGTCCGGGCAGGAAAACGACCGGCGTCGAACCGAAGTGAAAAAAGAGAAAAACTCACGAAAATCAACTTTTTTAGCGGGGACACGACGGGTACGTCTGTAGGGCTCCGCGGAAAAAAGAAGACTGGCTAAGATGGCACCCTTGGGCGGGAAGGCGACCGCGCATGCGCGCTGCAATTCCCAAAGGCTTTCTTTGAAAGCTGGGGAAAATTGCTCCGCGAGGGCTCCGTCGGCGCCGACGTCACCCATATGTGAGGACTGACTTCCTGCTTGGTCCTGGAGAATCTGTTTTTCTTTGCTTACACTCGAGCATCACAACTCATTATTTTGTGAACGGCTGATTCTGGTATGAATGAACTGAAACCCCCACAATCCTTTGCAAGTCATAATAATATTTTTGCCTTTGCCAAGACTGTGGACTTTCAAGACCAGCGCCCCGTTTACAAGTTTATTTTATTTATTTATTTACATTCTCTTATATACCGCGCTATTCTGCATCAGTGCGGTTTACATTGAACAAACTGAAATTACATTGAACAGGGCATTATAACTTGGAGATAACTATTTTACAGGGAACATGGGCTATGGAGGGTTAAGTGGCTTGCCCAAGACCACAAGGAGCACCTGTGGAACTAGAAACCCCAGTCCTTCCGGCCCAAGGTTGCTGTCCTCTAGTGGGATTTGAACCCCCGACCTTCCGGCCTGAAGTACCTTGCCCCAACCACTAGGTTCTACCCAGTTGAACAAATCTTCCGCCTCTTTTTCCAGAGCCTCGCTGCCTGTACCGCCTTGTCTGTTGAGATACGCCACCGCGGAGGCATTTTCCGACAAAACTCGGACCGCTTGACCCAGGAGACTGGACTCAAAGGCGCTAAGTGCTAGAGCTACTGCTCTGAACTCCAGATGATTGACTGACCACTGAGCTTCCTGATCGCTCCAGCTTTCCTGTGTGAATAATTCCCTGCAATGAGCCCCCCAACCTGCCAGACTGACGTCGGTTAAGACCGTAACCCACTGCGGCTGCTCGAGAGGCATGCCCACGGTCAAATTTTCTGGATGAAGCCACCACCGAAGAGCCTCCCTGACACCCTCCGGACAGGGCAGACGCTTGGTCAGGGAGTCCCCCTAAGGAGACCAGCGACGGAGTAAGGACCTCTGCAACGGACGCATGTGCGCTCTCGCCCATGGCACTACATCCAGAGTAGCTGCCATCGTCCCCAGAACCTGAAGATACTGCCAAGCCGTCGGTGCTGAGCACCTCAAAAACCTGTTCATCAAGAGACGAAGTCCTTGAGTTCGGTGATCCAGCAGAAAAACTGAGCCCAATCAAGTGTCGAACCGGACCCCCAAATACTCCAAAACCTGCGAGGGTACCGATTGGCTCTTGGTCACATTGACTACCCATCCAAGGCTCTCTAGGAGCTGAACTACCCTGGCTGTAGCCTGAACACTTTCAGTCCTGGACTTTGCCTGGATTAGCCAGTTGTCGAGATAAGGGTGTACCAACACTCCCTCTTTGCGAAGAGCTGCCGCCACTACTACCATTAGCTTGGTGAAAGTGCGTGGCGCTGTCGCGAGACCGAACAGCAATGCCTGGAACTGAAAATGTCCCTGAGGCACAGCAATCTGTAGAAAGTGTTGATGATCCGGCCTGATCAGAATGTGCAGATACGCTTCGGTGAGATCGAGAGGCGTCAAAAATTCTCCTCTTCGCACCGTCACGATAACTGAACGCAAGGTTTCCATGCGAAAATGTGGCACCCGAAGACAACTGTTTACACCCTTGAGATCCAGAATTGGATGAAAGGACCTATCTTTCCTGGGAACCACAAAATAGATGGAGTATCAACCGCAGCCTTACTGCTCTCGAGGGACCGGGACCATTGCTTCCAGCTGAAGTAGAAGAAAGTGTGTTTCCGCCACCACTACTGCTGTGTTTCGCACCCTGCATGGAGACAGAACAAAGTGATCGGCCACCGGCTGGGCGAATTCGAGTGCATACCCCTTGCAAATGACTTCCAACATCCAACGGTCGGATGTTATCTGGACTCAGGCCGGGAGAAATTCCCATAGCCGACCTCCCATGGGCTGAACCTGGGTCCTCCTCGTTTCATTGGGTCTTTCTAAACCCTGAGGAGACGGGTCCAGTAAACCTTCTACCCCCTCCTTGAAATCCCCTGAATGCCTGACCACGAGAGGTAAACCTCCCATTCTGGAAATTTCCCAGGCGTGAGGTACAAAAACGCCGAAAATCCCGCGACTAACCTCGTGAGGGAGTTGCTGCCCGACCAGGCTTTGGCTTATCCTCTGGCAAATAACCTCCTTTTGATTCTCCCAAGTCCTTGACCAACTTGTCGAGGTCCTCCCCAAACAAAAGTTTCCCCTTGAACAGGAGCTTGCTAAGACATGACTTGGAGGAATTGTCAGCTGCCCAATTTTGTAACCAAAGATAATGTCACGTCGTGACGAGCGACGCCATACTATTAGCCAACCCCCTAAAGAGGTCATAGTGGAGATCTGCCAGGTAAGCCGCTCCAGATTCTAGTCTAGTTACGTCCGCCACGTGTTCTTGAGCCTATTCTCCCGGCAGCTGTAAGCGCTGCGACCAGCGGAGAGAGGCCCTTGCTACCCAAGCTCCACAAATAGAAGCATGAAGGGATAACGCATTGACTTCAAAGGCCTGCTTCAACAAGGAGTCTAACTTCTGGTCCTGTCCATCCTTTAGGGCGGCACTGCCCTCTACCGGAATGGTTGTCTTCTTTGTGACTGCTGATACGGCAGCATCGACCCGAGGAGAACGAAACAACTCACGCTCTAGGTCTGACAAGGGATAGAGACGAGTCATGGACCTAACTCCCCTTAGACCTGGCCTCTGGAAGGTCCCACTCATCCTGAATCATCTGCCTAACCACCCCGTTAACCCGGAAAAACTGCCTGCGTCTTACACACTGCTTGGATGAGAGGATCCTCCACCGTCTCCTCCTCTGCTGGATGAACCACCGCTAGGTTGAGAGCCTCAAGCGACTCCATAATTAAGGCAGGCAGTTCATCCCTACGAAAAACTCAGATAATCCTAGCCTGGTCCTCTGGCTCTGGGATCTCCCCTTCCTCGAGATCCTCCCCGCCTGTCTCAGGCTCCATGTCCAACTCATCCCCTTCTAGCCAGTCAGACAGGAACGGCTGTTCCTCTATGGACCGAGCCCTCTTAGCCGGGCCACCTGCTGAAGATTCGACCTTCTCTGCTGAGGTGCAGCTCACCCCCAGCACCGACAACCGAGAGATCCGCAACGACTCCCTGCTGGCGCAAACAAAATGCTTGATGCAGTAAAAGCATAAATTCTGGGGAAAACCCCGCCAGAGCCCTGCCCCCTATGAATGGAGCGACAGAAGGCCCTGGGGCTGTCAAGGCTGTTCCTTGCGGAGAGACTGGAGTCTCCAACAGGGGACTCACCTCCATAGAGGCCTGAGCCCCCTGCCCAGCCGCAGATGCTCCCTCCTTAGACTTATCTTGAAGCTCCTGCTCCATGTTAAGTGCTTCTGCAGCACAGCCACGGCACACTCCGGTGTCCGACACCGTCCCATGCCAGGTACCGCAGACAAGACACTGTGGACGTGGAGGCATTAGCTCAAAATCTCTCTGTGCTTAGAAAACACTCAAGGAACTAAGAAAAAAACAAAGAAAACCCGTAGATCTTTTTTTTTTCTTCAAACAAATTGCTACAGCCTGAACACACAAACTAATAAACTAAAGTAAACTAATATAAACTGAAGATAAAAAGAAGATACAGCATTCTGCTGAGGAAAGAAACAAAAAACTGATGCAGACCGCGCTCCGTGAAAAAACACGGGAACCGAGCTGCGCAGCGGTTAGCAGTAGCCAGGATAACACTCTCTGCACGAGGCAGCAGGCCACTACCAAGATGTCCCCTACAGCTCTCGCAAACCTCGGGACTCACCTCCGGACCGTCGGGCCTGCAAAAACAGCACCGACGTGAAGATCTGCAGCACCGAACATGCCGATGTAAATCAGAGCGGAGGCAGAGTGCTGAGAAACCTGCCGACGGCTCCCCCTTCACTGACAGGATTGGGAGTCGTCCATGCAAGGCACAGGCCACTCAGTACTTCAGCTCCCCTCCGTACTGACAAGGAAGCGAGTGAAGGAGGGAAAGCAGACCGCAGACACGGTTGTAAAGGGAGAGAGTCTCCTCACGATGCCCCCCCCCCCTCGCCTGGCCTATTTCTTTTTTTTTTTTTTTAAATCAGCTTAACTGTTTCCCAAGGGAAAAAACCCCACAGGAGAGCAAACAACAACTCAAAACCTCTAGCTACACTATCAAAATGCTCCTTATCCGTCACTCCAGTGAGCCCAGCACCTATTTATTTATTTATTTCTGTATTTCTTCTATACCGCCCCTTCCAGAGATCAAGGGCGGTTTACATGGAACAGTTAACATTTTTGTATACTTCTGTATACTTTACATAGAACGGTATTTGTAGCTATGTACAGGTAACATTGCATGGAACAGTTTCAGAACTATTTACATGGAACTATTTACAAAGAATAAAGCACAGTTACTTACCTGTAACAGGTGATCTCTGGGAACAGCAGGAATTAGTCCTCACATATGGGTAAGTCGGAACCGACGGAGCCCGCGCGGGAAAGCTCCCCAGCTTTTCAGATGAAAAGCTTTTGGGGCTTCCCACAGCGCATGCGCGCTGCCTTCCCGCCTTCCTTACCAGCTCTCTTCAGTTCGAGTTTATAGCTGAGACAATAGAGAGAGGAAAGGAAGGTAGATAGATAGAAGATACAACTCCTAGGGGAGGTGGGTGGGTTGTGAGGACTAATTCCTGCTGTTCCCAGAGATCACCTGTTACAGGTAAGTAACTGTGCTATCTCCAGGAACAAGCAGGAATAAGTCCTCACATATGGGGACTCCCTAGCTAAGATGCCTGGGAGATCCCCCTCCAAGGGTAAACCATCTTCGTATGGATCTCAGGCATCCATTCAGGGAAGGTGGGCAGGAGTTGCTTAAGTATGGAACAGGTGTTTGAGGACAGCCTGACCAAACAAGGCATCCCGGCGGGAGTCCTTGTCTAAACAGTAATGGGCTGTGAAGGTATGAACCGAGGCCCAAGTGGCTGCTCGACAGATCTGATCTATGGATACAGAGTGAAGATGAGCCATAGAAGTAGCCATGGCTCTCACATTGTGAGCTGTGACATGGCCTTCCAGAGAAATGTTCTTACTCTGATAAGCAAAAGAAATACACTGAGCAATCCAATTTGAAAGTGTACGTTTGGAGACTGGAAGTCCCAAATGAGAAGGATCAAAAGCCACAAAAAGTTGGGAAGACTTTCGATGTGGCTGAGTCCTGTTGAGGTAAAAGGCGAGAGCTCTTTTACAGTCAAGAGTATGAAGGTTCCTCTCTGCACTGGATGCATGAGGAGCCGGGAAAAAAAACAGGTAGATATACCTCTTGATTAAGATGAAAAGGCGAGACCACTTTGGGCATAAAGTGGGGATTCGTCCTAAGGACCACCTTATCATGATGAAATCTGGTATAAGGTGGATTAGCCACCAAAGCCTGCAGTTCACTGATGCGGCGAGCCGAAGTGACTGCAATAAGGAAAAAAAACCTTCCAGGAAAGAAATTTCAAGGAGGTAGAGTCCAAAGGCTCAAAAGGTGGTTTCATAAGCTGACCTAGAACTAGGTTCAAATCCCATGCTACCGGCGGAGGTCGGATGGGAGGTTTAGTTAGGGTCAGGCCTCTCATGAACCTTGCAACGAGAGGATGAGAGGAGACAGGTTGTCCATTTATAGGTTTTAAGGATGCTGCAATAGCACTTAAATGGACTCGTACTGAATTCGTCTTGAGGCCTGCATTGGAAAGATGCAGGAGATAGTCTAGTAGAGAATTCAAAGGAAGTGCCAGAGGGTCAAGACCCTGTTGAGCACACCAAATGGAAAAACGTTTCCATTTGAAAGCATAGGAACGCCTGGTAGAGGGTTTCCTAGAGGCATGAAGGATATCTTCCACTGGCTGAGAAAGATTAAACTCATGAAGGCTTAAGCCTTCAGTAACCAAGCTCGGAGATGTAGGGACTTGGGGTTTGGGTGCCACAAAGTCCCTTTCTCCTGAGACAGAAGGTCTGGCGCAGCTCCCAGGTCCAGGGAGGAGCCCTGGGAGAGCTGTAGAAGTAGAGGGAACCACACTTGGCGTGGCCAGCATGGAGCTATAAGGATCATCGACCCGTGATCCCTCTGAAGTTTGAACAGAGTCTTGGGAATCAAAGGAATGGGTGGAAAAGCATACAGGAATTCCTGACCCCAATGCAGGAGAAAGGCGTCGTTGGCCTGAGCTCCCTGACACGGAGTCCTGGAACAGAACCGGGGAAGTTTGGCATTCCACGGACTTGCAAAGAGGTCTATGTCCGGGGTCCCCCATTCCTGGAAGATTCTGTGTATCTGGTCCATATGCAGGGACCACTCGTGTGGAAGCAGAACTCGACTGAGTCTGTCTGCCCGAGAGTTTTGAACTCCTGGAAGATACACTGCCAGAAGATGAATTTGATGCTCTCTGGCGAAAGCCCATAATCTGAGAGCTTCGTTGCAAAGTGACAGAGAGCCCGTCCCTCCTTGCTTGTTGACATAGAACATGGCCACCTGATTGTCTGTCTGAACTAGGACAGTCAGGTTGGCAAGGAGGGTATGGAAGACTGTGAGGGCAAGGAAGATTGCTCGCAGTTCCAGAAGGTTGATATGAAGGGTGGTCTCTTGGGGAGACCAGGTTCCCTGAGTGGAGAGATGTTGAAGATGAGCTCCCCACCCTGTTTGGGAGGCATCTGTTGTGAGGGTTGCTTGGGGCAACGAAGGTTGGAAGGGGGTCCCCAACAACAGATTTTTGGAGGATGTCCACCACTGGAGAGACCAAAACAGACGTTTTGAGGTGAGTACCTGGTCTGACAGCAGTCCCGACGCTTGAGACCACTGGGTGGCCAATGTCCATTGAGCTGCTCTCATATGGAGACGAGCATAGGGCACCACATGAACCGTGGAGGCCATGTGGCCCAGAAGTTGCAGCATTTCTCTGGCTGACAAGTGACTTCTGGACTAAGCCTGGGAGGCCAAGCTTATTAGCCGTTGGCCTCGGACCAGAGGAAGGTAGGCCCTTGCAGTGGTGGAATCCAGATAAGCCCCTATGAATTCCAGGGACTGAGTAGGGACTTGGGAATGTTTACCACAAGTCCCAGATATTGAAGAATACGCCTTGTGCGGTCCAAGGAAATCTGGACTTCTGACTGAGATGGAGCTCGGATGAGCCAGTCGTCCAGATATGGGAACACGAAGATTCCCATGCCTCTTAGAAATGCGGCTACGACTGCCATGCATTTTGTGAATACTCTTGGAGCAGAGGCGAGACCGAAGGGAAGTACTCTGTATTGGAAATGTTTTCCCTGGAACAGAAATCGAAGATATTTTCTGTGGGATGGATGGATGAGTATATGAGTGTACGCATCCTTGAGATCTAGAGAACAAAGCCAATCCTGACTCTGAAGGTATGGAAGGAGAATGCCCAGAGAGAGCATTTTGAATTTCTCCTTGAATAGAAACTTGTTCAATTCTCTCAGATCTAGGATAGGTCTGAAGCCCCCTGTCTTCTTTGTGATGAGAAAATAAGGGGAGTAGAACCCTAACCCCTGTTGAGGAAGAGGAACCTCCTCTATTGCCCCTTGGGCAAGGAGAGAGGAGACTTCCTGACCCAACAGGGTCAGAAGAGATGGGGGAGAACTGAATTGCCTCACCATGGTATGGGGAGGAAGGCTGGAGAAATGAAGTTTGTAGCCCTCTCTGATGATAGAGAGGGTCCATTGCTCTGATGTTATTTGCTCCCATCTGGGAGCAAAGTGAGCTAACCTTCCCGGTATGGTGAGAGGCTCTGGTTGTTCCAGAGCCAGAAATGGTAAGTTCTCTAGGGGCAAGTCAAAACCCCTGAGGGGGTTGAGCCTGCTGGGGTGTAGCAGACACTGCAGACTTTGACTTTACTTGCTTAGATTGGTGACGTTTAGCAGCAAAGCGAGGCTGAGAAGATTGTTGGCCAGTATTTGTGGAAAATCTGGCCTTCTTGTAGTACGGCCTTTTAAAAGGTTTCTTTTTGGCAGGAGTAGAAGTAGACTTAGAAAGTCTATCTAGAGTGGCATTTTCTGCGTCCATTTGAGCAGTTTTAATTTGCCAGTCCTCACCAAATAAGTTCTCTCCTGTACAGGGCAGATTCCTTAAGCCATCCATGACCCAGGGTTCTAGGTCAGAAGTCTGGAGCCAAGCAAGACGTCGGGCTGCAATAGCGATTCCCGAAGCCCTGCCAGCAACCTCAAAGGAATCAAAGGCTGCCCTGTTGGAAAACTTGGAGACCTCTGAAAGTTGTGTCACCAGAGTAGTGAAGTCCTCCTTTTTATCCTCAGGGATAAAGGGGGCTAAATGCCGTACCTTTAGGGCAAGTTCTCTGAGAAACATGCCCATATAAAGGCTGTAAGAATTGATCCTGGCTATAAGCATACTAGCCTGAAAGATCTTTCTACCAAAAGAGTCGAGGGTCTTACATTCTCGCCCTGGAGGGGTAGAGGAATGCCTTTTAGGACTCTTTATCTTCTTCATAGCAGACTTCACCACAATGGAGTGGTGAGGCAGCTGAGTCTTTTGAAACCCAGGAGAAGGAGGGACCCGGTACATGGTGTCCAACCTACGGGAATGAGGAGACAGGGTTAGAGGAGTCTCCCACAAATCCATCAAGTGTTCTTGAAGGATTTCATGGATAGGCAGAGTAACTGCCTCTTTAGGAGGTTTAGCGTATCCTAAAATATCCAATTTTTTTGATCTGGGTTCCTTTTCAGCAGATGTAGCAATAGAAAGTGCTTTAGCTACATCAACAATGAAATCCTGAAAGGATAAATCCTCTGGAGGAGACATCCTCCTCTTTAGAGAAGAGGGCTCCTCAGGAAGATCAAACTCAGCAGAGTCATCAGAGGAATTGAACTCATCAGAAGAATCTGAGTATTCTCTCTGTGCTTGCAATGCACGATACGCGTACCGATCGATATCGACATCGGGCGTATCGGGCATGGGATTGGTATTGGGCAAAAGCCTGAATCCAGCAAGCGGAACCGATCGACGCTTGGAAGTCGATGGTCTCGGTTCCGGTGTGGATACCGGAACCGGGGTCGGTACCGATGGAATCGGTACCGAGGGCGTCGCAGCCTTAATGAAAGCCAAAACGGCCTGCTGCATGGTCTGGACAGTATTGCCCATGGACGCCACTGCTGCCTGGATGTCGGTACCGGTATCGACCGGTACCCCAGAGCAGTCTAACAGGTGATCAGTCGAGGCCGTGCCATCGATGTCAACCTGTAACCCCATAGATGATGCTTTGGAGGCCGGAGCCTCCCGCCGGGGTTTTTTGGTCTGGGCAGAATCCTCGAACTCAAGATTGAGAGCCTCTCGATCTTTTGAAAGAGATTTGCTTTTAGAGGATTTGCCCACAGAAAGTTTGGTTACCTGAGATCCATCCGGAGAGGAAGACCTGGATGACTGTGATGCTGGATTATCTGAAGCAAACAGCACATGGAACTTGTTGGCCCGGTTCTGCATACCACGTTTAGACATCTGGGAGCAGAATGGGCAGTCCGGTATGGAGTGGTCAGGTCCTAAACATTTAAGACACCATTCATGGGTGTCTGTGAGAGAAATAACAGCATTGCACTTGGTACACTTTTTAAAACCAGGAGCTGGTTTCTCCATGAGGAGAATTTGTGTAGGCCTGAAGGCCTAACAAAAGTTACCAAGCTGTGCTGAGAAAATAAAAAAAGATTTTTTTTTTTTTTTTTTTTTAAAAAGAAAGAAAGAGAGAGACCGGCAGTACCGGTTTTGGTATGGGGAAGGCAGGTACGCGGTCAAAAGAAACAAATTAAAATAACAATTTCTTCAGCGGTGACAGGAACACGACCTGCTGGCTCCGCGGAAAAAGAGAAACTGAAGAGAGCTGGTAAGGAAGGCGGGAAGGCAGCGCGCATGCGCTGTGGGAAGCCCCAAAAGCTTTTCATCTGAAAAGCTGGGGAGCTTTCCCGCGCGGGCTCCGTCGGTTCCGACTTACCCATATGTGAGGACTTATTCCTGCTTGTTCCTGGAGATTAAACAGTATCTGACAGAGGACAATAGACATTAAACATATATTTCAATTGAACTTGTGTGAGTTTTGGATTTTTTCCTTTTCCATTGTAAGACGTTTGTATAAATAGCAGAGGGTCTGTCTGAGTTAGTCATGTGTGATTTCATGAATTTTGTGGGAATGTTTCTGTGATTGCTGGGGGGGTGGCTCTCTGGAGGTAGGGGATTTCAAAATGTTCAGAGGAGGTAGGTTTTGAGTTCTTTCCTAAATTGATGAAGGTCTTTCATCAGGCGAAGAGTTATTGGGAGTTCATTCCAGAGAGTGGGGGCAGCAAATGAGAAAGCTCTATAGCTTGTGGTTTTCTTTGTTTTTCTGATGGTTTTTTGTATGTTAAGGGAGCGAGTTGCGTTTTGTCTGCGTATTCTTGTTTCTGATGGGGCGTGTATTAGGGTGGACAGGTGTGAGGGGGAAATGTCATTAAGGAGTTTGAAGGTTGTTAGTAGAATTTTATATTTTATTCGGCTGTTTATAGGGAGCCAATCTAATTCCAACAGTATTGGGGTCACATGGTCAGTTAGACAAGCTTTTGAAATTACCTTGGCACAGATGTTCTGGGCTCCTTGTAACAGATATGTGTTTTTTAGTGGGAGGCCGATTAAGAGACTATTACAATAGTCGAAGTGGGGGGTGATGAGTGTACTGACTACTGATCTAAAATCATGTTTGTCAAGGAGGGATCTTAGGTGTTGTGTAGTCTTGAGTTTATAGAATATTGTTCTTACAGTCTGTTTTATGTGAGGAAGCATGGTGAGCGTGTGGTCTATTATTACTCCAAGGTACTTTACTTCTTTTTTTTTTTTAACTTAATCTTTATTGATGTTTTGTGTGTTTTGTGCCTTCAATCCAACAATACAAACACGAAAAATAACAGAATACTAAGTTGGTATACAAGTGACCCTCCCACCCCCCCCTCCAATATATCATGACATGCTACACACAGCAGCGTATACAAGACATAGCCCCCTACCCCCCCTCCCCTCTCACCCAAAAGTGCGAACTAAAGACACCCACAGTCTCCATTCCCACCCCTTCCCCATTAAAGATACTAACACACCCCTGAAGTTGCTAAATAAGCTATTAGTGGTTGCCATTGTCGCTCAAACCGCTCCCCCTGATTTCTCCGGAGGGCAGTCAAACGTTCCATATGCAGAACATTCTGCAAGCGGATAGTCCAATGGTGTAGATCTAGCGCTCCCCCGTCACCACCGCCATGAGATTTCGCACCTGGCTGCAACTATACAGGTTCGCATAGGACGAGACCATTGATAGGACAGATTGTCGGGCCAAACCCCCAAAAGAAAGAGAGAGGGGGAAAGCTCCAGTCGCACCCCAAAGATATGGGCCATTTGATCCCGAACCCACATCCAGTAAGAGCAAACCTGGGGGCATTCCCACCACATATGAAAATATGTTCCCCTAGCCCCACAGCCCCTCCGACAGAGATCGGACACTGCGGGGAACATCCTGTGATATCTTTCAGGAGTATAGTACCACCGCATTAAGATTTTATAGGTATTCTCTTGAATTAAGGTGCAAATAGAGGATCTGGCCGCGGCTTTATAAATGGCCTTCCAGCCGTCAGCATCCCACTGCAGCCCCAGATCTTTCTCCCATTCCACCATATATTTTAGTCGGGGTTCCCCCTCCGAGGCCCTCCGCAAGCTAAGATAAAGCCTGCGAATCAACCCTCTAGAGGAATGATGGCCCACCCACAAGGCCTCGAGGTCATTAAGCCCCTCGTCTATACGGTCCCTAAGCACTTTTTGCCGCAGGTAATGAGTAACCTGCAAATAAGTGAAAAAATCGCGTCTATCCAAGTGAAACTCTGCTTTCAATTGATCAAAGGACTTGATCTCGTCATCGTCGAGTAAGTGCACAAATTGAGTCAGGCCCTGATCCTCCCAAAGCTGGAAAACCCTTCCCTTGCCCGGCTCGAAGGCTGGAGTGGCTCGTATTGGTGAAAGCAAAGACGTCCCCAAATCAGCATTGATACGTCGCCACCCCCTACCCCACTCCCCCAAAAGGTGACGGATAAAGGGATTTCGAGTCCAGTCCCCCTGCAGAGCGCCCCGCGGCAGCCAGGGTAACCAATGTAACCTATGATACGGTACAGCATACTGTTCAACCATAAGAAACCCTTTCGACTGGACGGGTGCCCGCCACTCCATCGCCTGCCGCATTTGCGCGGCTAGGTAATAATCCGCAATCACCGGCATTCCCAACCCCCCTCCCTCCGAGCCCTATACATAACAGTCCGGGCAATGCGCGGAGGCCTATGCCGCCATACAAACAAGAACAGCTTCCGTTGGAGCTTGCAGAGAACAGTTTGGGGGACCTTAATAGGTAGGACTTGGAAAAGGTACAGCAATTGAGGTAAAATCATCATCTTGATTGTCGCTATCCGGCCCAGCCAAGATATTCCCCTCCCGGTTCCAGCGCTCCAAAGCACGGCTTAACCGTTGCAACAACTCAGGATAGTTTGCCCCATATAATTGATCCAAATGGCATGTAAGATACACCCCTAAATATTTGATCTTACTAGCCGCCCAACGAAAGGGAAAACACTCCTGTAGATGCGCAGTTAAGGCTCCAGACAAGTTAACACTCAGTGCTTCAGTTTTGTCCCAGTTGATCTTAAACCCAGCGACCGCCCCAAAGCGTTTCAACTCGAGCATATAAGTGGGCAAGACTAGCAACGGCCGTGTAATAAATAACAAGAGATCATCCGCGAACATCTCCAGTTTATGCACTGTCGATCCGACTGTTAAGCCCAGTGCATCCACATTTTGCCGGAGATGTTGAGCCAAAGGCTCCATCGTTAATGCAAAGAGCAAAGGAGAAAGGGGGCACCCCTGCCGCGTACCCCTCCCCAGGGAGAAAAACTCGGAATGCCTACCATTAATTTTTACTGTAGCGACCGGATGGGCGTATAACGCCCTTATCCAGGACATCATATTAGGACCAATCCCCACTGCGCCCAATACCTCAAACATGAACCCCCATTCTACTCTATCAAATGCTTTTTCAGCATCTACTGCCAAGATAAGAAGTTCCTGTTGCTGATGTTGGGCCGCCCACATCACCTGAAGGGCTCTTCGGATGTTATCTCCCGTGTTCCGGCCCTGGATAAAACCCGTCTGATCCGAATGAATAAGGGAGGGCAGTATGCGCCCCAAGCGATTAGCCAAAATCTTCGCCAAGATTTTCCCATCGGTGTTCAAAAGAGAGATGGGGCGATAAGAACCACAAATGGTAGGATCCCGGCCGGGCTTTGGTAACACCGTGATTCCCGCCTGGCTCATGGAAGGAGGCAATAGCTGTCCCTGTAGAACCGCATTAAATAACCGTTGCAACAATGGAGCTAATGTTTTCTGGAATTTCTTGTAAAACACCGTTGGAAAGCCATCTAAGCCCGGGGATTTATTCAGAGGTAAACCCTTGATCACCTGAAAAATTTCCTCCAAAGTAATCTCATGATTCAAAAGCTCGCGATCCGAATCGGAGATGACGGGGAGACCACCCCCATCCTGAACATATTTGTGCACCGCCGTTGGGGCCCCTACCATCTCGCTGGTATATAAGGTCTCATAATATTGTCGAAATTGCTCCCGAATGTCCTTAGCACGGAAAACAAGCCGATCTCCCGGCCCCTTGACCTTCAAAATGGTTGAATGCCGATCCCTATCCTGCAACTTCTTCGCCAAGAGACGGCCCGCTTTATTATGAAATTCATAATATGACTGATTAATACGACGAAGTTGGAAATTGATCGTCTCCATCTGCAAGGAGGTTAAGTCTGCTCGGGCCTGTGCCAGTTGCGCTTCTATACGAACTTCCCCCCCCCCCCTTTTATGTCGTTGCTCCAACTCGGCAACCCTGTGAAGCAACTGAGCCACTTTTTCCCCCCTAGCCTTCTTCTTACGAGCAGCACCCTGTATCAACACCCCACGTATAACCGCCTTCAAGGCATCCCACTGGATCCCCAAGGAAACATCCCCCGTGTCATTCACTGTGCAATAATGCTTGATTTCATCTATGACACTAGCTATCACTGCAGGATCCTGCAAAAGACTTTCGTTAAGGCGCCAGAAGGACCTGCCACTCACATCCCGCTCCCCGCCAAACTCCACCCAAATCGGGCTATGATCCGTCCATGTTATGGGTTCAATATCAGCTTTCAAAAGTTTGGGGAACCATGTAGCATCCCCAAGAAAAAAGTCTATTCTACTATAGCTATGGTGTACCTGGGAATAGTGCGTATAGTCACGCCCCTGCGGGTACATCTGTCGCCAGAGGTCCCCCAGCCCATAGCTCTGCATTAAACTCCTTAATTGAATACGCCCTTTAGTATCCCCTCTTGTACCCCCTAAAGTCCTATCCCTACTAGGGTTCAATACCTCATTAAAGTCCCCCCCCCCAGCAACAAGGCCCCATGCACTTTATCAGAAAGCCAACTGGACAGCGTGTTCCAGAATTCCGTATGTGGATCATTAGGACCATAAACATTTAGAAAAGTAACCTCCTGTCCCTGCAACACTCCCCAGATGAGCAAGACTCGTCCTTTAACGCCTTTACGCACCCCCCCCAACTGAAAGGAGACGTCCCTGTGCACCAAAATAGCCACTCCAGCCTTTTTATGAGAACCTTTCGCATTAAACCAAATGTCAATATATGCCCCATGGCGTAATAAATGCTCGTCTTTCGGCAATAGATGCGTTTCCTGCACAAAAATAACTTGCCAGCGATGTTGCGTAGCCTCCCGAAAGAAGGCTTTCCGCTTTTGGGGTGTATTGAGACCCCTAACATTGATAGAGCCCACCTTAAGACCCGCCATCAATGAGCGGCAACCACAAGATCTCGAACAACTCCAGTGTATAGACAAACTGAATCCCCCCCACCCACCCCTTAATGTCCCACCCACGCCCACCCCCCTCCCGTCCCCCCCCTACCCCCTGCTGTTGATCCCCCCAGCTCCCATCCCCCCCCCCCCCCCACCAAGCCTCTTACCACCACAGGCCCTATGCCTGTATCACCTCACCGGAGGAAGAAACGTACCTTCCGAGACTTAGTATGATGCCATAACCCAGAGTCCCCCCACCCCCCTGCCGTTAATCAGCATACAAATTACACAGCAGCTGTCCTTGCCCAAAGCCATTACCCGTTCCCCCCGCCCACCGTCAGGCCCCACCTGCTCAGAAAAGGTGAGAGAGAAAGAAACAAGGAAAGGTAAAAAACAGTGAAACAAACATAACTTCATAATCATGACTATTACAGGGCCTCACATCACAACTCCAAACCATGGGCCCCCCAGAACAACATAAGTAAATCAAGCAGAACCTAACACAATGATCCTCAAACATCAGCAAAACAGTGGAGGCCAGGTACCGATCGGGGAGACCAAGGGATGCCACTGAACAGGCCCCCCTCCTCCCCTCTCGGCCCAGGCCCTTGCCAAACGCCCATGTCGGAGCAGTCCCTGTATGCCGTTCATCAGCAGGGCGTTGCCAATCAAACAAGTCCAGGGGAGACGCACAGTGCAAAGTATAGGCCAAAGTCAAATTTCCTGATTCACCGCCCTGCCTGAGCCCGAAGGTGCTCCCCAAAGGTATACTCCACCTCGTTGCCACCAAAGTTCACTACTCCACTGCGGCGTCAGGCTGTGTCAAAGGCCCGCCCGGCTCTAAGGCCCCAGTGGGGAGGGCTTCTCCGGATGTCCGATGAAGGCGATGGCCCTTTGTAGGGATCCGCTGCCACCTCAACTTTTCCAGTATAAGGGACTGTTCCCGAGTCTGATCAGGCACCCCGGGGGCCGTACGGATCTTGGGCAAGTTCGGGGCCTTAACCTCATCCAGGCACCGCCATGCCTCAGAGAGAGATCTAACGCGATGGGTCACCCCTCCGGCCTCGAACTGAATACCAAAGGGAAAAAGCCATTTATATTTAATTTTTTCGCACCGCAGGTATTCCGTAACCGGTCGCATCTGCTTACGGCGTTGAAAAGTCTGAGGTGCTAAGTCCTGGAAAACCTCGATCTCAGAGCCCTGCCAGTGCAGTTTGCCCTTCTGAGCTGCCGCTCTCATAATCTCCTCTTTCTGCGGGAAGCTAGTTAGGCAGGCGATAAGGTCCCGTGGCCGGTTCCCCGGAGGAGATCTAAGTGCTCTATGCGCCCGTTCAATACTGATTCCAGTTTTAAGGCCCGACATCTCCTGAGCCTCTCCATTCAGCAGGGCCTTACAGATTTCACGCACCACACTAACCGCTTGTTTATAACGATCCTCCTCAGGGACCCCCCGAATGCGGATATTGCAGCATCTAGACCTATTTTCAAGGTCTTCAATTTTCCTCCGCAATTCCTCCGTGTCTTCCTGCCAGCGGCTGGTCATGGAACGCACCGTCTGGGCTGCGGCGGCCATTTCGTCCACGTGGTCCTCAAGGACCTCCACGCGGTGTCCCATCTCCTGTAAGTCCTGTCGAAATTCTGCGAAGAGGTCTTTCACTTCGCGCTTGACCCCCAAAACTTCGGCTTTAATTTCATGGCACCAGCGCCGAAGATCCCCTTTAGCGCAGACCTCGTCGGCATTTTCAAGCTCGTCCTCGGTTTCAGTTTCATCTTTCTCGGCCCGCTCCTTTTGGGAACGGAGGGGAGCATAGCTAGAACGGAACTTATCTAGCTTTTTTTTGGTCGACATCATGTACCCCGACTCGTCAGCTGCCAAGTATGCACTTTCCCGGGGGTGGGGGGGCCCAATGCGAAAGATATAGAATATAGAAGGGTTGCACTGGATTAGGAATCAGAGTAACTCTTCTGGATCTGCTCTAGCCTTGGAAGGAGAGAGGATGATCTGGAGCAGACAACAGCAGGTCCACAGTTCTGTGCTTCTGGTACTCGGGACTCATCTGCTAGCAGAAAATGGGGAAGGCTGGGGGGGGGGGGTGGTGATCAATGAGGAGGTGATGAACATCTGGGTGGTGTGTGAAAGGATAACTGTTTGGGGGGGAGGGAGGACAGGAAGACAGAAAAAAAAAAAAAAAAAAAAAAGAGCATGGAAAGTGTAGGACAGCCACCCACCTGTGTTTGGGAGAGACACAACAATGGTGTTCTCTCTCTCTCTCTTCTACTGATGTTCTTCCCATGAAATGGCGAGAGGAGGTACCTGCTGTTAGACTGCTCTCTTATGCAGCTTGCTGGTGAGAAGGGGGGCAGTAAGAAGGAAGATCCGTCATGACTGAACTATGCAGCCATTTGCAAAGGCGAGACTACTGTAGGGATAGACAGATTCTCTAGCCGTTTCCCCCCCCCCCCCCCAATCCTGAAGTCACCCCGATTCACTTGCTACTGTATGAATAATAATAAGAAATTAGTTCTTACCTGCTAATTATCTTTCCTGGAGCTTTCTCCGGGCCAGTCCAGGGACAGGTAGGGTTGTCAATCTTCTATAGCTACTGAGGACTGATCTGACGTTTTGAGAGGTGAAGCCACTCCCCCAGAGGGTTACCCAGCAGTCTACACGTGACAAAGCACTACAAAAAAGAAGAACTGAAAGAAACAGATAACCCTTGAAAAATACTGATAACTTTCTATAGTCCTTGAACAAAGGAGAAGCCATGAAAGAAGGCGTCCAAAATGGAACCAGCAATAACGTCTACAAATTTGGTTTATTTGTTTTTTTTTTTTTGTTGTTTTTTTTTAATAATTACATAAATTACAGGAGAATAGAATCTCCCACTCTTTCCCCGCGAAATCGGAAAGCCCCAAGGAATACCTCTGACCGAAAAATATCTCTTAAGCCAATAGAGGTGGGGCCCTGGACTGGCCCGGAGAAAGCTCCAGGAAAGATAATTAGCAGGTAAGAACTAATTTCTTATTCCTATTCGCTTCTCCGGGCCAGTCCAGGGACAGGTAGGGCAGTACCAAAGCAGTACCTAATGATGGGAGGGACCCGCAAGACCTGCGACAATAGCCGCAGACCCCACTTTCGCATCGTCACGGGCTTGAAGATCTAAGCGGTAATGCTTAGTAAAAGAATGCAAGGACGACCACGTAGCCGCTCGGCAGATATCAACAGGCGGAACCAATGCAAACTCCGCCCAGGAAGTGGCGAGAGCCCGAGTCGAGTGAGCCCGTAAGCCCAGCGGCGGAGAAATTCCTTTAGCCGTGTATGCCGCAACAATAGCACTGCGAACCCACCGCGCTATGGTGGATTTGGAGGCTGGTTGACCCTTCCGAGATCCGGCGTACTGCACAAATAGCCGATCCGTCTTCCGAAAAGTCTCTGAAACCCGAAGATACGTCCGCAAAACTCGCGCAAGATCTAATCGCTTGAGCGCCCGATCCATGGGCGAACCGGACGACTCCGTAAAGACGGGCAAAACCACCGTTTGATTAACATGGAAAACGGAGACAATCTTAGGCAAATAGGACGGCACTGTCCGGAGAAGCACCCGTTCTGGCAAAAACTGAAGATAAGGTTCCCTGCACGACAAGGCCTGCAGATCGGAAATCCGGCGAGCGGAACACAAAGCGACCAGAAAAGCCGTTTTCCAAGAACACTCGCGGATCTCACGAAAACTTTGAGATGCCAGAGAAGAATGCGAAAAGGCCTCCAACACCACATTCAAATCCCAAGGTGGAACTAAGGGACGCAGTGGCGGACGGAGAAGCCGCGTTGCCCGAAGAAATCGTTGGACATCCGGAAGCGCCGAAAGACGCCGACGGCAAACGTACCCCCGAAAACAGGCAAGCGCCGCCACCTGCACCTTAAGGGTACTGAGAGCCAGACCCTTGTCGAAGCCATCTTGCAGAAAAAGGAGAAGCTGAGGCAAGGTAGACGACATTGGAAAAATATGACGTTGAGCGCACCACATCTCAAACAGACGCCACACCCGAACATAGGCCAGAGAAGTTGCTTGCCTTTTTGAGTGCAGCAACGTGGCAATAACTGAATCAGCATAACCTCGCCGCTTCAACCGAGACCTCTCAAGAGCCAAGCTGTAAGCAAGAAGCGATCCACTTTTGGCATGAGAATCGGCCCTTGATGCAACAAAGTGATCCGAGCCGGAAGGGCCCAAAATAGTTCGAGCATGCTATCTAGCTAATAGATTATATACTCCATGTAAATAGTTCTCCCATGTTATCCAAGTTGATACTCCTGTTATATGTAATACCAAACAGCCTGTTGTTCTGGTTCCTTTCTGTTATTTGTAAACCGCGCTGATGTCAAAGAGTGCGGTATATAAGAAGTTGAAATAAATAAAATAAATAAATAAAATAAATAAGGCGGAGCTATGAGTAGCCGAACGAGATCGGCATACCAGGGACGACGAGGCCAATCCGGCGCTATGAGAATCACCCGCCCCGGGTGACGTGCAATCCGCTGAATGACTCGACTCAACATTGGCCAGGGAGGAAAAACATACAAGAGGGAGTCTGGCGGCCATGGTTGCACGAGAGCATCGAGACCTTCCGACATGCGCTCTCGGCGTCTGCTGAAAAATCTGCCCACTTTGGCATTCGCAAACGTCGCCATCAAGTCCATCACTGGAGAACCCCACCGGAGCGTCAGATCGTGATAAACGGCCGCGTTCAGTTCCCATTCCCCGGGATCTAGCACATTTCGGCTGAGATAATCGGCCTGGACATTGTCCTTGCCAGCCACATGCGCCGCCGAGATAGTTGCAAGATGGGACTCTGCCCACTCCATCAGCTCCAGACATTCGGTCAGAAGGGCGGGAGACTTGGTACCCCCTTACCGATTGATGTAAGCGACAGTCACCGCATTGTCCGAGAAAATTTTTACTGCCTTGCCCCTGAGCCACGGTTCGAAGCGAAGCAAGGCTAGACGAGCCGCCCGTAGCTCGAGACGGTTGATCGACCATGAACTCTCCTCTGGAGACCATGCCCCCTGAGCGACCTGATCTAGACAGTGTGCTCCCCAGCCGGAGAGACTGGCATCGGTGGTAACCAGGATCCAGGAGGGTTCCTCCAATGGAACCCCTGCCGTAAGATGTTCGGGAAGCAACCACCACTGAAGACTGCGCCAGACGGGATCTGGACAGGGAAGGCGCTGCCCCAGCGGGTGAAGCTGCGGCGACCACCGAGAAAGGAGCGCCTGCTGCAATGGGCGCATGTGTGCTCTGGCCCAGGGCACCAGATCTAGAGCAGCTGCCATGGAACCCAAGACCTGTAAATAGGTCCACGCTGACGGATCTTGAAGAGACAGGAAGGTCTGAATTTGTCGCAAAAGCTTTTGCACCCGCACACTGGGCAACGAAACGTGCCCCCGCTCCGTGTCGAAGCAGGCTCCGAGATAAGTCAACTGCTGTTGCGGGATCAATTGGCTCTTGGTGTGATTGATCACCCACCCGAGCTGCTCGAGAAGCTGGACTACTCGCGCCGTCGCCATCAGAGACGCTTCCCGAGAATCCGCTCGGATCAACCAATCGTCGAGATATGGATGTACTCGAATACCTTCCTTCCGAAGCGCCGCTGCTACGACCACCATCAGCTTTGTGAAGACACGCGGAGCCGTCGCTAGCCCGAACGGCAAGGCGCGAAATTGGAAATGTCCCATGGGAAGCGCGAAACGTAAATAGCGCTGATGAGACCGTCTGATGGGAATATGAAGATACGCCTCTGTGAGATCTATGGAAGAAAGAAATTCTCCCGGTTGCACCGCCCGAAGCACTGTACGCAGTGTTTCCATGCGAAAGTGTGGAACCCGCAAAGTACGGTTTACACCTTTGAGATCTAGAACGGGACGAAAAGAATCTTCGTTCTTTGGAACCACAAAATAGATCGAGTATCGACCGCAGCCGCACTGGTCCAACGGCACTGGAACAATCGCCTGCAGCTGTAACAGACGCCCGAGCGTGACGGAAATGGCGTGCATCTTCTTTCCGAGCGCACAAGGAGAGAGTATGAATGCGGGTTGCAACGGGCAAGCGAAGTCCAAAGCATAACCTCTCTGAATGACGTCGAGGACCCACTTGTCCGAAGTAATTGCGGTCCAAGCCGCCAGAAACCCCTGTAAGCGGCCGCCTACAGGAACTAACGGCTGGACCTGCTGACCTTCACTGCGATTTCTTAACGGACGGTTGGGAGGCCGCCCCGTAAGATCGGCCGAAACTTCTGGCTCCGCGAAAGGACGAACCACGAAAACTTGAGCGCCCCCGTGAATAAGGCGCAAAGCGGGCACCACGAAATCTGCGGGATTCCCGGGAAGAGCCTCGCCCCGCTCCCACAGCCCGGAGCGGCTTAGGCCGATCCTCCGGCAAACGCCCGCCCTTGGAGTCTCCCAAATCCTTCACAATCTTCTCTAAGGCCTCGCCAAAAAGTAACCCACCCCTAAAAGGCAGTTTACTAAGGCGAACCTTCGAGGAGACATCCGCAGACCAGTTACGTAACCACAGGAAACGCCTAGCCGCCACCATAGAGGCCATGGTCTTGGCCGAAATGCGAACCAAATCATAAAATGCATCCGCCGCATAAGCTGCCGCCGATTCCAACTTCGCGGAATCCGGAACCTCCGAAGCGGGATCTCCCGCTGCGTCCCCCTGCAGCCAGCGAATAGAGGCCCTAGAAACATAGGCCCCACAAACCGCTGCCTGTAAAGCCAATGCACTAGCCTCAAAGGCTTGCTTGAGAAGCACCTCCAATTTCCTATCCTGCAGATCTTTAAGCGCTGCTGCGCCCTCCACAGGGATGGTAGTCTTTTTAGTGACTGCCGACACTAAAGCATCCACTTTAGGCATACGGAATAAGTCCCGGTCTGCTTGCGGAAGGGGGTACAAACGAGACAGAGCGCGCCCCCCTCTTAGAGTAGCTTCAGGACACTCCCATTCGGAGTCAATCATCTGCCGAATGACGCGATGCAAGGGAAAACAGCGCTGCTGAGACTTAAAACCTTGCAATAAAGGATCCTCTAACGGTTCCTGAGAGGAGGAAGGAGGAATTAGATGTAGGGCCGCTAAAGATTGTGCAATAAGCGCAGCGAGCTCCTCCTTACGGAAAACCCTAAATAGATTTGGATCTTCCCCCGGAGCTATTTCGCCCTCCTCCAACTCCTCAGGATCTTGATCTAAAGAGAGATCTACACCCTCATCTGAGACAGATTGACCTGTCAGCAGAGATTCCTGTGTTATAAAAGAGCCCAAAGGATCTGCCAGACCCTCTTTAGGCTTAGAGGGGCCTTCCCCAGGATCCTCTGCACCCTGTATCTTATTGGGAACCATCGCAGGAGGGGAACCCCTTGTCGCATGGTCTGGCTGAGCCGACCTAAGCAGGAATGCTTTATGCAAAGCCAGAATGAACTCCGGCGAAAAAAACGAAGAAACATCCTCTGGAGCCCTTACAGAGACATCTGCAGGCAGAGAAACTGGCAGAGGCTCTTTAGAGGACTTTGTCTTTCTTTTGTGCGGTCGGGACTGCTCTGTCTGCGAGCTGACAGGCACCGGCAAAATGGCCGATTTTCCCGCCTTCTCCGCTGGCAACGAAGAGCTCTCTAAAACCTGCTCCATCTTGTCAGCCATTCAAACACACGTGGAGAGCACTGAAAAAAAAGAAAGACTCCCGCCGAGAAGGAAGGACAGCTCAAAGAAACCCCGCCCGAGGCACCGGAAGACAGAGCCGACAGAAGCGCCGAAATGAAGTAACAACTCACCGCCCTGAGGTAAATGAGACAGGAAGCCGGCAGACCCGCAGCCAGCGGGAAAGGGCAGACTCACTGTATATTCTTCGGCAGAGGCACTAACTGGGGCTCCCAGAAATCTTTCCTCTGCCGACGGAGACGGAGCCGGTGAAGTGAGACAGGCTCTGCCTCTCACCGGTATGAAAACTCACTCGACGTCTCCCGCGCTGTTAAAGGCACAGCGCTACCAATTTACACCCAAGGACTTTAGAAATATATCAGCCCTGCTAGAGCCAATATAAAGTAAGAAAACAATAAAAGAACAAACAGCAATTAGCAAACTGAGGGAGAAGCAGAGAATCGATCCTCTGTAGCTGCTGAGGACTGATAGACCGCTGGGTAACCCTCTGGGGGAGTGGCTTCACCTCTCAAAACGTCAGATCAGTCCTCAGTAGCTATAGAAGATTGACAACCCTACCTGTCCCTGGACTGGCCCGGAGAAGCGAATAGGAAACACCTTTCTTTCTAGGGAAAAATATTGGCAATTGACAGGAAAAATAGGTAGATCAGAATCCTCAAAATCATGACATATTCTTTACATACACATGTACACCAAACAAAGCTCAATACCATGACATCTTTTCAGTCTTTTGAGTCATCTCGCCTCGCATCAAGTTTAATTTTTGTACATGGCGTCTGCAGTCTGCTCCAGAGCCCTGTCCATAAGACTGAGAAACAAAAAGAAAAATAGGAAGCAATATCAGTCTGTTACATGCATTCATATTTATGCACTTGTGTGAAATGGACCAAATGCAACCACAATGGAAGTTTGATGCCTTATATGGTCAGCAGTTGTGAGCATCTGCAAGTTCTGACAAACAAGAATATTTCTTCCATCCAAGCAGAACCTAAAAACAAACAAACCCTAAACAAACGATTGTTTCCTTTTGTTTCCTGTTTTTGTGTCTGCTGTTTTGGCTAAAGTGGCTATAATTGTGGTCTTATTTTATTTTTGTTAATTCCTTAAGAGTTACTAAACAAACTATATACATGGTGCCTGCAATCACAGAGGGGTTTATATACTTAAAGGACATTAAATGGTAACACTAATATTCAAACTATAGAAAAACTCCAAGTCCTTTCCTTTTTTTTTCCTTTTAATAGGATTCAATAGGTAGTACTTAAAGGAACATTATGTTCAATAGGAATTTTCCAGTGCCATGAAGATGACAGGAGGTACCAGTAGATAAGGCAGCTGCTTTCTAACACACCCAATCGGTTGGGATTCATTTTTGGGAATAAAAACCTCAAACAAATAAATGGCCACTTTATTTTGCCATGTTGAAACCCCTCGCCACCTCCCTCCAAAAATATATGATCATCTGAGTTCAGGGTTATGTGGCAATCTAATCAGTTTAAAATTATTATGTAATCGTCCAGTTCTCACCTTCAAAAAAGATTGCTTTTCTCCACATAATTTGCAGATCCATACTTTGCTCTTTTTTATCTACAAAATAAAAAACATAAAATAATTCTGTATCTATATTTTTCCACAAAACAAAATATAAAATATTCTCACTGCATCAATGATCACAATACTAAAAGCAGTGTTCTCCCCAAGACCTTTTGAATGGATGTACACCAATTGCCTGATTTTACTGACTACCTAATTACTTGTAATCAGATTTATTGACATAGCAAAATAATTAGCAGGAATGGAAAAATGATTTAAGTGATGTTGTAATTAATACATAACAGATAACAGCAGACGTAAATATAATATGAATGAATTAGACACGTATTTGAAATAATTTCAAACACATCATATATGGATCTTTCTGAATGACAACTAGTTACGTTGTCTGCTGCTGGCCAGCTTATAGTGTGGCTCACCTGGCAGGCAAACATTTCTGAGCAGAACACTAAAGTGAATGTCAAAACAGTGGGGTTGCTTACCTGTAAAGGGGGTTCTCCTTAGAAAAATGTAATTAGGCTCACCTGCTAATTGTCTTTCCTTGAGAACCTCCAGTCCAGTCCCAATTTGTGGGTTTTCATGCCTTACCAGCAGCTTGGAGACTGAGCATGTCAAATTCATGACAGCAGCAGATATAGGCAGCTTGCACCACCTACCAGCTCCAGTATCCTATTGATAAAGCAGACTCACGCAAGTAACAATTTAGGAGAGCATTGCCAACAAACAGTAAAAGAACAAAACAATAACTCTCCTCACTTAGGCAAACAGAACATCTCCCCAAACTAAGGAAAGAGGCTTACCTTAAGGCTCAGGAGCTGAGATGGACACGATCACTCACTTCCTCAGATGCGTCCCCAGAGAGGAACCAGTCTCTATCCTTTGCCTATATTTGGCTTCAAATTTTCTTTTTTTTTTTTTTGTTGATATGCCTGTATGGTAAACCAATGGATAGCTGTATCCTGACCCAGATCTCCAAAACAAGATAGAATTCTTCAGGTCCGGGATCGCCAACAGATTGCAAACACCAGATACAGGGAGGGGGTCTGGGACTGGAATGGAGGTTCTCAAGGAAAGACAATAGCAGGTAAACCTAATTCATCCCCCTTATTGTCACGGCAGTCCAGTCCAGTTCCAACTTGTGGGATGAACCATAGCAGTACTAACCTCGAGAGGGACCCGCAAGCCCAGCCTGTAAAACCGCCGAACCAAACCTCGCGTCCCCCACCACTTGCTCATTCAATCATTAATGCTTCACAAAAGGTGTGAAAGGACAACCAAGTCACCATCCTGCACATATCTCCTGGCAGAATCAAACTCTATGCAGCTTGGGTCCACGTTGAATGTGCTTGTTACCCTGCAGGTACCGTGCGCTGCAGCTGCAAATAAGCCGAGGAGTTGGCCTCCCACACCCACCAGGAAATGGTGGCCTTCGCAGCTGCCTCTTCCTTGCATGGGCCACCAAAAAGAACAAAGACAGCCCGACTTCTGAAAAGGCTCAGTGCTTCGCAAATAGTGCCGCAACACCTGACACACATCCAGGCAACGAAGGAGGGAGTCCTCCGACAAACTGCCTCTCTTCAAGAACACCGGGAGCGTAACCGACTGATTTACATGCAATGCTGAGAGCACCATGGGCAGGAAGGACGGTACCAGACACAGGCTTACAGTTCCAAAATTCTCTGCGTCGAACAAATCGCCACTTGGAAGACCAACTTCAACATCAGATCCTTGAGAGTACACGCAGACAACGGCTCGAATGGTGCCTCCGTCAAAACAGACACCAAATAGAGGTCCCAAGACAGAACCACGAAGCGCACTGGGAGTGAGGGGGGTGTTGTCGCACCTGTTTCACCATCCACAGAAAACACACCACATCCGGATGCACCACAAGCCAGACATCCTGCATCCAGCTATGGTATCAGGCCATGGTTACTACCTTCACACGGAGGGAACCACACGCCAGGCCCTTCTCCAAACCCGCCTGGAGAAACGTGAGGACCTCTGGCACAGAGGAAGTTGCCAAGGGATGAGAGTCGCTCTGCTCACACCAGACCTCAAAGACTCTCCAAATCCAGACACCAGACAGCATAGTGGAGCGCCTTAGAGTTTTCAGCAATGTCACAATCACCTGAGAGGAATAACACGCGGCAGCAGCTTGAACATTGCCCAACCAGCATCAGGATATGGAGAAGGAAGAAGAGCGCCTCCCTCCCTCCCCCACCAAAAGGCCAATTGGGCCCCTTCTGTACACAGCAAGATCTATTTAAAAGGAAAGCCTCCAGGCAGCCCAAGAAAACATGTGGCAGCAGCTTGAACATTGCCTGCCTGTGTGGCCCTTAGGAGTGGCCCTAATATTATCTGAGAGACTTTGCAGAATCATCCCCCACTGGACACAACAAGCAGTTACTATTAGATGCTAAATACTATTATAATCAGTTACAGCCCTTTACATAAATATCAATTATCGTTTGGTTCTTTAATTAGACCTACGTTGTGATTCTGAGTTTGAATGCTATTTCATACTAAGTGGCAACTATTTTAGAACTGCATAGCATAGACCTTGACTGTGTTTTCACCAAAAGATATTTTGTATAACTGCATATGATAAAGCTATCTCACAATGGAGTTCAGTAAAGCTTTGCTATATACAATCTACATCCTAATTTTATCCTCTGCAATATCCCACACCCTTCCCCTACAGGCTGAAGCTAACCATCATTTCCACATCCCTATAATTCAAAATCGTCCTAAACACAACTTAACCTACCACCTCTATAGAAACACAAATAGCAAGGGATACTACATAGGCCATAATAAACCCCAAAGACTAAAATATAATCAATCCACAAAACCTAAATTTGGTCCAAAGGACCTCAGATTTACTAATTCCAGTAAAATTCATTCTTATAAATACTAGATCCATTAGAAATAAAATACCAGTTATTATCGACCTGTTTATAGATGAAAGCTTGGACGGATTATGTGTCACAGAAACCTGGCTGTCTGACACAGATAGCATATCGCTAAACCAATTAAATATCAATGGATATAACCTATTCAATTGCCCCAGAGATTCGAAAAGAAGAGGTGGCATCCTCATACTAAGTAAATGAACTAAAAACCTCTCCCAGCATACGCAGTACTATAGATGGTATGGACATAATCAAAACTGAAAATAAAAATCTGTCTATCTGCCACCTATATAGGCCACCCACAACTAATAACGTCAGTCTTACATCCACCCCGGAATCAGCATGTTCTACATCATTAAAGAAACCTCACATCTTCTTAGGTGATTTTAACTTACCATCTCTCCACAACACACAATCCACACTATTCCTCAACTCAATGGCGGACATGGGATTTCAGCAGATAATGAATATGCCCACTCACACTAAAGGCAATACATTAGACCTAGTATTTCTCTTGAAGATATCTATAAATCACATACTGTACTCACCCCATCAAGTCCCCTGGTCCGACCATTATATAATAAAACTCACCCTACCAATGCTTCCCCCCTCTCCTCAACTATATAATACAACACCTCAGAAAAAACGATTTGGTCACTTTAATTAGGAAACCTTCCTGAAAGGCATACTACCTCAATTAAACAACCCATCAACTTAATGACACCCCATATAAATGGAATACGACAATTGCTAACTCTGCATCACCCCCAAATTCACAAGTAAGAGCTACTCCCAAGTCCTCTAAGAGATGGTACACCCAAGAGCTAGCAAAATCAAAAAAATAATTAAGGAAATAAACACAAAATGTAGAACATTTAAATTTCCACATGACAAACTACTCTACATGACATCCCTTCATAATTATAAAGAAGCAATCAACAGCAAAAAAAAAGACTACCACACTAAAATCCTCACTAAATCACTTAAACACCTGAAAGAACTCTTTGAAATCATTAAATCCCTAACCCAAACACCAAATAATGAAGTAAACAATACTAGCATCAAGCCTCAAATCCTTGCTGATCACTAAGCGGATAAACAAAAAAGAATAAACCCTGAGGTCATCACCTACAATCCTAAGTCTTCTTCAACCCCTGACACATGGCACATCTTTCAACTAAGTGACCAAAAATAACTGTTGAATACAATCACCAAAATTAACACCACCATCTCCCCACTAGACCCATGTTCAGTAAGCTGGATTAAGGCAGCAAAAACTGAACTAGCTTCTTACCTACTTTCCATAGTCAACCAATCCCTTAACCAAGAATACATGCCACATGATCTCAAACACACCACGATTCAACCAATCCTAAAAAATAAGTCTCTGGACAAGGGAAACCTGAGCTCATACAGACCCATAGTTAGTCTACTCTTTGTATCTAAAGTAATTGAGAAAATTGTCCAAACTCAATTACAAGATGTCATAGACCTAAACGCACCATTAGATGAACAATATTGTTTCTGTCCTTTCCATGGTGTGGCGACACTGATACTAGCCCTCTTTGATAAATTCAAACGTGGCATAGGTGATGCTAAACAGACATTCATCCTCGTATTCTTAGACATCGCCTCCAAGTTTGACAATGTTAACCACAACAACTTATTGACAAGACTAGACCAAATTGGAATAAAGGGAACTATTATTCAATGGTTTATGTCTTACATCTCCGACCGCACCCAACAAGTACAAATGGGCCAAGAGACATCTACAACCTTCAAACAGGAGCAGGGAAAACTGCAGGGATCTACACTCTCAGAGCTCCTATTCAATCTATATCTCCAACCGATCTGCAATATATTCAGAAAATTCAAAGTAGGGTATCATATCTATGTAGATGATTTCATGCTGTACCTCCCCATAGATATTACAAAGCCCACCCAATACATAATGCCAACATGCATTAAAGAAGCAAAGAATTGGCTAAAAACATATAACCTACAGATTAACTTTAATAAAACTGAAGTACTATACATCACTAGGAACCAGAACTTTACCCCCCACTCTCGACACTCCCCTTTCATGACACTGTGCTACCAGTGAAAAAGGAAGTAAAATACCTAGGGGTTACCCTTGATCAATCCCTCAGCATGGCATCACACACAAAACTGATCACTAGATCTATATTTTTCAAAATTAATGATCATACAGCATTTAAAACCACTGCTTGATAACTATGATTTCAGATCTGTGGTACAAGCACTAATCACCCCACACTTTGACTTCTGTAATAGTATATTACACGGAGTACTCAAGAAGACTATTGATCAACTTCAAATTGCCCAGAATGTTATTGCCCGAATCATTTGTAAGACCCACTTGACAGACCACATCACTTGTTACCAATTACAAGCAGAATAAAATATAGAACATTAATGATTACGTTCAAACTAATGAATAACATTGCACCAACATTTCTATCATCACTAATTAACACTGACAGACACAAAAATCAAAAGAGGGATGCTCACAGAACACTATCCTAGTCCCATCTGACTTCCGCAAAACAAAACAAGCCACAAGTAATAGAGCGTTCTCATTTGTCACTCCTATACTCTGGAATGCCATACCAGACACATTGAGATCTATCAAAGACCTCCAATTGTTCCAAAAGGAAATTAAAACATATATATTCATCGAACACTACGCTAGCAACTACGGCATAACATATACACAGCCTAAAGCCACACACCTAGATGTCTACCAACATCACAGATACCAGGTGAATCATCTAACAACTCTTGAACTCTTACAACTTTATGTTATTTATTTATTTTTTATTTTTATTTATTTACATTCTCTTATATACCGCGCTATTCTGCATCAGTGCGGTTTACATTGAACAAACTGAAATTACATTGAACAGGGCATTATAACTTGGAGATAACTATTTTACAGGGAACATGGGCTATGGAGGGTTAAGTGGCTTGCCCAAGACCACAAGGAGCACCTGTGGGACTAGAAACCCCAGTCCTTCCGGCCCAAGGTTGCTGTCCTCTAGTGGGATTTGAACCCCCGACCTTCCGGCCTGAAGTACCTTGCCCCAACCACTAGGGCACTCCTCCACTCCAATATGTAAAAACCTGTAAATAGTTATTATATTTTATGTTCCCATCTTGGACCTATGTTCTATGTAACTTGTTTGTTCCTTGCAAACAGCCCTTGATCTTGGAAAGGAGCGGTATAGAAAAGCTTTACAAATAAATAAAAACTGCACTTCCTTAACCAAGCCCTCACAAGAGCCAAGCCGTAAGTGAAAAACAATCCACCTGCGGCATCCAGGGAGGGCCCTGCACCAGATCGTTCCAAACCGGCAAATGCCAGGGTCTATCCACCGTCAGCTGTACTAGATCGGCATACCACAAGTGGCGAGGCCAGATGGGGGCAATCAGATGACCAACCCCAATATGCCTTGATCCTTTACACCACACGCCCGATGAGCGCCCATCGCAGAAAACACATACAGGAGTCCATCCGCGGGCCATGCTAGACCAATGCGTCAAGACCCTCGGACATTCACTCCCTTCTCCGGCTGAAAAACCAGCTCGCTTTGGCCGTCTCAAAGGTTGCCATAAGATCCATGACTGGAGGCTCCCAGTGCTGGACCACCTGCACAAACACCTCCGTATTGAGTGACCACTCTCCAGGATCCACCTGCATGCGGTTGAGATAGTCAGCCTCCACATTCGCTCTGCCAGCCACGTGGGCCGCTGAGTGTGCCTGCAGATTCATCTCTGTCCATTCCAGCAATGAGGCTCTCTCACTCTCCAGCAGGACACTGCTTGTGCTCCCTTGCCGATTGATGTATGCCACCACAGTAGTGTTGTCCGAGAACACTCGTAGTGCCTTCCCTTTCAGAATTCCATGGAAGGTCTGCAGTGCCAAGAACACCACTCGTATCTCGAACTGGTTGATGGACCTTTTGGCCTCCTCCAGGGCCCAGAACCCCTGTGCTATTGTCGGTCATCAGAGGTACCCAGTTGGGAGCCTCCAGGGGCATCACCACCAAGAGCGTGTCGCTGTGTAACCACCACCAGAGAGCCCGATGGACTGGTTCTGGGCAGGGCAAGTACCACTCCATCGGCTGAAGCTGTGATGACCACCTTCGCAGGAGTGCCCTCTGGACTAAGTTGATAGTAGCCGCCATTGAACCTAACACCTGAAGGTAATGCCACTGTGTCAGGGACTTCGTGAGAAACTCCTGGACTTGCTGCTGCAGCTTAAGCATGCGGTCCCGAGGCAAGAGCTGACTCTTGGACAAGTTGATGACCCAACCAAGGCTCTGGAGAAATACAACTATCCGAACTGTGGCCTGGGTGCTCTCGACCTGGGACTTCGCCCATATGGGCCAGTTGTCTAAACAGAGGTGCAATAAATGCCCTCCTGCCAAAAAGTGGCTGCAACCATCACCATGACCTTTGTGAAGGTGTGAGGAACGGTCGTAAGATCAAAGGGCAGCGCCTCAAACCGGAAATGCCCCATGGGCACTGCAAAGCGCAGAAACAGTCTGATCTGGGCAAATGGGAATGTGCAGATAGGCCTCCATGAAATCAAAACGAGGTCAAAAACTCACCCTCTCAGACAGCCATGATGACTGACTGGAGCATCTCCGTGGCGCTCAAAGATAGGTCGGAAAGAACCCTCCTTTTTTGGCACGACGAAATAAATGGAGTATCAACCCAATCCGCATTGGCATTGCGGCACCTCCTCCACAGCATGGAGCTGTCAAAGGTGCCTCAGTCTCCCTCACCGCCTTGGCCTTGCAAGGCACCCTGCGCGGGAAGATGACGGAGGCCACTACCAGCAGACTGGTGAACTCGAGAGCATAACCTTCCCTGATAACATCCAGCACTCACTGGTCGGACGTGACTTGGACCCAGATGGGATAAAACTCCCAAAGCTTCCCTTCTATGGGAACTACCTCTGCCGGGGCCCCCCTCACCTCATAGAAGTTTCTTTGCAGCAGAAGAGGTGGAGGAGATGAAATATAATCTTCACCAGCCCCTGCAAAATCCTCGAAAGGCCGATCCCCATAGCACAAAATGCACTGCGCGAAACTTGCAGAAGTCTCGAGGCGGCCCCTGCCCTGAAGTCACTGACCACACTGCCTTTGGCTTATCCTCAGGGAGCCAAACACCCTTAGACTCCCCCAAATCCTTTATCAATTTCTCCAACACCTCTCCAAACAAGAGCTTCCCCTTAAATGGGAGCCTGCTCAGTCAGGACTTAGAGGACACATCCACCGACCAGTTGCAAAGCCACAAGTAGCATCTAACAGAGACCACCGACGCCATATTTTTGGCCAGATCCCTGATAAGATCATAAAAAGCGTCTGCCAAATAAGTTGTCCTGGACATCAACTTAGCTGCCTCTGGAGGGGGTACCTCATCTCCAACCACCTCAAAAATGCCTTGGGCCCAGCACAAGCATGCTCAGGTTACAAAAGCGCCACAGATCAAGGCCTGCAGAAGCAGCGTATTGATATCAAAAGCCTACTTCAGCAGGGTGTGCAACTTTCTATCCTGCACGTGCTTGAGCGCAGTGCTACCCTCCACCAGAATGGTGGATCTCTTAATGACCGCTGAGACCACTGCGTCCACCTTAGGGGAGCAGAAGAGGTCCCTCTCCTGGCCTGAGAGTGGGTAAAGCCAAGCCATTGTCCATGTCCCCTTCAAAGTGGCCTTTGGGAGCTCCCATTCGTCCTGAATCATTTGCTTGATCACCTGATGAACCGAAACACTATCTGCTTCTTCTGAACAGCCTCGAACAAAGGGTCTTCCGGCAGATCCTCCTCCACTGACCAACCAGTGGGCATATTCAAAGTCTGTAAGGACTGGGAGATCAATGCCAACAGCTTCTCCCCTGGGGGATCTCTTCTTTTTTGAGCTCTGCCAACTCCATGCCAAAGCTGGCCCCTGCGTCCGGGTCCTCTTCCACCTCTGACTGGACCAACCTCTTCCCCTCCCAAGGATCCAAGCCCAAGCACCGGTGGCTGGCCGTAGGCTCTTTGCCCTATGTGAAGCTGAATCCACATCGGACAAGTCTTGCTTTTGAGCCCTCTCGCAGACCCCTTTGGGGATGTCTCCCCCCCCCCCCCCCGCAGGCAGAAGGCCTTGTGCATAATGAGGATAAATTCTGGGGGAAAAAAGCCCCTTGGAAATCCTCTGCAACTGACCCCTGCGATGTGAGGGCCATGATACTCTAATCTCCTTAACAGTGGCTGTTGGGTTGGCACGGCTCGAGTCCTCGGCCCCCTCAACACAGGCTGCTACTCCCACCTCATCCCCAGGCGAAGGTCGACCATTAGACATCCCAAAGAGAACCTCTGGATCCAAAGACCCTCATGAGAGCGTCTTTGACGATCTCTTCTCCCTAAGACCATCCTCCACAGAATAATTCTCAGCCTCATATCCACAGCAGAAGCCCTCTCTACAGACTGTACCCTTCCAGGATCCGCAGGCCAGGCAGGTGGCATTTTTTTTAAACTTTATTTTCAAAGGCACATCATTAACATGACAACGGTGTAATAATTCACAACATCTCTGACAATTTACTGCGGGTGGTGTCCCACCTGCCAACAGATATGTGACTATCATCAATAATGAAACAATATATTACCAGTAACTCTTAGGATGATCATTTCCATTTCAAATATTATCTTTATTATAGCCTCTTTTCACCCTCCACCTCTTGGCCTGTACCACTTTTTCATCTGAAAGGGTACCCCAACCATTCAATTCCCTCATTCTCCATCCATCTCTTCATACACACACTCCCATTCATTTTCCATCTACTTTCACTCCCTCATTCTCTTTAACCCTGCACCTTATTTGTGTGTCCTCACTCGTATCAACTTTTTCTTGCCCTCCCCCCCTTTCATGTCCCTCCTCATATTGTCTATCTAACTTCTGTATCTCAATTTGTTCCAAAACCACCTTCCATAGGATATAATAATCCCTTCACTCTCCCTTTGGATGTTGGAGGAGTGGCCTAGTGGTTGGGGCAAGGTACTTCAGGCCGGAAGGTCGGGGGTTCAAATCCTACTAGAGGACAGCAACCTTGGGCCGGAAGGACTGGGGTTTCTAGTCCCACAGGTGCTCCTTGTGGTCTTGGGCAAGCCACTTAACTATTTTACAGGGAACATGGGCTATGGAGGGTTATCTCCAAGTTATAATAAGAACATAAGAACATAAGAAATGCCATACTGGGTCAGACCGAGGTCCATCAAGCCCAGCATCCTGTTTCCAACAGTGGCCAATCTAGGTCATACGTACCTAGCAGTTTCACCAAAAGACACAGGTTCTGCAGTGCTTGTACTAGGCCAAGCATTGATATCCTGGGTCCCTTTTTAATAGTGGTTTATGGACCTTTCCTCCAGGAACTTGTCCAAACCTTTTTTAAACCCAGCTATACTAACAGCCCTTACTACATCCTCCGGTAACAGATTCCAGAGTTTGATTACACGTTGAGAGAAGAAATATTTTCTCCTATTTGTCTTAAATAGTTTACCCTGTAGCTTCATTACATGCCCCCTAGTCCTTCTATATTCTGATAGCGTAAACAATTTATCCACGTTTATCCGTTCCACTCCATTCATTAATTTATACACCTCTATCATATCTCCCCTCAGCCGCCTCTTTTCTAGGTTAAAGAGCCCTAACCTTTTTAGCCTCTCTTCATAGGAGTAGCCTTCCATCCCCTTCACCAATTTGGTGGCTCTTCTCTGTACTTTTTCTAATAACTCTATGTCCTTTTTAAGATACGGTGACCAGAATTGCACACAATATTCAAGGTGCGGTCGTACCATGGAGCGATACAGAGGCATTATAATATCCTTTGTTTTATTCTCCATCCCTTTCCTTATGATACCTAGCATTCTATTTGCTTTCTTGGCCGCCGCTGCACACTGGGCGGAGGGTTTTAACATGTTATCCACGATGACTCCTAAATCTTTTTCCTGGGTGGTGGTTTCTAATGTGGAGCCTTGCATCTTGTAACTATAGTGTGGGTTGTTCTTTCCTAGGTGCATAACTTTGCACTTGTCCACATTAAATTTCATCTGCCATTTGGATGCCCAGTCTTCCAATTTATCCAGATCCTCCTGCAGTTTTCCACAATCCTCTTGGGTTTTAACAACTTTAAACAGTTTTGTGTCATCTGCAAATTTGATTACCTCACTAGTTATTCCCTTTTCCAGGTCATTTATGAATATGTCAAAAAGTAGCGGACCCAGTACAGATCCCTGGGGTACTCCACTATTCACCTTTTTCCATTGGGAATATTGGCCATTTAGCCCTACCCTCTGCTTTCTATCTTTTAACCAGTTCCCGATCCACAATAGTACACTGCCTCCTATCCCATGACTTTTTAGCTTCGCCAAAAGTCTCTGATGGGGGACCTTGTCAAAAGCTTTCTGAAAGTCCAGATACACTATATCAACCGACTCACCTTTGTCTACCTGTTTATGCACACCTTCAAAAAAACAGATCAGATTAGTAAGACAAGATCTTCCTTGTCTAAAGCCATGTTGGCTGTCTCCCATTAGGCCATGACTATCTACATGCTGTGTAATTTTGTTCTTTATGATGGCTTCTACCATTTTCCCTGGTACTGACGTCAGGCTCACCGGTCTGTAATTTCCCGGGTCACCCCTGGAACCCTTTTTAAAAATTGGTGTTACGTTGGCGACCCTCCAATCTTCAGGTATTACAGATGATTTTAATGAAAGTTCACAGATTACCAATAACAGGTCTGCAATCTCATATTTCAGTTCTTTCAACACTCTGGGATGTATACCATCCGGTCCAGGTGATTTGCTACTATTCAGTTTATCAAATAGTTGTAATATATCTTCCCGGTGTAGCGATATTTCTCTCAATTCCTCTGCAGTATCACCTTTAAATACCACTTCAGTCTTGGGTAACACCCCTACATCTTCCTCAGTAAAGACCGAAGCAAAGAATTCATTCAGTCTCTCTGCTATAGCCTTGTCTCCTCTTATTGCACCTTTTACCCCTCTATCATCTAATGGTCCAATTGACTCTCTCACAGGCCTTTTGCTACGAATGTACTTGAAAAAGTCTTTATTTCGTGTTTTTGCTTCCGTAGCAAGTTTCTTCTCAAATTCCCGCTTTGCCTGCCTTATCAATGCTTTGCATTTAGCTTGCCAGTGCTTGTGCTGTTTCCAGTTTTCATCATTTGGCTCTTTTTTCCATTTTCTGAAGGTTGCTCTTTTGGCAGCAACAGCCTCTCTGACCTCACCTTTAAACCATGCTGGCAGTTTTTTGGACTTTCTTCCACTTTTCTTAATGCGTGGAATACAGCTGGTCTGGGCTTCGAGGATAGTATTTTTAAATAACACCCAAGCTTGCTGTAAGTCTTTAACCTTTGGAACCGCTCCTTTTAGTTTTTTCCGAACTATATTCCTCATTCTATCATAGTCACCCTTTTGAAAGTTAAAAGGTAGTACTGTGGATTCCTTTACTATCTGTCCTCCACTGATTAAATCAAACATGATCATACTATGATCACTATTGCCAAGTGGTCCCAACACCCTTATTTCTTGCACCAGATCTGGCGTTCCACTAAGGACTAGGTCCAGTATGGCTTCCCCTCTGGTCGGTTCATGAACCAGCTGCTCCAAGAAGCAGTCATTCAATGCCCTGTTCAATGTAATTTCAGTTTGTTCAATGTAAACCACACTGATGCAGAATAGCGCGGTATATAAGAGAATGTAAATAAAATAAAATAAATAAATAAAATATTCATATGTTTGCACTTCATACGTGGCTATATCTACGATTAGGCACCACCGAGTTGTAGTCGGGGTCTGCTCTTCCACCCACATGTTAAGTATAGCCTTCCTTGTTGCGAACAATCTTTTGTATAAAACTTTGCGCTGTGCCATGGAGAGTCTTACTATCCAGGTCTGCCATACTGCCCACGAGCAACATGCCATAATTCCACTCAATCTGGTGCCCCACATTCCCTGCTAATGTTGCCAACACTGACCCCCATAATTTCCGCAGATGCAAACACTCCAAGAAGGTGTGCACCAGTATTCCCTGCTTTGTTTTGCATTTCGCACATCTATCATCTTCCTACAGGTGCATTTTGACTCCTCATTCCTTGATTATATACATGTGGTGTATTATTCTATACTGGGTTTCCTGGTGTGCCACATTTGTTAGATAAGTGTATATATTCTTAAATAACTCATCAAGCTCCTCTTCAGAGATCTGCTGTGTAAGATCCGCAGCCCACCTCTCCGCCAGCCCTGTCACCCAAAGTCCCTTGCATTCCGCCCTACATTTTTGGTACCATCTCGCGACTGTGTTGAATTTTGGCTGTAGGGTTTAGAATTCTCACTGCAATGGGCCTGCTTCCAGAAACTCACGCATGTGTAGACAATAATGCATGACCTACCAATAAGAGAACGAATGTCCCCCTGGGACTGCCCATTTATCTTGTAGTTCCTCAAAGGAGTATCATTTCTATGTTCTGGCTTCATACAGACGAACTACCTCAGCATAAATCTCAAAAAAACTGAGGCAATGTTTGTAACAAGATCTTCTATGACTGAAAACACTTACCCGGAAACAATCACAATCAACAAAACTTCAATACCTGTCAGAAAACAGGTAAAATACTTAGGGGTAATAATAGACCACACCCTATCCATGCTGCCACACATAAAACAAACAGTAAAAACCATTTTCTACAAACTCAAAACTATTCAGCACCTAAGGCCACTCCTTGAAACACAAGACTTTAGATCCGTAGTAAGTACACTGATCACCCCTCACTTCGACTATTGCAATAGTCTCCTAATAGGCCTCCCTCAAAAAAGCACATACCTTCTACAAAGAGCACAAAACATCTGTGCAAAAGTAATTGCTAAAGCCCACCTAACAGACCACGTAACCCCAATACTGCTGGAACTCCACTGGCTTCCTATAAACAGCCGAATCAAATACAAAATTATCCTAACAACCTATAAACTCATAAACGACATAGCCCCCTCACACTTAACCACATTACTGCAGTCTCCAACATCGACAAGGACCCTCAGACAAAACGCAGCCCACTCCCTCATCATACCTAAAGCCATCTGTAAAACCAAGAATACCACTAGCTCTAGAGCATTCTCATTCACTGCTCCTACACTCTGGAACGACCTCCCTATTGAACTTCGCACCATAAGAGACCTCATCCAATTCAGAAAAGAATTAAAGACCTACCTGTTCACTGAACACTTCGAAATCCCCTACTCCCCCAAAGCCAGCTCTACCACAAATGTGGGCACCCATGCACAAACTCCTTTAACCCCAACAATCTAACCACAAGCCTGTCCCCCCCACACACGCCCCAAAGATGACAAAATAAAAGGAACTAAATTCCAGCACCTACGCCAATCTCTACCCCATACACCACACACACTACACGATGTAAATATACTTTTGTACAAAGTTTGATATGTTTGCTTGTTTTTTGTTACAATACCTACAAAGTTTATACTTACTGCTCAATGTAAATAGTTGATTTCTACTGTTCTATGTAAAATGTATACAAATTGTGTACAAGACTGTTAATCTGTTATATGTAAACCGCCCTTGATCTCTGGAAGGGGCGGTATAAAAGAAATAGGTAAATAAAAAAATAAAATAAATAAATAAAATACAGACCACCCACTTGGGAATAGCCCAGTCGTTCCCACTCCAAAAAGTTTGTACGGCCCACCTCTGGGTTACCCACCAGTCTTATGTATGATGACACATGCAGCGGGCTTTGCTATAATTTTCGCGTGCCTTCAAAAACTGATGCAAGATTCCTCCCACCTGGGGCAGCGATCTCTCCTTGGTTTTTAACCCATGCATTAAATTGATAAATTTGTATGGAGCGTATAGTTCATCTGGCAACCCCACTGGCAAATATTGCATCTCTCCCATACATATTTTGTGTATCCATTGGAGCATTGTTGCTTCATTATGTGTTCTAATGTCTGGTATTCCCAGGCGCCCTAGCTCTCTCTCAAAGGACAGTTTAGCATAGCTCACTCTAGCCTCCTTTCCCCTCCAGAGAAATCTCTACAGCACCCCCTTGAAATTTCTTTCCTCCTCAGCACGTATCCATAAAGGGAGCATTTGTAGAACATACACAATTTTGGGGAGTAGGACCATTTTCATCAGGGTTGCACATCCCGCCAACAATAAGGGTAGGTCTTTCCAATTTTCACAAGTGCTCCTTATGTCCTCAAGCTTGCCTATAATGTTGGTTTTATATATAGTTTTTGGGCTACAGCTCAAGTGTATACCTAAGTATTTGATACTAATCTTTGCCCATTTCAGAGGAAACTGGTCGTTCGGCTTTCCTCCACTTACTGCCCCAATGCCAACACCTCCGATTTCCCAAAGTTGATCTTGAGGCCAGCAAACCTTCCAAAAGCCTTCCACCAACTCCATGACTTTCCCCACATCTCTACATACATTGCAGATGATATGCTGTTGTTTTTAGGCAAACATGTTGAGTCGCAGGTCCATCCGCCCCTATGTAATCCCCTGAATATCGAGTGCCTCCCTTATTTTAGCTGCCAATGGTTCCAAGGTTGTGTATTAACACTGGTGAGTTAGGTCTAAGTTACAGAGGATTGAACTACCAACTACTTGCTGTAAAGTCCTCCAAATTTTCTTCAAGGCAAATGTTATAGCAGATAACGATTACTCTATGAGGGGACCCACTAGATCTTACAACTCTCGTGTGTGTGTATAGGTCTCAGACTAATATCGGCATTGATTATGCACCACTTCAACTATGCCAATGCCATACTTGCATCAACGACCTCTTAAAACAATTCACACACGATGTTTAATGTCTTATCTATTATTAGGGATCCCCACAACAAACAAAAAGTGCTTATCTTCGTTGTTCACCGTTGTTATTGCATATACCCCGACGCCACGTCCTGGCACCTTATAAGCGTTTCACTCCAAAGAGTTTCTTCAGGGGATTCTTCTTATTCAAGCACTGTACATTTGTATATTTCAGGCAAATCCCATCTGCTCAGCGTGTTGACCAGAGCGGCGTTTTTTTGGGAGCTCCACACCTCTTATCTTGACCCTAGGAGCCACCTCCAGCCAGTCAATAGATCCTGCAGTTTTTAAGAGCAACATTTTCCCCTGTCCTGTCCACAAATGAGCGGGATTTCCTCCTCCCTTTTTAGCAGGATGCCCCTTTTTAATGTCCCTCTCGTTATAATAATACCTGAGAGTTGGGTGTAGTGCCATCTCTGCTCTTGGAGATTTAGGGTCCTTAGGCCTTCTCACCCGTTTTCCATCCACAGCTGCCAACTGCTCTGCACCCCTCTCACCAACTTCAGTCTCGATGCTCTTCCCTTCCGTTTGTTCTGCTGCACTGTTATTATCTACTCTCGCCATTCTTTCCCTCTTGTTCTCCACATATCATTTGTCGCTGTGCTGCGGTTTTCCCCGGGTTGGGGGGGGGGGGGGTTGCTCCATCAGCACATGTCTGCGCAGCCTTCTCCCCGAGCTACTATCATCCTGCTGCTCCGTGCACTGGAATTTGTTACCGGAGGATGTAGTAAAGGCTGTTAGTGTAGCTGGGTTTAAAAAAGGTTTGGACAAGTTCCTGGAGGAAAGGTCCATAAACCATTATTAAGAAGGGACCCAGGATATCAATGCTTGAACCAATACAAGCATTGTGGAACCTGTGTCCCTTGGGGAAACTGCTAGGTACGTATGACCTAGATTGGCCACTGTTGGAAACAGAATACTGGGCTTGATGGACCTTGGTCTGACCCAGTATGGCATATCTTATGTTCTTATGTACCTCCGCCTCATATGTCCTGCTCCGTTCCTGCACTTCGTTTGATCTGCCTTAGGAGCTATGATAGTTTGTTTTTTCCCCTTGTTCAGACTGCAGGGTGGTGTTTTTCTCTAATGGGGATGCTCTGCTTTAGTGACATGTGGCCTTCTTGCACAGAGCCAGAACCGGAACCACCCGGCAGGTGGCTTTTAACAGCATTGCCCGCTGACAGCTGAACCTCCACACAGGCAATACCTTGAAACTTGCCCTGTTTTGCCTCTGCGTCAAAAGAATTCCTAATCTAACAGCACCGGGGGCTAAAATTAGCAAAATGCAAAGTTACAGCAATCCCTCAGCGTCCAATCACTGCCCAGGGAGCCCCCTTACTGAGCCCCACCATGAGGAGAAACATTCCATGCACGATGTGGTCCTCCTGCACTCCGATGGCCCTGCCCTTTGCAAGAGCCGGAAAAACAAGAAAACAAAGGCAAACAGAGGCAAACAAAATCAATCAACGGAAACGAACCATGCCGCACAAATTCTCCATCTGCTTGCTCAGCCCTCCAGCAGCATCAGTAATGGCGGGAATGTTCCGAGTCAGTGAATGATCAGCCCTCTCACCAGCACACAGCTCCTCAACCCCCGAAGGAATTCAGGAGCAGACGTGAGGCTCGGACCAAGACAAGGCAAGGTCCCTCCCCTCCCTAACCAAGAAGGGATTCCTTGCCTGAAGTTCTTTTTTTTTCTGCTTTATTCACACCGAGTTCCCTTTCTCCAAATTTTAAAGAAAGAGTCCCCCACCAGAAGACAAATGCCCTGCACCCCCCCCCCCAGCTCCCTAAACAACCTCAAGCTAATAGCCAGGGCAAGCTCAAATACCTAGTTATTCCACTAGTGAGTCCCACCAATGGGCTCACGCCTCACCAGCTGCTTGGAGATTGAGATACTGGTGCTAGTAGGTGGTGCCAGCTGCCTATATCTGCTGAGTCTGACATGCTCAGTCTCCAAACTGCTGGTGAGGCGTGACAACCCACAAGTTGGGAATGGACTGGAGGGACGATAAGGAAGCAGAATAAATCAGCCACATTTGGCCAGTCCAGACCCGTTCTCCCAGAGCTGAGAAGAGTCTGAAGAACTCTGTGCATGCACAAATGGTCCCTCCTATGTGATCATTTCTCCTGCCCCTCAGTCCATTCAAAAGCTTAGTCAATTTCAACAGTCAGGTGACGCAGGAGGGTTGTGTGGCTTATTTATCCTTTAACAACATTTGGGTTGTGCTCCCCCCCTTCTAGCAGCATGGTGACTGAGCTCATCATTAATTTGATGACCCTCTAGTATAAATAGCACTGGCACCACCCACCAGCTCCAGTATTCTATTGAAAAATGTGACGCGCCCTGGTCGCACAGCACCCCCTGGTGGCGGCGTAGTGGTTCCACCGAAGGGCTGGGACCGGGGGTCACCAAGATGTTTGTGATCAGGGTTGGCCAGGTGCGAGGGTCAAGGGCCAGAGCCTTGTGCCAGCCTCGTTGCCAACTCCCAAAGAGACTACAGTCTTGCACAAAAGTGGAGGGAAAAGAAAAAGGCTTTATTTTCCCCTTTTAGCACTAAGGGTTCATAACAAAGGATAAACACTCCGGTACGCAGCAAAACAAGTCTTTACAGCAGATTTTGAAAGTAAGAGATGGAATAACCAAAAACTGTTAACTTCACAGTGTCAAAAACATCCAATAGCAAATTACTTCATTCACTCAATGAGCTCTGGAACGCTTCTATATCACTTCCAGCACAGTATATACATTCCATAGGACTATCAATGTCCTCCTGCACAGATTCCACCTGCATGGCCTCCTCTGACTGCTCTGAGGGATCAAGGTAAGTGTCCTTCATGTGAGTTCGTCTCACTGCTTCCCAAGGCTTGGCAGTTTGTTTGGGCCCACGGTTCAGCTTGGTGGAATACCAAAATGGCATTTCTTGCTCTAGAGGTTTAAAAACATTCTCTCTATAAGGTTTTCCTCTAAAAGTTCTTTTCTTGCTCAAACTATCTTTTAACTTTTGCTTTGGCTCTTGTTTTAGATAAGGAGAACCACCTTCCCAGGATTCTTCTCTTAGCTTGACTTCAGGCACACAATAACAAAGGTTAAAAGCTTTACCTTTAGGTTTCCGTTTGGTTCTCTGGGGTGAGGCTGGAGGCCTACCTTGGCTGCTGCCTTCAGTATCAGTGCTCTCAGGTATATTCCTCCTGCTCTCCCAGTCTTTCCTCCTCTGGCCTTTGAGGCCTGTTCTCTTGTGGGCTTCAGGGCCCGGTCTGGCTTGGCTTCGGCCTTCTCGGCCTGTCCTCTCTCTTACAGGACTGGTTCTCCTTTCCCAGCCTGTCCTTTTACTCAGGCTTGCTTGCGGCCAAGATCCCACTCTTGGGCTAGTACCTTCATAGCATCTCTTTGGTCCTTCTCTGGAACACGCATTCGCTTGGTCTCTCCCAACTGGTGAGGGTGATCTTTCCACAGCTCCCTGAGTAGTAGCTCTCCAAGCAGACGAGGTTTTAGCAGCTGAGCTTCTTGCAGGTAAGCTCCTAGCAGATAAGCTTCCTCCTGACTCTTGCTTGCTTCCTCTTAAATGTGTGCTTTTGGAACATGAGTCCTGCCCACTAGGGCGTGGTTCTGTGGTCTCTGTCCTAACTCTCCTGCTCCCTCTAGGTGAATCCTCTGGAAATTGCAGGCAATTTCTTTTTCTTTCAGACTTCAAAACTATTTTTCTCTCCAGAAGAGGGTCCGCTGTATCACAAAAAGCAGACTTAACGGAGAGACAATCAAGTAACAAACACTAACTATAACAAATTAACTTTAAAAATTAATTCCCAAAATTCCAGAATATCCCCTCCCGCCTCCCCCGGAAGGAATTTCCCACCCACCGGACGAGGAGGCGGTGGTGGCTTACCTGATACCGCACCTGTCCCTACTAAACCAATCTGTAGGGCACCCTGCCGATCCACTCCACCTCGCCACCGAAACCCTCAGCGAGGAGCCTCCGGACATCATCTTCACTCCCTCATCCAAGCTTTGGGCCGGTGACCTGTTTCCTGAAACTTAACACTGAAAAACCGGGCGGGATCAGGGACTGGACTGGAGTTCCTTCAGGAACACTAATTAGCAGGTAAGGCCTAATTACTTTTTCCTTAGCGTCCCTCCAGTCCAGTCCAGTCCAGTCCCTTTCCTCTGGGATGTAACAGAGCAGTTCAAGCCTGGGAGGGGTCTGCAAGACTGGACCGAAGCACCTCTCCCCCAAACCCAGCATCCGATGCTGCCTGAACATCCAACCGGTAATGCTTGACAAAAGTATGTAGAGACAACCAAGTAGCTGCTCTACAAATGTCCAGTGGCGGAACCAAACTATACTCCGCCCACGAGGCTGCCTGGGCTCGGGTCAAATGCGCTCAAAACCCTTCCGGGACTCGCTTTCCCTTCAGGATGTAAGCCGATGCAATGGCTTCCTTGATCCACCTAGAGATGGATGCCTTGGCTGCCGCTTCACCTTTACGCGGACCACCGAACAAGACAAACAACCATTCCAACTTCCGAAACGCAGCTGTGCGACTCAGGTAGCGCTTCAGCAACTTCCGCACATCCAGACGGTGCAAATGCGCATCATCCACTTCCAACCCCCCTCTTGGAAAGGAAGGAAGAGAAACAGACTGATTCACATGAAAAGGTGAAACCACCTTGGGCAAAAAGGAAGGAACCGTTCAAGACCACCTTCTCTTTAAAGAAAGAAATGAAAGGCGGATGACACGACAGAGCCTGAAGCTCCAAAATGCACCTAGCGGAACAGATAACTCTCAAGGCAGTTTTTCTGGTGGCTAAGTCCTTCAATGAAGCCTTCCCCACTGGCTCGTAAGGTTCCCCAGCCAAAGCATTCAGCACCAAATTAAGATCCCACGGAGGGACCACCGACCTCTGCTGAGGCCGCAGGCGCCGCATCGCCTGCAGGAACCTACCTGTATCCGTATGTTCTTTGCCCCTGTAACAGGAAATGGCTGCCAACTGCACCCGCAAGGAAATGGCTGCCAAGCCCTTCTTGAAACCTGCCTGTAAAAATTCTAACACCTCCGGCACCAAGACTGCGAGGGGTCTCTTCTCCTGGACTGCACACCAGCCCTCAAATATTTGCCAGATCCCGACATAAGAAAGGCAGGTCGAGCGCTTGCGAGAAAGGTCGTAATCACTGCTCCTGAATATCCCCGTTTATGGAGCCTTGCCCTTTCAATAGCCAGGCTGTGAGAACCGATCCACCTGAGGCATCCGCACTGGTCCCTGAGCCAGGAGATCGTCTCTTCACGGAAGGCGCCACGGCTGATTGGCCAACAGCCTCACAAGATCGGCATACCACGGCCAGTCCAGGGCTATGAGAACCACCAACCTTCGGGTGGGCATCCACCCGCTGCAGGACCCTTCCTATGGGAGCCCACGGCAGAAAAACATACAGGAGCCCTTCCGTGGGCCATCTCTGAACCAGAGCATCCAGGTCCTCCGACATCCTTTCCTTCCTCCGGCTGAAGAGCCAGCTCGCCTTGGCCGACTCCCACCGTGCCATGAGGTCCATAACCGGGACCCTCCAACGGCTTACCACCTGTTCGTACACTTCCTGACAGAGTTCCCACTCGCCGTGGTCTACCTTGAACCTGCTCAGGTAATCGGCTGTGACATTTTCTACTCCGGCTACATGTTGTGCCGACAAGGCTATAATATGGGCTTCTGCCCACTGAAGCAGGCTCTCGGCTTCTTCTTCTAAAGAGGGGACTGCTCATGCTGCCCCGACAGTTGATGTAGGCCACTGTGGTGACATTGTCGGACAGCACTCGCACTGCTCTCTGGTGGACCAACCGCTTAAATGCCCCGAGAGCCAAAGCCACCGCCTGCATCTCCAATCTGTTGGACCACTGGGCTTCCATCATATTCCAGAGACCCTGGGCGAAACGGCCCTCGCAGTGAGCCCCCAACCTGTCAGACTGGCGTTCGTCGTCAACTGCAGCCACTGCGGAGGCTCGAGGGGCATTCCACACTCCAAATTCTCCAGGCGGAGCCACCATCGCAACGCCCTCCTGACCACCGGAGGGTAGGGAAGCACTATGGACAAAGGCCGATGCTGATGGGACCAGCGACGGAGCAGGGCTCGTTGAAGCGGCTGCATGTGGGCCCTGGCCCACGGCACCAACTCGATCATCAGCGCCATGGTCCCCAGGATCTGCAAATAATGCCAGGCCGAAGGCGCTGGCATGGCAAGGAACTGCCGTACCAGCTGTCTCAGATTCCTTGCCCTCTGAACAGGCAAGAACACCCTGCCCCTGTCGGTGTCAAACCTTGCCCCAAGATACTCCATTTCCTGCGTGGGCACCAACCTGCTCTTTGCCAGATTGATAACCCACCCTAGCTCCCTCAGGTGCCCAACCACTCTGTCCATTGCCTTCTGACTCTCTATCCTGGACTTTGCCCGGATTAGCCAGTTGTCAAGGTACGGATGAACCAAGCTTCCTTGCAAAGCGCCGCAGCCACTATGGCCATCACCTTGGTCAATGTCCACGGGGCCGTCGCCAGGCCAAATGGTAAGGCCTGAAACTGGAAATGTCCCCTTGGGACCACAAACCTCAGAAACTGCTGATGCGACCTGCGTATGGGAATATTCAAATACACCTCTGTAAGATCTAGAGACGTCAGAAACTCTCCCTGTCAGACCGCTACAATCACAGACTTCAGAGTTTCCATGCAAAAGTGAGGAACCCTGAGACAACGATTAAGCCGCTTTAGATCGAGGATCGGTCGAAAGGAACCTTCCATTTTTGGTACTACAAAATATATTGAGTATCGACCGCAACCGTACTGGCCCAAAGGGAACAGTACCACCGCCCCCAACAATAGCAGCTGTGCGAGCATGTACTCCACTGCCGCGATCTTTGCCGGAGATCTGCAAGGAGACTGCACGAACGCAGGAAGAACTGGCCTTGCGAACTCGAGAGCATAACCTTCTCAGACCACTTCCAGAACCCACTGATCGGATGTGACCCGGGCCCAGGCGGATAAAAACGGCCTTAGACGTCCTCCCACCGGCAGAACTCCCTCCCGGTCCCCCATTGTCTCATTGTGGCGTCCCAGGACCCGAGGAGGATGAAGAGGCCCCAAAACCCCTTCCTGCTCCTCGAAATCCCCAGAAACCCTGTCCCCTAGAGAAGAAACGACCCTTCTGAAAGGGTGCCGACCTAGCCGCATGAAACCACTGAAACTCCCGCGGCTAACTACGTGCGGGAACGGGTGTCCGGCTCTGCTTCGGCCTATCCTCAGGGAGCCTACCTTCCTTAGTCTCACCGAGCTCCTTCACCAACTTGTCCAAATCCTCTCCAAAAAGCAACTGCCTCTTAAAAGGCGAGTCTGCTAAGGCATGCTTTAGAAGAAGCATCTGCCGCACCAATTGCGCAGCCACAGGTAATGCCGAGCCACTACCACAGAAGCCATATTCTTAGCCAAACTTCTGATGAGATTGTACTGACTATCCGCCAGGTAAGCCGCTCCCGACTCAATCCTGGCCGCTTCCCCCTGCGCATTTCTGGAGAGGTCGCCATCCACTTGAAGCTGTTGCGACTACTGCAGGCAAGCCCTGGCTACCCAGGCCTCACAAACCGAAGCCTGGAGAGCCATGGCAGTGACATCAAAGGTCTGCTTTAGCAGTGTATCTAGTTTCCTATCCTGTGTATCCTTAAGGGCCGTGCTGCCCTCCACTGGTATAATCGTCTTCTTAGTCACCGCTGACACTGCAGCATCCACTCGAGGTGATCGCAGCAACTCTTTATCCAACTCCGGCAAGGGATAGACGTGCCATGGATCGCACTCCCCTTAAATCGGATTCCGGCTGATTCCATTCGTCCTGAATCATTTGCCGAACCACTCGATGCACCAGAAAAACCTTCTGAGATTTCCTGACCACCTGAATCAGCGGGTCTTCCAACACCTCTTCATCCGTTGGGACACCCGCTGTCATATTGAGCACCTTTAGGGACTCGCCAATCAACGCCGGGAGCTCCTCCCGACAGAATACTCCAATAATTCGGGCCTGTTCCTCCTCTGGAATCTTCCCTTCTACTAGTTCCTCCTCATCTTCCCCCAAGTTCCTATCGGAGGCCTCGCCCTCCAGGGTCTCGGATTGGTGAGCATCCTCATTTGCAAGCCTAGCTCGCTTAGGCGGAACAACTGCCTCCTCCTGCTCCTTGACCCCCTCCTGCTCCTTGACCCCCTCCTGCCTTGCCGCTCCGCATCCCTGTGCGGACGCCAACCCAGTTGCTCCCTGCTGCCGCAAGCAGAACGCTTTATGCAGCATGTGGTAATGAGGCTACTGACAAGCATAGAAAAAGGGCTGGTTTTAAAACTTTTTCTTCTGAGCTAAAGCATGGCTCAGGCAGGCATTCATTTAAAACAGCACCTAGAGAGCAAAGCCACATGATTGGGAGTGCTGAGTACAGACCACACCCTGCCTCCATGGCAACACAGAGTGCAAATGAGAAACACCTGGGGGGATGGGGCAAGGAAACGGGTCTCACACTCAAACATTTAAGCTCTCAGGATAAAAGGCAGTTAAGGAGAGAAGCAGGGAGAGAAGCAGATGAAGGAACAGAAGGAGCAGAGTCAAGACGGGAGTCTTGAACAAGGCAGACACGGGAGTCATGGCTGAGAGACAAGAAGCCAAAGCCAAGAGAGTCAAGGCAGATTGGACAGTCTAGGAGAGAAAGACTGAGGAGTCTGACCAGAGGCTCTGGAGAATGGCAGAGAAAGTCTGAGCTTCGGCACAGAAGGGATTCTAACAGCAGCTCTTCTACCAGAGACAGCTGTACAGAATTTGCAAGCCCTGGTGAAGGTAGGAACCCAAACTCTGGGAGAACTGTAGAATACAGCTCAGATAGCAGTGAGGCTGCTGAGATTTCAGAAGGAGAGATTTATCCTTCTAGAAAGCCTGAGAGGAAGTCTGTTCCTAGAAGCCAGGGAAGACAGCAGAAACCTGTGAGTGTCTTGCCCAGAAATACAAAGCCTGCAGCTCATTTAGGAAGCCTGAAGGGAGAAAAGGGAATTCCTGGGATGAAATGTTTAAGTTAATGCAACGATTGAAACCTGATTGTGCAGATAAAGACCCAGAGCTGTTTCAGTGTGAAACTGAAGACATGGAGACAGAGTTAACTGGATTGGAGCAGGATACAGAGTCTCTAATGGATTGCTCAACAGCTTATGTTTCATAAAGGGAAAAGCTGATTTGCTAGCTAAAGAGAAAATTCAGAACTGTGATAAATGCTCTGAAGTTTTTGAATCCTGAAAGCAAAAGGAAAGGATTACAAATGTGTTTTGCTTAACACTGTTTGAAGTTCCTGTATGCTGAGGAAAGCTACTTGAGTTCATTATTGTTTCTGTTATACCTTGTTCATGTTCTAAAGAAGATTTACTTTGCTTAAGGCTGATGATACAAAAGAAAATTAATAAATTTCCTGTGAATTGCCTAAAACTACTCGGACTGCTTATTAACCGCAACTATAAAGTCCCAGCAGCATTTGCTCTGGTAATAAGTCAGTTTAACAAGAACAGTTGGCACGCTGCCTCTTATAAGGCAACCGCCTAGACAGGGTGCAGCGCCACAAGCAGCAGCACAAATTCAGGGGAGAACCCCCCCCTCATCCTCCTCCCTCTAGAACCCTGGAGGAAGTAGAGGGCGTGGGTTGCGACAGCAGAGGAACCGCCTGCTCCAAGACCAGAGGCAGAGGAGAGGCCGGCACTTGCCCCCCTTCCAAAGGATCCGCAGATCCCTGGGAAGCAGAAGCAAGTAAATCCTGGGATACACTCACTGAATATCCTGTTCCACTAAGGCGGCCTCTGCCGCGCAGCCCCTGCAGACACTGGCTTCTGACACCGTACCCCGCCGGGTGCCGCAGACTAAACACTGCGGCCTCCCCGGCATGGTGAACTGCCCACAAATAAACTTAAAATCACCTATAAGTATGTATCACTAAATATACATATACACCTATATATAGAAAGCTAGAAATAAATCCACCAGAGCATGGACATCCATGCAGTAATGCTTGACAAAGTGGAAAGTGATGCCTAACAAATGTCTGAAAAGATTAACGAGTTATGCTTCATCCATGAGAAAACTTGTGCATGAGTGGAATGTGTGCGCAGTCCTCTGCTGCTGCTGCTGCTACTACTAAACATTTGTATAGCCTAACAAGGCGTATGCAGCGCTGCATAGACACATGTAAAAGACAGTCCCTGCTCATCAGAGTTTACAATCTAATAAAGACAGACAATACAGTAGCTGTAGACATGCGATAGAGTTAGGGGGAATGGTAGGGAAACAAAAAGGACATTTGGTGAGTCAATATCCAAATGCGGCAGCAAAGAGATGAGTTTGCAGCCTGGATTTGAAAAGATTCAGAGAAGGCACCTGACGTACAGACTTAGGTGGCTTGTTCCAGGCATAAGGAGCAGCAAGGTGAAAGGAGCGAAGTCTGGAGTTGGCAATAGAAGAGAAGGGCACAGATAGAAGCAATATGCTACAAGAGTGGAGTTCCCAAGGAGGGGTGTAGGGAGAGATGAGAGGAAAGATAGTAAGGAGCTGCAGAATGAATGTACTTATAGGTCAGCAGGAGAAGTTTGAACTGGATGAGGAAACAGATAGGAAGCCAATGAAGAGTCTTGAGAAGAGGGGGTAACATGAGCATGATGAGGCTGGCGGAAGATTAGCCATGCAGCAGAATGTTGAACAGACTGAAAGGGAGAGAAATGACTCAGAGGGAGACCAGCAAGGAGCAGGTTACAACAGCCTAGATGGGAGGTGACTAAGGCGTGGATAAGTGTCTCAGAGTAGTGTGTTCAGAAAGGAATGGGTGAATTTTGTTGATGTTGTAGAGAAAGAAACGGCAGGTTTTAGCTATCAGTTGAATGTGTGTGGAGAAGGAAAGAGAGGAGTCAAAGACAACACCAAGGTTGCGAGCTGATGAGACGGGGAGAAGTAGAGAGTTATCCAGAGAGACAGAGAAGGGAGGAAGGGGAGAGAAGTGTTTAGGGGGAAAAAATAAGCAGCTCAGTTTTGGCCATGTTCAATTTCAAGTGGTCGTGAGACATCCAAGCAGCAATGTCAGAAAGGCAGGCAGAGATCTGCGCCTGGATTGCCGGAGAAATTTCATGGGGAAGAGAGGTAGATCTGGGAGTCATCAGCATAAAGATGGTACTGAAAGCCATGGGAAGAGAGAAGTGTACCAAGAGACTGGGTATACAAAGAGAAAAGGAGTAGACCCAAGACTGATCCTTGGGGTACACCAACTGAGAGCGGGATAGCAGTAGAGGAGGATCCACCTGAACATTGAAAGAGCAATGAGAGAGATAATAAGGAAGATAGCACAGAGTCCTTAAAACCAAGCAAGGACAAGGTATGAAGAAGGTCGTGGTCAACAGTGTCAAAAGCAGCAGAAAGGTCAAGAAGGATGAGGATTGAGTAAAGGCCCTTGGATTTTGCCAGAAACAGGTCACTGGAGACTTTGGCAAGAGCTGTTTCGGTAGAATGTATGATGAAAGCCAGATTGTAGAGGATCCAGAAGGGCTTCAGAGGAGAGAAAGTCAAGGCAATGGTGGTGAACCACAAGTTCAAGTAGTTTAGAAACGAAGGGGAGGAGGGAGATGTATCGATATTGGGAAGGACAGGTAGGGTCTAGTGAGGGTTTCTTGAGGAAAGGAGTGACCACGGCATGCTTGAAGGCTGCAGGGAAAGTTGCAGTGGAGAGCGATAGGTTGAAAATATGAGAGATGGAAGGGACTACAGTGGAGGAGATGGAGCTAAGGAGACGGGTGGGAATAGGATCAGAGAAGCAGGTACTTAGTTTGGATGAGGAAAGAAGGTGAATGATTTCCTCCTAGGAAATCATTGAAAAGGAAGAAAGGGTAGCAGAGGTGGGGGGGGGGGGAAGGTTGGAAGTGAAGAGGGGGTGGAGGGGGAGTAGTTGACCTCGTGGATTTTGTCATGGAAGTAGTCAGTCAGTGTTTGGGCAGAAAGGGAGGGAGGGGTCAGAGGCAGAGAGTTGTAAAGAGACAACGAGGGTAAGAGGCAAGAGAATTAGTCAGATGGATAATAATAGTCTTGTATGGCCAGTGCTATGGCTGACTGGAAAAGAGACAAGCATGAGTTTGAAGTGCAAAAAATCCACAAGAGTGTGGGATTTGAGCCAGGCACGCTCAGCTGAGCAGGCACAGGAACATAGATAGTGGAAAGCGGAAGGCAGCCAGGGTTGAGGTACAGTACGCCTCACAGGATGTGGCATGGGTGGAGCAAGAGCATCCAGAGCAAAGAAGAGTGCAGCATTATAGGAAGCTACTGCCTCATCCACAGATTCAGATGACATACTGGAGGAAAGAGGTGATGAGACAGTGGAAGAGAGAGCCAAAGGTGAATAGCATGAAGATTTGTAAAGAGGTTGGAGGAGACAGGACAAGGTTGAAGTGATGAGTGATGAAGAGTGAAGCTTAGAAGGTGATGGTCTGGAGTGGAGGAGTGGCCTAGGGGTTGGGGCAAGGTACCTTGGGCCAGAAGGTCGGGGGTTCAAATCACACTAGGAGGACAGCAACCTTGGGCCGGAAGGACTAGAGTTTCTAGTCCCACAGGTGCTCCTTGTGGTCTTGGGCAAGCCACTTAACCCTCCATTGCCCATGTTCCCTGTAAAAATAGCTATCTCCAAGTTATAATGCCCTGTTCAATGTAATTTCAGTTTGTTCAATGCAAACTGCCTCAATATCATGAAAGGCGGTATATAAGAAATGTTAAAAAAATAAAGGGAGGAGTAAAGGCAATTAGAGAAGAATACAAGATCAAGGCAGTGGCCTTGTTGGGGAGTGGGGGCAATAGAGCAAAGCTGGAGGTTGAATGAGGTAAGGGAGAAGAGCTTTAAAGCATAAAGGTTGGAGGAGTAATCAACATGAATGTTAAAATCCCCAAGAATAAGAGGGGGAATATGAATCCAAAAAGAAGGAAAGCCATGAGTCAGAGTGAGGTGGACTTGTCGGGGGGGGGGGGTCGTCGATAAATAACCAGTCAGTTCCGTAACAGATATATGGAGACAATGGCTTCCTTAATTCACAGAAACATAGAAACATAATAGCAGAAAGATCACATGGCCTATCTAGTCTGCCCTTCCATATCAACCACTCCCCTTTCTTCCTTTAGAGATCTTCTGTGTTTGCCCCATGCTTTTTTGAATTCAGATACTGTCCTCATCTCTACCTCCACTGGGAGACTATTCCATGCATCTACCACTCCTTCCATAAAGAAATATTTCTGCGTATTACTCCTCAGTCTATCCCCTTTCACCCTCATTCTATGTTCCTTCGTAACAGAGCTTGCTTTCCATCGAAAGTCTCTCCTCCTGTGCATTTATGCCACGGAGGTATTTAAACGTCTCAGTCATATCACCTCTATCCCGCTTTTTCTGTATACATATTAAGATCCTTAAGTCTGTCCTCATATGGCTTATAACGAAGACCACTAACCATTTTAGTAGCTACCCTCTCTACCGACTCCAACCTGTTTATATTCTTTTGAAGGCGCGAACTCCAGAATTGCACACAATACCCCAAATGAGGTCGCATCAAAGACTTATACAGAGGTACTATCACCTCCTTTCTTCTGCTAGCCATTCCTCTCCCTATGCACCCAAGCACCCTTCTAACTTTCGCCTTTTCTACCTGTTCAGCTACTTTAAGATCATCAGACACAATCACGCCTAGGTCCTGCTCTTCTTTAGTGGGCAGAATTACTTCACTCCCTATACTATATCGCTCCCTAGAATTGCTGCAGCCCAAATGCATGACCTTGCATTTTTTAACATTAAATCTCAGCTGCCAAAATTCTAGACCAGCGGTTCTCAACCTGTGGGTCGGGACCCCCACGGGGGTCGCCTCAGGATTTACCAGGGGTCGCCTGACAAATCCCGGGAATTATTTCTTTTCTAATTTATTGTTCTAATTTGATTGCAAAGCCTAAAATGCAAAATACTTTGAATTTAATCAATTTATATATTACTTAGGCTATCCTTACTTACTTTTACCTGTTTGCCAGAAACGATGCACCTCGAGATGTTATTTAGATCACTTCCGGTTTTGTAATGGGTCCTACTAAAATTAAATTTTCTATGTAATATTATATAACACCAGCGACTCCATTGAAAATGAATGACAGAGAGAAGAATACCAAGAAAAGAAAATATTGCAATGACTTTTTAAGGTATGGTTTCACCTCCATATTTTCAGCAGGGATTAAGAAACCACAATGTATTTATAACGAAGTTCTATCAGCGGAATCCATGAAGCCAAACAAACTGAAACGGCATTTTGAAAGTAAGCATCCCACCTTTGTAGGCAAGGATATTTGGTATTTTAAGAACAAAGCTGATGGAATCAAGAAAAGCAGACTTGATATTGGCGGAAAGTTCCACCAGCAAAACATAGCCGCTGTTGAAGCTTCATATACGGTGGCTCTCAGAATCGCCAAAGCCAAGAAAGCTCACACCATAGCCATTCGTCAGTCTTTTTGAATAAAGCATACTAAAACCGTTGACGACAAAATCATAATAATTTTTAAATCATATATTGTTACTTGTTATTGTGATTAATTACTGTGGTTTAAATAAGTAAATTTTATAAATAAAAACATATGGCAAAGGCTTCTAATATATTAATAATTCAACAAATGATTACAGCGACAATGCGTTAATGGTAAAGGAAGGGAGATGCATTTGATGTTATCATTGGGTGTCGTCACAAGTTGACCAACGGTTAAAGGAGTCTTGGTACAAAAAGATTGAGAACCGCTGTTCTAGACCATTCTTCAAGCTTAGTGAGATCTCTCCTCATTTTATCTACACCTTCCTGGGTGTCTACTCTATTGCAGATTTTGGTATCATCTGCAAACAGGCGAACCTTACCCGACAGCCCTTCTGCAATATCACTAAGAAAGATGTTAAAAAAGAATTGGACCAAGGGTAGATCCCTGGGGCACATCACTGATAACCTCCTTATTTATTTATTTATTTTTATATACCGTGCTATTACAGATCAGTGCAGTTTACATAGTAAATGATGGCAGATAAAAACCAGTATGGTCCATCTAGTTTGCCCAGTACGGTGTCAAGAGTAGTACATGAAACATGAACGTGTTTTATAAATAGCATTTGAGCATGGTTTACATAACTAGATTACATGGTTTACATATAATATAAAACTAGATTACATCGAACAGGTTACATATGGCAACTTTGCAACAAGTTGGTTTAACTAGGAACATATTTACATTACTGGAGCATATTTACAGTAATGAGCTGTCAGCTGTTTGTGCAGCTGATCTAGAGTGGATGGTTATAAGTTAGTTGGAAGAGGTAAGTCTTCAATGCCTTCCTAAAAGATGTAAGATCTGGGATGGCACGTATCATTGGGGGTAAGGCATTCCATTGGGTTGGCGCAAATAGAGAAAAGGCACGGTTTTTAGTTGATTGGGTACAGGTTCTTACTGTTGAAGGGGTCATGAGAGAGTTTACCATGCATGTTCTCTTGGTCCTGGTCTCCGGCGTTCATTGTATCAGTTCTGAGAGTAAGCTCCATTTACATGTACTCTGTCTCCTCCCACTCAACCAATTTTTAACCTAAGCAGTAACTTTAGGGTCCATCCCTAGGTCGCCTGTGCGGAACAGTGTCAAAGGCTTTACTGAAATCTAAATACACCACATCTAGGGTTCTCCCTCGGTCCAACTCCCTGGTCCCCCAGTCAAAGAAATCAAACAGATTTGTCTGACAAGACCTGCCTCTGGTGAGCCCATGCTGCTTCGGTTACTCTTTCAGCAGCGCTTCCAATAATTTACTCACCACAGAGGTTAAACTAACCAGCCTGTAGTTTTCAACCACATCCTTACTTCTGCTTTTGTATAAAAGGGACACATATGCCCCTCTCCAGTCCTTTGTCATCACTCCCGACTCCGAGGCATTGAAAAGGTCAGTCAGTGGAGCTGCTAGAATGTCACCAAGTTCCCTCAGTATTCTCGGATGTATCCCATCTGATTCCATCTCTTTGTATACTTTAACTTTAGTTAGTTTTCTCATGAATATAGTCTTCTGAAAATTGTTCAAGATGCCCCTCAATTCTGTTCCTGTTTGTGGGTGTTTTCCCCGAGGTACTGCATCTGGTTCTTTATTTGTGTATACTGTGATAAGGAAGCTTATCAGGACCTAGGAGACAGGGATAAAGAGAAGTAAAAAAGGTCCTTTGATAAGGGTGAATTCCAAGGTCAGAGACACAAAACTCCATTTACACCTAGAAAGCAGGTAATTCCTAGCTGCAATAGGTTGCAGAATGCCCCTAGAGGAGAAAAGGAGAGGGAACACAGGCCCAAGGTAAGGAACCCTTACGTCACTGAATTCCCCAATTACTCAGCTGCCACAAAGCAGTTTGATCTCCAACACCTGAGAGGAGAAGGGGTGGGGCTGGAGCCTAAGAGGTTTAAGTCTAGGTCAGATTATCCAGAGAGGTAGAGGAGTAGGAATGCTTACTGGAAGAGGAATGGAGCTGGAACAGTAAGAACAGCAGAAACAAGGAACACAAGTTGGAGGACAGGACGAGGAAGCTCAGGTGAATGGTGGCCAGAGCATGAGAGAGGAGAAGCTGATACAAGCCTTGACCCAGGTATGAGCATTAGAAGCTTGTCTAATTTGGAGCACTACAGAGTTGCAAGAGACAGCTTTTGCCCTAACGGAAGGCAGTCAGCCAAGCCCTCTGAGCTAGAAACGAAGGTAGAGCCTATGCAACTGGGTGAACGGGACCTAGCTGTAGAAGACGACTCATACATGGATTGCTCTTTATGCCAATCTTCAAATACAGAGGGTTTGGAAGGGAGTCAACCGTAAGGAAAACCTCCAGAGTCCGGTAACCCTGAGAGCCTGTGGATAACTTGTGGAAGTCCTGTGTTAAAGGAGAAATACCTTTTGCTGAGCAAGCTGAAGCTGTCTAATTAAAACTTGTTAAACAGCTGCTAGCCAGTGCAGTGCACAGCCTGAAGCCGTGCTGACGGTGAAAGTAAGAAAAGCTTTGATTTTGTTTTCACCATTCCTAAAAACCTTGCATAGAAAATTGTTTGCCTATGAAGAGTTTAACTTCTTGTTGAAAGTTTTTACTGTGTTTAATAGACAAACAGCCGGGAAGTGTTCTGGCCTGAGAGAAAAGAAACCTGCTTTAGGAAAAGCTGTTTGTTTTAAAACAGCACGGCTAGCCATATCTGATAGCATTGACTGTTGAAAGGACTTTTCTTTATGCTGAAGAACATTATAAGCTGTTTTGTTTTTGAGTTCAGTTATATCCTGATGTATTTTTGAAAGAATTCTGGAGAAACAATCCAAAGGTGTTGTTTTGTGAACCTAGCGTTTTCCCCATAAATAAATTTCTGTCAAAGCCTTACCACTCAAGTCAACTACAAATGTGTTTTTTTTACCTAAAGCCAAGTACCTTCTGACTGGACTACATTTCCCATGAGGCATTACAAGGCAGCCAGCCAGGTAAAGGCTAAATGGTGAATCTCTCCTATGACAAGCATGCCCCTACATACTGTCTGTAAGGGGCTAAGGGCGTGACAATACAGAACAGAAATATTTCTTAAGCAATTCCTCCCCTTCACTCTTAAGTCTGACAATACCACTTTTGCCCTTCCTCTTCTCAATAACATATCTAAAAAATGTCTTATCACTCCATTTTATTGCATTGGCTATTTCCTCCTCTTTTTGAATCTTTGCTTTCCTGACTACAGTACTTTGCTAACTTCTCTAAGTTTTTCCAAATATAGATGCCTGTCTTTCTCTCTCTGTGATCTCTTGTATTTCATGAAGGCCTCCCTTTTTTTCTTCATCTTTTCAGCTACTTATTTCAAAAACCATAGCGGTCTCCTTTTCCTTTTATTTACCATTTTAACAAAAAGGTTGGTTGCCCTTAAAATATCCCCTTTCAGTTTTGCTCACTTTTTTCCTACATCCCCCAGCTATTCCCATCCCGCTAACGACTCCCTGAGGTATTGTCCCATATTTGCAAAGTTAGTTTTCTTAAATTCTAAGACCCTAGCTTTTGAATGGATTTTAGCAGCCCTAGTCTTAATACTGAACCACACCATCTGGTGATCACTGGATACACCATTGGTAAGCACCAGGTTCAGTATGGCCCCTTCACGTGTGGGTTCTGTTACCAGTTGCCTGAATAGTTCTCCCTGAAGAGAATCCAGGATCTCCTTACTTCTAGATGACACTGCAGCAGGGATGTGCCAATCAACATCTACATTTTGAAATCCCCAGGGTACTTCCCGTTTCCTAGCAATGCTGCATATGTCTTCAATTAACTCTCTCTCCACTTCTTCCCCATATGAGGGAGGTCTGTATATCATGCCAATACAAATAGATTTCTCTTTCCCTCTTTCTAGTTTAACCCAGCCTCCTCTCTTCCTTTTAAGCCCTGTATTTCCATAGCTTTAATATTATTTTTACATATATTTCCATTCCTCCTACCTTGTCCTTTCTGAATAAAGTATAACCTGGTAAAGTATAGTCTTGGTTGTCCGTGAACCATGTCTCTGTTACTGCCGCTAAATCCAAGTCAGCCTCTCCCATTAAAGCCTCAATATCTTGGATCATATTTCTCATGCTACGGGCATTTATACACACTGCTTATTCAGTGCCCCAATGTAGACTTGGCAGCCACATCACCTTTACGCAGTCTGGCAAACAGCACAAAAAGATGGCCCAACTTACAAAGACTTTGCAACTTTAAAGTACTGGAGAAGCACCAAATTGAGATATTTGTGCTTCCTTGACACAGTTCCTTAGAAAATAAAGGCAAACAAATAATTTGAATCACATGGAAGAAGATAACCACCTTCAGCAAAAAGGCAGTACAGGCCTAACGCATATAGCTTCTTCTGAAAAGGAGAAGTAGGGGGTCTCAGCAGGATAGCACCTGAAGTTTGGAATTCCATGTCACAGAGCAAATTGCAACCAAGAAAATCATCAGAAGAGTTCAACTTTCTTATTCTTTTTTTGTTAAGGGAAAGTAAAGAAAAAAAATTGTATACACACACACACACCCTCCCAAGGACTGACTTCAGGGCCCAGAGCACCAGGCAGAGATCCCAGGAAGGGACACCTGAAGGCAGTGGTGGGTTGGGGGGGGGGGGGCAGTGCAGCTATAGAACCCCCTGAAGAAATCAGGAAACATCTAGGTGTGAGGCTATGGATTGCTCAGCTACCAGACCTCTGAAACAGGATAAAGCTACCACCAAGACATTCAGGGAGCAAAGTGAAGCCCTTTCGGAGGCTGTCCCGAAGGAAGGCAAGTACGAACAGCATGTTCACCATCTCCAGAATAAGCCAATGTGTGCAGCACCAACATTCTGAGGCACTAGACGTTCCCATAGGCCAGACTGGAAGACCTTCTTCCGATCTTGAGGAGAATGGAAATTACTGCAGGAGAACAGACTTTAAGCGTCAAACAACGCCTGCCAAGAGCCAAACTATAAGCAAGAAGGGAGCCGGGTCATCCATGTGTCAAGCCAATGGAACTAGGAGGATCCTCTCCGCCCAGGAACATTGGAGAATCCTCTTCAGGGCCACTCCGGCACGCTCCGTACTGCTTTGTCGACTGGCACTGTTCAAGAACACTAGAACTGCTCTATCCTTGACCAGGGGCTGGAAGTGCAAGAGGGCCAACCAAATGGCACTCACTTTGAATCTGTTTATGCACCACACCGTTTCCCTATGGCTCCAGAGACCTTGAGCTGTCCGATTTCAACAATGGGCTTCCCAGCCAATAAGGCTGCCATCTGTCAACAGAAGAAGCCACAAGTGATCGTTTAGAGGCATACCCTTCCTCATATCCTGTGGCTGCTGGAGGAGAAGCCCAAGCCCTAACTACTGAGCACTCAGAAACCGAGTCAGCAAGGACTGCTATAGCGGTCTCATATGGGCTCACACCCATGGCCCATTTCAATTATCTTTATTACAGTACTTGATAGACCACCCATCGGAAGCCATCTGGGCGGTTTACAACAATATAAAAAAATAAAAGGGGTTGAGGCCAGAAACAGAAGAGAACTACAAATATCAGATAGGACAGTATACAGACAGTCATACCAGGGCCTAAAGAGAAGAGAAGAAATCTAAATGGAGGGGGAAGAGGAGGGCCATTAAGTCAAGAAGGTAAGAGAAGGGGTAGACAATCTCAAACCTTGGAAACCAGTTAAGAACAGAAAACTGCCAGCCGCCAACAACTTCTGCACACTTTCCTCATGCAGGAAGACTCTTGTCCACTCATGTATCAAACCACCCTCCCAGTCATTCTAAGGACTGGGAAGGCTCCAATAGGCTCTTCCCAGATTAACCACCCAAGCATTTCCAGAAAGAGCACCACCCTGGACAAAATCAGAGATGTTTTGAAGAGCCAATCATCCAGATATGGGTGAACTCAGATCCTTTAGTGTCATAGTGCAGCGGTCGGCAACACCATGATTCTTATAAATGTCCTCAAGTGGTGGAGAAGCCATAAGGGAAAATGAGCCAAGCATGGCAAATGCAGAAAATGCTGCCGATTCTCCCGGATCGGGATAGAAAAATAAGGCTTGGCTAAATTCAGCAACGCAAAGGAACTCTCCACAGTGCACCATCTGGATCACAGATCTCAGTGTCTTCATATGAAAGTGCAGCGTGCGTAAGAGGGCGTTGACTCCCTTGAGATAGATGATGGGCCAAAAGGACCCCTCTTCCTCTGACACCATGAAATAGATGGGAGTACTTGCATTCATCCTGTTCAAAAGGGGGAAACTGGCACCACCGCAACTTGTCCAATATGATCTGAGACAGCGGCTTTCTTATCCAGAGAATCACAAGGGGAGACAACAAAGATTTCTGGGATAGACTCTTTACATTCCAAGGCATAGCTGTGAAAGTATGTATAAAGTTCTATGTTCAAAAAATGTTAAACATTACATGTTACCTGTTCAACATATGTTCTCTTTAAACCGCTTTGACATGGTGAAAAGCGGTATATAAACCTAGCTAATTAAATAAACAAAAACAAACAAACATACATCTGTGAATAGGCTCCCAAGTTTTCATTGTGCTGAATGGGATGAGTCCCCTCTGGAGGGGACAGAATCCCAGGGTCCATGAATTCTTCTGAGGGCTGAGACCAGCCCAAAATCCAGAAGAAGAAAGGAAGGTTTCCCAGATTGATGTTAACGGGAGTCCCGATACCCCCAGGAATCTGGCCAACGTGCCCATGAATGGGCATATGCCAAGGAGGAGAATGCCCCTGTACACTTTCCAGGCCCCTTCAACCTATCTTCTGGAAAATGAGGCTTAGACTCACCCAAGTCCATCATTTACAAGTTGACTCCAAATAGGTCTCCCCCTTAAAGATCAGTTGCGTAAAGCAGGCTTTGGGGAACAAAGTACGCTGACCAGTGACAAAGCCAAATCCAATGCCGCATCATCATTATTGAGAGAGAAAATATTTCTAGCCGCCAAGTGGACAAGATCATACATAGCAGCCGACAGGAAGGCTGTGGCCGACTCCAAGAGAGTAGAAACCGCATCGATTGGAGAAGGGCATGAGCGGTCAGGCCTGCACACAGCCAACTGAAGGAAAAACAGCAGCAGCTGCAAATGGACTCATCAGAAGAGAATCCATCTGAGGCATGCTAAATCACACGATGCACTTTTCCTCCAGGATGGCACACATAAGAATATAAGATAAGTCATACTGGGTCAGACCAAGGTTCATCAAGCCCAGTATACTGGTTTCCAACAGTAGCCAATCTAGGTCACAAGTACCTAGCAATTTCCCCAAAAGACACAGATTCCACAATGCTTATATTGGGGCAAGCAGTGGTTTTCCTGGGTCCCTTTTAATAATGGTTCCTCCAGGAACTTGTCCAAACCTTTTTTAAATCCAGCTACACTAACAGCTTTCACTACATCCTCAGGAAACGAAATCCAGAGTTTGATTACACATTGAGTGAAAAAATATTTTTTCTTATTAGTCTTAAATAGGTTACACTGTAGCTTCATTGCATGACCCCTAGTCTTTCTATATTTTGATGGCATAAACAAATCAATCTACGTTTACCTGTTCCACGTCATTCATTAATTTATAAACCTCTATCATATCTCGCCTCAGCTCTCTCTTTAAACAGGTCGAAGAGCCCTAACATTTTTAGCCTCTCTTCAAAGGGGTATCCTTCCATCTCCTTTACCATTTTGATGGCTCTTCTCTGTACCTTTTCTAATAACGCTATATCCTTTTTAAGATATGGCGACCAGAATTTCACACAATATTCAAGGTGTGGTCGAACCATGAAACAATATAGAGGCATTATATCTTTTGTTTTATTCTCCATTCCTTTCCTTATGATTCCTAGCATTCTATTTGCTTTCTTGGCCGCCAGTGCACACTGGGTGGAGGGCTTCAACATGTTATCCACGATGATGCCTAAATCTTTTTCCTGAGTGGTGGTTCCTAATGTGCAACCTTGCTCATATAACCATAGTTTGGGTTGTTCTTTCCTAGGTGCATAACTTTGCACTTGTCCACATGAAATTTCATCTGCCATTTGGATGCCCAGTCTTCCAATTTATCAAGGTCCTCTTGCAATTTTTCACAAACCTCATGTGTTTTAACAACTTTGAATAATTGTGTGTCATCTGCAAATTTGATTACCTCACTCATTATTCCCATTTCTGGGTCATTTACAAATGTTAAAAAGCAGCGGACCAAGCATAGATTCCTGGAGTCCTCCACTATTCACCTTTCTCCATTGGGAAAATTGGCCATTTAGCCCTACCATCTGCTTTGGTCTGCAATCTCATATTTCAGTTCTTTCAACACCCTTGGATATATATCATCCGGTCCAGGTAATTTGCTACTCTTCAGTTTATCAAATAGTTGCAATACATCCTCTCCCACACCCCCAGCCCCTTGACTGGGCAGTCAGGTAAGTCCCATTCTGACCAGATCATGCTTAACCTCTGGAAATGGGAAAACTGCCCTAATCTTCCAAAATCACTGTAGAAGTGGATAAACTTGTGGACCTTGCTCTGCCACCAGAGCATCGGCCAGACCTAGAGCAGGTGAAACGCGAGCAAACCAAACTGCCAGCTCTTCCTTCTGAACAGGCAGATAATACTGGTCTCCTGAAGATCCTCCAAAAGAGAAGGCACCTCTTCCTCTGCATTAGACGCCTCAGCTGAGACATCAGGACCGGAGTCCAAGTCTTGGTCAAAAACCTATTTATTTATTTAGACAGTTTTTGTATACCGCCTTATCCTTCAATCAAAGCGGTCACAACACAATTGGGGGATACATTTAACACGCGGGGATATGAGACACATACACTAATACTTACAGGGAACATGGGCTATGGAGGGTTAAGTGGCTTGACCAAGACCACAAGGAGCATCTGTGGGACTAGAAACCCCAGTCCTTCCGGCCCAAGGTTGCTGTCCTCTAGTGGGATTTGAACCCCCGACCTTCCGGCCTGAAGTACCTTGCCCCAACCACTAGACTACTCCTCCCTCACTTTGAACCTACTGGTTCAAATCTCCAGATGTCAATATCTGCTGAAGTCATTTAGAAGGCGGCACTCAAGCTGGGCTTCTGCTCACTGCCTGCTCCTTTTCCGAACGAGCAGTAAGACAGCAAGGAAAATATAGAGGGCTCCAGGAACTGAATTACCATGCCAGTGACAAAGCTTGCTGTATAAATGAAAGACTCCTGGTGAGGACAACCTTGAGTCCAGGAGCTCCTGTTCATGACCTCAGAGGGAACAGCCGCCTTCAAACCTGTCGAAGAAAACAAGCGCCCCGAAGTGCGGTCACTGGAGCTGAAGGCCTGCCAGTTATCCTTACCCACAGCACCATCCATCGCCTCCTGCAATGAGGTGGAAAATGCCAAGTCAACTGAGTCCCCTTGGTAGGAGCAGGGAAATGCGCCCTCATTGTGTGTCTCAGAGGTTGCCATACCAGAAGTACAGATCCTGGAAACCAACAACAAGATTCTCCACATGCCATAGGCCAAACACTTCCTAGAGGTTAAGGCAAGGCTAACACTTGTGTGCACTAAGCCTGCATAGGCATGAGAGCACTTATTGAAGCCATGTGATCAACACCACTATGTGTTATGGGTGCTTGGGCAGAAACACGCATTAAGAATGCACGGTAGCAAGGCACATCAAGAGAAAATGTTAACAGCATGTGTTGGGAAAAGGCACGAATACTGACAATGTACCAATGGTCCCCCGCAGCCCACTCTAACATAGGCCCCAGTCATGGACGAGGTCAGGAGCCCCCACAAGGAACAATGACAAAGTCAAGTCTTGGTACTCACCCCCTGGGAGCCCCAGGCAGGAAAACCATGTCATGCTCAGTGCTACTTCCCTGTTGCTGTCCTTTTTTTAAAAAATTTGTGCTGGCTTGCAGTCACATACCTCTGAGAGTCTTCTTCAGTTTTCGGGGGAGAGCAGGGAAGACAGAGGAGGGAGGGGGCTTTGAGGCAACTCAAATCCAATCCTTCCAAATTTGTGGCTGCTCAACAGGCCCTTAACAGGATAAGAATGGAGCTGAACCAGTTTTCCTTCCTCCTATGGATACCAAAAAGACCAGAGTCTAGTGGAGCCTCCCACGTCGTGCTCAAGTGAAAGACTCATCCTCGGTTGTCGTTCATGAGTGAAATCTTTTTCCTCGTCCAAATAATTGTTTGTTTTCAGCTCTGAAAGATTCTGAACAAATGCTTCCACCATCTGCTGGAGACAGAAAAATACTGAGTTTGCTCCTAGTAGCTCAGGCTGATTAAGGCATGTTGATGTCATCAAAAGCCTGGATGTTTCACTTTTCTGTCTCCACTGTTCTGCTGGTAGGGGAACACAACCCACTTGTCTGGACTGGAATAACAGGAGGATATGGAAATTGGTGTTTAATGTACATTAAACACCAATTTCCATATCCTCCTGTTATTCCAGTTGGTGGGCACAGAGAACTGGGCCCTATTCTTGAATTATTTATTTAACAGTTGTTATATAATCTTTCTTCAATTCAAGACGGTTTAGAGAACATAACATGACAGTATATTTCAACTGATTACATAGAACCGAACTAAGTATTAAGTGGAATGCTAGAACATTTTTGTTCTAAATCCATTCTTACTAGAAAAGGGGGTGAAAAAAAGATGAAATTAGACCTTGCTTGTTAATTTTCTTTCCTTGAGTCCATCTAGTTCAGACACGTGGGCTTATGCTACCCTACCAGCAGATGAAGACTAAGAACCACTGGTTTGATAATATTAACCTGTAAGATCCCTTGCAGCCTCTGACCATCCAATGTTTCTCAATCTCCAGCAGATGAAGGTGGTAGTTTCTGTGCAATCTATTCCTGGACTGGATAGGTCCTTAAGGAATTAACTTGCTCCTGGGAAGGCCTGGTGCATTCTTAGTTGCAAGGTCTTGGGGTGCAGAAGCTGATGGGTCTGGATCCCTTCCCCTGCCTCCTCTGGGTGCTAGCACTGGTAGGTTTGAGGTGTCTGCCCCTTTTCCTCTTCCCCAACTTCTTGGAAAGGGCCAGAGATGTTTGAGGTGGGATCCCTGTTAAAAGTGTTCTTGGAAAAAAGAAAGAGAGAAAAAAAAGCCTGCAACAGAGTCCTTCTGTCCACTGGGGGAAAAGGCTGGTGGACAGACTCAAATTCCTTTCAGGGGAGGACCGGTGCACTGAAGGAGGTGAGGCTCTTAGCACTGGGGGAGTTTGGAAGTTGATGGTCTCATCAGCAGGGTGGCATTAGCACTGTGTGGTATGCTCTAAGCCCGGGGTCTCAAACACGCGGCCCGCAACCGAACTTTGTGCGGCCCGCGACGGAGGAAAAAAAAAAAACACAAACCCTGTCTTCTGCTGCTGCTGCCGCCGTGGTAGCAGCACAATCAGCTGTTCGCGGTCCCTTCTCCTCAGCCCGGAAGAGCCCCGAGTCTGCTCCTTTAGCGGCGGGCTTTTCAAGATGCAAAGAGAATATTTCCCTCTCGCGCGGCTTGTCAAGCCGCGCGAGAGGAAAATACTCTCTTCGCGGCTTGAAAAGCTCACCGCTAAAGGAGCAGACTCGGGGCTCTTCCGGGCATAGGAGAAGGGACCGCGAACAGCTGATTGTGCTGCTACCACGGCGGCGGCGGCAGCAGCAGACAGGGTTTTGTTGTTAGTTTATTTACTTGGCCTGATTGGGGGGGGGGGGGGGTTAGGACTGGAAATGGGCAGATGGGGTTAGGACTGGAGGTGGTCTGATTGGGGGGGTGCTAAGACTAAAAATGGGGTTATGGGGGGGGCTAAGAATGAAAATGGGGTGATGGGAGGGTTAGGACTGGAAGTGGGCTGTTGGGGGGCTTAGGAATGGTAATGGGCTATGGGGGGGCGAGGACTGGAAATGGGCAGATGGGGTTAGGACTGGAGGTGGTCTGATTGGGGGGGGCTAAGACTAAAAATGGGGTGATGGGGGGGCTAAGAATGAAAATGGGGTGATGGGAGGGTTAGGACTGGAAGTGGGCTGTTGGGGGGCTTAGGAATGGTAATGGGCTATGGGGGGGCGAGGACTGGAAATGGGCAGATGGGGTTAGGACTGGAGGTGGTCTGATTGGGGGGGGCTAAGACTGAAAATGGGGTTATGGGGGGGCTAAGAATGAAAATGGGGTGATGGGAGGGTTAGGACTGGAAGTGGGCTGTTGGGGGGCTTAGGACTGGTAATGGGCTATGGGGGGGCTAGAACTGGAAATGGACTGGGGGGGTTACTAGGACTGGAAATGGGCTGAGTAGAAGGGGGGTCTTGAACTGCAAATAACTGATGGGGACGGGTTTTGGAATGGAAATGGGCTGAGTGGAAGGGGGCTTGGAATGGAAATGGGCTGATGGGGAGGGGGGCTTGGAATGGAAATGGGCTGATGGGGAGGGGGCTTAGAAAGGAAATGGGCTGTGAGGGGAGGGAGCTAGGACTGGAAATGGGCTTAGTTGGGGGGAGCAAGGACAGGAAATGGGCTGATGGTGGGGCTAGAATAGGACTGGAATGGGCTGATGATGCGGGGACTAGAAGGGAGCAGATGCTGGGTGGGGCTGAAACTACAAGGGAGCTGATGTTGGGGGAGGATTAGAATGGGATAGGGCTGGGAGAGTAAAATGGAGAGGGGAAAAAATATTTTGTGTGGGAGGGAAGAAAAATCTACAATTGGCCAGGTACTGGGTGAGTAAGTGTGGATTGAGAATGGAGGGGTAAAATTTGAGTGGATGAAATAGGAATGAGGAAAGAGCAAAAGGAAAAAGATTAGTATGTTAAAGCAGATGCAGAGAGAGAAAGGAAAAAAAACTAGAAGAGAGAAGAAAGTACAAATGGACAGCAGACCATGGAGAGTTAGCAGAAGACACCAAGAAACCAGAAGAAAGTGGCTGGCACAATTGCAACTGAAAAAAAAAATGCACAAAAGGTAGAAAAATATCTCTTTATTTTGAATTAACTGGAATATGTCAGCTCTGGGAAATGTGCATCATTAACGTCTGTGCTTTATTTAATACAAGAGGAAATTAATTTATAGTTTTATTTCTACAGTGTTGTTGTACATTCCAAGTTTGGCTTTTGGGGTTCCCAGTTTAATTATTGTCTTCCTGTTTCTAAATTTTGATTCCTTGTTTGGTGATGGTGTATGTTCTGCATGTGTAACTGAGCTGAGGTATTCTGTTTATGTAATTCCTATTTGACATTGCCACTTGTTCTCTTTCCCCAGTAGGTCATGTATTGTTATTCTCTGAAATGTATTGGTTTAATATTTGCAGTGTTGCCTTTTGATAGTTAGGGTATGGTGCTTTGTGAGTCCTGGTAGTGCTGTTACGATACGGTGGGTTTGCTATGGGTTCTAAATGGGCAGTGTTTGTAGTAGTTCCTAATGTGCCTGGCGGTTGGCACTGGATTATAGTAATGTAGAAATCTTTTAGTCTTTCTTTATCCATACGCTCATTAAGAGGCATGTTTACTAAAAGTTAGTTTATGGTAACATTATGCAAATATTTATGCAAATGAGGTCCCTTATGCAAATTAGGCCTGCGTCTTGTGCGGCCCCCGGGTTACTTTACAAGTCCTCATTTGGCCCTCAAAGCAATTTGAGTTTGAGACCCCTGCTCTAAGCAGTAGGGCCATTTATCAGAAGATGGAATATGCTGTGGCTACGCGGAGGAAAGCAGCATGGGACATCATGGAAAGATCTGCTGGACTTAATGCAATGGTTTCTCAGCTGCTTGACTTGCCAATTTTAGCAGGAACTGCTGCCATTCGGCCTATGATGAGTGCAGCTTCTGGGCCTATGGGGGGGGGATCTTCTGTCCTCTCTTCTGCAGGAGTGCAGGCTCTAGGAGCTTCCCTAAAAGCACCTTCGGGGGGGGGGGGGGAAGGGATGCTCTTTCTTCTCCCTAAAATTTGATCTGTTGCTCTACCAGGATTTTTCCCTTAACTAGAGCCTGGTGGAGGAGACAGCAGAGTGGCTTGCACAGGGTCAGCATGGGCTCAGCCTCTCACTGTCCTGTTTAGGACTAAGCAGTAGTGCAGGAGTCTGCAGGAAGATCTGGCCTGTATGGCCTCTGAAAACTTCTTAGATCCACTTGAGGGGCCCTTAGCACTGCTCGATAAAGCTCTGGAGGAGCAGCTAGAGGAGGTGGAACTCTCTGCAGGGGCAGATCCCACAGTAGTCTATTTTCCATAAGGAAGAGCTGCTGTGCCTCATTGCGCAAACCTTAGCGGTCCTGATCACCACCAAGAAATGCCAGGGGCCAATGAACCCAATATAGGACCTACTCCTGGGAGGGTATTCAGAAGCCTCAGATTTCTTTTCTACTTTGCAGGGTCATCAAAGGCATCATAGTAGCAGACTGGGGATACTCCAGATTCTGGTCTGAGGACTGGAAGGTCTATATAAAGGCTGTATCCGATTCTGGTGGAGAAGGACCAGTTGTGTCTATGGCACTGGTTTGAGCCATAACGAAGAATACAACTATACTGGTTGAGGGAGAAGCAGCATTAAAGAATCCTTAAGAACAAAGGCTGGAAGCTTTGTTGAATCATTCTTTTGAATTTTCAGCTCTGATGCTGCAGGCAGTTGTTTGTGGGGCCTATTTTATTTAATTACTGTATTTAGCTCATGCCTTTCCAGTAGTAGACCAAAATGAGTTACAATTAGAAAATGTAGGTATTTCACTATCCCTGGAGGGCTTACAATCTAAGGCTATACCCCAGACAATGGGGGGTTAAAAGTAACTTGCCCAAGGCCACAAGGAGAGTCAGTGGAATTCAAACCCTACATGATCAGAGCCTGCTTAAGGTGATCTCAGAGGCTGCCTGAGAGTTCTACTTCATCATCGCAGGACTTTTTAGAGACAGCATGTTTGGAATCAGGTTTGACTTTTTGGTAAATGCCCTCTGTGACTTGGTATGCACTTCCACGAAGAATATGGCCACAACAGGTATAGAGTGCCATTTTTTTGTGGTTGAGAAACTGTTTAGTGGATGCAGCCTCCAAGATGCACCTTAGCAAACATTTTTTTCAAGGGAAAGCTGTTTGGCAAGGATCTCAAGAAGTTGGTCAAGCACCTAGGAGATTATAAAGTGCCTTGGCTTCCCGAGAACAAGCCTCAGGGCTCCAGTCAAAGCTCTGATTTCAGGAAAGCCATCTGTTTTGGTATGCTAGACTGGGTTTCTCTCAGAGGTTGTGTTTTCTGTTCCAAGGTCAGTCCTTTTGGGGCAGCCACATGAAGAGGGATGAACAACAGAAACCTCTAATGGTTCCAAGGCCTCCCTATTAAGTTTTGGGGGTCCATATGGAGGATACTGCTTGGTTGGAAGTTGGTTTCTGCATTGTTGCTGCATTTTTACTGCCGCATTTGGGTACAGGTGACAGACCAATAGGTGCTGGAAGTTATTTGAGAGGGATACGCTTTCAAACTGTTATGACCCCTCTCGGAAGCTTTTATGGAGTCTCCCTGCTAAGCGCCAGCTAAGGCGCAAGTGTTGAGGGACACTTAACAAGTTGCTTCAGCTCAAGGCTGTGGTTAGAGTCACTTCAAAAGAATCAGTATGCACTAGGTACTTTGCTTATTTTGTGGCGCCTTTCTAGTAGTACATACACCAAAAAAAAAAAAATCCATAAGCAAATTGAAAGTCTTTTCCTGCATTCTAAACATTTTTGTATTGCTTCTGAGCGAGCATGGCTCTCTCATACTGCATTGGTAGTACCCTCTTCTCTTCCAGATCCTGAACCCATATTCTCCGCATACTACTAGGCAGGACCCAAATGCCACACTTTCTTTTGGTTTACTGTCCTTTATAGTTAATTTGCTTGTTTGTAACCAATCAGAATTTGAAAGTGTTATACATTATAGAACTTGAAGATGATTATTGCATTTTTTGTAACTGCTCTAACTCCTATATATTTATAGACTATACTTAGATAATTATCTAAAAAAAATAAAAAAGCTAATATATCTAATCTTCGGCCTAATAAAAAATCCCATTATTAAAAGACATGGAACACTGGTGAAAAAACCTTTACCAGATGAAAAAAAAAAGAGAGAGCCCTTTGCTCTGCAAATTCTTCTTAGTTCTGAAATGAAAAGAAAACACTAAAGCAGTATTACATTTTCAAAATATATCATTTTTCAACAAATCAATTAAAAATATTAATTTTATGTTAGCAAAGAAATTAATAAAACATAATAGATAATTTCATATACATAGCAGTTGGCCATTCTGTCTCTTGGCAGTTTCTGGACTCCTTTTGCACTAATGTTGGTGAGTTGTTTTCATTTTGCTCTTGGTCTGCACTTTTACACTACATTGGTGGCTCCCAAATGGGGTCACATCAGTGGATGGAGTCAGAGAAACAGGGCTGTAAGTGTGGGTTGCTCCTTTCCCAGCACTATGTACCACTTACCCCTTCGGGACGCTGGCTGCCCCGGGCCGGGGAACCACCTTACCTTCTCTGTCTGGAATTCCAGGGGAACAAACACACACACTCGCATATAAGTAGTATGTAAGTTTATTCCAAAGAGTAGAGGGGCTTTCCATCTTTTATACATGAGCAAAAACATACACATACGTCATCGACTCATCCCCTAAGGCCCACCACAGCTTATCAGTAACTCCACAGCTGTTAGTCATTTCCCCTTACAAGACAATCAACTTGTCTTAACACGGCACATTCCTTTCAGTATATTTGTAAGTACAGGATTTCCACGTTTCCCTGTGGGCCTCCTAGTCCTCCTGTACACACACTAAAGGGTATGTTTACTAAACCGGGCTAACGGTTAACCCGGGCTATCTGCCACTAGGTCCCATATTATTCAATGGGACCTAGTTGCAGATAGCCCGGGTTAACCGTTAGCCCAGTTTAGTAAACATACCCGTAAGTCTTACCCCTGTCAAGGGCAACTTCCCCTTCTCTCTGGTCTTTCACTGTCCCATGCCAAGTAGTGTCAGTCACCAGTCAGCATGTGATCTGTGAGCCAGTAAACATTCATAGGCCCTAGTCCCCTCTTGGGTCAGCTTCTGGTTAGAAATAAATTTACTAAAAGTACATACTGGGGTCTGTAAGCACTGACACAAGGGACCCTGTGCAGACTGCTGTTGCTATTGCCACTACTAATGCTGCAGCCTTCCTGCTTTAGAGGAGTGGAGGGAGGGAAAGGAGGCTGGAGACCTGCTATTTTGATTTCATCATCATCTGGGGGTCGGGTGAGTTTTCAGTTGTTAAAAATGGGATCATGTTAAATAAGAGCTTGAAAAGCACTTGACTAGGCATAGATCCCCTTTTTGGTCTTGGGACATATGTTGTCACATTATGCTTTTATAAAATAAAGGTACTATTCTTGTTAATGTGGCAATTCCTTCTTCCTAACCATCAATTCCACTTATTTATATGCTTTCACTATCGTGGGTGCACAGTCTGCACCAAATTAAATATCAGAACTCAAATCTACTTAAAATTCGCAATGATAACTACAAAAGAACTTTCAAAACTTTAAAATCAATTATCTCCGTATGAATGAAATATAAAAACCAGCACAGACCTTAATAATTTTTAACTACCAACTAAATTAGCTACATGTTATATCGCAACAGTTACATTACTAGAATTAGTAAGAATGCATGCTAAACAATCAGCTCACTACTAAACTGAACGCCAGACATCTGAATTTATTTGTGTACTGCTTACGTTCTCTCTCTCTCCGAGGATTAAGACACGTAAGTCTGGGTACTCGCAAACACACCTGATGAACTTGGAAAGCTTTGCAGGAAAAACATCCAAGGATCTGAAACTTCTGCACCATATTTTCCTTCACTACTCCACCCCGGACAGAAACCGTATTTACAGCAAAAATATTCAGCCACGGATTACTGTGAAGTACAAAAATCCGCTATACACTCTCCCGCAGACAAATCTCCCATCCACTAACAAAGTAGACGACTTTGAATAATGTTTATTTCCCTAGATTATACCTCATTCATAACGGAGAAACAAAAATATCGCCCCTAAGCCACTAATGACCAACTAACTATTGCTTTGCTTTGCTTTTTAAACTTCCTGTCGCTCTGCTTCCGCTTCCCGCGTTTTTCCAGCTTTGGCCTCTGATCAGAAGACTCTTCTTGAGGTGAACTTGCAGTAATTTGTTCCCTTCGCGTTGAAGATTGTTGTCGAGGACAAATAAGAACATACATTGATAAATGTCATAGTACTATCTTGCTTGTTTAAAACTTCTTTAAAAAATAAAGAGCAAAATAAAATGCGGGTTTACGCGAGGGGACATACCATGAAACCAACCAGTAAGTTTAAAACAATATTTATTAAGGAAGTACTTTTTTTCATTTTATGCATAATTAAAGCTGGGGCACTTGTTGTCAGAAAATGTCGTCAAGGCTTAGTATAGTTCAGTTTTAAAAAAGTTGGATTTATTAATAATTAGCCAGATACACTTAGGTGTCTTCCTTACTGATCACTTCCAATTTAGGAAGCACTGAACAGACCTTCCTAAGGAAAGCTACCGGGTACTTCCTAGTAAATCAGATTTGTCACTGTTGAAGACAAAATGCTAGATTACAGGATAATGGACTAATGGTCTGACTCACCATGGCATTTCTTATGAGGGGCTCCTGCCCTGTAATTGCATACTTTCTCTTATTCTTTTCAATCTAAGCCCCTTGTATGTTTACCAGATTTTTGGTTTGCAAATCTGGGATACGGGTGGGGTGGGGTGGGGTGGGGCAGTTCCTTCTCCCCCTGCCCCTGTAACTTTCCACCATACAATTATAATATCTTAAAAGTACTTTAGGAACTTTGCCATCCAAAATCTCCCCTTTGTTTCTCTTGCCCTCCTCCCTGGTCCATCATCTCCCTTTTGCAACCCACCATCCAGCATGTCCCCTTGCTTCAGCAGGCAGCACTAAAAACAAAAAAGCAACACTTGTTTTATGTAATATTATTTGTGCTGCCCGCTGAAGCAAGGGGACTTGGGTTGCAGGGCTGCTTATTTGTGTTTGTTTTGTTTTATCAGCTAAAGTAAGGAGACATGCTGGATTTGGTGGGGAAGCAAAGGAAAGATAGTGGGGAGGGCAAGGGAAGCAAGAGGGAAAATGATGAACTTAGGGACAAGGGAAACCAGGGTGGGAAGTGTCAGCACTAAATAATAGGGCAAGTCAAATTGCCAATTGGCTATGCATTCATTCACTTGAAGTTAAATCCAAATAACTGAGCTGCTGCAGTATAGCAGAGGGGTTCATGAGCTATGTATAAAACTGGAAGTAGAGAGTGGTTTCAGGAGGTGGTGCGGATGGGGGGGGGGGGGCAGCTGGATAGTCACACTCGGTTCAATAGATTGCAGGAGTGGGGCATTACAGCACCTCGCTGTTCATTGGTTACCCATAAAGCAGAGTCAAGTTTAAGATTGCAAATGGGAGGACCTGGCTGATCTATTGTATCTGCATAATTCTGCCTGGTCTCTGCAATTGACCTTGTGTGGTGCATTACAAGTACCCCACTTTAGAAACATAGAATGCACCCAGGCAACAGCAAACAGGGCCTTCAGGTTCTGTGCACCCAGATGCTGGAATGCCCTACCACCTAACATCCGGACAATCCCTGACCTAACCCAGTTTAGGAAGGCATTAAAGCACCACCTCTTCCTCAAGTACTACCCGGAGGACAGCACACTAACAGCCTCCTCCTCCACCTAGTACAGCCACACCAACATACCTGCAAACCATCCACAACTCCGATTACTTTTGACATGACTTAAACATGACGCATGTGTGTAAATAGTTACCACACTGTTATCCAAGTTTCAGTACCCGTTCCTTGTAAACACAGAGCAGCTTGCTGCACTGTTCTAAGTTTTATGTTCCATGTAAACCACACTGATGTCGAATAGCACGGTATAGAAGAGACTGTAAATAAATAAATAGAAGCATGTCAGCAGAAAAAGACCATATAGTGTATCTAGACTGCCCTTCCATATTGTATCAAATACTATAGTCCCTTTTTTCCCATGCTTTCATGAATTCAGATATTGTCCTCCTCTCTACTACCTCCACTGGGAGACTATTCCACGCATCTACCACTCTTTCCGTAAAGAAATATTCCTTATCGTCCCTCCAGTCTAGTCCCGGAAACTCTGGGGAGTTGTCATCCTCTTCCAGCAGCTTGGAGACTGATAAACGTCATTCTTTGATGACACTGGTATAAGGACACAGGCACCACATCCTCCCACTCCAGTTATATCAGTCTCCAAGCAGCTGGAGGATGTGAGCCAGGGTGGCTGGCTCTCTGGAGAGACAATTAAGGACTATAGTGCTAGTTAGTGTTAGGTTTTTGGGGTTAATTTCATGTGGTTGAATTTATTGCTTTTTCTTCTTTTCTAGATAGCTTAAATTGCGTGGGTATACAGCTTTAAAATTTGGCTGCTGAAGTCTTTGCTTCCCTGCTTCCTTTCTCTCACCGAAGAGACTGAGAGAACAGGAGGCTTGAAAGTCCTAAGGGAAGCTTGTGGCTTGCCACTCTGTGTTAACCTCTGCCTCCCCCAGCGTGGTACAGAAGTTCTGCCTGTGAGCGCTGAGGGGAAGCGGCAGGCAGGCGCCCCGGGGGCACAGTTCCCTTCTGAGCGGTTGCAGGAGCTTGTGGGCCACAGAGAGTTGCAGCACGGCCTAGGAGGCACCCATCGGTGAGAGGCTAATTAGCCGGTTTGCGGTGGGCAGGTAAGCTGCAGTTTCCTTTTTATTTCAGCGGTGTTTGTGTGAGAGGCCATGCTTCAGGCTTGGCCCAAGTAAACAGCAGCCATTCGTGCTGCGTTCGGTTTTGGCGGGAAACGCCGGTAGCGCGGTCTGGGAAACAATCGCCTGTAGGGAAGAGAGGAAGCTTCGTTTTAAGTTCATTTCTTTGCGATTGAGGTCGGGGGACCTCCTGCTTCCTTTTGGCGCAAAAAAACCCCGCATCCTTAGAAACATGAGTTTAGTCCTCTGATGAGGAGCTGGGTCAGAGTTTTGTAAGTATATTGCTTTCTGTAGGTCTTTCATTGGGGAGGTCACTGGAAGCATGCCTGCAAAGACCTTCTGTTTGCTCTGTGGAGTGAAGAGGTCGGTAGTCTCAGAGGCAGGCCTTTGTAAGGGCTGTAGCCAGGATGCAGCAATGGAGCAACAGCGCTTAGATTCGGCAGAGGAGCATACGGAGCTGGAGCAGAGGCCGCTGTCTCCTCTTGTAGAGCCTGTGGAGCCGGTACCAGGTCCTTTGACGTCCATTTTTTCGCCGGACTTTGTGGCTCTTATTCAAAGGGCATTTGGTGGTGCTTCTAAGATGGCTTCGTCCTCAGCTCTGGGTCCCTTGGCTGCTCAGTTGGGGCATAAGAGACCGGGATCTCCTCTTTCGGTGACACATTCGTCTCTGGGACAGAAGAGACCTCGGCTGGATGCAGATAGGCAGTGTCTCTCAGAGCTTTCCGAGGAGTTGCGCACGGAAGATGAGCGCGATCCCGAGTTACAGGATAAGTTGGAAGATGGAGAGATTCCGGAACAGAAGGATCAGGCTAGAGTAGTGCGTATTTTTCGGAAGGAGGAGTTCTCCGCATTGATTTCTGAGACGTTAAAGACGCTCAATATACCGGTGTCTTCGCCGGCAGATGAGGCAGCGTTAGAAGATCCGCTCTTACAGGCCTTTAGGAAGACACAAAAAGCATTTCCGATGCATAGAGTTATTAAGGAGATGATCCAGAGTGAGTGGGACATGCCTGAGTCCACTTTCAAAGGCTCTCGGGTGATGTCTCGCCTCTATCCGCTGGTGGAACAGGATAGGGACATCTTTAAGTCGCCCAAGGTGGATGCGGCTTTGTCAGCAGTGACCAAGACGACGACCATTCCGGTGGAAGGGAGTGCAGCTCTTAAGGATACTCAGGACAGAAAGCTGGATGCTTTGTTAAGGCAGATTTTTGAGGTGAATGCTCTCTCCATCCAAGCTTCGATTTGTGGAGCTTGGGTGGCGAGAGCCAGTCTCCGGTGGGCTCAAGGAGTCCAGGGGGAGCATTCGGAGGAATCCATTGGTGAGGTGGCTAGGTTAGAGTCCGGAGTGGCGTATCTAGCGGATATTCATTATGACCTCATTAGGGGGTTATCGAACAGTATGGCTTCGGCAGTGGCCGCCAGGCGGTATCTGTGGCTGAGGAATTGGGCGGCAGATGCTTCTTCAAAGTCTAGGTTGAGTAAGCTTCCCTTTAAGGGACGTCTTTTGTTTGGAGAGGATTTGGAGAAGATCGTTAAAGATCTTGGGGAATCCAAGGGCGGACGACTCCTGGAGGATAAGCAGAAACAGAGGAAATTTACTCCTGTGGCTAGATTCCCACAGAGGGATTTTCGTCGTTTTTGCTCCTCTAGGTTCCCGCAGAGTCAGAGAGGGCGCTTCCCCTATAGAGGCCAGAGCTTTCGAGGATTCCGGGGGGCTAGCAGAGGTTTTGTTGCAGCTACTTCGGGGACCAAAAAGATACAATGAAGTCAGGGTGGCCCAGGTGGAGGTAGCTGTGGGCGGTTGTCTACAGCAGTTTTACGCTGCCTGGGCCAGGATTACATCCGATCAGTGGGTGTTAGAGGTGATTTGAGAAGGTTATGCGTTAGAATTTCAGAAACCGGTGGCCGACGCCTTCGTTCAGTCTCCTTGCAAGGCACCTTGGAAGCACGAGGCGGTCGGACAGACTTTGCAACGGTTATTAGATCTCAGAGCGGTAGTGCCGGTGCCTCGAGATCAATGCGGGTTAGGTCAATACTCAATTTATTTTGTGGTTCCAAAGAAAGAAGGGTCTTATCGGCCAATTTTGGACCTGAAAAAGGTAAACAAGTATCTCAGAGTTTCTCATTTTCGCATGGAAACTCTTGAGATCGGTCATCATGGCGGTCAGACAAGGGGAGTTTCTTACTTTTCTCGAATTATCCGAGGCCTACCTGCACATTCCGATTCGCCCACAACATCAGAAGTTCCTCAGGTTTGTGGTTCCAATGGGCCATTTTCAATTTCGGGCACTACCATATGGACTGGCGACAGCACCAAGGACCTTTACCAAGGTCATGGTTGTTGCAGCGGCAGAACTGCGGAAGAAGGGCATTTTGGTCCACCCATATTTAGACGACTGGTTGATTCGAGCAAAGTCCAAAACCGAAAGCGAGGAGGCTACTACCAGTGTGGTCAGCTGTCTGCAGCAGCTAGGTTGGGTAGTCAATGCCGTCAAGAGCAGTCTCGTGCCATCTCAGGATCTAGAGTATCTAGGAGTGCGCTTCAATACCCGAGTGGGCAAGGTCTTTCTGCCTCCGCATCGGGCGGTGGCCGTTCGGAGGTTGATTCGACGGTTTCTCGACCGGCCATGGCCAACAGCGTGGCATTACTTGCAGGTCTTGGGTACAATGGCTGCCATGATCGATCTCGTGCCGTGGGCCAGAGCGCATATGAGGCCATTGCAGAGAGCGTTACTCAGAAGATGGTCTCACCAAAGCCATCCACTATCCCAGAGACTTCTCTGCCCGGAGGCGACTCGGGAAGCATTGCAGTGGTGGTTGCTGCCAGAGTCCCTGGTGAGGGGCATGCCATTGGACATGCTGTGCTGGGTTCCACTGACTACGGATGCCAGTCTCCTGGGTTGGGGAGCACATTTTCAGGACAGGTGCGCGCAAGGGCTGTGGTCAGTTCAGGAGAAGTCTTGGTCAATCAACAGGTTGGAATTGAGGGCAGTGCGATTGGCGTTGGAGTTTCACCGGTATCTGCAGGGAGTGGCAATCCGGGTGTTTTCGGACAATGCGGCGGCAGTGGCCTACATCAACAAGCAAGGGAGCACAGGCAGTGCTCCCTTAGAGGCCGAGGCAGATCAGTTGTTCAGCTGGGTGGAGCAAAACCTTCAGGCTCTGTCGGCAGCTCATGTCGCTGGGGTAGACAACGTGGAGGCAGATTTTTTGAGTCGCGTGAGGGTAGATCCGGGGGAGTGGACTCTTCACCCGGATGTTTACGACGGGATAGTTTGGCGCTGGGGAATGCCCGTGATGGATCTCATGGCGACATTCAAGTCAGCGAAGGCAGCTCGGTTTTTCAGCAGGCGCAGAGAAAGAATGTCGGAAGGTCTGGATGCGCTCATCCAGGAGTGGCCAATAGATCACCTTCTCTATGTGTTTCCTCCGTGGGTGCTAATAGGCAGAGTGCTGCGACGAGTCAAATGCCACAAGGGCTTGCTGGTGCTGGTAGCGCCAGATTGGCTGCGACGGCCTTGGTATGCGGACCTTCGGAGACTAGTTGTGGGGAAGCCGTAGAGGCTACCATTCCGGTCGGATCTTCTGCAGCAAGGTCCGTTGGTTATGCCTCAGGTGGCTCGGTTCTCGCTTACGGGCTTGGCTCTTGAAAGGGCACAGCTGAGAGCTCGAGGCTATTCGGCAGCCGTGGTGGCAACCTTGTTGAAGGCGCGAAGGCGCTGTACTTCCTTAGAGTATGTGTGAGTGTGGTGTGTTTTTGAGGCCTGGTGTGTGGATAAGAATTGTGAAGCCTTGCGAGCTTCGGTACCGCAGATCTTGGCTTTCTTACAAGATGGTTTCCAGAGAGGGTTGGCGGTCGCTTCCTTAAAAGTACAACTGACAGCGCTTTCCTGTTATAGAGGAAAGATCAAGGGGAAAGCGCTGGGCTCCCATCCTGATGTTAAGCGATTTCTGAGAGCGGTAGGTCTGTTGAGACCACTGTGCAGGCAGCCCTAGTCTTAATACTGAACCACACCATCTGGTGATCACTGGATACACCATTGGTAAGCACCAGGTTCAGTATGGCCCCTTCACGTGTGGGTTCTGTTACCAGTTGCCTGAATAGTTCTCCCTGTAGAGAATCCAGGATCTCCTTACTTCTAGATGACACTGCAGCAGGGATGTGCCAATCAACAACTACATTTTGAAATCCCCAGGGTACTTCCCGTTTCCTAGCAATGCTGCATATGTCTTCAATTAACTCTCTCTCCACTTCTTCCCCATGTGAGGGAGGTCTGTATATCATGCCAATACAAATAGATTTCTCTTTCCCTCTTTCTAGTTTAACCCAGCCTCCTCTCTTCCTTTTAAGCCCTGTATTTCCATAGCTTTAATATTATTTTTACATATATTTCCATTCCTCCTACCTTGTCCTTTCTGAATAAAGTATAACCTGGTAAAGTATAGTCTTGGTTGTCCGTGAACCATGTCTCTGTTACTGCCGCTAAATCCAAGTCAGCCTCTCCCATTAAAGCCTCAATATCTTGGATCATATTTCTCATGCTACGGGCATTTATACACACTGCTTATTCAGTGCCCCAATGTAGACTTGGCAGCCACATCACCTTTACGCAGTCTGGCAAACAGCACAAAAAGATGGCCCAACTTACAAAGACTTTGCAACTTTAAAGTACTGGAGAAGCACCAAATTGAGATATTTGTGCTTCCTTGACACAGTTCCTTAGAAAATAAAGGCAAACAAATAATTTGAATCACATGGAAGAAGATAACCACCTTCAGCAAAAAGGCAGTACAGGCCTAACGCATATAGCTTCTTCTGAAAAGGAGAAGTAGGGGGTCTCAGCAGGATAGCACCTGAAGTTTGGAATTCCATGTCACAGAGCAAATTGCAACCAAGAAAATCATCAGAAGAGTTCAACTTTCTTATTCTTTTTTTGTTAAGGGAAAGTAAAGAAAAAAAATTGTATACACACACACACACCCTCCCAAGGACTGACTTCAGGGCCCAGAGCACCAGGCAGAGATCCCAGGAAGGGACACCTGAAGGCAGTGGTGGGTTGGGGGGGGGGGGGGCAGTGCAGCTATAGAACCCCCTGAAGAAATCAGGAAACATCTAGGTGTGAGGCTATGGATTGCTCAGCTACCAGACCTCTGAAACAGGATAAAGCTACCACCAAGACATTCAGGGAGCAAAGTGAAGCCCTTTCGGAGGCTGTCCCGAAGGAAGGCAAGTACGAACAGCATGTTCACCATCTCCAGAATAAGCCAATGTGTGCAGCACCAACATTCTGAGGCACTAGACGTTCCCATAGGCCAGACTGGAAGACCTTCTTCCGATCTTGAGGAGAATGGAAATTACTGCAGGAGAACAGACTTTAAGCGTCAAACAACGCCTGCCAAGAGCCAAACTATAAGCAAGAAGGGAGCCGGGTCATCCATGTGTCAAGCCAATGGAACTAGGAGGATCCTCTCCGCCCAGGAACATAGGAGAATCCTCTTCAGGGCCACTCCGGCACGCTCCGTACTGCTTTGTCGACTGGCACTGTCCAAGAACACTAGAACTGCTCTATCCTTGACCAGGGGCTGGAAGTGCAAGAGGGCCAACCAAATGGCACTCACTTTGAATCTGTTTATGCACCACACCGTTTCCCTATGGCTCCAGAGACCTTGAGCTGTCCGATTTCAACAATGGGCTTCCCAGCCAATAAGGCTGCCATCTGTCAACAGAAGAAGCCACAAGTGATCGTTTAGAGGCATACCCTTCCTCATATCCTGTGGCTGCTGGAGGAGAAGCCCAAGCCCTAACTACTGAGCACTCAGAAACCGAGTCAGCAAGGACTGCTATAGCGGTCTCATATCGGCTCACACCCATGGCCCATTTCAATTATCTTTATTACAGTACTTGATAGACCACCCATCGGAAGCCATCTGGGCGGTTTACAACAATATAAAAAAATAAAAGGGGTTGAGGCCAGAAACAGAAGAGAACTACAAATATCAGATAGGACAGTATACAGACAGTCATACCAGGGCCTAAAGAGAAGAGAAGAAATCTAAATGGAGGGGGAAGAGGAGGGCCATTAAGTCAAGAAGGTAAGAGAAGGGGTAGACAATCCCAAACCTTGGAAACCAGTTAAGAACAGAAAACTGCCAGCCGCCAACAACTTCTGCACACTTTCCTCATGCAGGAAGACTCTTGTCCACTCATGTATCAAACCACCCTCCCAGTCATTCTAAGGACTGGGAAGGCTCCAATAGGCTCTTCCCAGATTAACCACCCAAGCATTTCCAGAAAGAGCACCACCCTGGACAAAATCAGAGATGTTTTGAAGAGCCAATCATCCAGATATGGGTGAACTCAGATCCTTTAGTGTCATAGTGCAGCGGTCGGCAACACCATGATTCTTATAAATTTCCTCAAGTGGTGGAGAAGCCATAAGGGAAAATGAGCCAAGCATGGCAAATGCAGAAAATGCTGCCGATTCTCCCGGATCGGGATACAAAAATAAGGCTTGGCTAAATTCAGCAACGCAAAGGAACTCTCCACAGTGCACCATCTGGATCACAGATCTCAGTGTCTTCATATGAAAGTGCAGCGTGCGTAAGAGGGCGTTGACTCCCTTGAGATAGATGATGGGCCAAAAGGACCCCTCTTCCTCTGACACCATGAAATAGATGGGAGTACTTGCATTCATCCTGTTCAAAAGGGGGAAACTGGCACCACCGCAACTTGTCCAATATGATCTGAGACAGCGGCTTTCTTATCCAGAGAATCACAAGGGGAGACAACAAAGATTTCTGGGATAGACTCTTTACATTCCAAGGCATAGCTGTGAAAGTATGTATAAAGTTCTATGTTCAAAAATGTTAAACATTACATGTTACCTGTTCAACATATGTTCTCTTTAAACCGCTTTGACATGGTGAAAAGCGGTATATAAACCTAGCTAATTAAATAAACAAAAACAAACAAACATACATCTGTGAATAGGCTCCCAAGTTTTCATTGTGCTGAATGGGATGAGTCCCCTCTGGAGGGGACAGAATCCCAGGGTCCATGAATTCTTCTGAGGGCTGAGACCAGCCCAAAATCCAGAAGAAGAAAGGAAGGTTTCCCAGATTGATGTTAACGGGAGTCCCGATACCCCCAGGAATCTGGCCAACGTGCCCATGAATGGGCATATGCCAAGGAGGAGAATGCCCCTGTACACTTTCCAGGCCCCTTCAACCTATCTTCTGGAAAATGAGGCTTAGACTCACCCAAGTCCATCATTTACAAGTTGACTCCAAATAGGTCTCCCCCTTAAAGATCAGTTGCGTAAAGCAGGCTTTGGGGAACAAAGTACGCTGACCAGTGACAAAGCCAAATCCAATGCCGCATCATCATTATTGAGAGAGAAATATTTCTAGCCGCCAAGTGGACAAGATCATACATAGCAGCCGACAGGAAGGCTGTGGCCGACTCCAAGAGAGTAGAAACCGCATCGATTGGAGAAGGGCATGAGCGGTCAGGCCTGCACACAGCCAACTGAAGGAAAAACAGCAGCAGCTGCAAATGGACTCATCAGAAGAGAATCCATCTGAGGCATGCTAAATCACACGATGCACTTTTCCTCCAGGATGGCACACATAAGAATATAAGATAAGTCATACTGGGTCAGACCAAGGTTCATCAAGCCCAGTATACTGGTTTCCAACAGTAGCCAATCTAGGTCACAAGTACCTAGCAATTTCCCCAAAAGACACAGATTCCACAATGCTTATATTGGGGCAAGCAGTGGTTTTCCTGGGTCCCTTTTAATAATGGTTCCTCCAGGAACTTGTCCAAACCTTTTTTAAATCCAGCTACACTAACAGCTTTCACTACATCCTCAGGAAACGAAATCCAGAGTTTGATTACACATTGAGTGAAAAAATATTTTTTCTTATTAGTCTTAAATAGGTTACACTGTAGCTTCATTGCATGACCCCTAGTCTTTCTATATTTTGATGGCATAAACAAATCAATCTACGTTTACCTGTTCCACGTCATTCATTAATTTATAAACCTCTATCATATCTCGCCTCAGCTCTCTCTTTAAACAGGTCAAAGAGCCCTAACATTTTTAGCCTCTCTTCAAAGGGGTATCCTTCCATCTCCTTTACCATTTTGATGGCTCTTCTCTGTACCTTTTCTAATAACGCTATATCCTTTTTAAGATATGGCGACCAGAATTTCACACAATATTCAAGGTGTGGTCGAACCATGAAACAATATAGAGGCATTATATCTTTTGTTTTATTCTCCATTCCTTTCCTTATGATTCCTAGCATTCTATTTGCTTTCTTGGCCGCCAGTGCACACTGGGTGGAGGGCTTCAACATGTTATCCACGATGATGCCTAAATCTTTTTCCTGAGTGGTGGTTCCTAATGTGCAACCTTGCTCATATAACCATAGTTTGGGTTGTTCTTTCCTAGGTGCATAACTTTGCACTTGTCCACATGAAATTTCATCTGCCATTTGGATGCCCAGTCTTCCAATTTATCAAGGTCCTCTTGCAATTTTTCACAAACCTCATGTGTTTTAACAACTTTGAATAATTGTGTGTCATCTGCAAATTTGATTACCTCACTCATTATTCCCATTTCTGGGTCATTTACAAATGTTAAAAAGCAGCGGACCAAGCATAGATTCCTGGAGTCCTCCACTATTCACCTTTCTCCATTGGGAAAATTGGCCATTTAGCCCTACCATCTGCTTTGGTCTGCAATCTCATATTTCAGTTCTTTCAACACCCTTGGATATATATCATCCGGTCCAGGTAATTTGCTACTCTTCAGTTTATCAAATAGTTGCAATACATCCTCTCCCACACCCCCAGCCCCTTGACTGGGCAGTCAGGTAAGTCCCATTCTGACCAGATCATGCTTAACCTCTGGAAATGGGAAAACTGCCCTAATCTTCCAAAATCACTGTAGAAGTGGATAAACTTGTGGACCTTGCTCTGCCACCAGAGCATCGGCCAGACCTAGAGCAGGTGAAACGCGAGCAAACCAAACTGCCAGCTCTTCCTTCTGAACAGGCAGATAATACTGGTCTCCTGAAGATCCTCCAAAAGAGAAGGCACCTCTTCCTCTGCATTAGACGCCTCAGCTGAGACATCAGGACCGGAGTCCAAGTCTTGGTCAAAAACCTATTTATTTATTTAGACAGTTTTTGTATACCGCCTTATCCTTCAATCAAAGCGGTCACAACACAATTGGGGGATACATTTAACACGCGGGGATATGAGACACATACACTAATACTTACAGGGAACATGGGCTATGGAGGGTTAAGTGGCTTGACCAAGACCACAAGGAGCATCTGTGGGACTAGAAACCCCAGTCCTTCCGGCCCAAGGTTGCTGTCCTCTAGTGGGATTTGAACCCCCGACCTTCCGGCCTGAAGTACCTTGCCCCAACCACTAGACTACTCCTCCCTCACTTTGAACCTACTGGTTCAAATCTCCAGATGTCAATATCTGCTGAAGTCATTTAGAAGGCGGCACTCAAGCTGGGCTTCTGCTCACTGCCTGCTCCTTTTCCGAACGAGCAGTAAGACAGCAAGGAAAATATAGAGGGCTCCAGGAACTGAATTACCATGCCAGTGACAAAGCTTGCTGTATAAATGAAAGACTCCTGGTGAGGACAACCTTGAGTCCAGGAGCTCCTGTTCATGACCTCAGAGGGAACAGCCGCCTTCAAACCTGTCGAAGAAAACAAGCGCCCCGAAGTGCGGTCACTGGAGCTGAAGGCCTGCCAGTTATCCTTACCCACAGCACCATCCATCGCCTCCTGCAATGAGGTGGAAAATGCCAAGTCAACTGAGTCCCCTTGGTAGGAGCAGGGAAATGCGCCCTCATTGTGTGTCTCAGAGGTTGCCATACCAGAAGTACAGATCCTGGAAACCAACAACAAGATTCTCCACATGCCATAGGCCAAACACTTCCTAGAGGTTAAGGCAAGGCTAACACTTGTGTGCACTAAGCCTGCATAGGCATGAGAGCACTTATTGAAGCCATGTGATCAACACCACTATGTGTTATGGGTGCTTGGGCAGAAACACGCATTAAGAATGCACGGTAGCAAGGCACATCAAGAGAAAATGTTAACAGCATGTGTTGGGAAAAGGCACGAATACTGACAATGTACCAATGGTCCCCCGCAGCCCACTCTAACATAGGCCCCAGTCATGGACGAGGTCAGGAGCCCCCACAAGGAACAATGACAAAGTCAAGTCTTGGTACTCACCCCCTGGGAGCCCCAGGCAGGAAAACCATGTCATGCTCAGTGCTACTTCCCTGTTGCTGTCCTTTTTTTAAAAAATTTGTGCTGGCTTGCAGTCACATACCTCTGAGAGTCTTCTTCAGTTTTCGGGGGAGAGCAGGGAAGACAGAGGAGGGAGGGGGCTTTGAGGCAACTCAAATCCAATCCTTCCAAATTTGTGGCTGCTCAACAGGCCCTTAACAGGATAAGAATGGAGCTGAACCAGTTTTCCTTCCTTCTATGGATACCAAAAAGACCAGAGTCTAGTGGAGCCTCCCACGTCGTGCTCAAGTGAAAGACTCATCCTCGGTTGTCGTTCATGAGTGAAATCTTTTTCCTCGTCCAAATAATTGTTTGTTTTCAGCTCTGAAAGATTCTGAACAAATGCTTCCACCATCTGCTGGAGACAGAAAAATACTGAGTTTGCTCCTAGTAGCTCAGGCTGATTAAGGCATGTTGATGTCATCAAAAGCCTGGATGTTTCACTTTTCTGTCTCCACTGTTCTGCTGGTAGGGGAACACAACCCACTTGTCTGGACTGGAATAACAGGAGGATATGGAAATTGGTGTTTAATGTACATTAAACACCAATTTCCATATCCTCCTGTTATTCCAGTTGGTGGGCACAGAGAACTGGGCCCTATTCTTGAATTATTTATTTAACAGTTGTTATATAATCTTTCTTCAATTCAAGACGGTTTAGAGAACATAACATGACAGTATATTTCAACTGATTACATAGAACCGAACTAAGTATTAAGTGGAATGCTAGAACATTTTTGTTCTAAATCCATTCTTACTAGAAAAGGGGGTGAAAAAAAGATGAAATTAGACCTTGCTTGTTAATTTTCTTTCCTTGAGTCCATCTAGTTCAGACACGTGGGCTTATGCTACCCTACCAGCAGATGAAGACTAAGAACCACTGGTTTGATAACATTAACCTGTAAGATCCCTTGCAGCCTCTGACCATCCAATGTTTCTCAATCTCCAGCAGATGAAGGTGGTAGTTTCTGTGCAATCTATTCCTGGACTGGATAGGTCCTTAAGGAATTAACTTGCTCCTGGGAAGGCCTGGTGCATTCTTAGTTGCAAGGTCTTGGGGTGCAGAAGCTGATGGGTCTGGATCCCTTCCCCTGCCTCCTCTGGGTGCTAGCACTGGTAGGTTTGAGGTGACTGCCCCTTTTCCTCTTCCCCAACTTCTTGGAAAGGGCCAGAGATGTTTGAGGTGGGATCCCTGTTAAAAGTGTTCTTGGAAAAAAGAAAGAGAGAAAAAAAAGCCTGCAACAGAGTCCTTCTGTCCACTGGGGGAAAAGGCTGGTGGACAGACTCAAATTCCTTTCAGGGGAGGACCGGTGCACTGAAGGAGGTGAGGCTCTTAGCACTGGGGGAGTTTGGAAGTTGATGGTCTCATCAGCAGGGTGGCATTAGCACTGTGTGGTATGCTCTAAGCAGTAGGGCCATTTATCAGAAGATGGCATATGCTGTGGCTACGCGGAGGAAAGCAGCATGGGACATCATGGAAAGATCTGCTGGACTTAATGCAATGGTTTCTCAGCTGCTTGACTTGCCAATTTTAGCAGGAACTGCTGCCATTCGGCCTATGATGAGTGCAGCTTCTGGGCCTATGGGGGGGGGGGGGGATCTTCTGTCCTCTCTTCTGCAGGAGTGCAGGCTCTAGGAGCTTCCCTAAAAGCACCTTCGGGGGGGGGGGAAGGGATGCTCTTTCTTCTCCCTAAAATTTGATCTGTTGCTCTACCAGGATTTTTCCCTTAACTAGAGCCTGGTGGAGGAGACAGCAGAGTGGCTTGCACAGGGTCAGCATGGGCTCAGCCTCTCACTGTCCTGTTTAGGACTAAGCAGTAGTGCAGGAGTCTGCAGGAAGATCTGGCCTGTATGGCCTCTGAAAACTTCTTAGATCCACTTGAGGGGCCCTTAGCACTGCTCGATAAAGCTCTGGAGGAGCAGCTAGAGGAGGTGGAACTCTCTGCAGGGGCAGATCCCACAGTAGTCTATTTTCCATAAGGAAGAGCTGCTGTGCCTCATTGCGCAAACCTTAGCGGTCCTGATCACCACCAAGAAATGCCAGGGGCCAATGAACCCAATATAGGACCTACTCCTGGGAGGGTATTCAGAAGCCTCAGATTTCTTTTCTACTTTGCAGGGTCATCAAAGGCATCATAGTAGCGATACCTGTTTTGGAACAGCGGTGCTTCAGGCTGGTCTAGCAGGTCCCACCCATTGAGTCTTTTACTGCTCTGTTACATCTCCAGAGTTTCCGGCACTAGACTGGAGAGACGATAAGGAAGTTTAAATTAGGCTTACCTGCTAATTGTAGTTCCTGAAGGAACTCCAGTCTAGTCCCGGATCCCGTCCCAGTCCTTAAGGATAATTGGTGCCTGAAGCGACTATGTCACAGGTAAGAGAACAAAAGGGAGCTGTGCAGCTTCGGGTTCAGGGAATGAATTTCTCATTCAGGGATGTGACTGGTTGGGGCAGTTGTTTCTTCTGAGAGGGAAGCAAAGGCCTTATCAGTTAAATTGGCGTTCATACATTACAGTTAATGTTATGTTTGGGTGGTTCACCAGTTACGGGGCGCTAGATTATGTGAGTGTCCTAACTTAATTGTTGCTCTGGTGAGTCTGCTTTGTCAATAGGTTGCTGGAGTGGGAGGAGGCGGTGCCTGTGTCCTTATACCATTGTCATCAAAGAATGACGTGTATCAGTCTCCAAGCTGCTGGAAGAGGATGACAACTCCCCAGAGTTTCCGGGACTAGACTGGAGATCCTTCTGGAACTACAATTAGCAGGTAAGCCTAATTTAAACTTTCCGCACATTACTCCTGAGTCTATTCCCTTTCATCCTAGGCCCCCACGTTGCAGAACTTACTTTCAATCAAAAGAGGCTCTCTTGTGCATTTATGCCATGGAGGTACTTGAACATCTCTATCATATCTCCTCTCCCACCTTTCTTCTAACGTATACACATATTGTCACACCCCCTTTCTCAGCGTATAGGCGGTTGCCTTGAAGAGTGGGAAATGTGCCAGATTATCCTTGTAAGTGCTGATGCTTGGTATCCCTGTAGTTGTGGCCCAAACGAAAGACAGCCAAGGTTTTGTGTGATAACAAAAACTTTATTTGTTGCACAGGATTCTGTCATCTATCCTCCCCTAACCAGAAACAAATCGGTGGATACTTTTTTTTTTTTTTTTTTTTTTTTTCAAAATTCTGTTTATTCAAGAGACATAACAATTTTTACAAGTGGTCCGACTGACAATTTGTCCGTCATACAGAAAACAGAAAAAACCATCACCCAGGTGGGGCTGTGTCTGGTCCACCACCCTGGGCACTAACAAAAAGGAACAATAGAATACAATCGTAGCAAAACTCTAAAACCCTCCCCCCAACTCCCACCCATCCCAGGAAGCACAGCACAATAAAGAATACAGAGCAACAGCAATCTGTAACACTCACTATCCGACCCTCAAAACCTCACTACGGGCTTTAGGTCCCAAATGGACAATATAGGGCATCCAGAGTAACAAAAAGTGAGCCCAACGCTGGGGGTGCCCCAACGCACTACGTCGTTCCAGAAGCAAGAGCTGGTGAAAACAATTTCGCCATTCAGTGAACGTGGGAGCCACAGGTTCACGCCAATGGCGAAGCAAAGGCCCCTTACCCACCAGACAGGCTTTACGCAAAAGCAGCCGCGCCCATCTGCCCTTAGGGTGAAGCGGTCCCAACCAATCAAATACTACCAGCATCTCAGTGAAACAAATACGCTGATCCAGAAGGCCGGCCATGAACGTCCCAAGTTTGTGCCAATAACCACGGACAGAGGGACAACCCCACCACATATGACCCAGGTCCGCAAGAGGGCAAGAACACTTGGGACATCCACCATTGAGAGTCAAGTGGCTACGGAGTGCTCGTCTCGGAGAGAAGTAAGCCCGATGAATACATTTAAGCTGTATCTCCCGCCAGCGAGCACCCTCCACTAAGCGGGCAATCCGTCCCAAAGCCGCCCGAACAGTACCCGAGGGTATGTCCCGTCCTAGGTCCTTCGCCCAGAGGCCCTCCAGTATAGTATAATCAGGTGGAGAGTCAAGGCAATCCAGCCGTCTTTTCAAAACTGCGATAGTTGGTGGGCAGTTTTCTCCCAAAGCAAAAAACTCTAAAATCCGCACAGAGTGTTCCGAATGGAGCTCACGTTGTGGCAAAGAACTAATATAATGGGAAACCTGTATATAAGCAAAGGTAGACCTACCCGGGCACAGATCATATTCCGTACAAAATGCATCCAGCGACTTGCAGCTGCCATCAACAGTCAATAAATTCCCTAATCGCCGTATGCCCAATCTCCCCCAGTGCCGGTAGGGAGCCGATTCGAGGCCCGGAGGAAAGCAAGCATTGCCTTGTATAGAAAGCCAGCTAGAAGTCGTTGAGTCACTACCCCTGGTGGATACTTTTTATATGCCAATATAAAGTCCAACTGAAATACAGTCCAACCTGATCCTTCTCAGGGTTGTCAGATTATGTACAAGGTAAATTCAACTTCTTCTCATCAACGAACAGCTTCAGTAGCAGCTAATCACTTCCATAGCTTTCACCATATTCAGCTGCTTACAGACATTGAGTTTCACTCTAGCAGAACGCTGCTTCTCTCCGTGCAAACTCAGTAGCATGAATTACTTATCAGCACTTCTCTTATACAATACTATTAACAGCTTCACTCTTGGCAACACATAGCACAGTCTGCTTCCATGTCAGAATAAGACCTATCTGATTTGGTTGAACCTAACTGCATGGATTCAACATCTGAGTCAGACGTCTCATGATTCAAATCAGGGTACTGCAGATCAACAGGCTTCCATGGTTCCAAATGGTGTCTAAGCCGTTTCCACTCTCTATTCCTTTCCCTCAGTGGAATATAATTATAACTAGAATCAGCAGCCTCCTTTAAAGTGGTGTTAAAGGAACTCAACTGGCTTGCTCCTCTTCTAGTACGTCTGGGTTGCAAAGGTGGGTAAAAAGACAAGTCTCTGTTTTTGTACTGCTCCTGTTTCACTGGCACAGCGTGAGCTAGCTTTAGCTTCTCTCGTCGAAGCCTACCATCAGCTGATGAATTAAGAACAGCTGAGGTACTTCCTAAGCTTCTGCTAGTATCTGGCTTCCTGCACTTGGAACGCTTAGGCAGCTTATCATACAGAGTTTTATACTTGGTTAAACTCTCACCTCTGTTCACAGCTTCTAGGGAAGAGTCTAGGGAAGATATACTCTCTCTTCTGGTTAAGGGTTCCAGCCTCTCCCCTTGAGAATAAAAGTATGTTCCCACCTGCTTCTCCTGACTGTCTGGTTCGCGTTGACTTCTCTCTCTCAGAGGAAGCTTGCTCCCCTGCTGTCTCAGAGACCTCCGTGTCTCACAGCAGTCTGGATGGCAACTCTCCCAGCACCATGTGCTATCCTGGCAATGGCTGCTCCACCCTTTGCTTCTCTCTGCCTCTTGGTCAGAGTCAGGTCCTGAGTCTCCTGCCTGAACACTTCCTGTTCTCCCAGGCCCTCCTCCACGAACTCTCCTCAGATCAGAACTCAATCTCCTTCTCCCACTCGAACTTAGTCTCCTACACGATCTAACTCTCTCTGTTACTTCCTGGTTAAGAGCATTGGGCTGTCCTATCCGGTTTGACTCCGCCCCCTTGCCTCTTACGTCAGCTCCCCTGTTTGTCCTGGAGCTGGGGTGTGGCTCTCTCACTGCCTCTCTGTGCAGAGAGTTTCTCTGGGCTTGTGCTTTAACCCCTTCCTTGCCTGCCTTAATGTGTGCATTAGAGGAAAGCTGCAGTTTTAAACCCATTTTCTCCCTGTTTAAAGCCTCTGCATCATCACAATATTAAGATCCTTACGTCTGTCCTCATATGGTTTAGAACAAAGACCACTAACCATTCCAGTAGCCGCTCTCTGCACCAACTCCATCCTGCTTATATCCTTTTGAAGGTGTCTCCAGAATTGCACACAATACTCCAAATGAGGTCACATCAGAGACTTATACAGAGGCCCTATCACCTCTTTTTTTTTCTTTCTATTGGTCGTTCCTCTCCCTATGCACTCAAGCATCCTTCTGGCTTTCACCGTTGCCTTTTGTACCTATTTAGACACTTTAAGATCATCAGAAATAATCACGCCCAGATCCCACTCTTCTTTTGTGGACAGAAGTACTTTGCCCTCTACACTGTATTGGTGCTGCCACTACTACTACTGCTGCTGAGCATTTGTATAGCACTACAAGACGTATGCAGCACTGCACGGACATGTAAGAGACAGTTCCTGTTCATCAGGGCTTACAATCTAGTCAAGACGGATAACACAGTAGGTGTAGACAGGGATACATCGAGGGGGAATGGTAAGGAAATTCAAAGGAGATCAGGTGAGTCAAGATCCAAAAGCGGCAGGAAAGAGGAGAGTTTTCAGCCTGAATTTGAAAAGGGACAGAGAAGGAGCCTGACATTACAGACTCAGGTAGTTTGTTCAAAGCACAAGCAGCAGCAAGGTGAAAGGAGCAAAGTCTGGAGTTAGCAATAGCAGAGGAGGACAGATAGAAGCAATTTTCCAGAAGAGCGGATTTTCCAGGGAGTGGTGTAAGGAGGTATGAGAGGAAAGGTAGTGAGAAGCTGCAGAGCAAATGCACTTATAGGTCAGCAGGAGAAGTTTGAACTGAGGAAGCCAATGAAGTGACTTGAGAAGAGGGGTAATATGAGCATGACGAGGTTGGCGGAAGATTAGCCATGCAGCAGGGTGTTGAATAGATTGAAGGGGAAAGAGATGATTCAATGGGAGACTAGCAAGGAGTAGGTTACAATAGACAAGACAGGAGGTGATTAAGGCATGGTTAAGAGTGTCTTAGTAGTATGTTCAGAAAGGAATGAGTGGATACCATCCATGTTATGTTTTTCCATGTATTGTTGGAGTTCTGTTCTCTGTAAACCACATTCATCCTTGGAAACGCAGTATATAAGAATAAATAAATAAAATGTTGTTGATGTTATAGAGAAAGAAACGGCAGGTCTTAGCTATTTATTTATTTATTTAGCTGTATTTATATCCCGCTTTTCACTGGGTCAAAGCGGTCAATTGGGGGATACATTTAACACGAGGGGATATGAGACATACGCTAATACTTACAGGGAACATGGGCAATGGAGGGTTAAGTGGCTTGCCCAAGACCACAAGGAGTGCCTATAGGACTAGAAATCCCAGTCCCTCCAGCCTGAGATTGCTGTCCCCAGGTGGGACTTGAACCTCCGGCCTGAAGTACCTTGTCCTAACCACTGGACCACTCGTCCCATCAGATGGATGCGGGTTGAGAAGGAGAGAGAGGAGTCAAAGACGACCCCAAAGTTGTGAGCTGAGGAAACAGAGAGGAGTAGAGAGTTATTCACAGAGACTGAAAAAGGAGGAAGGGGAGAGGAGGTTTTAGGGAGAAGAAGCAGCTGAGTTTTGGCCATGCTCATTTTCAAGCGGCAGTAAGACAGGGTTTGGTCCTGGGCCCGGCCCTGTTCAATGTATTTGTGAGTGATATTGCTGAAGGACTGAATGGAAAGTCTGTCTTTTTGCAGATGACACAAAAATTTGCAACAGAGTGAACTCCCCCGAGGGAGTGGTTAACATGAGGAAAGATCTACAAAAGCTGGAAGAATGGTCTAAAGCTTGGCAACTACGATTTAATGCGAAAAAGTGCAGCGTCATGCACTTGGGTAGCAGAAATCCAAGGGAAATGTACACGATAGGGGGTGAGAGGTTGGTGTGCACGGTTCAGGAGAAAGACCTTGGTGTGATTATCTCTGATGATCTCAAGGTGGCAAAACAGTGCAACAAGGCGGTGGCAAAAGCCAGGAGGATGTTGGGCTGCATACAAAGAGGGATTACCAGCAGAAAGGAAGAGGTACTTATGCCACTGTACAAGTCACTGGTGAGGCCTCACTTGGAATACTGTGTTGAGTTTTGGAGACCATATCTTGCAAAAGATGTAAAAAGACTGGAAACTGTTCAGAGGAAGGCGACCAAAATGATTTGGAGTCTGTGTCAGAAGCCTTATGAGAAGAGACTTAAAGACCTAAATATGTACACTTTGGAGGAGAGGAGGGACAGGGGAGATATGATTCAGACCTTTAAATACTTAAAGAGAAATGATGAACAAACAAACCTCTTCCAAAGGTGGAGAAGCTGTAAAACTAGAGGGCATAACATGAAGTTGCAAGGTGGTAAATTGAAAGGCAATTTCAGGAAATATTTTTTCACTGAAAGGGTGGTAGATGCTTGTAATGCCCTTCCGATGGAAGTGGTGGGGGACAAACATGGTAACAGAATTCAAAAAGGCATGGGACAAACACAGTGGATCCCTTTACAGCAACAGGATAAAACCAAAATAAACTGAAACATATAACTTTTGAACCATCTAACGTCTCAACAAATAGGGGTGTCCTACATGGAGTGGTGGGTTCACCCCTAAACAAAGACATGGAGAGGGGTGGCCTGCTCCTAACTCTTGCCATCTTGCTGGGCAGACTAGATGGACCATGCTGGTCTTTATCTGCCGTCATCTACTATGTTGCTATGTTACATCCAAGCAGTAATGTCAGAAATGCAGGCAGAAATCCAGGTCTGGATTGCCAGAGAGATTTCAGGTATAGAGAGGTAGATCTGGGAGTCATCAGCATAAAGATGGTACTGAAAGCCATGGGAAGAGATGAGTGCACCAAGGGAAAAGTAGCGGACCCAAGACAGATCCTTGGGGTACACCAACTAAGAGCAGGACAACAGCAGAGGAGGATCCGCCAGGACAAACACTGAAAGAGCGATGGGAGCGATACGAGGAGAACCAGGATAGTATAGAGCCCTTAAAATCAAGCGAGGACAGGGTATCAAGGAGAAGGCTGTGGTCAACAATGTCAAAAGCAGCAGAGAGGTCAAGAAGGATGAAGACTGAGTAAAGGCCCTTGGATTTTGTCAGGAACATTCACTAGAGACTTTGGCAAGAGCCGTTTCAGTAGAATGTAAAGTACGAAAGCCAGATTGTAAAGGATCCAGGAGAGCTTGAGAGGAGAGAAAGTCAAGGCAACGGCGGTGAACCACACATTCAAGTAGTTTAGAAACAAAGGGGAGGAAGGAGATGGGTCGATAGTTTGAAGGACAGGTAGGATCAAGTGAGGGTTTCTTGAGGAGAGGTGTAACTACAGCATGCTTGAAGGCTTCAGAGACAGTTGCAGTGGAGAGGGATAGGTTGAGAATATGAGAGATGGAAGGGACAATAGTGGAGGAGATGGGGCTTAGAAAATGGGTGGGAATACGATCAGAGAAGTAGTAATGAGTTTGGAGGAAGAAAGAAGGTGTGCAGTTTCCTCCTCAGAGATCATAGAAAGGGAAGAAAGGGTCACAGAGGGAAAGGGGGAAAGTTGGGAGTGAAGAGGAAGAGGAGGGGAAGTAGCTGACTGGTGATGCTCATTGCACTGGATTGGCCACGCAGGCCCTGGTACACCGACCTGGTGAGGCTTCTAGTTGCTGCGCAGTGACGTCTCCTGGTCAGGAGCGACCTCTTGCTCCAAAGGCCCATTCTCATGCCTCAGATGGATCAGTTCTCGCTTACGGCTTGGCTCTTGAGCGGGTGAGATTGATCCACAGGGGATACTCACCAGAAATGGTGGCCGTCAACTTCTTTGGCTTATGTTTGTGTCTGGAGGATTTTCAAAGCCTGGTGTGAGGATTGGGGTGGTGGGCTCTGACGGCTTCCATGGCAGACATCTTATTTTTATAGGATGGCTTGGAAAAAGGGCTGACCTTGAAAGGTCCAGGTGGCTGCTTTGTCCTGTTAGAGGGGCCATATCCATGAAGGCAGCCTGCCAGCTCACCCGGATATGTCTCATTTCTTGAAAGCTGTGAAATAGATGCAGCCACCGCAGTGGGTGGTGGTACCACCCTGAGACCTAAATTTGGTCTTATCAGCCCTGACAGGGAATCCCTTTGAGCCTCTGGCCAAAGCTTCCCTGAAGGATCTTAGGCTGAAAATAGTCTTTTTGGTGGGCATATGCTTGGTGAGGCAGATCTTAGAGCTCCATGTTCTGTCATGCAGAACCCCCTTTCTCGTGTTTTCTAAGGAGAAGATCATTTTGCAACCGGTTCCCTCCTTTTTACCAAAGGTGGTCTCTCTTCCTGTTTTTTCTCGGGCGCAGGTGGGCGTGCAGGATGAGTGGTTGCGCTTCCTGGATGTGCGCCATGTGCTTTGACGCTATCTGCGCTGCACAGTGTCCTTTCGGAAGTTAGATAGGCTGTTCATGTTGTTTGGGGGTGCGCAGAAGGGAGAGGCAGCCTCTGTGGCCCTTTGGGTGAAGGAGGCGATTGCCTCCACCTACCTGCTTCAGGGCAGGGCTGTCCTGATGGGCCTTCGTGCGTATTTGACTAGGGAAGAGCATGGTTCTGCCAGATGACATTTTTAGGGCGGCTATCTGGTCAACCCTGCATTCCTTTACGTGTTATGTTTATGCAATCAACTGAATGTGCAAGCCAGGCAGGATGCCGGGTTCGGGGCCTCAGTGCTTCAGGCTGGTGGTGGACTGGACTAGAGGTATGATTAGGAAGGTGAAATTAGAGCTTACCTGCTAATTGTCTTTCCTTGAGTGCCTCCAGTCCAGTCCCCCCCCCCCCCCCAATTTAGATCCAGGTTTCGCAGAGGGAGGAGCATCTGGCTGGTTCGTGGAAAGAGTCTAGAGTTATGGAGGGAGTGTAATTGTGATAAGTTCTGGAAGAGCGGGAGTGCAGGTCATTCCCTGTCCTTGATATGTCACCCACTGTACTTAGTTTCCTCATTTCCCTGGTGTGTGTTGGTTTGTACTGTTCTTGCAGGATATGGTTTGTGAGGTTCTTCTGCTCTGGCTAATCTGCTTTGTCAATAGGATGCCGGACTTCTGGAACTGAAGGGGTGGCTCTTATTCAGTGAGTCAGAAGTTTGACATGCTCATTTCCCAACTGCTGGAAGGCGGTGATTACACATTGGTGGTGGACTGGAGGTATTCAAGGAAAGACAATTAGCAGATAAGCTCTAATTTCACCTTATTTCCATCTAAATCCTGAACACCTCTCATCTGGATGCAGTGTGTTACTTATAAGTATCCACATCTATCTTTATAGTCTAGGTCATACAGCTCCCAGAGTTGCTCAAAGGCTATCTGCCCCTGGGCCACAAACTGCCACATCACACATAGATCTTTTTCCTCTGTTCTTTTTAAGACTGGGTAGACTAACCCTGGTGGGAATTCTTTATTATGTCTAATGTGGTGAGGCAGGTGCAGCACAGACCTGGGAAAGAGAAAAAAAAGAAGGGTTTTCTCCTAAGAGGGGGATGGGCTCACTTAAGCACAGGTCCCAAAATGAAAGTAATACTGAAACACACACTTGCAAGGCTAGCCTGAAGCCACACCCAGTCTCCAGGGCAACAGCAGGGAGAGAGAGGGTGGGGCCAGAAAGGGAAGCACACTGGCAAACATTTAAACGTGGTCAGTCAGCAAGTGAAGGGAGAGAGCACAGCAGAGCTGAGAGAACTGGGGAAACCAGGAGAAGCAGACAGAACTGCCAAAGCGAGTGGCAGGGCCAGAGAAGAGCAGGCAGAAGGCTTGAGAGAGTTCCAGGACTATAGTTCTAACTCAGAAGCAAGCAGCTCAGACTCTGAGCAAGAAACAGAGCCTTTTAGAAAGCCTGACAAAAGGAAGGTTTCTACAAGCAAGGTAAACCAGACAGTACCTTTAAGTGCTAAAGGGAAGGAAGTCTAGGAGCACTGACATTATTCCAGGGGGAAGAAGGCATGTTCATTGGGGAAAACCTTTTAAGCTTTTAAGGAAAGTGAAACTAGAAATCCCTGAATGTATCCCAGTCCCTGAGCCTTGTAGCACTGAGGAAGAAATGGAGGTGGAATTCTATAAAGGGGATTCAGATTCTACAGTCGTCTCAATGGAATGTTCATTATGCATGAGAAGTGCTTAGAAAGCATTTATTAGATATTATAAAGAAAGCCAAGAAGTAGTTATGCTGAGCAGTTGATACTGTGAAGAGCTGAAAAGAGAGAAGTCTCGTTTTAAAGCTGAACTAGTACTTGTGCTATGAAACTGTTCCAACAGCAGTTTAGTTCCTATGCTGAAAAGTAGAGCCTGTTTTCAAGCTTACCTGAAACAGCTGGGAGAAGCTAACAAGGTTAGCTGGACTTTACTTGCAACAGTGATTTTTCAACTGTGTTTGGTTTGGATGAAAAAGGAAACTTGTTTTGTTCCCAAGACTGAAGGAAACTGATTTGTTATAGCACTGCTGAAGTACCTTTACAAAGAAGCTTTTTGTTGGAGAAAATATCCTCACTTTCTGTTAATGGTTTGGAACCTTCTGCCAAGGTCCAATTTGCAAACTTGATGATTAAAATAAAATTTAGAAATAAATTTTCCTGTGTTGGCCTATTTCCACTTGGACTGCTTTAACTGCCCCACAACTGCACAATTAAGGGCCTCAGCTACCATGCTGAAGCAAGACACAAGTAATATGGCCCGCCGCCCCTACTAGGCAGCCGCCTAGGACGACTGCCGGCCCACACTAAGCAGTGTCAGAAATAACATCCCGCCCGCCATCAGTTTATTTCTATAACTACAGATGGTCAACATGAATCTTGTTTGAAGACTACTAACCATTCTTTCCTCAATAGATGTCCCAGCCTCCCTTTTTTATCCTTGTCTGCTCAATATTTATCAATTGCTTATTGACGTTCCTGTTCTATTCCTATATTGCTTTTAACTGAGCTGCTACATAGTTTCTCTGATAGGGATCCCTAGGCCACCTTGTTCTTTGCTTAAATGCAATACTACTTTTGCCACCCTTGATGGATAAGCCTAAAAACCTACTTATGGCAGTGAAGATTTGGGTTGGAATTTCAATCAGAAATATCTAAAATCAGTAAAGAAAGCACTCCAGGGTCACTATCTTCACATTAGCCACACAACCCCTCCAGGGAAGGCTAAAAGCATCCATACTGCCAGGTATTTGTCTAATCCATATGGTAGTCTCCTATAATTTGCCCGATATAATTTTTCTGAGTCTGCTGTGATGTAAACTCCTATATAAATAATACTCTCCCTAGCACATCTACAAGGAAATTTTTGCCACAGTTAGAAACATAGAAACATGATGACAGAAAAAGACCACATGGCCTATCTAGTCTGTCCTTCCATAACAACAAGTACAACAGTCCACTTTTTACCTTTAGAGATCCTCTGTGTTGGTCCCATGCTTTTTTGAATTCAGTTACTGTCCTCATCTCTACCACCTCCACTGGGAGACTAATTCCATGGATCCACTACTCTTTCCGTAAAGAAATATTTCCGCATATTTCATCCTCATCTCATGTCCCCTCATAGCAGAACTTGCTTTCAATTGAAAGAGGCTCTCTCCCTGAACATTTATGCCACGGAGGTATTTAAACATCTCAATCATATCACCTCTATCCTGCCTTTCCTCTAAGGTGTACATATTAAGATCCTTAAGTCTGTCCTCATATGCTTTATAATGAAGCCCACTAATCATTTTAGTAGCCACCCTCTGCACCGACTCCATCCTGTTCACATCCTTTTGTTCTATGTGAGCCCCTTTCTAAGTTTATAGAGAATGTTTCCGATTTCTGCTTGTTTACTTTAAATCCTGCTATTCGTCCATTTCCCAGACCAGTAACAGTAAAGTGATATGAGGACTGTTCACAGTAAAAAGGATATCATCTGCAAATAATGTGATTTGAATCAACTCCTCTCCCCCCTTTGTTCCCCTCAGGGTTTACTCATTTTAATCCTTGCCTCAAAAGGCTCTATTGAAAGTGCAAATAAAAGTAGTGACAGGGCAGCCTTGACAGGTTCCCCTGCCCAACCTGAAGAAATCCGAGTACCTACCATTGACTTTAATAAATGCTTGGGGCTTACTGTTTAGAAACACTGGAAAAATGGGTTTTGTTCTGATGTTTGGAACATAAAAATCACTACTTAAAAATAAGGACCTAGACCCACTAATAATGTGAAAATTACAGCACAATGGCAAGCATCCCTATTCTAGCAAAGATCACAGAATCTATTGTGGCCAACCAACTTAAAAATCCTTTTGAAAAATCTGGGGAAAAATAATAGAATAAGAAAACCCCCCCCAGATATATAACTTAATATGAGATATTGTCTTTTCTGACCTAGCGAGAGACACTCAACACTAAGGCAATTTCTCCTCCTCCAGCTGAGGGCTCTCCAATTGGGTGCATCATTTATTCTAAAATTCTTATATATATTTTTTTACCCCTCTCAGTTTATCTCATTCCTTAATGCTCACCGGTACTATGGTAGATATGTCTGTTACACCTCCAATTTAATGTGGGTTGCCCTTTTTACTGGTTAATTCTTACAGGTTTATGTGAATTGATTTCCTCTGGTTTTTGCCTCCTAGTGTGGGCTGGGGTTGACAGGTATTTTTTGGTGACTATATCGAGTCTGGTCTATTTATTATTTCTTATGCATATTTCAAATTACTCACATTGTTTTTATTCAGTTTACTTTTTGGAGTATTTGTAGTATTTAAAGTTGTTAAAACCCAAGAGGATTGTGAAAAATTGCAAGAGGATCTTGATAAATTGGAAGACTGGGCATCAAAATGGCAGATGAAATTTAATGTGGACAAGTGCAAGGTTATGCACCTAGGGAAGAACAACCCAAACTATGGTTACACGATGCAAGGTTCCACATTAGGAACCACCACCCAGGAAAAAGATTTAGGCGTCATTGTGGATACCATGTTAAAACCCTCGGCCCAGTGTGCAGCGGCAGCCAAGAGAGCAAATAGAATGCTAGGTATGATAAGGAAAGGAATGGAAAATAAAACAAAAGATGTTGTAATGCCTCTATATCGTTCCATGGTGAGACCGCACCTTGAATATTGTGTGCAATTCTGGTCGCCGTATCTTAAAAAGGATATAGCGATTTTAGAAAAGGTTCAGAGAAGAGCCACCAAAATGGTAAAGGGGATGGAAGGATACTCCTATGAGGAAAGGCTAAAACGTTTAGGGCTCTTTAGCCTGGAAAAGAGACGGCTGAGGGGAGATATGATATAAGTGTATAAATTAATGAACGGAGTGGAACGGGTAAACGTAGATCGATTGTTTACCTTATTAGAATATAGAAAGACTAGGGGACATGCAATGAAGCTACAGGGTAAACTATTTAAGACTAATAAAATATTTTTTCACTCAACGTGTAGTCAAACTCTGGAATTTGTTACCGGAGGATGTAGTAAAGGCTGTTAGTGTAGCTGGGTTTAAAAAGGGTTTGGACAAGTTCCTGGAGGAAAGGTCCATAAACCATTATTAAGAAGTGACCGAAGATATCAATGCTTGACCCAGTACAAGCATTGTGGAACTTGTGTCTCTTGGGGAAACTGCTAGGTGCATATGACCTAGATTGGCCACTGTTGGAAACAGAATACTGGGCTTGATGGACCTTGGTCTGACCCAGTATGGCATATCTTATGTTCTTATGTTGTAAGATGAAAATTGGTAAATTAATAATAAAAATAATATGGGACCTCAATCAAACACACGCTTATACAGCCTTCAGGGTCCTCTAGTATAACAGTCCTTCAAAGCCCTTACTAGTTATGCCCAAAGATCACCAGAGGTCCATTTATAGCTCATTATAAGTTATACCCCAATTACCATGTAAAAATACCTCAAAATTCAAAATCCACAATTTAAAGAACACTATGATGAAAAACCTTCACATCATATCATGTTAAAAATCACCCGACACAATATTGTGTTTCAATAAGAAAAACAGAACTTATCTGCTTCAGGGAAAAATAGCTCTAAAGTGTCCACTCCATCTAGCTGTGTGCTCACCAACTTCAAAATCATCTTGAAGTCTATGACCTATTAGACTACTTTCAAAACTGCTTCCAACCTCTGCATAGCAGAGTCTCTGCTAGTGACCATTTTAAACCAACTTCATGATATCATGGATTGAGGGGACTCTGTCGTATTCGTGCAACAAGATTTATCCTCGCTGTTTGACACGATTAGTCATGATCTCCTCCTATAAATGCTAAGTAAAATAGGTGTAACCAGCAAAGTTTGAAGGCTTCTTGAAGAATAGACTAGTAAGAGTACACTGGAACAATGAGCTGTCAGAACCCTAGCCACTAACCTCTGGAGTGCCATAGGGCTCTCCTTTATCACCAATCCTGTTGAATATATTCCTAAGCCCACTAGGAGTGACAGTGTCTGTGGATCTCATTGTAACAAGGCGATAGCCAAAGCCAGAAGGATGCTGGGCTGCATACAGAAAGGAATAACCAGCAGAAAGGAGGAAGTATTAATGCTCCTGTACAAGTTGTTGGTGAGGCCTCACTTGGAGTATTGTGTTCAGTTTTGGAGACCATATCTCACAAAGGATATAAAGACTTGAAACTGTTCAGAGAAAAGCAACCAACATGATTTGAGCTTGCACCAGAAATTGTATGAAAAGAGACTTGAAGACCTAAATATGTATACCCTAGAGGAGAGGAGGGACAGCAGAGATATATACAATACCTTTAAATACTTAAAGGGCATTCATGAACAAACCAACCTTTTTTCAAAGAAGAGGAAGCTGTAAAACTAGAGGGCATAACATGAAGCTGCAAGGGGGTAAACAAAGGCAACATCAGGAATTAGTTTTTCACTGAAAGGGTGATAGATGCTTGGAATGCCCTCCCAATGGAGGTGGTGGGGGCAAATACAGTGACGGAATTCAAATTGGCATGGGACAGACACAGTGGATCCCTTTATAGTAACCTTACTGGGCAGACTCTTTATCTGCAGTCATATATTATGTTACTATTACTTGAGACACCAAGAACCCATAACCTCTTTTTATTGTCAGTTCCTCAACAGATACATGCCATGCATTTGTGTCTTAATATTTTAGCCTGATTTAACACTGGATGTCATCACACAAATTTAAAATTAACCCCAAGACGACTAAACTGTTGTGGGTTAATTCCAAGGACAGACCATCCATGAAGAATTCCCTACACTGGGAGGCATCAAAGTAAATACAATATCACAATTACTAAGCATTCCCATTGATTCCAATCTCACTATGTGTCCACAAATGTCTTCATTATCCAGGAAGCTCTTCCATACCTTGACGACTGCGTCAAGTCAGATTTCTTCACTTTAGACTACTTTTATAAAATAGTCCAAGCAATTATTATTATTTCCATTGTAGATTATTGCAATATAGTCATCTGGGATTGGCTAAATAACAAAACACGGTAGCTAAACTAATTTTTAGAGCTTCAGGTGGGAAAATGCTTTACCCTTCATTGTAAAACTTCACTGGCTTCTCAGCACAGGGAGAGTCTTAAGTTTCTACTGTTCATTTTTAAACCAGAGTGGGCATCACACATCCTTTATTGTCCAACCTCATTCAGAACACTACACGTCAACCAGATAATTTCGATCCATAAAGGTTTGCAAAATTTCCATTTCTCCCCCTAAACTATTCTGCCTAATGGACACATGGAAAAAGGTATTTTTCTAGGAAGAAGCAGGAAGTCAGTCCTCATATATGCATAATGTCAGCACCGACAGAGCCCGTGTGGATCCACTCCCCAGCTTTCAGAGACAGTCTTTCGGAGTTACACCATGCATGTGCAGTCACCTTACCGCCCAAAGGTGCCATCTTGCCTCAGTATATCATAGCACAAGATGGCAAAAAGAAAAAACCCCAGCAAGAAGCAACTCCAGAGGGAGGGCTGTGAGGATGGATGCCTGCTGTCCCCGGAGAATACCTGTTACAGGTGAGTAACTACGCTTTCTCCGGGAACAAGCAAGACATTAGGTTCAGGTGAAATACCATATCTTTGTAAGGATCTTATGTCTAGGTTAAGCAGAGATTTAAGTCTTTATGACCTGCAATCCTCTGGGTCACTCCCTTCCTTATGAATAACCATTATCTCCGCCCAGCCCATAGTATCTACTAGAGTGTGTCCATCCCTGACAGCATTATCACGCCTCAAGGTCCCACCAAGAGGTCCGTAGAAGTCCTAAAACAGCTGTCAAACCATCAAGTCTGGGGGACCTCCACAATTTGAGTCGTTATCTTCTTATCCAGATCCTCTGCCTCTTCTATATTTAAGTCTTGCCAATGGAACATATCTCAGGTATCTATCCAAATCTGTTTCCACTGCTGATGGCCTAGCTTTATACAATTCTTTAAAAAAAAGCTCAGAAATTGTCCCCTAATATCCACAGCCTTGGTGAGAACCCTCCCCAGCTTTCTTTCAGCTTTCCCCACCTGCCCTACCTCCCCCCTTTGCTTGACCAGACGAGCTATAAGAAGTTTCCCAGCCTTGTTACCCTGCTTGTAGAATAGCTGTCTTGCTCATTCTTGTTTATAATGAACTTCCTACACATAGAACTCTTGCAATATATGCCTAATCTCCTGTAGCTGAGTCCTATATCCAGAATTTGGCATGGCTTTGTCTTGACCCTCGGACTACAAGCCTCTTCTGCGGGGCCTCTCTTTCCTGGACTTTTTCCTTCTTCTTTGAGACCCTCAACAGATCAGTCTCCCACTAATCACTGCTCTATCCCTCCAACACCAGTGCATAAATGATACTTTCAGTATAATTCCTTTCAAAGCAATCCTGGATATCCCTCTCCTAGGCTTTCAATATATATTTTTTTACTCTTCCAATAAGCTATTATTTAATCTCCAGTTTTTCTATCCCTCATCTTCCTCACCTAACCAAAGGGATGATATGACAAGGGCATGATCAGACGAGGTTATAGTACCTATATCCATCTCCTCTAGATACTGAACTCTTGGCCAGCAGAAATATGTGTGTGTGAATAGGAGCCATGAGGCACTGAAAAATAAATGATGGCATTTTTAATACTGGAATGTAGCTCCTTCCATACATCTAGTAAGTCCCATCCTCTCAACAATATTTTAAGTTTAATTCTATCATTTTCTAGCCCATCTCCTCTTTTTGTGCTATCCAATTTAGGCAGTATATTAATGCTGAAATCCCTTCCCCCAATATAATCAATAACCTTGCCCACCTCCTCAAAGAAATCTAGCTTCTATTCATTGGGTACTTATACATTGTCCAAAATAACTTCTGCTTGGTAAATGTTTGGTTTCAGTACTAAATTACACCCCCGCCCTATCTCTAACAACTCATTATTCCTCAACCTTCACATCCCCCTTGTGATGAGTAGCTCTACCCCTCCTGTCTTATCTTCCTGACTCAATGCAAATATGTTTAAACATACTTTTGATGTCTAAGTAGTCTCCTCTCATCTTCCCTATGCAGATGGGCCTCCTTGATTCAAAATGCTTAAACGCTCCATCTCTTTAAAATTTGATGTTTAAATAGTGAATTTAGCTTTTTACATTAGAGTAGCAATGTTCAAAATATTCACTCATCTAGGCCTCTTCCTGTTACCTCCCAACCGTACTACTATTCGCCACCTCCACAATCTTCAGATGTCTCTCTCGTCTTCAGATATTGTCTATCCCCACTCCCCAACCCTCCCCCCTATTGTCTCTAACATATTAGGGAAGTGAGCTCAGAACCAGATGGCTACATGCACTCACTCCAACTGCTTCATACATACTCACACTATACTTTCTCCCTCCTGCTAATCCTTCCTCTTTCATACCACATTCATTCTTGCAGCCTTATAGCCGCAAGAGTCTTGCCTAGTAAATGACAGTCTCTGAATTAAAAGCCGGTCCTGTATACTGCAGTAATCATTGGTCATAACGTAACAAGCCTATAAAGTCCTTCAAATTTTGCTCCTCCTGCATGGTGGCTCTCTCTGCTGTCTGTATGTCCTGGCATGTCTTCAGTATATCTGTGTAGCATCTTAGCCAAGGCTGGTACCCTTTACCATCTGGATACAACCTTGGAGTTTATGTTTAGCCGGTTATTTCTTAGCCTTTTCAGGCAAGATTTTGCCCATTCCTCATTCATGGCCTTTCAAGCCTCCTCCACCGTTTTGACCCTCTTAGGTCTTCCATTAGTGGTGAATAGTATTGCAAATGGGGAAAAAACAGTGAATTTAATATTTTCTCTCTTAAGACTCTTAGCTCTCGCTGCAAGGTAATTGACAAGATGTTCTGAAATTTCTCCATGGACAAGCAGGGGAGATGCAGGCACACTTTATGGTGAAGTCTGGTGGACTGATTCAGTGTGCGGAGCTCTCTCCTAGCTTTGGAACCTTTTTTTTGTATAGCATCGAGCATGCATGGGTGCTCCTGTGCCTCTGGACATTCTCAGCTGAATTGTTTTTTTTTTTTTAAATCCACGGTGATTCCAGACATAGACATTGCTCTCTCCTCTCACGAGACCATATCTTTTTTTACTGCCAGTTTAAAGTTGCTGGTTTGATTCCCAGGTCTCATCACTATTGTCCTCAACTCTTTCTTGTGTTACTGCTGACAAAAAAAAAGCTTATTTTTTATAGCCTCTGTCATGATGGCATCCTCTGAGCAAAGAGCTTCTGTGCTCGATGCTCACACTGCTGCAAATCCTTCTCCCCTTCTAAGTCCATTCAGTACATTCCCAGGGGAGAGAGTGAGTAAAATGGATAAAGTTGGAACTGCACAGGTGAACTGAGCACACCAGCAGCTTCAGAAGCTGCCAGCCATGTAGCAAAGGTCTGAACCTCCACCCCCCCAAGAGCTTGGCACTGCAAGAGGCCAGTCAGCAGCCACACAAAAACAAACCAAATTAAAGCACACGGCTGCTGCTGAATTGCTGTACTAGGGGCCCAAAAAGCTGAAAAAAAGCTACTCTGACATTTTTCTTCACCAGCACAGCCAGCAGTAGGTGCCACAGTGGATCAATTTATTTCCTTTGGGATTTCTTCAAACTCCTCCCTCCTTTTACCTCAGCTTTTTTTTTCTCAGCCTGGGCCCATGCCAGCTCCTTTCTCTTGTTCCCTCACAACAAGGCTTATTACTATTTTTAATGCATATGTTTCTCTGGGAAACCACACACATGTTGCAGCAATTGATGGTTTCAGTACTTTTATAGCCTTAACACGAGTCCCTTCCCTAGAGGTTGCAAGAGCTGTTCAGTCTCTCCATCTCTTCTCACCTAGAAGGCTGCCCCTATTGATCATTTGTATAGCCCTACAAGGTATGCGCAGCAATCAAGCAAACAACTCTAGAGGTTGTCTCTCAGCCTAACTGGCCACCTATTAGAATCACCCAGATGATCTCAGCCTAACTGGCCACCTATTAGAATCACCCAGATGATCTCAGCTTTGTCAGTGAAGATCCCAAGGTAGGTGAAATGTCCTCTCCTATTTCTAAAGTGCAACAGTCTTCTTAGCCAAAATCTTAGAATGACCATCCCTGTTCCAAGGTCCTACTTAAACACACAAAGGCTGTAGCCCTGGGACCTGGCAACATTACCTCTACCAAAAAAGATTTCCAATTAATCCTGGCTATGCTTAAGAAAGTCCTTGCCCTACCTTTTCATGAGTTCCTGCAGGATTTACAACCAACTGCTTAGCATACTTCTCTTACATGTCATCTAGAAGCTAAATATAGATTAATGGAGGCCCAGGGCACCTGCACCCACAGCTGCCTCATCTAGCTGTTATTATCAAAAGCTGCTCTCAAGCAATCAAAAATTTCTAAAGCATTGTCTCATACCACTCTGGGCAAAGATTAATTCATCTTAGATACAGTGAGATGTAAAATGTATCGGATCTATGCTATCTTTTAAAATTTTGGCACCCCACCTGCAGAGACTACACTATCATCATTCTTTGCTGGATCAGGTCCCTGACCCATACATTTTCGAGGAGGACTTGGCTTCGGCCCATGTCATCACTCAGAAGCATGTCTGTCACTTCTTAAGAGGTACTTATGATGCCTATGATATCACTTTGTGCTCGGCAGTAGTAACCACTGCAGCAAAGAGAGCAGCATGGCTCTGCTTATCTGGACTTTGGGCAGATTATCATGACTGTCTCACAGATGACCCCCCCCCCCCAACATGGGTGATACATTATTTGGAGAAAAGTTGAGGATACGGTCTATCAGATGAAAGATGATTCTTCCACTGTTCGAGAACTGTCCATTTCCACACCTGAAACTTCCTTGCAATACTGTAAATCTCAGCCTTTTTATTTCAGAAAGTCCTATCTTCAGCAACACTTTCAATATTTCTACTCCAGCCTTATACAAGACCTGTCCCTCAACATTAGGATGCTCCTGCATATCTGCCCTCCCAAAAGGCCTAAGGAATGCAAGCAACAGTCTGCTTCTGCCACATTTCCATCAAATTGAATTCTTCTTTTGACTAGCTTCCAGTAGGAGACCATCTAGCATTCTTCAAGGTTGCCTGACCAATCATGTCCAATCATTGGGTCCTGGCCATTGTGAATCAGGATTATTGCCTGCACTTCTCCAGCCTTCCTTCCTCCACAACACCACTGCAACAATGTGTTCTAACTCAACAACATTCGCTAATCCTTCTGAAGAAACTTCAGGACTTACTGGAGGCGAGATCTATGGAACCTGTCCCTGCTTCCCAGTGCAGAAAAGGTTTCTATTTGGCCTTATTCCATAGAAGATGGGGGGTCTATGCCCTGTCCTGGAACTGGGGCAGTTAAATTTTTATCTCACAAAACAAATTCAAAATGAATAGCTACCATTTTGCCCATCATTCAAAAAGGGATTGGCTCGCATCCCTGGACCTCAAGGATGCTTATGCCCATATTCCAATTCATCCTTCCCATTAGAAGTTTCTTCACTTCATGTCCCTCAAGACTTGTTACCAATACTGTGTCTTTCCCTTTGGCATGTTCTCTGCTCCTCGAGTCTTCACAAAATGCCTTGCTGTAGTTGCAGCACATCTTTGCTGAGTGGATCATTTTGTTTTTCCCTACTTGGACAACTGGTTGGTCACAAGGCAAAGGTGCTCAAGGTGTGGCCTCAACCCTAATGCCACCATCCATCTTCTCCAAAGTCTGAGTTTCCTCATTAACGAGAGCAAATCAAACGTAACTCTGACTCAACAGCTATACTTCATCGGAACCGATCTGGATACCCGAACTGTCACAGTGATCTCCAGGAACAAGCAGGAATGAGTCCTCACATATGGGTACGTCGGAACCAACGGAGCCTGCGCGGGAAAGCTCCCCAGCTTCCCAGAAAGGAAGCTTTTGGGGCCTCCCACAGCGCATGCGCGCTGCCTTCCCGCCTTCCTGACCAACTCTCTTCAGTTCTTCTTTTTCCGCGGAGCCAGCAGGTCGTGTTCCTGTCACCGCTGAAGAAATTGTTATTTTAATTTGTTTCTTTGACCGCGTGTCTGCCTTCCCCGATTCCAAACCGGTACCGCCGGTCCTTTTTTCGTTTATTTAAAAAAAAAAAAAATATATATAATTACTTTTTCTACACTTGGTGTATTTTTTCTGTGAGGCCTCTAGGCCTTCTCAGGTCTCCCTCATGGAAAAACCAGCTTCTGGTTTTAAAAAATGCACTAAGTGTACCGGTACTATTTCAGTTACAGACACCCATGAGTGGTGTCTTAAATGTTTGGGGCCTGACCATTCCATTCCGGATTGTCCATCCTGCTCTCTGATGTCCAAAAGGGGCTTACAGAACAGAGCAACTAAATTTCATATGCTGTTTTCTACCGATACTCCAGCATCAACATCCTCCAGGTCTTCTTCTCCTGATGGATCTCAGGTAACCAAACATTCTTCGGGCAAGTCCTCAAAAGGCAAATCTCCCTCTAAGCAGCGAGAGGCCCTTGCAATTGACCCTGAGGACCCTGCCCCAGCCAAACAACCCCGGTGGGAAGCTCTGGCTTCCAAAGCTCTTCCTATGGGGTTACAGGTAGACATCGATGGCACGGCCTCGACCGATCTCCTGTTAGACTGCTCTGGGGTACCGGCTAACACCGGTACCGACTTCCAGGCAGTTGTGGCAGCTATGGGTACTACGGTACAATCCATGCAGCAGGCCTTACTGACTTTCATTAATGCTGCACCGCCATCGGTACCGCGACAATCGGTTCCGACTCCGATTCCGGTACCGCAACCGATACCGGTACCCAGAGCATCTACTTCCAGTAGCATGCCGGTTCCGGTCTCCGGTTCCGGGGCTTTCTTCGATACCGCTCCGATTCCCGGTACGCCCGATATCGGTACCGATCGGTACGCGTATCGATCTCTGGAAGCAAATAGACGATACTTTGAATCCTCTGAAGATTCTGATACATCAGATGATTCTGCTGACGTCTCTTTTACTCTTCCTGAGGAGCCCTCTTCTCCAAAAAGGAGAGTGTCTCCTCCAGAGGATTTGTCCTTTCAAGACTTCATTATTGAAGTAGCTAAAGGACTCTCCATATCTGTATCCTCTGAAAAGGAACCTAGAGCAAAAAAAATAGATATTTTAGGATACTCTAAGGTTCCCAAAGAGGCAGCCACCTTACCCATACATGAAATTCTTCAAGAACACATGATGGATTTGTGGGAGGCTCCTCTCACCCTATCTCCACATTCTCGACATTTGGACACCATGTATCGGGTTCCTCCTTCTCCTGGTTTTCAAAAACTCAGCTTCCTCACCACTCTATTGTGGTGAAGTCTGCTATGAAAAAGATAAAGAGTACCAAAAGACACTCTTCTACCCCTCCAGGAAGAGAATGTAGGACTCTGGATGCTTTTGGGAGAAAAATCTTCCAAGCTAGCATGCTTATTGCCAGAATCAATTCATACAGCCTCTATATGGGCATGTTTTTGAAAGAGATTGCATTAAAGATAAGTCAGTTTCTCCCCTTTATCCCAGAGGATAAACAAGAGGAATTCCTTCTTTTGCTAAAGCACACTCAAGATGTTTCAAAGTTCTCCAACAGAGCAGCCTTTGACTCTTTTGAGGGGGCAAGCAGAGCCTCTGGCATTGCCATAGCTGCTTGCAGACTTGCTTGGCTCCAGGCCTCTGATTTGGAACCCTGGGTACAAGAAGGCTTGGGCAATCTGCCCTGTACAGGTGAAAATCTGTTTGGCAAAGAGTGGCAAATCAAAGCCACTCAAATGGATGCAGAGAATGCTGCTTTAGATAGACTTTCTAAGTCTACCTCTACCCTTGCCAAGAAAAAACCTTTTAAGAAAACTTTCTATAAAAAGACCAGATTTTCCACAAATACTGGCCAGCAATCTTCCCAAGTTCGCTTTGCTCCTAAGCGTCAGCAAACTAAACAGGCCAGAACAAAGTCTACAGGGGCTGCTACAATCCAGCAGTCCCAACCTCCTCAGGGTTTTTGACTTGATTCTAGAGAACTTAACCTTTCTGGCTCTGCAACAGCCAGAACCTCTCACCATTCCAGGAAGGTTAGCTCATTTTGCTCCCAGATGGGAACAAATCACATCAGAACCGTGGACCCTCTCTATCATCAGAGAGGGCTACAAACTACATTTCTCCAGCCTTCCTCCCCATACCATGGTGAGACAATTCAATTCTCCCCCATCTCTCCTGTACCTGTTGGGCCAGGAGGTGACCACTCTTCTCGCCCAAAACGCAATAGAAGAGGTTCCTCTTCCTCAACAAGGGTCAGGTTTCTACTCCCCTTATTTTCTCATTCCCAAGAAAACAGGGGGGTACAGACCCATTCTGGATCTCAGAGAATTGAACAAATTCCTATACAAAGAGAAATTCAAAATGCTTTCTCTAGGTACTCTCCTTCCATACCTACAGAGTCAGGACTGGCTTTGTTCTCTAGATCTCAAGGATGCGTACACACATATACTCATCCATCCATCCCACAGAAAATTCCTATGGTTTCTGTTCCAGGGAAAACATTTCCAATACAGAGTACTCCCCTTCGGTCTAGCCTCTGCTCCAAGGGTATTTACCAAATGCATGGCAATAGTAGCTGCATTTCTACGCACTCTGGGGATCTTTGTCTTCCCATACCTGGACGACTGGCTCATCCGAGCTCCATCTCAGTCCGAGGCTCAGACTTCCCTGGACCACACCAGACGCATACTGCAGTATCTGGGACTTGTCATCAATCTGCCAAAGTCTTAACTCACCCCTACTCAGTCCCTAGAATTCATAGGGGCCTGGCTAGATACTACCACTGCAAGGGCCTATCTTCCTCAGGCCCGTTGCCACCGTCTAGTGCACTTGGCCTCTCAAATTCAGTCCAGAAGACACTTGACTGCCAGAGAGATGCTACAACTGCTAGGCCACATGGCATCCACAGTTCATGTGGTGCCTTATGCTCGCCTACATATGAGAGCAGCTCAATGGACCTTGTCCACCCAGTGGACCCAAGCATCAGGAGCCCTCTCAGACCAAATAGCAACCTCAAAACGTCTTTTTTGGTCTCTCCAATGGTGGATATCCACTCAAAATCTGTTGTTGGGGGCCCCCTTCCAACCTTTGTTACCCCAAGCAACTCTCACTACAGATGCCTCCCAAACAGGTTGGGGAGCTCATCTCCAAGACCTCTCCACTCAGGGCATTTGGTCTCCACAGGAGACCACCCTTCATATCAACCTTTTGGAGCTGCGAGCAATTTTCCTTGCTCTCAAGGTCTTTCATACCCTCCTCATCAACATGACAGTCCTTGTTCATACCGACAATCAAGTAGCCATGTTCTACATAAACAAACAAGGAGGGACTGGCTCTGTCGCTTTGCAACGAAGCTCTAAAACTGTGGGCCTTCACCAGAGAGCATCGGATCCATCTCCTGGCAGTGTACCTCCCAGGAATCCAAAACTCTTGGGCAGACAGACTCAGTCGAGTTCTGCTTCCACACGAATGGTCCCTGCACATGAATCAGGTACTCAGAATCTTTCAGGAATGGGGGACCCCGGACATAGACCTCTTTGCAAGTCCGTACAATGCCAAACTTCCCCGGTTCTGTTCCAGGATTCCGTGTCAGGGAGCTCAGGCCAGGGATGCCTTCCTCCTTCATTGGGGTCAGGCCTTCCTATATGCCTTTCCACCCATTCCCTTGATTCTCAAGACTCTATTCAAATTTCAGAGGGATCAAGGATCCATGATCCTCATAGCTCCACGCTGGCCACGCCAAGTGTGGTACCCTCTACTTCTGCATCTCTCCCAGACACCCTCCCTGGATCTGGGAGCTGCTCCAGACCTTCTGTCTCAAGAGGAGGGGACTTTGTGGCACCCAAACCCCAAGTCCCTTCACCTCAGAGCTTGGTTACTGAAGGCCTAGACCTTCAAGACTTGAATCTTTCTCAACAGGTGAAGGATGTCCTCCATGCATCGAGGAAACCTTCCACCAGGCATGCTTATGCTTTTAAATGGAAAAGATTTTCAATTTGGTGTGCAGACAAAGGTCTTAACCCTCTAGCACTACCTTTAAATTCTTTACTCGAATATCTCCTGCATCTTTCCAATGCAGGACTTAAAACCAATTCTGTAAGGGTCCATTTGAGTGCTATTGCAGCATCTCTTCAGCCTATCAATGGACAATCTGTTTCCTCTCATCCTCTTATTGCAAGATTCATGAGAGGTCTAACTTTAACTAAACCTCCCATTCGGCCTCCTCCGGTGGCATGGGACTTAAACGTAGTTCTTGGTCAGCTTATGAAGCCACCCTTTGAACCCTTAGCCACTACCTCCTTAAAATTCCTTTCCTGGAAAGTCATTTTCCTTATTGCAATCACTTCTGCTCGCCGCATCAGTGAACTGCAGGCTTTAGTGGCTAATCCACCTTATACAAGGTTCCATCATGATAAGGTAGTCCTTAGGACAAATCCCCACTTTATGCCTAAAGTGGTCTCACCTTTTCATCTTAATCAAGAGGTATATTTAACTGTCTTTTTTCCAGCTCCTCATGCATCAAATGCAGAGAGGAACCTTCATACTCTAGACTGTAAAAGAGCTCTTGCCTTTTACCTCCACAGGACACAGCAACATCGAAAGTCTTCTCAACTTTTTGTTGCTTTTGATCCTTCTCATTTAGGACTTCCAGTCTCAAAAAGAACACTGTCCAATTGGATTGCTCAGTGTATTTCTTTTGCTTATCAGAGTAAGAACCTTTCTCTGGAAGGCCATGTCACAGCTCACAATGTGAGAGCCATGGCCACATCTATGGCTCATCTTCATTCTGTATCCATTGATCAGATCTGTCGAGCAGCCACCTGGGCCTAGGTTCATACCTTCACAGCCCATTACTGCTTAGACAAGGACTCCCGCCGGGATGCCTTGTTTGGTCAGGCTGTCCTCAGACACCTGTTCCATTCTTAAACAACTCCTGCCCACCTTCCCTGAATGGATGCCTGAGATCCATAGGAAGATGAGGAACCCTTGGAGGGGGATCTCCCCGGCATCTTAGCTAGGGAGTTCCCATATGTGAGGACTCATTCCTGCTTGTTCCTGGAGATAGCACAGTTACTTACCTGTAACAGGTGATCTCTGGGAACAGCAGGAATTAGTCCTCACAACCCACCCACCTCCCCTAGGAGTTGTATCTCTCTCTCTCTTTCTCTTTCCTTTCCTCTCTCTATTGTCTCAGCTTTAAACTCGAACTGAAGAGAGTTGGTCAGGAAGGCGGGAAGGCAGCGCGCATGCGCTGTGGGAGGCCCAAAAAGCTTCCTTTCTGGGAAGCTGGGGAGCTTTCCCGCGCAGGCTCAGTCGGTTCCGACGTACCCATATGTGAGGACTAATTCCTGCTGTTCCCAGAGATCACCTGTTACAGGTAAGTAACTGTGCTTTATCTACCTCAATCCAGGATGCAGAGGATAATGATCTTGGCTCAAATCCTTTCTGTGACACACAGACCCCATGGGCGAGTTTTATGGCTTCTAGGCCACATGGCTGCATAAATGCAAATTGGAATTTTGAGCAGTTCTTTAGTCTCAAAACATTTGCACACTGGTTGAGGAATGTGGTGCTTCAGATTCATATGGACAATCAAGTCACCATGTTTTATATAAACAAACAGGGCAGCTCAGGATCCCCGAGCCTTTGCAGTGCAGCTCTTTGCTTATGGACATTTGCAAAAACTTAACTGCACACATTCAGGCTACTTATCTTCCAGGGTACTGCAACTAGCTGGCAGACTTAAGCAGACAATTGCAGCCTCAAGAATGATCGTTCAGCACTTTCGCCATAGAGCGCAATTTTCAGAAATGGGGTATTCCAGTATTAGATCTTTTTCCTTTTGCAGAAAATGCCAAAATATTCCCGTTTCTGTTCTCTCAGACCAATGCTGCACTGCTTCCATTAGGATGTCTCTGCAATTTCCTGGCACGAAGTCTTGATGTGTGCCTTTCCTCCATTCCCACTCATATCCAAAGTACTCCAAAAGATATTTCAGAATCAAGCATCAGTCATACTCATTGCTCTCAGGTTGCCCAAGCAAGTCTGGTTTCCATGCCTCTTCTCCTTGCTAGTTGACATTCTGCTACAGCTCAGTTCTCATTCCTCTCTTGACACAGCAGAGTGGTTGCCTTCTGCACCCAAACCTTCAGAGTCTTTCCCTAACAAATTGGATGTTGAAAACCAACTAGTGTTCAATCTTCCAGTACCTGAAAGTGTCTGCCAGGTTATTTTGGCATCTAAGGAGGATTCCACCAAGAGGTCCTATCCTTTCAAATATTTTCATTTTTCTCACTGGTGTTTGGATCACTATTTTCAACCCTTCTCCTGCCATTTTACTGATTGAAGACTACCTCTGTATGCATGCACCTTGTTGCAATTTCAGCTTATCATGAGAAATTTGAGGCGAAAACCTCCCTCTCATCACCCCTGGTTGTCAGTCACGCGTGATCTAGCAAACAGACTGCTGTTTGGAAGCCAGCATAGGCTTAGGATCTCAGTATCGTCCTCTCAGCTTTAGTCGAACCTTTGGCCCATGCATCCTTCAAACATCTATCATGGAAACCTATTTTTCTTATTGCTGTATCAGCAGCACATTGCATCAGTGAGCTCTAAGAACTAGTGCACTATCCACTATATACACAGTTTTTACTAACCAAAGTTCTTCGAACACATCCCAAATTTTTGCCCAAGGTGGGTTCCACCTTCCATTTGAATCAGTCAAGAGTTCTGTTTTTTCCCAAGCCTCATGTATTGGAAGCAGAAATGACTCTTGAATGTTGTACCATCTTCATGCTACATAGAACCTTCGTAAATCCTCTCAACTCTTTCTGACCTTTAATCCGAACAATCCGGCCTTCCAGCATCCAAATGAACACTCTCCTCCTGCATCTGGATCTCCTAAAGCTTCTGAAGCACTGCATTTACATATTATGCTGAAGGTCACTCTATCCCTGATAGAGTCACTCTACAATAGCTAACCTGTGCTCTGTCTCTGTACATAAGATATGTAATGCCACCACAAGGTCAACAATTCACACTTTCACTAAGCATTACTGCCTTGATTATTCATCCTCTTCAGATACTGTGTTTGGACAGTCTGTTCTCTGCAACTGTTTTGCACTTTAATCATCCATCTTCCAGAAGTTTGTTGGGTCACCATGCACCAGCAGTTATGCCATTTCTCCAGGACCAAACAGGAAGTCAATCCTCACATATGGGTGACGTCGGCGCCGACGGAGCCCTCGCGGAGCAATTTTCCCCAGCTTTCAAAGAAAGCCTTTGGGAATTGCAGCGCGCATGCGCGGTCCTCTTCCCGCCCAAGGGTGCCATCTTGCTCAGTCTTCTTTTCCCCGCGGAGCCCTACAGACGTTGTCTGTGAATCCCCGCCGAAAAGTTGATTTTTTTTCTCTATTTTTCTTCGGTTCGACGCCGGTTCTTTTTCCCTGGCAGCCCGGTCTTTCGACCTCGCAGGGGCCCTTTTTCCTCCGATGGCTGCCAGCGGCTTTAAAAAGTGTGACCTCTGTAAGAAACTCATGTCTCTTACAGACACTCATGACTTCTGCCTCCGCTGCCTCGGACCCGATCATGACTCCATAATCTGTGGTCCGTGTGGCAAAATGTCCTCAAAAGCGTTGAGTCGTCGGCAGCATCAGCGGGAGCGTATCTTCTCTGACTCCGGCCGGGCTCGGACCTCGTCAGAGGCTTCGACGTCTCGGGACTCTGGTCCTGAACATCGTCGAAGTTCCTCTGAAAGGGGGTCTCCTACCCGGGAACATCATCGGAAGAAGAAACCCGCGAGGGCGGGATCGGTGGACGCTCCTGGTCCCTCGAAGGCCAGGTCGCATAGCCCCGATTCCCGTCCCGGGTCCTCGGAGGTGAAGAGGCCGTCAAAACATCCTCGACTCGAGGTGGACTTGCCCGCTCACGTGAGTACTGTTGTCCTCGTTGACTCGCCTCCGAAGGACCCGACGTCGGGCCCGACGCCGTCGGGGCCCGAGTCAGGGGCTGCTGGGTCTCCTGAGCTCGGACTCAGGTTGACGGCCTTGGAGAGCAGTCTGACTGCCTTCATGGACCAGCAGCGGGTATTGATCGCTGGCCTCGCCGGTGTTTCTGCCCTGACCGCCGGGACGTCGACCTCCAAATCGACCCCGGAGACCGAGCCGATCCTTGAGTCCATGAGGGCTCGAGTCGATCCTCGGTCGAGGTCTCCTTCGGCCTCCCGTTCGGGACCGAGGTCGTCGACGCCGACTCCCTCGGCGTCGGAGCGGATAGCATCGGTGCCCGCCCGACCGGAGCCGCTCGACTCCTCCTCTGAGGAGTCAGCCTGGGAATCTGAGGACGAAGAGTCACCTGGTTCCTTTCGGACTCGGTGTGTCCCTTCGGACTCCCCCGAGTCCGAACCTCGGAGACGGTCCCCTCCAGAGGATACCCGGTTCTCGGACTTCGTGAGGGATATGGCCAAGGCTTTGGCCTTCCCCGCGGATCCCGAGGAGGAACCTCGAGTCGAAGAACTCGATGCCCTCCAATATGACTCTCCCCCGAAGGAGGCCTTTATTGTACTGGTTCCTCCGATGCTGGAACGACTTCTCTTCCGCATGTGGGAGAGCCCGGCGTCGTCGCCGGTGTTAAGCAAGCGGGTCGATTCCATTTATCGAGTCCGCAAGAGCCCCGGCTTCCAAAAGGCACAACTACCGCACCATTCCATGGTGGTGGAATCGGCCATGCATAGACTTAAGAGTCAAAAAATGCACTCCTCGGTGCCCCCTGGTAGGGAAGCCCGAATGCCCTCGGTAGGAAGTGTTTCCAGGGCTCTATGCTTGCTTGTCGAGTCCAGACTTACCAGCTCTACATGGACATGTATCTCCGAGACCTGGCTAAAGAAATAGCCGGGTTCTCTGCTGGTCTCTCCGACGAACCTTTGCAGAGGTTCCAAACCTTGTCTACTGGTATTCGAGAGTGCTCCAAGTTTATATGTCGAGCAGCCTATGATGGTTTTGAGGCTTCGGCTCGAGTAGCTGCGGCCGGCATCGGTGGACGCCGCCAGGCTTGGCTTCAGACCTCCGACCTCGAGCCCTGGGTACAGGACAAGTTGGTCGATGTCCCCTGCCGCTTTGGCAAGCCCATGGATGAGAAGGCTGCACAAATCGAGACGGAGACTCTCACCAGGACTCGTCTCTCAAGGAAGACCTCTGCCCCTTCTCAAAAGAAGAAGGCCTCGGGGAAAAAGCCCTTTTACCCGAGGAAAGGTGCTGCCTATAAATACTACCCTCAGTATCAGGCCTCAGCAGCTCCCCCACAGGGAAAGCAGGCCAAGGGACGGGGTAATGGGTCCCGTAGGCAGCAAGCCCCCAAGCCTGCACCACCGGCCCCTGCTCAGCAGGGTGGGGGCTTTTGACTTCCTCAGCATAGCCTCTCCCCCTCAGCTGGTTTCTCTCAGCACAGGAGGCCGGCTGGTCCACTTTGCCCACAGGTGGTCCAACATCACCACAGATACCTGGATACTTCACATAGTTCAAAAGGGCTATCTTCTTCACTTTCACCAGGTACCTCCCTCCTACTTTCCAGGGGAGCCTCCCAGACTCCCTTTGCACAGGGACTTACTCCTTCAGGAGTTAGCAAGTCTCGTTCAGGAACAAGCCGTGGAACCGGTGCCCCACCACCTGAAGGGCCAAGGATTTTACTCCAGGTACTTCCTGATTCCAAAAAGAACAGGAGGCCTCAGACCCATCCTGGACTTGCGAAACCTCAACAAGTTCCTTGCAAAGGAAACGTTCAAGATGCTTACCCTTGGAATCCTGCTGCCCTACCTCCAGCAGGGAGACTGGCTATGCTCCTTGGATCTGAAGGATGCGTATACTCATATCCTCATTCATCCGGACCACAGACAATATCTCAGATTTGTTGTGGGAGGAAATCATTACCAGTACAGAGTGCTGCCCTTTGGCCTATCCTCCGCCCCCAGGGTGTTCACCAAATGCCTCGCAGTGGTGGCGGCCTATCTAAGACTTCAAGGTCTGTTTGTGTTCCCATACCTGGACGACTGGCTTATCAGAGCCCCATCTTCAACAGAGGCCGCTCAGGCCACTCATCGCACTGTGGCTCTGCTCCAGCACTTGGGTTTTGTCATAAACTTCGCAAAGTCCACTTTGCTCCCCTCTCAAAATCTCGAGTTCATCGGCGCCAGGTTGGACACACTTCAGGCGCGGGCCTTCCTCCCTCTGGACAAGGCCAGGCGGCTCATGGATCTCGCCGGCCACTTTCACAGCAATGCGCTGGTCTCAGCCAGGCACTTTCTGCGACTGCTCGGCCATATGGCTTCCACAGTCCATGTGACCCCCAATGCCCGACTGAACATGCGTCCTGCTCAGTGGTGCCTTCACAATCAATGGCATCAGGCCACGGGGAGCCTAGCGGACTCTGTGCAGATCTCCGACCAGCTGGTCTCATCTCTGCGATGGTGGCTTCATCTACCAAACCTAGTGCTAGGGGTGGCTTTTCAGCCCCCTACGCATTCTCAGGTCCTAACGACCGATGCTTCCCTCTTGGGTTGGGGAGCACATTGCCAAGGGTCATGTACTCAAGGCCTCCTGAGGAGTCCAGTCTGCTCAACAGATAAACTTCCTGGAGCTCAGAGCCATCCACCTAGCGCTCAGAGCCTTCTCTCACCTGGTGTCCCACCAGTCGCTGCTGATACAGACGGACAACCAGGTTGCCATGTTCTATGTAAACAAACAAGGCGGAACAGGCTCCTTCCTCCTCTGTCAGGAGGCGCAACAGCTATGCTCTTGGGCAGTCCGCCACGGCATCCTCCTCAGGGCTGTCTATCTCCCAGGTCAAGAAAATTACCTGGCCGACAAGCTCAGCAGGATCCTCCAGCCACACGAATGGAGGCTGGATCCGATGGTGGTTCAGCAAATCTTTCTCAAGTGGGGTCTCCCCACCATGGATCTGTTTGCCAGTCCTCTGAACCGGCAGCTGCCCAGATTCTGCTCTCGACAGCCGCATCCTCTCAGGGTAGCGGCGGATGCTTTTCTGATTCCCTGGTCCACCGGCCTCTTGTATGCCTTTCCTCCCATGCCACTGGTGTCTCGGACGCTCTTCAAGGTTCTCAGAGACAAAGCATCGATGATCCTAGTGGCTCCCCGGTGGCCGAGACAACCTTGGTTCCCGCTTCTGATGCAGCTGACGGTGGACACTCCTCTTCCACTGGGGTTTCAGCCCGACCTCCTGTCGCAGGATCAGGGGACTCTCCTACACCCCAACCTCCGGTCCCTTCATCTGATGGCCTGGCTGCTGAAAGGGTAGTCCTTGCTCCTCTGCAGCTACCTCCAGATGTGGAGGAGGTCGTCTTGGCCTCCAGGAGGCCCTCCACCCGGAAGTCCTACGCTCTAAAGTGGCGTCGGTTCTCCGTCTGGTGTACTCAGCAGTCTCAAGATCCCTTCTCCTGTTCAGCATCAGTGGTCTTGCAGTATTTGCTCTCTCTCTCTAACCTTGGACTTAAGTCCAACTCGGTCAAGGTCCACCTCAGTGCTCTTTCTGCGCATCACATGCCGGTGGATGGTAGGCCTCTTTCCAGCCACCCTCTGGTGGCTCGGTTTCTCAGAGGCCTCCTTCTCCTTAAGCCACCTTTGCGCCCGCCAGCCCCGGACTGGGATCTCAATGTGGTTTTGCAGCGGATTACCTGTCCGCCTTTTGAGCCTATGGCTACCTGTCCACTGCGTTTTCTTTCGTGGAAAACCTTGTTCTTGGTAGCCCTCACTTCTGCTAGACGCGTTAGTGAGTTGCAGGCCCTAGTGTCTGATCCTCCTTAAATTAGGTTCTATAAGAACCGGGTAGTCCTACGGACTCACCCTAAGTTTCTTCCCAAAGTGGTATCCCCTTTTCACATCAACCAGGAGGTGGTACTTCCGACCTACTTTCCCAGGCCACACTCCAGCCGAGCTGAAATGGTCCTGCATACCCTGGACTGTAGAAGGGCGTTGACCTTCTACCTTGACCGTACGCGGGAGCACCGAAGGACTGTTCAGCTCTTCGTGTCTTATGACCCCAACAAGTTGGGGCTCCCTGTCTCCAAGCGTACTCTGTCCATCTGGATTGCTGACTGTATCGCTTGGGCTTACGAGGCAGCCAGCCTTGTGTTGGAAGGTAGAGTCACAGCTCATCGTGTTCGGGCGAAGGCTACGTCGGTGGCTTACCTCTGCTCTGTTCCATTGGCAGACATCTGCCGGGCCGCTACTTGGTCTTCAAGCCAGACTTTTGCAGCCCATTACTGCCTGGAGAGGGAGTCCCGCAGGGACAGTGCTTTCGGACAGGCAGTCCTCCGTAACCTCTTTGAGGTATAGGCAACTCCTACCCTCCATCCCGGATGTTGGGCTACCGGTTGGAGACATATTCAGAGAAGATTCCTTCCTTCTGTGCTACTGAGCTTGAGGGAGCTCATTTTTGTGCTTAGGGTCTCCGGTAGCCTTAAGCTTGGGAGTCCCATATGTGAGGACTGACTTCCTGCTTGGTCCTGGAGAAAGCGTAGTTACTCACCTGTAACAGGTGTTCTCCAGGAGCAGCAGGAATCAGTCCTCACAACCCTCCCTCCTCCCCTTGGAGTTGCAGTTCTATGCTTTCGTTTTTGCTAATTTTTTGCTGTCTTTTAGCTATGTCATCAGACTGAGCAAGATGGCACCCTTGGGCGGGAAGAGGACTGCGCATGCGCGCTGCAATTCCCAAAGGCTTTCTTTGAAAGCTGGGGAAAATTGCTCCGCGAGGGCTCCGTCGGCGCCGACGTCACCCATATGTGAGGACTGATTCCTGCTGCTCCTGGAGAACACCTGTTACAGGTGAGTAACTACGCTTTTTCAGCGACCCTCTGCTCTGGATTTACCATCAAGTGTGCCTACTTTTCCCCTGCCTGTCCATGGAGAAAGCATAGTTGCTTACCTATAATGTATGTTTCTCCATAAATGGCAGGGGCATGCAACCATACTTTTCCCACCCTCCAATCCCCCATTATTTTGCTATTCTATCACACCATCTTAAAGTTTTGAAATGACTGAATTCAGCTGAGTGTATCAGAAATAAGAGCACCCACACATGTGGTAGTACTGTACCCCCCATCCCCCCAAAAATGTTACAAAGCTAGGAGAGAGCTCTGCACACTGGATTAGTCCACCGGACTTCACCTTCAAGTGTGATTGCAATCCCCTGTTGTCTATGGAAAACAATTGTTAAAGGTAAGCAACTATGCTATTTCAACTTTGTGGTCTTTTCTATTGGGCCCTTCTGCTTGGTTTGCACCATTGTCTGTTCCTTAGTCCCAAAATTGTGCAGGCATGCTATTTCCCTTATCGTCCCTCCAGTCCAATCCAGTACGCATGGGTTAGCCTCCACCAGCAGCTAGGAACTGAGCATGTCAGATTTTTGATGTCATAGTACAAGATTTCCCTCTATAGCAGAGGTTCCCAACTCCAGTCCTGGAGGGCCAAACACCATTCAGGTTTTCAGGCTGTCCCTAATAAATATGCATGAGATGCATTTGCATGCACTGCCCCCATTGTATTCAAATGTATCTCATGCATATTCATTAGGGACAGCCTGAAAACCTAAATGGTGTTTGGGCCTCCAGGACTGGAGTTGGGAACCTCTGCTCTATAGGCTCCAGAGATCAGTATCTCAGTTCCCATCAGTTGGAGAGAACTCCACTAGGAGGTTTTTTTCTTTGGCCTATTTAAAAAAACCAAAACAAAACCCAGGAACACAAAAGGACAGAGAAATGTTTCTTAAAGGTTGAGCAGAATTCAAGAGATGGTAAGCTGGGTAATAGCCATGGTGGAACTATTTACTTGTGAGGGCTGGCAGCTGCAGGGTTTGCCTGTTAAGCACCGGGACCTTTTGGGTGGGTCGAGTGCAGCCCAGGGGTTAGATACCTGGTGGTCCAGTTCCCCCCCCCCTCCCGCTGGATTGTCTGCTCTGGGGAGGCTCTGCTGGTTTTCACTATTTCCCACCTTTATTTCACTGGGCTGGTTGTTTTTGGTACTTTGCCTTTAAAAGCAAAGTGAAACTAAACTAAAGGCCGATGTTATCAGCAGTGCTTCAGAGGGATTGAGCTGTTTTGCAGTGTGTCTTCCACTGCAGAGCTTCAGAGGAGGCGAATACTCCATTTCTCCCCCCCCCCCCTACTGCATGTTACAGGCTCCCTCCTGCTGTGCCGAGTGCAGGAGAAGCCACAGTTTGATCTTGGAAGGGTTTTGCAGGTATTGTGTTAGGCAGGAAAGTCTGCAGCACTAGTTAGAATCTATGTCCCCGACATTTATGTGTCGGAAGTTTCATGGTAGGACTCCTCACACTCTGAGGTTCCAGCAGTTTTGGCGGGAACAGTAGCCATTTTAACTTGGGAAACAAAGAAACGGCACAAAAAGCAAAACATCAGATGGTGGTTGTGTTGCGTATCCCTGTGAAGCTGAATTGAATTGGAAGGCTAATAAGGAAGGTGTGAAGGTTTTTTTTGGCTACGGCCGACAGCAAGCCCCTGGTGCAAACCTGGTAGTACCAGGTCCCTCCTTACACCTTGAGTCTCAGTATTATATTTTGGGGGCAAGTCTTATGAATATGGCTGATGTAAAGGTGACTTACAGCTAAAGGTAAGCTCTCTCCATGCTTTATACCAGCTTGGGAGGGGAGGGAAGCGGCAGGCAGAGCAGGAAAAAAAAAAGCTAAAAAATGATTTCATGTATGGGGGATTTCTGCAAACGTCCCCTTGAGTGGGGAGATGACTGGTTTTAAGCATTGCTTCTTCTGTTTGGAGCTGCGGTGAACAAAGTCTGCCGCCTTGGAACGAGTGTGCTTCAGCTCCTTTTGCTTTGTCCTTACTCTTACGTTATTTCTTTGACTCTTTTGGTTGTGGTTTTTGTTTTCTGGTCTGTTTTGGGATACCGTCAACTCCAGCGGTTCGCAAAGGCATTTGTGCCTTTTTCTTAGTCTGTCAGCAGGAACACAGCCGAGGCTTCCTGGGCACTTGCACTGTTTGATCCTTTTTAATTACTTCAATAGTTAAATGATTAAATGAATAATTAAACGTTTAAATGATTGAAGGCGGCAGACCGGCCCAGCCTGTTTTGGCAGTAGGCCGATCAGTATACAAGGAAATCTTTTTGAGCGTGAACCTTAACTGGGGTACCATTTGGCCTATGTCGCGTTGCTTGTGAGGGAACAGCCCTCTGCAGTGCACTGTCAGCAGTCTGTGTTGGTTCAACTTCTCAGAGTGGTTTGTTTTAAGTCAAAGAAAAAAAAATCTGTTCCCTTTGGAAGGGTGCAGGGCTAGTCCCAGGTTTTCCTTTGGTAATTGAGCGCCAGGCTCATTTTGACATCTTCCTGGGCTGCTCTAGTTTTGGGTCAGCGTCACATTGGGGGGCTCTGCAATACCCTGATGCGGTCCCATTGGGGGACGGCTTGAATTTCTATTCAATACAAGGGGGTGCTTTACATTCTATGGTCTGGCTTCAAGTTTGATCGCCTCCTGTTTTTGGGATAGACCAAGTCACATATATTGTGGTATTTCATGCCCTCAGTCGGTGCAGAATGGAATTTATATTGTTCTGAAGTGCGCTCATTCATGAGTTTCTCAACTGTTGATGGTGGGCAAGCACAATGCCTAGGGCAAACATCAGATTTCTGCTATTTCTGGATAGGTTTTTCCCCTGAGTTTAGCTTAGCTTGCCACAAATTGTAATTTTTTATTTTTTACTGAAGAGAGCGCTTGGGGGAAATATGGGAGCTCAAGTGCCTAAGCCCTCTGGGTCAGAGAAGCTGATTGACACCCTGCAGGAGACCTCTTTGAAGGCAGAGGTGCCTCAAGCCAAAACGAAACGGCTCAAGGAGGATTCCTGGATGGGTCAGGACTCTCCTCAGTCTCCGGACTCAGAGGATCCTCTGGAGGAGCCAGTGGATCTCTGGGGGGAGACAACAGTATCTGAACTGGAAGAACGTGAGATCCCTCAGGGGGAGTATCCCAATTTTGTTAGGATATTTCACATGGAGGAATTGACTGCACTGATTGCACACTCACTGGCAGCACTCAACATTATTCCGGCTCCTGCAGTTGCAGAGGAACCCTTAGAGGACCTCCTGTTGCAGGGGTTCAAGTCCTCAAACTTCTTTCCTTTTTCACAGATTATCAAGAAAATGATTGAAGCCAGCCTCAAAGGGGGTCAGACTGAGTCGTTTATACCCTATTCCTCAGGAGGAAAGAGAACTTCTTAAGGTGGATGCTGTGGTCTCGGTGGTGACAAAAAAAAAAAAAAGACTACCGTTCTTGTAGAAGGTGGTGCAGCGTTGAAAGACCTGCAGGACTGCAAACAGGAGACCTTTTTAAAGCAAGTGTTCGTTACCAGTGTCTTGTCTCGTTAGGTCTCCATCTGGGGGGCATATGTGACCAGGGCTTCCATCCGCTGGATTCAAGCTTTGGCAACAGGAGAGCTGGAATCCTAAGCCGCAGCACGTGAGGCCGCAGCCTTGGAGTTAGTTGCTTGGGCTCACATGAAAATCTCTACAACATGCTTTGCTCTCTCGTTGGTCTCCTCAACTCCATCCGCTTTCCAGAAAGCTGTTCTGTCTGTGGGACACAAGAATGAGCCTTTTCTGGCATCTGCGACAGGAACACCTGGTGGCGGGAATACCGCTAGTGTTGCTGGACTGGATATTGGTGACAAAGGAAGCCATCCTCACTAAGTGGGGAGCGCATTATTGTGAGTATATACTTCTGGGAATCTTCTGAAAGGTATTCTTTCTATTAAAGCTAATTAATCTGTGAACCCACTATTTTTTGTTAAATCTGTCAGGGCCTAGTAGCAGCAGTTTAAGTTTAAATTTAAAACACAGAAGAGAACTTTCTGGTTACATTTCATACCCAGCAGAGAGCTTGTAGTTTACATTTAATATTCACTCAGGGCCTAGCATCAGCAAAGTACTTTTAGTTTAAATTTAAAACACAGAAGAGAGTTTTCTGGTTAAATTTAGAACCCAGCAGAGAGCTTGTAGTTTAAATTTCATAATAAGTTAGAGCCTAGCAGCAGCAGCAAAGAGCTATAATTTAAATCAAATCAGAATATAGCTTACCTCAGCAGCACAGGACAGGGTACTGTGTAGCAGCCCTCTTTTAATAAGTGTTATTTCCCTCCCCAACACCCACCCCTGGGATAATCGTAGCTTTATAGGTTACTTACACATCTTAAAAAACAGGAGGTGCCGTCAGGTGAAGCTCGATACCCAAAATCAGTCATACACTAAGGACCTGAGATTAATTAAGCTTCAGGTGAACAAGGTATATTAAACGTATTAGGTACAGTTTTATTAGTATAAAAATATCCATAGCAACCCTTAGTAAGTAAAGAACTTAAAGATCTAAACACAAACCTAAAACTAAGATGCAGACAGCAGTCCAGCAGCGAGATGGGGGCTTTCCAGTCTTTTGCATTGAGTGTCACATGTATGATTTTCTCCCAGTTGGTGAGAGGTCTTACGTGTGCACTAGGTGCAAGGAGCTCTTTGCTCTCAGGGAACTAGTCTGTTCTCTAGAGGTTAGAGTAGCAGACATGGCATATATAAGAAAGACAGAGAGGTACATAGATAAGACCTACAGGGATATAGTCCTGAAGTCCCACCTCCAGTCCGGCAGCATCCCTGTTGCCATGGAGGAGAGAGGTCACGTGACAGAAGAGCATCACCCTGGTGTGGCAGGAAGTGATCCTGTAACTAGGACCTGTCCTCCAAGTGATGTAAAACCCTCTCGCACCGAGGAAGTTTCTCCACGGCCATGTGCCCATGAGGGAAGGGTTAGGACAGCCGTTATGGTTGGTGATTCGATCATTAGGCATGTAGATAGCTGGGTGGCTGGACGTGAGGATCGCCTGGTAACATGCCTGCCTGGTGCGAAGGTAGCGGACCTCACGCGCCACCTAGATAAGGTCTTAGAAAGTGCTGGGGAGGAGTCTGCTGTCTTGGTACATGTCGGTACCAATGACATAGGAAAATGTGGTAGGGAGGTTCTGGAGGCTAAATTTAGGCTTTTAGGTAGGAAGTTGAAATCCAGAACTTCCAGGGTAGCGTTCTCTGAAATTCTTCCCGTTCTACGCGCAGGACCCAAAAGGCAGGCAAAGCTCCGGAGTCTCAATGCGTGGATGAGACAATGGTGCAGAGATGAGGGTTTTGGATTTGTTAGGAACTGGGGAACATTCTGGGAAAAGGAGGGGCTCTTCCGAAGGGATGGGCTTCACCTTAACCGGGATGGAACCAGGCTGCTGGCATTAACCTTTAAAAAGGAGAGAGAGCAGCTTTTAAACTAGATAATAGGGGAAAGCCGACAGTTGCCCAAGAGCAGATGGTTCGGAAGAATGTATCCTTGAAGGATACTACCAAAAGCAGAGAGGTTCCAAAAAAGAGTAAAGTAGCCCAAATGCCCTAGAGTATGGAGCAGACAGAGCTTAAAGATCCCAAATTACCCATGTCTACCAATAGCCAAATTTAATATGAATAAAATACAGTTTCTAAAATGCTTGTATGCAAATGCTAGAAGTCTAAAAAATAAGATGGGAGAGTTAGAATATATAGCACTAAATGAGAGGTTAGATATGATTGGAATATCAGAGACATGGTGGAAGGACGACAACCAGTGGGACACTGTGATACCTGGGTACAAACTATATCGTAATGATAGAGATGATCAAATTGGTGGAGGGGTTGCACTCTATGTTAGAGAGGGCATTGAGTCAGAAAGGATTAAAGTTTTGCAGGAAACAAAATTTGCTGTAGAAACTCTATGGATTGAAATTCCATGTAAAAAGGTGAAGGCGATGGCAGTGGGGGTGTACTAACGACCACCTGGCCAGAATGAACAAATGGATGATGAAATGCTCAAAGAAATCAAGAAAGCTAACTAAAGTTACAGCGCAGTAATAATAATGGGTGATTTCAATTACCCTGGTATCGACTGGGTCAGTGTCACTGCTGGACATGCTAGGGAGATAAAGTTCCTAGATGAAATAAATGACTGTTTCTTGGAGCAGCTGGTTCATGAACCGACCAGAGGGGAAGCCATATTAGACCTAGTCCTTAGTGGAAAGCACAGTTACTTACCTGTAACAGGTGATCTCTGGGAACAGCAGGAATAAGTCTTTACATATGGGTACGTCGGTACCGACGGAGTCCGCGCGGGAACGCTTCCCAGCGTCCAATCAGAAAGCTTTTGGAAGCATCCCAACACGCCTGCGTGCTGCCTTCCCGCCTTCCCAACTGCCTCTCCTCAGTTAAGTTTTAAAGCTGAGACAAAGAAAGAGAGAGAGCAAGGAAGGGAAAGATAGAGAAATGCAACTCCTAGGGGAGGTGGGTGGGTTGTGAAGACTTATTCCTGCTGTTCCCAGAGATCACCTGTTACAGGTAAGTAACTGTGCTATCTCCAGGAACAAGCAGGAATGAGTCTTCACATATGGGGACTCCCAAGCTCAGATGCCCGGAGGGAGTCCTAGCATGTCGCAAGTCTAGAACGAGCCATGCTATTCCTCAGGTATCCTGGGGTTGGAGGGTAGGAGTTGAATACAGAAAAGAGCTGTAATCTGGGCCTCCCTTGTTGGCATTGCACAAGTGCACTGAGCTACATATGGATCTGATAGAAGAGCCAGTGAATGTGCTCAAGGGGTACCTCACTGAGAAGTAGAGGTAATAAAGTAGAACAAAAAACAAGTGGAGGTCAGAACCCTTTAGGGCAGGGGTCTCAAACACGCGGCCCGCGAGAGAACGTTGTGCGGCCCGCGACGGAGGGAAACAAAAAAGCCTGGCTTCTGCTGCTGCCGTTGCCGCCGTGGCAGCGGCAGAATCGACTGTCAAATTTAAAAAAAAAAAAACTGGCTTCTGCTGCTCAAGCAGCAAAATCAGCTGTCCTGCGGCCCCTTCCCCTCTGCCCGTAGATCCCTGAGTGTGTGCTCCATCAGCGGGTGCTTTTCAGGCCACGAAGAGAGTATTCCCCTCTCGCGAGGCTTGAAAAGTGAATAGGCTTTAGCCGCGCGAGAGGGAAATACTCTCTTCGCGGCTTAAAAAGCACCCGCTGATGAAGCACACTCAGGGCTCTCCGCGCAGAGGGGAAGGGGCCACGGGACAGCTGATTTTCTGCTGCAGCAGCAGAAGCCAGGTTTTTTTTTAAAATTTACCTGGGTTGATGGGGGGGGGGGGGTAGGACTGGAAATGGGCTATTGGGGGGGGGTAGGACTGGAAATGGGCGATTGGCAGGGGGGGGGAGGACTGGAAATGGGCTATTGGCAGGGGGGGGGGTAGGACTGGAAATGGGCTATTGGCGGGGGGGGGGTTTATGACTGGAAATGGGCTATTGGCAGGGGGGGTTATGACTGGAAATGGGCTATTGGCAGGGGGTGTTATGACTGGAAATGGGCTATTAGCAGGGGGGGGGTTATGACTGGTAATGGGCTATGGTGGGGGCTAGGACTGGAAATGGGCAGGTGGGGGTAAGGAAGGACTGGAGGAGGGCTGATGGGGGGAGTTAGGACTGGTAATGAGCTATGGGGGGGGCTGACTGAAATGGGGTAATGGGGGTTAGGGCTGGAAGTGGGCTATTGGCAGGGGGGGGTTATGACTGGTAATGGGCTATGGTGGGGGCTAGGACTGGAAATGGGCAGATGGGGGTTAGGACTGGAGGTGGGCTGATTGGGGGGTTAGGACTGGTAATGGCCTATGAGGGGAGGTAAGACTGAAAATGGGGTGATGGGGGATAATACTGCAAGTGGGCTATGGGGGGGACTAGGACTGGTAATGGGCTATGGGGGGGGGTAAGACTGAAAATGGGGTGATGGGTAAAACTGGAAGTGCGCTATGGGGAGGTTAGGACTGGTAATGGGCTATGGGGGGTCTAGGACTGGTAATGGGCTGGGGGGGGGGGGGTTGCTAGGACCGGAAATGGGCTGAGTGGAAGGGGGGCTTGAACTGCAAATGGCTGATGGGGAGGGGGCTTGGAATGGAAATGGGCTGTGAGGGGAGGGAGCTAGAATTGGAAATGGGCTGATGGGGGGCTAGGATTGGAAATGGGCTGATGGTGAGGCTAGGATAGGACTGGAAATGGACTGATGCAGGGACTAGAAGGGAGCGGATGCTGGGTGGGGCTGGAACTAGAAGGGAGCTGATGTTGGGGGAGGATTAGAATGGGATGGAGCTGGGAAAGTGAAATGGAGAGGGGAAAAATATTTTGTCTGGGAGAGAAGACAAATATACAATTGGCCAGGTATTGGGAGAGTAAGTGGGGATTGAGGATGGAGGGGTAAAATTTGAGTGGATGAAATAGGAATGAGGAAAGAGAAAAAGGAGAAAGATTAGTATGTTAAAGCAGATGTAGAGAGAGAATGGAAAAAAAACTAGGAGAGAGAAGAAAGGGCAAATGGACAGCAGACGATGGAGAGTTAGCAGAAGACATGAAGAAACCAGAAGAAAGTGGCTGGAACAATTGCAACTGAAAAAAAATGCACAAAAGGTAGAAAAATATCTCTTTATTTTGAATTTATTAACTGGAATATATCAGCTCTGGGAAATGTGCATCATTAATGTTTGCGCTTTGTTTAGTACAAGAGGAAATTAATTTATAGTTTTATTTCTACAGTGTTGTTGTACATTCCAAGTTTGGCTTTTGGGGTTCCCAGTTTAATTATTGTCTTCCTGTTTCTAAATCTTTTAGTCTTTCTTTATCCATACTCATTAAAGAGGCATGTTTACTAAAAGTTAGTGTATGGTAACATTATGCAAATATTTATGCAAATGAGGCCCCGCGTCTTATGCGGCCCCCGGGTTACTTTACAAGTCCTCATTTGGCCCTCAAAGCAATTTGAGTTTGAGACCCCTGCTTTAGGGTGAGAAAAATAGCCTCAGGGGAAAACTGGGGTAGTATGAGAGGTAGAGCTTCAGCGGAGACGCAGAAGGTACTATTAAGGAATGCTTAAGCTGCTTTGGTCCAAAAACAGTACAAATTTAGGGCCAAGAGAAAAATTTAGTCTGACCCAACTGGACTGGGGTTGGAATCAGTCCATGTAGGGAAGAAAGGGTATGGAAACCCTTGTATCTGATAAAAAGGTAAGGACAGACTCAGGAGCGCTAAGCTTTAGAGCAGGGGTCTCAAACTCCAGTCCTGGAGGGCCGCAAACCAGTCAGGTTTTCAGGGCATCCCTAATTAATATGCATGAGATATATTTGCATGCACTGCCCCCATTGTATGCAAATATATCTCATGCATATTCATTAGGGATACCCTGAAAACCTGACTGGTTTGCGGCCCTCCAGGACTGGAGTTTGAGACCCTTGCTTTAGAGCAACGGAGGCTCCGCAATGTCTTTCCTAAATGGGGTCAATTAGGAAAGAAAGGTACATGGAGAGCTTCAGAAGTACCTAACTTGAAAAGGTTAATTACCACAGGAGTGGTTCTAGGTGTAGTCCCCTAGGTATGCTGGTACAGCATTGATAGGGTTAGTGCCCATCTGTCAGGATCATAAAGGAATGTCAGGATATCTGATCCAGACAGATAGATAAGTAGATGGATACAGATCTATCTAAAAATATATCTCATTATATATATATATATATACCCTATATGTATATATATTTAAATATATACACATATAGGGTATATATGCATATATCTATAAAGAGATATTGTGGTGGAGAAGCAGGTTTAGAGTGGAGAAAAAGAGAGGAAAAACAGTCTTTTTTTCCTGAACCCAAAAGTACGGCAGGCACAGCAAGGGTTAACACTCTAAACTGTCCTTGGTCCGATTCTTTTTTTTTTTTTTATATACTTTATTTAATAACCATCAACACATTCAACATACCATGAACAATAATCCTCAGAGGGGTGTACTCTGATCCCCTCACAGAGGATACACAGAACAAAGATAACAGATGGTGTGATTTTTCCCCTTTAATCCCCATTCCTCTTCCACCCTCCCCCGCCCCCCCCCCCCCCCCCCCCCACCACCCCCTCACCCAAGCACACCACCCAACCTCCTCCAGCACCTCTCACCATGCTGCATATGGTTCACATCACTCCCCATCACTTGACTCCTCAATGACCAACATGTAAAATCTCATTGCGGCACCTGGTAGTTAGCTGCTGTATATAAGGCTCCCAGACACGCATGAAAGCTGTCCAGCGTTTGACACTGCCCCGTGCTCTCCATCTCTCGGTGAGCAAAAGCTGGTGGAAACAATTGCGCCATTCACCAAATGAAGGTGGATTACGTTCTCGCCAGAGACGCAAAATGGGTCCCTTCCCTACCAAGCAGGCCTTACGCACCAACACCCGTTCACCCTCCGCCACTGGGCAGGGGGGGTCGAGCCGGTCCAGCACAACGAGGGCCCCGGTCCATCGCACCCGCCGCTGTAATAAGCGGTTAAGAAAAGCACCAATCCTAGCCCAATAAGAGCGCACCAACCGACACCCCCACCACATATGGAATAGAGTTGCCATAGGCTCTGAGCATTTCGGGCAAGACCCGTCCAGCGTTAAGCGGCTGCGGAACGCCCTCCGCGGGGAGAAATGCGCCCTAGTGATACATTTGAATTGAATCTCCCTCCATCTGGCCTCCAGGGACAACTTCCCTATACCTTTAAGGGCCTGCAGGACTGCCCCTATGGGCACTTCTTCTCCCGATTCCCTACCCCAAGCAGCCTCGACACCCCGATAGTCGGGGCCAGAGCAAAACTTAGCCCAACGCTTCTTATAAGCCGAAATCGTTGGGGGATCTTCCTCCCCCAAACCAAAAAACTCTAGAATCCGCGCCGAGCGGTCCACCTGTATCTCCTCGCAGGGAAGGGACGACACGTAGTGTGCTAGTTGTAGGTAGGCAAAACGATGCCGAGGGGAGAGGTCGTATTCTCTACTTAGAGTCGAAAAGGATTTGCAGTGTCCAGAAGGCTCAACCACATGTCCGATATTCTGAATACCTCGGGCGGCCCACTCCCGAAACACCTTCGTCTCCGAGCCTGGGGCAAATGTTGCATTCCCCTGTAAAGGGAGCCAACTAGAAACCCTCCACGAGCTGCGCCAGCGAAGATTAAAATACTTCCAAGTACGCCGAGCAGAACCAATCAACTCACTACACAGTACATGACGAGGAAGGGTATGGTGGGTCCCATGTAATACTCCCAGTAACGTCCAAGGTGCCACAAAACACTCTTCGAGGGCTCGAGGTGTATAAACCTCTGTCCCCCCCAGCCAGTCCCCAAGGTAACGCGCCTGACAGGCCACGGCATATCCCTTAAGATCCGGAAGGCCCATCCCCCCCTCACGCCAGGACCCCACCATTCGGGCCCATGAGATGCGTGCCTTCCCTCCCTTCCAGAGGAACCGTCTCAGGGCGATCTCAAAGCGCCGGATATCTCGACTTAACAGCCAGACGGGCAATGTTTGGAACCAATACAACAGCCTTGGTAAGATCACCATTTGAATCGCTGCAATCCTCCCTGAAAGGGATAGCGGGAGTAATTCCCATGCTTTTAGCTGTTGCTGAAGCCGCTTCAGGGATCGCGCTAAGTTTACGCGCATACAACAGTTGTGGATTGCGAGTCAGCGTTATACCTAAGTAGGTAAATTCGTCGCCCGCCCATCGAAGGGGAAATGTCCCCGCCCAAGTCCCAGCCAACTGCGTGGATACGTCTAAGGCCTCAGACTTATCTCGGTTAATACGCAATCCGGCTAAGGAACCAAACCGCTCAAATTCCTCCAACAATTTCGGTAGCGAACGTTCCGGGGCGAGCAAATGGACCAGAATATCGTCAGCAAAGGCCGAGAGCCTGAATTCCTGTGAGCCTATTCGAATTCCCTGTATCTCTATGGAAGCCTCTATAGTCCGGATCAGCGGATCCAATGACAGCACGAATAATAGGGGGGAGAGGGGGCACCCCTGTCTTGTGCCCCGTTCCAGCGGGAATTCCTCAGACAGGATACCATTGCAGAGCACCCCCGCCGTTGGCCGTATATATAAACTCCCAAGCATTCCACAAAATTTATCTCCTAACCCATAGCGTGGGAGGAGTTGACGCAGAAATTGCCAGTCCACTCTGTCAAAAGCCTTCTCGGCATCAAAACTTATAAGCAGGGACGGCATTTGTTGGGCATGCACCCACTCTAAGGACGCCAGGATCTTCCGTAGATTACGAACCGCATGTCTCCCCTTGACAAACCCCACTTGAGAGTCGTGTACCAGCTGACCTATAACCGTTGCCAGACGCGTCGCCAATACCTTCGCGTTCAATTTAATATCAAAATTAAGCAGGGAAATGGGGCGATATGACCCTACCAATAAGGGGTCTTTTCCCGGTTTGGGGATCAACGTAAGATGGGCATGGTTATTTCCCCAGCGGTAGGCCCCTCTCTCCGCCCTCCCATTGAATACCTCCGCTAAGAGGGGGCTCACCGGCTCAGCCAGGAGCTTATAGAACTCGGCTCCCAGACCGTCCGGCCCCGGTGATTTATAGCAACTAGCTGTGGAAATCGCGGAGGATATCTCCTGTGCAGTAATAGGCAGTTCTAGGGTCTCTCTCTGTTCCTCTGTGAGCCGTGGTAGATGTAACGAATTCAGATACTCGTCTAGATCCACCAGGGACGGGGGCTGCGCGCTTTATATAAGTTATGGAAAAAATTCCGGAAGGCCCGAGCTATCTCAACAGAGTCTTTCAGTAAGCGGCCTTGTTCATCTCGAAGGGCTGTCACTAAGGAGGACCCCCTTTGTCCCCGCAAACAGCGCGCCAGCATCTTCCCTGGTTTATTTCCAAAACAATGTAGACGGTATTTATAATAGAGGACAGATTTCTTTGCTCTTTGGTGGAGCAATTCATTAAGGTCTACCTGGGCCTCCCAAAGTGTTTTCTTGTTCGCTGCGGTCGGGTGGTGAGCACACACCCGTCGCAGACGGGTAACCAGACGCTCCAGGCCTATCACGCGCTCCGCTATCAGCCGACGCTTCCGAGCAGCAAACCCGATAATATCACCCCTGAGCACCACTTTTGCGGTTTCCCACACCAACTCTGGGGCGTCACTATGGCAGTGATGGTCATCTACAAACTCCCGCCAGCGCCGCTGCAAAAAATGCTGAAACTCCACGTCCTGGCACAGCCCCAAGGGAAGTCGCCAGAGTCTCGTCTGATTCTGTACTATCCCCCAGTGCAACTCCAGCCCGACCAACGCATGGTCGGAGATTTCTAGGGGGCCGATCTGTACCTCCCCTACGTGAGTAAATAGGGCCCCGGACACTAAGAAGTAATCAATTCGGGCACTAGAACCATGGGCCCTAGACTGGTGGGTAAAATCCCTTTCAGCAGGGTGAAGCAACCGCCATGGGTCAACCAATCCCAGTCTATCGCGAAGACGCTGTAGCACCCGAGCCAACGGAATCCGTTCTCTCGCCGCCTCACCCCGAGAGGTATCGAGTTCAACGGGGTTCTGGACGTCGAAGTCGCCCCCCAGAAGTAGCGGGTAGTCCGGAAGTTGTTCAATTTTAGAGGCAAGAGCGCTGTAGAAGCCAGGCTCTATCCCATTCGGGCCGTATACATTCCCAATAATCACTGATCGCCCTTCCAGGCTCCCTGCCAATAAAAGAAACCGCCCATCTTCCGACGCCACCATCGTTTCCATAGCAAAGCGTATCTTCTTATGTATCAAAATGACTACACCTCCCTTTTTCCCTCGCGCCGGGGATCCCCAGACCTGTCCCACCCAACCCCGACAGAGTTTTGCATGTTCTGCCTCAGATTGGTGTGTTTCCTGGAGCAGGGCCACATCGCAGTGCTGCCTGGTCAAGGCCTGCAAAATTTTATAGCGCTTGGTTGGGGTCCCTAAGCCACAGACATTCCAAGTAATTACTTTCAGAGGCATGGGGCAGTGTCAATAGGCCTCCAAGACAGAAGACCTGAGCCCACTGAGGGAGCTCCCCCAGCCTGGAGCTCCCCCTCCGCAGCCATCAAAACCTTACAATACAGCATATCTGGTACCGAGAAGGTGTGTGCTTTCCCTCCCCAACGCCTCCCCCCCCCCTCCCCACTACCTCCCCCCAACCCTCTCACTATCCGACTTACCCATCCACCCATGGTTGGGCAACTTCCCTACGGCAGTCGGGACTGCCCCAAACATCCCCGATCCATGTAGTGAGCATAGGGCAGTTCTAGCCAGGATCTCCATCGCTGGCCCAATTGGGGGGTTCAGGCGGCTCCCCAAGCCCCCCTCCCCACCCCCCACCCGATCAATTTTACACAAACCCTTAGAGTTGGTTAAAATTCAAACCCCACTATCTGGGCACCCCTGGGCTCCCCCATATACCCCGTGCGGCTCCCCTCACAGTCATCGGTATCGTTAGTGAGCTTCCGCTCCCCCCCATAAGAGGGCCCCCGTTCGCCACTCTTCTCCCGGAGCCCCAGTACGGCTGCGATCCAGCTTGGTATCCCTAGGGACCCCTGGTATACGGCTTTCTTATTCAGTCCATAAACCGGCTCCGCCCGCTCAAACAGGCCCTGCCGTGAGCTACAAACGCATGGATGCTCCTCACGACATTCTCGGGCAACAGACTGCTAGCTGGTCCCGGGGCACCGCTTCGTCTGGCTCCCAGTGACAGTATAGATTAGGTTTACATACAGGCCGGACCAACACCCAGCTGTGGGGGGGGGGAAAAAGGGGGGGGGCCACGAGCTTTCAATGGGGAACAGAGAGTAACAAAGAACTAAAGCCTGTGAACTAATTTACCCCTGGGCTCGATTCTGGGCTCCGTGCCATCGGGCTCCCAGTCATAGTGTATAGGGTACTGACATACAGGCCAGGCCAGGGCTCAGCGCACGGAGGCCATTGCTATTCTCGCTCAGGAGGGGGGGGAATCTCCGTCCCCCGAGGGAGGGCATAATGTGAGAAGAAGTGGAACCCGTCAGCGAAATTACTCCACTTCACAGTTCCGCCCCCACTCAGCTCCCCCATCCCAAGCAGCACCCACTAGGCACTGGACCACTCTTACCTTACCTCCTAGAGAGTAGCTTGGAGATGGCAACAATAAAACAGTGAAAACAGTAACAAGCACCACAAAATGAACAGTGTAATAGTGTAACTATTTGTAGCAGGTTACAACAGAGTCAGTGCCGTACGTGCTACAATGTGGCGTTTAAAGCCACGTGTAGAACCAACACTACAATCCAGGTCTCACACTGGGCCCGAGTTCCTCTCTGTCAGGAAACCAATAATTCTCCAGCCATGTGCGCGGTGCAGGCTTCATGAGGGAGACGGGGCTGGGGAAGATCCAGTTCTCAGCAAAGAGGCAGCCGCCTCCGGCGTTGTCAGAAAACGTGTCTGTCCGTTGGTCTCCACTCGTAGGCGAGCTGGGTATAGGAGCGAGAAGCGCACTCCTTGGTTCCGAAGTTGTGTGCAGACCTCGGAAAAGGCCCGTCTCTGCTGGCTCACTAGCGCCGAATAGTCCTGAAAGACCAGGATTTGCGGCGAGTCCTGTTGCTGCAGAGTGCGACCACGGGCAGTCCGGAGAACCAGTTCCTTCTGTCTGTAGTCCAAAAATCGGGCTATTACTGCCCGCGGGCGCCGTAGCTGTTCCCGCCGTTGGCCCAGCCGATGGACACGTTCCAGCTTGATAGGATCCTCATTCTGGCCCTGCAGTAGTTTTTCAATCCAGGACTGTAGATATGCAAACAGCGCGCCATCAGCCACACTCTCCGGGATGCCGATGAATCGTAAGTTTTTCCTACATCCCCGGTTCTCAAGCTCGTCCAGCTTGGTACCCTGCTGCCTGACCATATTCTCCAGGGCCGTGACTTTGACTTCCAGGGAGTGCCGGGCGTCCTCGACATCTGAGACCCTCGCCTCCACCTGGTCCATGCGCCCTGTGAAATCGGTCAGGTTTTGGCTAACAGTCTGGATCCGATCCACCAGCTCCTGGAGGCGAGCATCCAGAGCCTGGACCACAGCTGCGCTCACCTCCTTCACCAGATCTGGGGGACTGGTAGGTTTCGGGCTAGCTGGGGAGGTTTCCGCCATTTTGCCCTCCGGGGCTCTCAACTTTTCTTTCCGCGGTGTTTTCGTCGCCATCGGGCCCGCGGTGTCGTTGAGATACTGCTCTCAGCGCCAATTATCCCCTTGTCTTAAGTAGTCGAAATACAGGGATTGCGCCCACTTTTAGAAGAGTTAATAGCCGATATGTGGGGCAGGTTTCCCGGAGCTGATCGTAGGCGACCTGATCAGCTCATTGCCCAACCGGAAGTCCCGATTCTTTTTAACATCTTTGTTAGTGATATAGCGGAAGGGCTGTCGGGTAAGGTTTGCCTCTTTGCAGATGATACCAAAATCTGCAATAAAGTAGACACCCAGGAAGGTGTAGATAACATGAGGAGGGATCTAGCTAAGCTTGAAGAATGGTCTAGAATTTGGCAGCTGGGATTTAATGTTAAAAAATGTAAGGTCATGCATTTGGGCTGCAGCAATCCAAGGGAGCAATACAGCATAGGAGGTGAAGTACTTTTGTCCACTAAAGAAGAGCGGGACCTAGGCGTAGTTGTGTCCGATGATCTTAAAGTAGCTAAACAGGTAGAAAAGGCGACGGCAAAAGCTAGAAGGATGCTTGGGTGCATACGGAGAGGAATGGCTAGCAGAAAAAAGGAGGTGATAATGCCTCTGTATAAGTCTTTGGTGCGACCTCATTTGGAGTATGGTGTGCAATTCTGGAGACCGCACCTTCAAAAGGATGTGAACAGGATGGAGTCGGTACAGAGGGGTGCTACTAAGATGATTAGTGGTCTTCATTATAAAGCATATGAGGACAGACTTAAGGATCTTAATATGTACACCTTAGAGAAAAGGCGGGATAGAGGTGATATGATTGAGATGTTTAAATACCTCCGTGGCATAAATGTACAGGGAGAGAGCCTCTTTCAATTGAAAGCAAGTTCTGCGACGAGGGGACATGGGATGAGGGTGAAAGATTCAGGAGTGATATGCGGAAATATTTCTTTACGGAAAGAGTAGTGGATCCGTGGAATAGTCTCCCAGTGGAGGTGGTAGAGATGAGGACAGTAACTGAATTCAAAAAAGCATGGGACCAACACAGAGGATCTCTAAAGGTAAAAAGTGGACTGTTGTAGTTGTTGTTATGGAAGGACAGACTAGATGGGCCTTGTGGTCTTTTTCTGTCATCATGTTTCTATGTTTCTATGTAAACCAGGGGTCTCAAACATGCGGCCCGCGAGAGAACGTTGTGCGGCCCGCGACGGAGGGAAACAAAAAAGCCTTGCTTCTGCTTCTGCTACTGCCGTTGCCGCCGTGGCAGCGGCAGAATCGACTGTCAATTTTTTTTTTTTTTTTAAACTGGCTTCTGCTGCTCAAGCAGCAAAATCAGCTGTCCTGCGGCCCCTTCCTCTCTGCCCGGAGATCCCTCAATGTGCTCCATCAACGGGTGCTTTTCAAGCCGCAAAGAGAGTATTCCCCTCTCGCGAGGCTTGAAAAGCGAATAGGCTTAAGCCGCGCGAGAGGGAAATACTCTCTTCGCGGCTTAAAAAGCACCCGCTGATGAAGCACATTCAGGGCTCTCCGTGCAGAGGGGAAGGGGCCGCGGGACAGCTGATTTTCTGCTGCAGCAGCAGAAGCCAGGTGTTTTTTTTATTTACCGGGGGGGATAGGACTGGAAATGGGCTATTGGCAGGGGGGGGGGTGTAGGACTGGAAATGGGCTATTGGCAGGGGGGGGGTTATGACTGGAAATGGGCTATTGGCAGGGGGGGTTATGACTGGAAATGGGCTATTGGCAGGGGGGGGTGTAGGACTGGAAATGGGCTATTGGCAGGAGGGGGGTGTAGGACTGGAAATGGGCTATTGGCAGGGGGGGTTATGACTGGAAATGGGCTATTGGCAGGGGGGGGGTGTAGGACTGGAAATGGGCTATTGGCAGGGGGGGTTATGAATGTAAATTGGATAGTGGCATGGGGGTTATGAATGGAAATGTGCTATGGTGGGGGCTAGGACTGGAAACGGGCAGGTGGGGGTTAGGAAGGCCTGGAGGTGGGCTGATGGGGGGAGTTAGGACTGGTAATGAGCTATGGAGGGGCTGACTGAAATGGGGTAATGGGGGTTAGGGCTGGAAGTGGGCTATTGGCAGGGGGGGGGGTTATGACTGGTAATGGGCTATGGTGGGGGTTAGGACTGGAGGTGGGCTGATTGGGGGGTTAGGACTGGAGGTGGGCTGATTGGGGGGTTAGGACTGGTAATGGCCTATGAGGGGAGGTAAGACTGAAAATGGGGTGATGGGGGATAAGACTGCAAGTGGGCTATGGGGGGGACTAGGACTGGTAATGGGCTATGGGGGGGGGTAAGACTGAAAATGGGGTGATGGGGGTAAAACTGGAAGTGCGCTATGGGGAGGTTAGGACTGGTAATCGGCTATGGGGAGGTTAGGACTGGTAATCGGCTATGGGGAGGTTAGGACTGGTAATGGGCTATGGGCGGTCTAGGACTGGTAATGGGCTGGGGGGGGGGGGTTGCTAGGACTGGAAATGGGCTGAGTGGAAGGAGGGCTTGAACTGCAAATGGCTGATGGGGAGGGGGGCTTGGAATGGAAATGGGCGAGAAGACAAATCTACAATTGGCCAGGTATTGGGAGAGTAAGTGGGGATTGAGGATGGAGGGGTAAAATTTGAGTGGATGAAATAGGAATGAGGAAAGAGAAAAAGGAGAAAGATTAGTATGTTAAAGCAGATGTAGAGAGAGAATGGAAAAAAAACTAGGAGAGAAGAAAGGGCAAATGGACAGCAGACGATGGAGAGTTAGCAGAAGACATGAAGAAACCAGAAGAAAGTGGCTGGAACAATTGCAACTGAAAAAAATGCACAAAAGGTAGAAAAATATCTCTTTATTTTGAATTTATTAACTGGAATATGTCAGCTCTGGGAAATGTGCATCATTAATGTTTGCGCTTTGTTTAGTACAAGAGGAAATTAATTTATAGTTTTATTTCTACAGTGTTGTTGTACATTCCAAGTTTGGCTTTTGGGGTTCCCAGTTTAATTATTGTCTTCCTGTTTCTAAATCTTTTAGTCTTTCTTTATCCATACTCATTAAAGAGGCATGTTTACTAAAAGTTAGTGTATGGTAACATTATGCAAATATTTATGCAAATGAGGCCCCGCGTCTTATGCGGCCCCCGGGTTACTTTACAAGTCCTCATTTGGCCCTCAAAGTAATTTGAGTTTGAGACCCCTGCTCTAAACAAAGCCAAAGATTCCCTGCACAAGAGTGTAGAGCCAAAGACACACCCAGTTCCCATGGAAACCGAGGGAGGTGATGGGAGAGATTTGGGGGCGGAGTCAAGAGCCATAGGACAGCCCCAAACATTTAAGCAGGGAAGTTTCACTCACAGAAAAAACGGAGACCCAGGCACAGCTTCACATTCAAGGAAAAACGGAGACCCAGGCACAGCTTCACATTCAAGGAGAGACGGAGAGAGAAACGCAGCTCCACATTCAAGGAGAGACAGAGAAGGAGCAAACGCAGACAGAGATTCAGATTCAACCTCAGGAGTTGTTGCAGTGCCGGTGGGACGGAGGAAACTGAACAGAGACAGGAACAGAGAGGAGAGAAGGTCAGAGCAAAGCCCAGGGGAGGACTCTTCTGAGGAAGAGATATTTTCTAAAAGCTGGAGGACTGGCCATTCACAGTGTAAGGAACCTCTGAGGACAGAGCTGAGGGGCAGAGACCTTACTGGAAGGTTTAGAGGAAATACCTCCTGCAGACAGTACAGGGACAGTTCCAGCCTGGAGCACAACTCAGCTGACAGGAAACCTGCAGCTGACGTGAAGCCTGGAAAAGTTGGTTTTAACCAAGCTACTGTTGGGAAGCAGAGGAGTAGAGTATTCCTGAGAGAACCTGGAAGCAAGGGTACGTCTCTAGCTGAGCCTACAAGGGGACACCACACTGCTGGCAAGGTGAGCCCTTTACAAGCCCTTAAAAAGCTTTTGAATAGGGAAGCCTTTTCCTGCCCTTCCCCCACAACCTCCCGTAGTGAGAAGTCTAATTGGGAGCAGCTGATAAAAGGTTTGCAGCATGTAAAGGCTCCTCAGGCAGACGCTGTGGAGAACAAGTCTCTGAAAGAGGCCAGTGGAGAGGAAATGGAACTGGGAGACACTTATAATGAAAGTGAGGTTTCTGATATGGAGTGGGAATGTTCCCCTTGTGCCAGAGAGGAATAAGAAGTTGAAAGGGTTTTTAAAGTAATTGGAGAAAAACCCAGAAGTTCTGAATGAGAATATTCTTTGCTAAAGCCCATAACTTTTAGCCAGGCAAATTAATGAATGCTGGTCTGATAAAGCTGCAAGATCAATGGAGCCATGAGTGAGCTAAAAGTTTGAAAGTATCTTGGAGAGAAATGTACTGAGTTTTAAAGCCTGTTGGTGGACCAGGGAATTAGTGCTATACAAAGCTGTGAAAATAACAGTGAAGTACTGTACTGCCTCCTGGGGACCGGAGAACAGATTGCTGTTTGTAAAGGATTACCTGTTGTGAATGTGTGTTTAAACTAAGCCGCAGAAGCAAGGCCAAGCCAAGGACTGTGTGATAAGGCTTATGTTTATGAATGGAGAAGCATCCTGATTACTTTTGTTTGTAATATTCAAATTCCTTACCAAAGAATTTGAGTTGGTCAAGTAGAACCTTATTTCCTAAATAAAAAGAAATTTCCTGCGACCTTTGATCTTGGCTCTAATCTATCCAGACACAACTACATGCGAATGGGCTAATTCTAATACAAAGGACGATCGGGGCGCCCTCTTACCCCTAGGCTACTGCCAGGCCACAGGGGGGAGCTCCGACAATATGTATGGGCAGAAGACACACAGATAGATATAAATCAGCATATATATATGTATATATATACCTAGATGAATAGGCAGGCATATAGAGACATGTCTCCAGGTATTTGGATGGAGAGATGTCCAGAGAACCCCATCCCTCCTTATAGGGAGAGAGAAAGATTTATCTAATAGCAAGAAGGTTGATACCTGCTTGAATAGATAAAATAGAAAAAATCCTCTTCTCCTGGTTATGACTGGCATAGTCAGAGGAAAGGTGTCCCTGACAAAAAGGCGGCTTAATTCTTTGCAGAATTTGAGCTCTTGAGTAACCAGGATGGCCTACGTGAAAAAGGCAGAGGATAACGGCAGTCTGCAGACAGGAAGTCCAGATATCTCCAGAATTGTAGTATGGAGATTGGATAGAGGAGGCCTCTGGAGGAAGATACCCTAGTGATCCGCCTATGAGGGCAAGATGGGTATTAGGTATCCTCTAGCTGCCAGTGAAGAATTTATCTCTGACGGGAGACCCCAGGAGATATGGGCCAAGCCAGGGAATTGGCCCTTCTTTAGGCTTTCACATATTGAAAGGCCTGAGGCTTATGCCTCAAAAGATTTTTAAGATAAGATGGAAAGGGTAGAGAATACCTGCCAGGCATGAAACATGACTGGGGAAACCCCTTTTAACCATCTGGGGTTATCTGCTAGGCAAGATACTAATGCTCTCTAGCAAGGGCCCATAGTGCAAAGCTACTCTAGTAGAGTTGCAGAGAGCATGCTGCAGGTTGGTCATAAGAAAAACTGGCTGTGGAAAGCCAGCAGGTAACCAGCTATTCTGCCAAGGGCAAGGGGCGAAGAATAGAAGTTAACCAACCAAACTGTGATAATAGGGTTTCCCAAACGAGGTTGATACCCTGTTTGGGACTTAGCACTGAGGCTAGGAGGATTGCTAGTGGAGGGGAAACCCTGGTTGTGTAGTGAACAAAACCAATGGTTTAACCACTAGGAATTGCTGCATTTGCAGCAACTATCAGGGCAACATGGAGAATTTCTTTTCCCTCCTCTTTTTTTTTTTTGAAAAAAGAAACAGACATGGTAGGACTTCCTATTGTCTGAGGAGCTGCCCTAAGGTAACAAGGGGGAAGACAACTCCAGAAGGGAGAATCCCCCGGTAGAACAGGTAGAGGACCATAAGGGCTTACCCGTGCAAAAAAGTCACTCTTACAAACTAAATGTTGTAGTAAGAGGGAGGTAAGACAGAGTTGCAAGAGACCAATTATGGAGGAAGTCTCCGACAGGTGAGATGATACATTTATTTATTTTTATTTATTTATTTATTACATTTTCTTTTATACCGCGCTATTTAAGATCAGTGCGGTTTACAATAAACATTGAATCTACACATCTCAGTTTAGTGATTTGTGCTTACAATAAACAGGTAAAAATAACTCGGATGTACAATGAACAAGTTTCTTAACAGGGAGAACAATAACTATATACAGGCCAGTTAATGTAACTATATACATGGTTACGTGCACAGCACGAGCTTCTCAGAGTAAGTTAAGTATGGAGGCGGTTAAGGTGTGGTTGCAGGTATTCAGACTAGGAGTGTATGATGTATGGGCTTGAGGAGCTACCATGAGGTGTGGAAGTAGGTGACTGTGGAGGGGGGGCTGCGGCATCGTAGTAAAGGAGAAAAAGGTGATGCTTCAGTTCCTTCTTGAATTGGGAGAGATCGCTGATGGTTCTGATAGGCGCCGGGAGTGCGTTCCAGCAAGATGGTGCAAAAAAGGCAAAGGCTCTAGATCTGGTAGCTTGAGAGCACTTAGTACTTGCCTTAGGTAGAATGAGGGTGTTTGCAGCATTCGATCTCCTTAGCCGGTTAGGAGGTGTGATGGATACTAGGTCGGTGATAGCAGTAGCCGGGAATTTCTTGATGGCTTTATGGGTCATTGTTAGAACCTTGTAGGAGATCCTGGCCTGTATGGGCAGCCAGTGCAACTGTTTTAGTATTGGAGTGATGTGGGATCTTCTGGAAGCTCCATGAAGGATTCTTGCAGCAGAATTCATAGCAAGTTGTAAGGGGTTGGTCGTATTCTTTGGTAGGCCATGTAATATCGCATTAGCATAGTCAAGGTGGGGCATTATTAGGGCCTGAAAAACAGTTCGGAAGTCTTCAGGTTCTAACAGCTGACGAAGATGGCGAAGGGACCGGATTTTGTGATAGACAGATTTTGTTATGTTATTGATGTGAGCCTTCATATTAAGCTGCTGATCAAGTATAACTCCGAGGTATCTTACTGTAGTCTTGCATGTGAGCTCTGCGTCCCGAACTTTGATGGATAGAGGTGGGATAAAAGCCGGGTTCCTGGTGACGAAGAGGGCTTCGGTCTTCTTGAAGTTTAATTTAAGCCTTTGTGCGTCTATCCAGTCGGTGACTGCATCAAAGCATTTGATTAGAGGAGAGAGGTCAAGATGCTCAGTCGAGATTGGCATGTACATCAAGACATCGTCGGCATAGACAAGGCAGTTGATGTTAAATGAGTGGATAAGGTCACAGATGGGTTGCATGTAAATGTTGAATAGTAAGGCCGATAAGGAGGAGCCTTGCGGGACACCTTTAGTTTACATACCAATACAGGGAAAACAACTGTCTATTGATAGTTGTTACTTCTCTTTCCTCCAAGAGGAAGAGGAAATCTGTTAAGTATGGGCATGATCATAAAGACTCTTAGAGAAAAGATGTCTCATGAAGAGATATCTAGGTAGGTTAGGATAAATTAGTGCAGATACTGCAAGTGAAAAGAAGTAGACAGCTACCCTAACCAGCAACCAAGAGGGACAATGATCTATTTGAAACCCTGCGACTGCTGGGTTTGTTGACCCTGTTGAGTTTGTACATTCTTCAGACCAGGGCGATGTTTCCCCTGTTTGGGAACATCTGTATGATGGGCAGATGATGGACAAAACTTTCTCCCCCTAGGGGAAGAAAGTTTGGTAGGATATTTCCTACCTACTGGGAAAGAAGGCGGCGTAGAATAGCCTCTGGAAACAGGAAAGTCAGTGGATAACTGAGTAACCTGGAGTAAAGACTCCTTGTTGAAGAGATTTTCTCCAGTGCAAGGAGTATTTCCCAGTCTTTCTTGTGCCCATATGTCCAAGTCTGAAGCTTGGAACCAGGCTCTACGTCGTGCCCCTATAGCTATAGCAGAAGTCCTGCTAACAGATTCAAAGGAGTCTAGGGAAGCATGAGTAAGAAACCTAGAGATATTATGAGCATGACTAACCAGTAAGGTATAGTCTGCTTGTTTGGGCTCTTGAAGAAAAGGAGTCAAAAGATGTAATTTTCTTGTGACCCCCTCAAGAGATAGACCCATATACAAAATATATGAGAGAATTCTTGCTGAAAGCATGGATGTCTGGAAGGTTTGACGTCCAAAGGCATCTAGTGTCTTAGACTCACGACCTGGCGGACAAGAAGAGTGCTTTTTATTACTCTTCACTTGCCTCAATGCTGATTCCACTACAATGGAATGATGAGGAAGTTGAGTCCTTTGATACCCTGGAGAGGGGGGCACCTGATATAGGAGATCAGTTGCTCTGGAAAGTGGGGGTACCTTTAAAGGAGCTTCCCACATTCGTAGAAGGAGATCCTGCAAAGAATGATGCAAAGGAAGCATTATATTCTCCTTTGCTTCGCTAGGAACAGAGAGGTATTCTGTATTCCCTTGTGTAGGATCTTGTCCAGGAATAGGAATGGCAAGTGATTTTGCCATATCCAGGAAGAAAGTCTGGAAAGAAGGATCCCCAGAGGGAACTTCCCTTGGATAGGCTAGATCTGATGAAGAACTAGCGTTGGCACCGAGGGATCTATTCCAGTATATAGGAATAGAAGATCCTGAATGGTGCAGTATGGGATCCTTAGATGGTGGTCGCTGGTACTGCAGGTCAGAACCAGCGACAGTCGGTAACAGATCGTCCATGCTAGGGATCGATTCCAGACTCGGCATCGAGGGAAGCGAGCCTGACGAGAGAAGCATGGAAGGTACCGACCGTAATGGTACTGTGGATATCGGTACCGATCTCAGTACCGTATCTGATACCGGTGGAAGAAGACCAGCCGGTGGCAACTCTAACGGTATCGGAGGAACCGAGAGTTGCGGATCCGAAGTATCGGAACCGAGCTTTCGGTACCGACGGGAGTCGGTACCCAGTCCTCCAGACTGGAGATCGATTCCAGACTCGGCATCGAAGGAAGCGAGTCTATCGATGCACGTCTGGAGGGTACCGACATCGGTACTAGTATCGGTGTCGATACCGATACTGAAAAGATGGTCTGAAGCGTATCCACCGGGCCCGTAGGTACCGAGGACGCCAGACGACGATCCTTGGTGAGGAATATTTCATCCAACACCAGTGCCGATGCCGGGGTATCGGTACCGCTCGAAGCGGATAACACCACCGGACATGGCTCAGGTATGTTCTGGGAGGGGTGAACCTCAGGAACAACCTGAAACCCCACACAGGCTTTGGAGGCCGAAGACTCCCACTGGGGTTTTGAAGCCAGTGGATTCTCGAGGGCAAGGCCGGAGGCATCTCTATGCTGTGCATGAGAACTGCTGCTCGAGGACTGGCTAGTCTTAACAGACTGTTTTTGGGTTACCTGATCCTGTGTAGAAGAAGATATGGTCGGTGCCCTGAAGTTAGAGGGGGACCGCGTGTCGAGGGGAACCTGATGTTGAAAACTTCTTCTCACCATACCGGTGCCCGAGGGCTCCGGAGGAAAATGGTCAGGACCCAAGCAGGTTAGACACCAATTGTGAGTGTCTAAAAATAAAGTTGTACCGCCAGAGTTTGTACATTTCCTGGGGAAAGTGGCTGGCGGTTCCATGAGGAAAAAGGGAGAGGCCTAGAAGGCCTGAGAACCGTGAGGCACTAAAAAAGAAAAATATATTCCTTAAAGGGAAAATATTTTACAAGAAAAGAAAAAAGAAACACCGGCGGTACCGGTGGCGTTGGGTAAGGCAGCCGCGACCACCAGAAAAATAAAAAATAAAAGAAGAATTTTCTGCAGTGACAGGAGAACGTCCTGCCGGCTCCGTGGAAAAACGAAAACTGAGGAGAGGCAGTTGGGAAGGCGGGAAGGCAGCATGCAGGCGTGTTGGGATGCTTCCAAAAGCTTTCTGATTGGACGCTGGGAAGCGTTCCCGCGCGGACTCCGTCGGTACCAACGTACCCATATGTGAAGACTCATTCCTGCTTGTTCCTGGAGATCACCAGATCTAGTGCAAGAGACAAGGGTGTTGGGGCCACTTGGCAATAGTGATCAGAGCATGATCACCTTTGATTTAATTAGTGGAGGAGGGATAGTAAGGAAATCCACAGTACTACCTTTTAACTTTCGAAAGGGAGACTATGATAAAATGAGGAAAACAGTTAAGAAAAAACTAAAAGGAGCAGTTGCAAAGGTTAAAGACTTACATCAAACTTGGGTGTTGAAAAATACTATCTTGGAAGCCCAGACCAGCTGTATTCCATGCTTTAAGAAAAGTGGAAGGAAGTCCAAAAAACTGCCAGCATGGTTTAAAGGTGAGGTCAGAGAGGCTGTTGCCAAAAAAGCATCTTTCAGGAAATGGAAAAAAGAGCCAAACGACGAAACCTGGAAACAGCACAAGCACTGGCAAGTCAAATGCAAGGCATTGATAAGGCAGGCAAAGGGAGAATTTGAGAAGAAGCTTGCTGCAGAAGCAAAAACGCAAAATAAAAGACTTTATCAAGTACATTTGTAGCAAAAAACCTGCGAGAGAGTCAGTTGATCCATTAGATGATAGAGGGGTTAAAGGGGCACTAAGAGGCGACAGCGGAGAGACTGAATGAATTCTTTGCTTCGGTCTATACTGAGGAAGATGTAGGGATGTTACCCATGACTGAAGTGGTATTTAAAGGTGCGGAAGAATTGAAGGAAATATCGATATATCGGGAAGATGTATTACAACTATTAGATAAAGTGAAGAGTAGCAAATCACCTGGGCCGGATGGTATACATCCAAGGGTGTTGAAAGAACTGAAATATGAGATTGCAGACCTGCTATTCGTAATCTGTGAACTATCATTAAATTCATCTGTAATATCTGAAGATTGGAGGATCGCCAATGTAACACCAATTTTTAAAAAGGGTTCCAGGGGTGATCTGGGAAACTACAGACCGGTGAGCCTGACATCAGTACCAGGAAAAATGGCAGAAACCATCATAAAGAATAAAATTACTAAGCATGTAGATAGTCATGGCCTAATGGGAGACAGCCAACATGGCTGTAGACAAGGAAGATCTTGTCTTACTAATCTGTTATGTTTTTTTTGAAGGTGTGAATTAACAGGTGGACAAAGGTGAGTCTGATATAGTGTATCTAGACTTTCAGAAAGCCTTTGACAAGGTCCCTCATCAGAGACTTTTGGCAAAACTAAAGAGTCATGGGATAGGAGGCAGTGTACTATTGTGGATCAGGAACTGGTTAAAAGATAGAAAGCAGAGGGTAGGGCTAAATGGCTAATTTTCCCAATGGAGAAAGGTGAATAGTATAGTGTTGTACCCCAGGGATCTGTGCTGGGTCCGCTGCTTTTTGACATATTCATAAAGGACCTGGAAAGTGGAATAACGAGTGAGGTTATCAAATTTGCAGATGAGACAAAACTATTTAAAGCTGTTAAAAACCCAAGAGGATTGTGGAAAATTGCAAGAGGATCTTGATAAATTGGAAGACTAGGCATCAAAATGGCAGATGAAATTTAATGTGGACAAGTGCAAAGTTATGCACCTAGTGAAGAACAACCCAAACTATGGTTACACAATGCAAGGTTCCACATTAGGAACCACCACCCAGGAAAAAGATTTAGGCGTCATTGTGGATAACATGTTAAAACCCTCGGCCCAGTGTGCACTGGTGACCAAGAGAGCAAATAGAATGCTAGGTATCATAAGGAAAGGAATGGAAAATAAAACAAAAGATATTATAATGCCTCTATATCGTTCCATGGTGAGACCGCACCTTGAATATTGTGTGCAATTCTGGTCGCCGTATCTTACAAAGGATATAGCGTTATTAGAAAAGGTTCAGAGAAGAGCCACCAAAATGGTAAAGGGGATGGAAGGATACTCCTATGAAGAGAGGCTAAAAAGGTTAGGGCTCTTTAACCTGGAAAAGAGATGGCTGAGGGGAGATATGATAGAAGTCTATAAATTAATGAACGGAGTGGAACGGGTAAACGTAGATCGATTGTTTACGTTATCAGAATATAGAAAGACTACGGGACATGCAATGAAGCTACAGGGTAAACTATTTAAGACTAATAAAAAAAAATATTTTTTTCACTCAACGTGTAATCAAACTCTGGAATTTGTTACCGGAGGATGTAGTAAAGGCTGTTAGTGTAGCTGGGTTTAAAAAGGTTTGGACAAGTTCCTGGAGGAAAGGTCCATAAACCTTTATTAAGAAGGGACCCAGGATATCAATGCTTGACCCAGTACAAGCATTGTGGAACCTGTCTCTTTTGAGGAAACTGCTAGGTACGTATGACCTAGATTGGCCACTGTTGGAAACAGGATACTGGGCTTGATGGACCTTGGTCTGACCCAGTATGGCATATCTTATGTTCTTATGCATTGAGAGTCAGAAGTGACACAGGGGCTCTGGTCTCCAGAGGAGAGCATGTGGTCCATCAATCGTTTGGAAATGAGAGCGATCTTTTTGGCTCTGCAAATTTTCGTTCCTCTGCTTCATCAGAGAGCATTAAGGGTCTGCTCCGACAAGGTGACGACGATAGCATACATCACTCATCAGGGGAGCACAGGCAGTGTGACGTTGGCAGAGGAGACTCACCCTTTACTGCAGTGGGCAGAGGAGAGCCTCGAGCCCTTTTCATCAGCTCACATGGCAAGCAGATTTTCTCAGTCATCACTGGTTAGACTCGGGTGAATGGGAACGGAATTTGGAAATCTTTTATATCATCATCTGTCAGTGGGGTATGCTGCTCATGGACTCTGCCACCAACGCCAAAGCGAACAGGTTCTTCAGCAGGCGATGGGTGCCCATGTCAGAGGGCTACAATGCGCTAACACAGAGATGGCCAAAGGAGGGGCTCCTTTATGGGTTTCCTCTGTGGCCTCTGATAGGGTGTCTTCTACAATGCATAGAATCCCACCCCTGACAGGTGATTCTCATTGCTCCGGAATGGCTCCGCCAGTCATGGTATGCCAATAACCGTAGACTATTGATAGTGAGCCCATGGCGACTGATGAACAGTATCGACCTGATCTTGCAAGGACCCATCCTGATGCCACAAGTGGATCAATTCTTGCTTGTGGCCTGGCTCTTGAAAGGGCAAATCTAAAGCGAAAGGGCTATCCCGCTACAGTGGTGGCCATCCTCTTGAGAGCCCATAAACATTCTACATCTTTAGCTTATGCCAGAGCATGGAGGATTTTTGAACGTTGGTGTGAGGACAATGGTTTCTGAGTTTTTTCGTCTTCGATTCCAAATGTTCTGGCCTTTTTGCAGGCCAGTTTGGCCAAAGGGTTGGCCTTGAACTCCCTTCAAGTCCAGGTGGCAGCTATCTGAGGTTACCATGGATGCATACAGGGGGTTTCTCACTGGCAGCCCACCCAGACATGATCCGGTTCTTAGGGCAGTGAGGCAAATACGTCTGCCTTTGCATGATATTGTTCCCCCATGGGACTCAACCTGGTGCTATCTGCTCTTACAGCTTTGCCCTTTGAGCCTCTTTCTAGGACTTCCTTGAAAAAGCCTACCCTAAAGGCGGTTTTCTTGGTGGCTGTTTGGCGTGACGAATGTTGGAGCTTTAGGTTTTATCTTGCAGAGAGCCTTTTCTGGTGTTGGCCAAGGCGAAGGTGGTGTTGAAGCCGGTTCCATCGTTTTTACCGAAGGTGGTTGCACAGACTGACCCTTCCGGGGTTTCCTCGTTTGCAAGACTCAGAGGAAGAGTGTCAGTTGCACCAGCTAGACTTGCACAGAGTGTTGCATCAGTATCTTAGAAGAACGGAGCCCTTCCGTAAGTCTGATCATCTGTATGTTCAGTTTGGAGGGCTGAGCAAGGGTGAAGCGGCTTCCAAGGCTTCGATAGCTCGGTAGGTAAAGGAGACCATCGCTTCTGCTTACATGCTGAAGAGAAGACTAATCCCAGGTGCTCTGAAGTCACATTCGACGAGGTCGCAAGTGACCTGAGCGGAGTATGGTCTAGTTCCAACAGCTGGTATTTACAGAGCAGCTACAGTACTTGATTATCCTTGCATATCTTTTCATGCCATTACCACCTCAATGTGCAGGCTTCAAAATGATGCGTGTTTTGGGGTTTTTGTGTTCCAAGGCAGATTCGCATGTCCCTCCCATGCCTAGTTCCTGCTCTGGTACATCCCGCACATACTGAATTAATAAGGAAGGCAAAATTTGACCTAACTAATTCTTTCCTCAAATCCATCTGGTCTGGTCCAATCCAGGAGCCGCCCCCCCCCCTCCCGCGCGCGACAATGACTTTGTGAGTTTCAGGAGTATTGGGCGAATCCGGCAGTCTACCCTGGAGGACTCCTTTCAGAAGTACATTACTATACACTGGGAAGTTCTCGTGGGTGATTGACAGTGTGACAAATATGACCCTGACTTCTTGCTTTCCTCTCTTTTTGTAAATAGTTCTATAAGTTGCTTTCTGTAGCAAAGTTGGTTGGGGGGGTTGTTTTCGTCCTCGGGTTATGTTTGATGGGCTATTGCCTGGAATTTTAGCCTTAATATGCTCTCTTGGAGCCTGATTTGTCAATAGGATACTGCTCTCTGTAGCCTATGGAGGGAACTCTTGCAGTATTAACATCAGAAATCTGATATGCTCAGTTTCCAGCTGCTGGTGGAGGCTGATAACCCACACGTACTGGACTGGCTTGGATGGACAGACTCAAGAAAAGACAATTAAAAGGTAAGGTCTAATTTTGCCATATCTCTGGGCTGATTGTCCTCTCTCATCCCTAGCTTCTGTGGACCTGGTCCCATTGCACAGCCATAGCCTGTCTTGTTGTCTTTCTGTCCCAGCAGCTTGGCACAAAGCTCCTGCTCCACTTCAACACAATTACTTGGTTTCTCTAACTCAGGTATTTCTTGGACCCATATATTGTTACACTTGGATTTATTTTCCAAGCATTCAATCTCTGTTGTTGTTAAGTGCCGCCGAGTCGGAGTCGACTCATGGCGACCCTCTGGATAGCTATCCTAAATTGTGTTCGGTCTTCAGTCAGGCGGCTCATTGTTGACAGACTGGCACCCGTAGCTGTTATTGTATCGATCCATCTTATTGCTGGCCTTCCTCTTTTGCGTTGACCTTCTATCTTGCCAAGCATGATGTCTTTCTCTAATGATCTCTCTCTTCGCATGATGTGTCCAAAGTATGAAAGTCGCAGTCTTGTCATCTGAGCTTCTAAAGAAAGCTTAGATTTGATCTCCTCTAGTACCAACTGGTTTGTTCTTCGGGCAGTCCATGGTATACACAGCATTCGCCGCCAGTATTCAATCTCTATGGGTGGATTATAGCAAGTCAGTTAATTTTTTTTTTATTTTTGCTATAGCTTCCTCGTGTTGCTGTGCAATCTTCAAGTTCCTCAACCCTTCTGTCAATCTCATCCACCTTCTTGTCGCAGATCTGAGACAGCCTCTATAGTCTCGGATTTCACCACTGAAATTCAGATATAATCTCTGCTAGCCACTGGTGCATTTCGCATCTTATCAGCAGTGCTTTTCTTTTTTTGTAGTCCTCTGCGCCTGGCTCACTCTACAGTTTTGTGTTAGTATCCACCATTTTGTCTCTCCACAGTCCACTTGCAGATTTGCTACTGCTGTGTTTGCTGCTTCCTGCTGCGTATTTAAATACTTCTAACTTTTTCCGGATGGGCATTATTTAATATATCCCACTTCAGGAAGGGGGAAATCAAAGTAAATTGCCACTTTTAGTGATCACTAGAGCTCTTACTCTAGGCGACCATTTTTCTCTGTGACGCCACTTCCCCATCTTGAAAAAATTATTTATACACAGAAAAAGTAAAACCGTTGTAAGTGGTATGTAGAATTCTGATCCATTTATTGTATACTATATATGGTACAATTATACATGAGGAATTAAAATAACAGATTATCATTTCTAAAAAGTGACAATAAATTATTACATAGTTAGTGAAGACTGTAATTCTGCTCAGGTGATCCTCACAGAGACAGAAGAAAGCACCTAAACATCTGCTTATCAACAGTAAGGAAACAGGTAAATTACACCAGCACACGCATCACATTGAAAACAGTTAAGCTTTTCTATCCCTCTACTTTCCATCTTATGGAAAGCAAGCCCCCTTCTGCATGGCACTAGTTAGCAGTGAGATAAAATTTGCACATTGTTATGAGGCTGCTCGCTCACATTCTTTCTGCTTCATTATAAACTGTCTCTCGAGTATGGAACCTCTCTCCAAGAGGCACTTAAATTCCTGTAATGAGATAAGGAACAAAAATGGAAGGAAATTATGGTCCCTTGTATTGGGGAGAGGAAGGAATCTGGTCACATCCAGACCTTAATTTAGTTTGGACGCTGACCAATAAATGAAGACCACATGAAAGCCCTCCTCCACTCAAGCTACAAGCTGGACTAGCTATTTTAACTTTCAGTCACTTTCTTCAATGGTGGCCAATATGGCATTACAGGTCAGCATGAACATGATAACCCATCCTGAAATTATATTAAGCAGGTGTCTCCACTGTTATCCCACAGGCAAAACATACCCAATAGAATGCTTTTTTAATATGACTTCCCACTAAATTAAAGACATGGCTAATGCTGTCAAAACATTACAATAAACACTCATTCCTGATCGCCCCTCCAGTCTAGTCCCGGAATTTCTGGGTTGTCGTCCTCTTCCAGCAGCTTTGGAGACGGAGAAATGTCATCCTTTTGATGACCCTGGTATATATACTGAGGTACTGCCTCCTCGCACCAGTTCTCTCAGTCTCCAAGCAGCTGGAGTGGTGAGCCCAGAGGTTAAGGGCTCACTAGAGGAGCAATTAAGGTTTTAGTGAGTTAGAAGTTGGAATCTAGTACTTTTTAGATTTAAATCCAGTTTTCTGTTTTCAGGGACTCTGTAACTTTAAAATGGAAAGGAGTGTGTAAGGCCCCCCCTCTCCCCTCCGGCTTAATTGTCGGGAGTAAGGCAGCACCGAGGATCAGCCATTTGGAAGGACAGGAAGAGAGGAATCCGGTTCCCGAACCCACATTGCTGGGTGAGGAACCGGTCCCAAGGCTCTGGATCGCGCCAGAAGTGTTTTTTCTGAGAGCGACCAGAGCCGACGGAATCGGAACGGGGGAAGCGGCGGCTAATAAACTAATGTGAGTTTTCCCTCTGGGGCGGCAAGCCGGACAGCGGCAGGGGGCCCAGGAGGACTGTGACAGCGGGGGTGCTATTACCCCGTCGAGGTAAGCCGCTGGGGCCGCAGAGCGCGGGTGTCCCTGAAGGCCCGACCGCGTTGAAACAGCACGGGAAATGCCGTATCTCCAGGAACAAGCAGGAATGAGTCTTCACACGTGGGAGACGTCGCCGACGGAGCCCACACGGGAAAATGCTCCCCAGCATCCAATCAGAAAGCCTTTGGGAGCATCCCCCGCGCCTGCGCGGTGGCTTCCCGCCCTTCCCACTGCCTCTCCCCAGTTTTTCGTTTTCCGCGGAGCAGGCAGGACGTCCCTCCTGCCACCGCAGAAAAGTTTTCCTTTTTTCTGTAGTCGCGGCTTTCCCGCCGACGGTGGCACCTCCGTACCCCCCCTTTTTTTTTTTTTTCTTTCTTTCTTTAATTGTTTTCATTTAATTTTCGTCGCCCCCTTCGGGTGCTGAGAACCGGGGCATGGAGCCTTCTTCCCCCCTGCCTCACGGCGGGGACTTAAGTTTCCACGTGGACTCCAATGCCCGGCGCCTCTCCTGTTTGGGGCCTGACCCTTTTTCCCCGGATTCCCCGGGCTACAGTGTCGGGAGAAGACCCTCCCTCTTTCGGGTATCCCTCGACGACGTCTTCGCGCCAAAGGCGCGGTCGTCAGGTTGTCCTTCTCTCCAGGATCAGGTAACCACACAACAGTCTGTTAAGACTAGCCGAGTCTTGAGGGGCGAGTCTCATGCGCGGCATGGCGACGGCTCCGGCCAACCCCTCAAGTCCTCCTTGGCTGATATACCCCGGCGGGAGTCCTCGGGCTCCAAAGCATTTACGGGGTTTCGGGATGTTCCTGAGGTTCGCTCCTCACAGAACATTCCCGAGCCATGCCCGAGGGAGGTACCCGCTTCGAGCGGTGCCGATTCCCCGGCGTCGGCGTCGAGTGTTTCACTCTTCGCCAGGGATCGTCAGCCGGTGTCCTCGGCGCCTTCAGGGCCGATCGGCTCGACCGGGTCTGACCTCCCTACATCCAAGCCATGCTCGGGCGTGGTAGCCGCTCCGGGCGGTACTGAGCCCCGGGCGTCGGTGTCGAGCGCTCCGCTCCTCACCGAGGATCGTCGGCTGCTGTCCTCGGTGCCTCCGGGGCCGATCGACTCAGTCCAGCCTGGCGTTCCTTCAGCCCTGCCATGCGCGCGGGCGGTACCCGCTTCGGGCGGTACCGGCCCCTCGGCGTCGGTGTCGAGCGTTCCGCTCCTCACCGGGGATTGGCGGCTGCGGTCCTCGGCGCCTCCGGGGCCGACCGACTCGCGCCGGTATGGCGTTCCTACGGGGGTGGTATCCGCTTTGGGCGGTGCCGACCCATCGGCGTCGACGTCGAGTGACCCGCTCCCCTCCGGGGATCGCCAGCCGCTGCCCTCGGCACCTCGGGGACCGATCGACTCGACACTGTCTGACGGCCCTACGTTTAGGTCATGCGCGGGGGTAGTACCCGCTTCGAGGGTGCGGGCGTCGGTGGTTCCGCCCCGCGCCGGGGATGGTCATCTGGCCTCCCTCCCCTCGGGGCCGCTCGCTTCGACCCGCGCCGGGTCGCTGGTATCCCAGCCCTGCGCAAGGGTGGTGCCGGGTTCGAACAGCGCCGCTGCGACGGCAGGGGCGTCGAGCACGAGGGACCGCCATCGACCTCCCCCGGGGACCTTGGGGTATGTCGGCCAGCGCACGGGCGACTCCCTGGCATCGATGCGGCCGTCGAGGGCCCCGCCCTTCTCTAGAGAAGGGGCATCGGGGTCTTCGACCCACTCTGGGTCTGCGCCGCCCCGCTATGGTACCCCGACGTCGGCGCAGGGGCTTTGCACTCCCCCCCCCGCAGGGACTCATCGTCGGGTGACCGGGGTCCCCTCGGGGACGGGCCGTATGCCCCGGAAGGATTTCTCTCCGGGTCGGACGGGTTCGAGAGGGAGCCCAGCGCCAGGCAGTGCCCGCCGATCGACATCGGCGCCTGCGTCAGATGACCCCCTCTCCTCTGAGCACCGTCCTCGGGGGCCCTTGATGTTCGCGGCACCGGTCGGCGCGGTTTCAATCCGTGCTCCGGGATCTCCACCACCGGCGCGATCACTCCCGCCGGGGGCCTTGAGGACGGAGTTGATCTCCTCGCTTGGTTCGATGCCCAGCCTGGAGTCGTTGTCCAGCCTTGAAAGCCTGGCCATGGCACGTCTCGGGATCGGCCCCTGTCCTCTCCCGCAGCGCAGAGCAGAGACCGCTGGCCCCTGCCCTCCGGCGGCCGCGGATTCGCTCCAGTCACGGGGGGGGGGAAGCACCGCCCCCGGGTTCGGGGCCGAGGCCGGTTCCTGCGGCGCCGTCGGTGCCATCGACTTCTTCGATGCCTAGCTTGGAATCAATTCCAGGAGCCGACGACGCCATGTTGACTGCCCCGATCCGGGTCGGTTGGTCCCCTCCTCTGCCCAGCGGGCATCGGCCCGAGCGGCCTCTTGGTGCCCGGGCGACCTCTCCCGCCATAACTGCTCCGGCAGAGCCGCCTTTTCAGGATTTCCTCCTTGACATGGCGGACTTGCTGGCCATCCCTATCCCGGATCCGAGCCCAGGCCCTGCGGAACAGGCAGCCACGATGCTTCCTCTGCATCCCGCCCTGCAGGATCTCCTGCTGGGGGCTTGGTGGTCGCCTTTGAGGGTCCCGGCGCCGCCGACTGCGATGCAGGCTCTGTACCGGGTACCTCCGTCCCCGGGGTTTCGGCAGCACCAGCTTCCACATCGGTCCATTGTGGTGGAATCGGCGCTGAGGAAGGCTGGAAGCAAGGAGAGGCATGCTTCTCGCCCTCCAGGCCGCGCCTCGAAGACGCTAGATACTCTAGGACGTCAAGCCTTCCAAATGTCTATGCTGGCGGCCAGAATTATTTCATATATCAATTATATGAGTCTGTCGCTTCGGGAGGTCACCGAGAGGTTATCTCGGTTATCCACCTTCGTATCTGCAACCAAGGCCTTTGAATATTCCCTGCTTCTTTATCACTGCAGGAATATCTCCGGGTTCCTTTCTCGGGCTTCGCTGGACTTCTTCCGGTCGGTCAGCAGAGCCTCTGCTGTTGCCATTAGAGCACGCCGCACGGCATAGTTGCAGGCGTCCGAGTTGTGTCGACGGGCACAGCACATCCTGGGTAATTCTCCCTGCGACGGAGATCACCTCTTCAATAGCGAAGCCTTACGTCAGGTCGCACAGTGCTTCGCTAACCTGCCCAGAGTTAGCAGCCAGCCTAGGGCCCGGCTTCCCCCCAGTGGTGGTAAACGCCCCTCCAGACCCCCCTTCCCTAGGAAGAGGAAATGTCAGCCCTCCGCCCACCCTCCAGGCGCGCCCAAGCAAGGGACCTCTCACCCCGGGTTGATGTCCCCAGGCCCGCGCCAGGACTCTCATACTAAGCATTTTTAGGCTCAGGTGGGCGGCTGCCTGCTCTTAACCTCCTTACCAGAAGTTTAGACTAGAGCTCTACTCTGGGGCTCGTCCAGTTGGAAAATGTTCGGGGACTTATCTAGGGGTTCAGGTCTTCTCCTCCGTGGGAAAGGGAGACCACCTTACGCCGTGATCGCTCTGGCCCACGGTCACCCTACTTACTCTTCGGTACGTCCCCGAACCCCTCTCAGCCAGTATCCTCTTGCTGATTGCTTCCGTACTGGAATTCCCCTCCAGCCGCTATAGTCCCCCTATACTCTCCGGGGACTATACCCTCATGTCCCCCGATTGTGCGGGGGACAATTTCTACGCGCAGGTGCTGGGGACACATTAGGGCCTCCAACCCCTGCGGCATTCTACCGGACTGATGCTATCTCCGTCCCCCGCGCTACTGCGCTCTTAGCTCGCCGATCTGCCCTTGCCCTCCGGGAAAGATCCCTCCCCTGACGGATCTTGCGGCCACCTCTCCAGGTGGACGTTCTGGTGATCGATGGCAGATCCGCCTTACCTGAGTGCTGCTCATGGAGGCAGGCCCCCCGGTGTGCCTGCGTTAGTACCGGAGCGGGCGTCCCCATGTCCACCGGCTTAGATATACTAGATATCACCTGCTTGGCAGGCGCCTTGGGGGACCCCCACAGTACCTGTGTTTACCGCTTTTCCCCCTATGGCCGGTACTCACCCCCCCCCCCAGGGGGTCCGGGCAGTCCGTCTGCCTAATCCCCGTCGGGCCGCGGACTGGTGGCACCCTACTGCTGTGAAGTCAACAGTCCCTTTTTCAGTTAGGTCCTCCTCCCGGAGGCTCGGACCCTTGTCTCCCTATCTCTCGCTAGGGCAGACTGTGTACCCCTTCTGCTCCGGGGTACACCTCTACTCTTCTCTGGGATAGGCTCGCTAGTTCGGCCTGTCTTCCACTGTTGGTCCTCTGAGTATGGACTCTACTCCTAAGGGAGTGCTCAGCTTGCCGTGAGCCCCCTGGAAGACCTGCCGTCCTTCTCCTGACCCAGCTGACGCCTGGATCCCATGGCCTTCTGGATTTGGAACTTCCTCCCCGCTGCGGTGAAGTTTCCTTGATGACCTCGCTACTGCGTCTACAGTGCCTTCATCACAGGACTACTTCCGACAACCCGGTGGGTAAGCAGTACAGGATTCTAAACCATTAATTCAGTAGAAACTTAATGGCCGATAAGCTCTGTATGGTACTAGGTCATTTACTCATTACATGCTTAATGATTCTCTTCATGCTCCCCTCTGCCTACTCCCGTAGCCTGGGTTTTTTTTTGCTGTATCCTAATGGTACCTGTTCTGCACTCTAAAGACTTGCCTCCGTAGTCTTTGGATTCGCTGTTCCTCTATTCAACTCCTGCCCTCCATCCCTCAGGGGATGCCGGGGATTCAGGCTGGGCAAATGCCATCCCGTCTGGGCTGCTCTTATGGGATCTCCCCGGGCATCCTAAGCTAGGGAGTCCCCACGTGTGAAGACTCATTCCTGCTTGTTCCAGGAGATAGCACAGTTACTTACCTGTAACAGGTGATCTCCGGAACAGCAGTAATTAGTCTTCACAACCCGCCCACCTCCCCTGGGAGTTGTATCTCTCTCTTTCTCTATTCCTTCCTCTCCTCTCCTGCCGTCTCAGCTATGAAACTCAACTGGGGAGAGGCAGTGGGAAGGGCGGGAAGCCACCGCGCAGGGGCGGGGGATGCTCCCAAAGGCTTTCTGATTGGATGCTGGGGAGCATTTTCCCGTGCGGGCTCCGTCGGCGACGTCTCCCACGTGTGAAGACTAATTCCTGCTGTTCCGGAGATCACCTGTTACAGGTAACTGACTGTCGGGAGGCCTGAGAGGTCTCCGTTTTCGGAGCCAGAGCTTCCTTTTTAAAAAAATTGTGTTCAGCTCCCATCTAGGACGTCAGGGGGGAGTGTGCCCTATCACTTTCAGGTGTTAAAAAAAAATGTTGGTGGTTACAACTGACTGGAACCTGTATAGGTTAGGGCTCCAGAGGCCATTATTGTTCTCAGGTCCCTTTTTTGTGGGCAGAGATGCCCTCTAGGGCACAGTGTGTGCTCTGTGGGGCCAAGAGGGGAGCGGTCTCGGACACGGGAGTGTGCAGAAGCTGCATGCTGGAGGCGACCGCGATGGAACAAGCCTTAGAGGTGGAGAGTCCAAAGGTGGTGGTGGAACCTTCTCAGGAACCAGTTTCTCCGGCAGAGCAGCCGGCAGAGCCCGTGGCGGGGCCTTCCTCGGTTCTGGATGTCCCTCCGACCCCGGCGCCACTACCGGGGGGTTTGGAAGCTATTTTTTCCCCGGCCTTCGTTGCGCTAGTGCAACAGGCATTTGGGTGTTAAGTGGGCTTTTCCGTCTGCCTCTGCGGAGTCGGCGGTTAAGTGGCCAGATAGACCGGTTACGGTAGGGTTAACTAGGCTTCAGGCCAAGAAGCCCAGATTAGACAGGGAGGCAGATCAGTCAGTGGAGTCTGACATAGCTCTCTCTGATGAGGGAGATCAGGACCTAGAAGTGGAGGACGAGTTAGAGGAAGAAGAAATCACAGAGCAGGAGGACCAGGCTAGGGTGGTCAGAATTTTCTGCAGAGAGGAGTTACCTGCCCTCATTTCAGAGACGCTTAAAGCGCTTAATATGCCGGCGGTGGGGCCGGCAGAGGAAGAAGCCTTGGAAGATCCCTTGTTGCAGACACAGAGTGCGTTTCCGATCCACAAGGTCGTCAAGGACATGATTCAAGGGGAATGGAATTTTCCGGAGGCGGCTCTCAAGGGATCCCGTGCTATGGGCCGTCTTTACCCGCTGGTTGAGCAGGATAAGGAGCTGTTTCAGTCCCCGAGAGTGGATGTGGTGGTCGCAGCAGTTACCAAGAAGACTACTATTCTGGTAGAGGGTAGTGCAGCTCTGAAGGATACTCAGGATAGGAAATTGGATACCTTACTGAAGCAGGTGTTTGATGTGAGCGCGTTGTCAGTGCAAGCTTCGATATGCGGAGCTTGGATAGCTAGAGCTTGTTTGCGTTGGTCTCAGTGAATTCAAGGAGATCAGATGGAGGCAGCGACCGCGGAAGCGGCCAAACTAGAGTCAGGGACGGCCTACCTGGCAGATATCCATTATGACCTTATCTGGGAATTATCTAACAGTATGGCTTCAGTGGTGGCAGCGCGGCGGTACTTGTGGCTCTGTAACTGGGCAGCAGATAGTTCGTCTAAGGCTTGGCTGAGTAAGCTGCCGTTTAGAGGTAAGCTTCTTTTTGGAGAAGATTTGGATAAGCTGGTGAAGGACCTAGGCGAATCCAAAGGGGGACGGCTCCCGGAGGATAAGCAGAAGCAGGGGCACTCAAATGTTCCTGCTAAGAATCCGCAGCTGGAGTTTCGCCATTTTCGGGCCCCTAGATTCAACCAGGGCCAGAGAGGGCAATTCCCATATCGAAACCAGGGGTTTCGGGGAGCGGGCAGAGGTTTTACGGCCCCCTCCTCGAATTTTAGGAAAACACAATGAAGCGAGGGGGGCCCAGGCAGGAGTAGTGCCGGTAGGGGGGCGGCTGCGAGAGTTCTACCCTGCCTGGGTCCAGATAACTTCAGACCAGTGGGTGCTCGAGGTTATCCGAGAAGGTTATGTTCTAGAGTTGCTACGGCCGGTATCAGACTCATTCATTCAGTCCCCCTGCAAGGCATATCTCAGATTTGATGCCATCAAACAGACGGTAGAGAGGCTATTAGCCCTCAAGGCAATAGTTCTGGTTCCCGTGGAAGAATGCAGGTCCGGTCGGTACTCTATTTATTTCGTGGTACCAAAGAAGGAATGAAAGTTTCGTCCTATTTTGGATCTAAAAAGAGTAAATCGTTGTCTCCGAGTCTGTCATTTTCACATGGAAACTTTGAGGTCGGTCATAGTGGCCGTGCGAAAAGGGGAGTTCCTTACGTCCCTAGACTTGTCAGAAGCGTACCTGCACATTCCCATTCCACAGGAACACCAAAAGTTTCTCAGGTTTGCAGTGCTGATGGGACATTTTCAGTTCCGAGCGCTGCCTTTCGGGCTGGCTACCGCGCCAAGGACGTTTACCAAGATGATGGTGGTAGCCGCATCGCTGAGGAAGGAAGGCATCCTAGTTCATCCTTATCTGGACGATTGGCTAATCCGGGCGAAGTCAAAGGCCGAAAGCGAGACGGCCATGGCCAGGGTGCTAGCGTGTCTCCGAGAACTAGGTTGGGTAGTCAGTGGGGCAAAGAGTGCCTTGTCTCCATCGCAGAGTCTGGATTACCTGGGGACAAGGTTCGATATGGCAATCGGCAGTGTTCCTTCCTCAACAGCGAGCAGAGGGTCTTAGGAGGTTGGTACGCCAGTTTCTGCAGAGGCCGTGCCCCACAGCGTGGCATTATCTTCAGTTGCTCGGGACAATGGCAGCAACGCTCGAGCTGGTGCTGTGGGCGAGGGCCCATATGAGACCGTTACAAAGGGCACTGCTGAGGCGCTGGTCTCACTAGAACGACGAGCTGTCCCAGAGATTGCCCTGTCTGGGCGAGACAAGGAAGGCGCTGCGGTGGTGGTTGGTTCCAAGGAATCTGGAGAAGGACATGCCCTTGGAAACGCCCGATTGCATAGCCCTGACAACAGATGCCAGCCTGCTCTGCTGGGGGCGCACTTCCAGGGGAGAATTGCGCAAGGATGATGGTTAGAGCAGGAGAAGCGCTGGGCAATCAACAGGCTGGAACTCAGAGCAGTAACATTAGCCCTGCAGGTGTTTCAGCCTCATGTGCGCACGAAGGCGATTCGGGTATTTTCCGACAACGCGACCGCGGTAGCCTACATCAATCGGCAAGGAGGCACAAGCAGTGTGGCGCTGGAAACCGAGGTGGAACGGTTGTTTGAGTGGGTCGAGCTGAATCTCGAGGCTCTATCGGCAGCACATGTGGCAGGGGTAGACAACGTCGAGGCCAATTTCTTGAGTCGAGTGAGGGTAGATCCAGGAGAGTGGATTCTTCATCCGGAGGTCTTCAAAATGCTGGTTCGTTGATGGGGGTCACTAGCAATGGATCTCATGGCGACCTTTCAATCGACAAAGGTTGGTCGGTTCTTCAGCAGAAGACGAGAACGAATGGCAGAGGGCCTGGATGCTCTCATTCAGGAGTGGCCAGTAGGGCAGCTAGTGTACGTGTTTCCACAGTGGGTATTAATAGGCCGGGTGCTTCAATGCATCGAGCTGCACAAGGGCTTGGTGATCTTGATAGCTCCGTACTGGCCAAGGAGGCCTTGGTATGCGGATCTCAAGAGGCTGTTGGTGGCCCGCCCTTGGCATCTACCAGTCAGGCCAGACCTATTGTCCTAGGGACCTCTATACATGCCCCAAGTGGCTCGATTCTTGCTTACGGCCTGGCTCTTGAAAGGGCAAGGCTAAGAGCGAGAGGATATTTCCACAGCAGTGGTTTAGACTTTGCTGAAGGAGCGGAGAAGGTCCACTTCCTTAGCTTATGTGCGAGTGTGGAGAGTTTTTGAGGCTTGGTGCGCGGAAAAGAGGTTGGATGCGTTAAAGACGTCTATTCCGCATGTCCTGGTGTTCTTACAGGACGGATTTCAAAAAGGTTTGGCAGCTTCGTCCTTAAAGGTACAGCTGGCAGCACTGGCCTGTTATAGAGGTCGGATTAAAGGGGTGGCCATGGGAGTGCACCCGGATGTGAAGCGGTTTCTCCGGCAGTGTTGCTAATGAGGCCCCAGGTCGTCATGTGGTTCCATCATGGGATCTCTCCTTAGTTTTGGAGGCGTTAGGGCGAGAGCCCTTTGAGCCCTTGGCAAGGTCATCTTTGAAGAATCTAACTCTCAAGGTGGTCTTTTTGATAGACATTTGTTCAGCCAGGAGAATTTCAGAGTTGCAGGCCTTGTCTTGCCGGAAGCCCTTTCTGTCTTTTTCCAAGTCAAAGGTGGTGTTGCGGCCGGTGCCGTCCTTTTTGCCAAAGGTAGTCTCGCCCTTTCATATGAGTCAAGTAGTGTCGTTCCCAGTTTTCAGGGAAGGCTCCCAGTCTTCGGCGATGGGGAGTTCGCATTGGCTTGATGTGCGCCGGGCTTTAAAGAGATATATTTAGCAGACGGCTGATTTCAGGAGGTCAGATAGACTTTTTGTTCTCTTTGGGGGTCCGAAGAAAGGGGAAGCAGCTTCAAAAGCTTCCATTTCCAGATGGATTAAAGAGGCGATAGCATCGGCGTATCTTTTAAAGGGCAAGTACCAGAAGGGCTGAAGGCTCATTCGACTAGAGCCCAAGCGGCTTCCTGGGCAGAGTGCAAGTTGGTGCCGGCGGTTGAGATTTGTAAGGCAGCGACCTGGTTGTCCTTAAATGCATTTGTTAGGCACTACCGTCTAGACGTGCAGGCGGAAAGGGATACCTGTTTTGGCACAGCTGTGCTTCAGGCGGGGATAGCAGGTCCCTCCCGGTAATATCTTTCACTGCTCTGTTACATACCCAGAGATTCCGGGACTAGACTGGAGGGGCGATCAGCGAGATGAAATTAGACTTACCTGCTAATTGTAGTTCCTGGAAGAACTCCAGTCTAGTCCCGTATCCCACCCAAGGGTTCAGAGTCGATCTGGAGCCTGAAGCAAGCAGTTTATTACAGGCAAGCGAATGTTAGCCTATATGGGTACTATTCACAATATGAGTGTTGATTCCAGACGTTAGTAAGAGGTCGCCTTGCTCCGGGAGAGGAGGGAGCGGGCCTGACAGTTTTTACCCACAGTTAGATTTGGGTAGGGGGGATCAGGATGGTATTAGGTCTCCCTTATTGTTTTCTAGTTCAGTTAGTTAATGCGTGTTTGCATACTGGTTGTTCTTAATTGTTGCTCCGGTGAGTGTGCTTTGTCAATAGGTTACTGGTGTGAGGAGGCGGTACCTCAGTATATATACCAGGGTCATCAAAAGGATGACGTTTCTCAGTCTCCAAAGCTGCTGGAAGAGGATGACAACCCAGAGATTCCAGGACTAGACTGGAGTTCCTCCAGGAACTACAATTAGCAGGTAAGTCTAATTTCATCTTCTTCAACATGCTTTGCACTCTTGCCCTGAGCTACAGGAAAATAAACTACTCAATATTCTGGTTAAGACTCTGTCAAGTAATACTCCTGTGTGGGAGTTCAATGCATAATGGAAGTAGGTCAAACAATGACAAGAGAAAAGTGATTTCAATGTTATACTAATACTTTTAATCACTTTATTAGCAGCATGTTTAGGATAGAGATTAGGGTGTTGGTAGTAGTTTTTTTGTAAAAAGGTTCTCATAATAAAAGCAGCATTGAATGCAAAGAGGCTATGTGTGCCTTTTCTGCAACAGTAGCATATTAGCCATCTAAATTAGATAGCACTGCTGGGCAACACAGTCCAGACTTACTCCTTGGACGTGAAGCTCTAGCTATCCACAAGCTCAGGCCTGAGAGCTTCACTGCCAGTGTCTGGATAAATAACTCAACTCTTGCATCAAATGCTTAAAGGAAAATATGTGTAAAATGAGACTAAAAGTAGTAGTTGCTTAAAATGTCACTGTAAAAGGCAGAATGAATTCTCATGTTATTTCTAGTCTGATATATGGTTACAGTATAGAATTAGGAGCAATAAATTATGTTTATTAGGATACCATATAACCTCTAAAACCCCATAAGGTTGTGCTTCTTATGCTACACATTACCACACACAATCTGGGAATCCACAACACTGAGGTATACTGACATTATCTTTAAGCAAGCCAGTAAAAAACAAAGGACATGGGGGAAGTTCCTTCCTTTGGACAGAGTTCTGCAAAAACCCACAGCATTCATTTCTTATGTTACCCTACCTCACTACAGAAATGTATTCAAGGACATGTAAAGCTACACTAGTGCCACTATTCTCCAGTGCAGTGACCAGGCTGTTATGACAATTCTTTGCTGAATAATTGCTGCTGTCTTACAGCAGAGTTAATACTACATCCAAATTATCAGGTCCCGTTACAGTTTGACTGAGATTTGGCTTGTTTGAATTAGCTTCCAATTATGCAGTGCAGCTGCATATTCAATAAAATCATTCAATAAAAAATACGTAAAGACAGACATGCATAATTTAAAATGGAAATCCTAAGCCTAGGTGACAACTATATTCTACTGGCTTCATGCTCATGAGAAATACAATGTGATTCCAATAAGAAAGATCTCTGCTAAGGTGTCTGCTTTAGCTAGCCTCTGTGGAAAGACATATACATCATTTAGCTGGACCTTATCAATGTAATGAGATACAAACTCTTGGAAAATGTCTTCGTACAAAATCTTCCACTGACTGGCTACAGGGGTCATGTTTTCCCCTTCTGCCCAAAAGTCAACTAAGCTTCTACCATATTTCTTTGTCATCCCGAGACAGAAGATAATTCATAATCACTGGATGAGCTTATTTGCCTCTCCACCTTCTTCTGCTGCTTGATCTTTTCATTGATGTCTACCTTCTTCTCAAAGTAGTTCACCAAAGCTGCTTCAGTGAGCATGGAAGCCAAGATCTGCTCAAAGGAAATTGACCAGTCAGTGTCAATAGTGCTGCCATGCCTAGGAGAAGTAGTATTGCCCTCACATCCAACCAAGACTGTGTCATCTGCAATATCCTCACACTGCAGGGAGCCAGTGCTGACCATGGAATAGGAGGACATGGACAAATCATCCTTTGTTTCATCGTCCGATAAAAGTTGTGTGGGGGATCCTGTTTCTTGTGTACTTCTCTCCTCTTCCAAATTTTGGTTGCCCTCTCGGATATTTCTCGGGTAGACATCTCCTGAGCTATATTGGAAGAGTGGTCCTCCTCCTGCATCCTGGCTGTGCTCTGAATTGTGAGACAATTCTTCCTCATCATCACTTACAAGGTCTTTAGCAAGATCTGGTCTGGTATCTTCGGCTTTCTTCATGGACACGTTGGAAAACTTTTTGCCAACTTCACCAATGCGTAGGAGGAGACTAGCCACAGTGGCAATGGCATGGTATAGTTCTTGTTCCACTGGATCTTCACCAAACATGTTATAAAAGGTCTTGCACAGCTCAATGAATTGTTCCTTCAAAGCAAAATAAATTACAAATCAGGTCTTTGACTCTCACTTAAAAGAAAAAAACAAAAACAAACTTACTTTAAGAGAATTCATTACACATTTACTAATTGTTAAATGTGCTTTAGTGGAGGTTTGGCGTCAACACAGTATGAAATGTTGCTGCATTGAAAAGGTTGACTACTTCACTGTATTTTCAAAATGATAAAACATCTCGTTACGATTTTTGAGTACATTAACAATTTTGGTCTTTACATGCTGGTTTTATAGTTGCTAAACTTATGTACCGAGTTTGCTAAGTTATTTATTTATTTAGCTGTATTTATATCCCGCTTTTCACCGGGTCAAAGCGGTCAATTGGGAGATACATTTAACACGAGGGAATATGACACACATATGCTAATACTTACAGGGAACATGGGCAATGGAGGGTTAAGTGGCTTGTATCCAGAATATAAAATTGTCTACATGGATCCTTAATTATTTGATTCTCCTTGCCTAACACTGACAAATACTTTATATAATAGATATAGCAGACATGTTATTAATCATATTTTGAAAAACCACAGTCTGATAGAACAGCTGGCTGTTGATGTACAGTTTTTTGCAAAGTGTTCACACCCCTTGTATATTTTTAGGTGCATTTTGCTTAAACGATAGCACCTACTAGGGAGGCTCCATTAGTTTGTGTCTGTCCATATACATCTGTTTGCACATACACACAACACTCTAACCCACACAGGTACGCATGCACAAAACCCAAACCTACATATGCACACAACCGCAACCCACACAATGAGTTTGTTTCACTGATCTACACAACATATGCTACACTTTCAATGAGAAAGAACAATTATAGAAAAGGTAATTAAGTATAAGAAACCAAGAAATCGAGAGATCACGTGATGCGGGCTGGATAGAGGTCGCATCCTGAGCGTGTCCTGAAGCCCCGAGCAAAAGCCGGCGATTTAGTACCGTGACAAACTGCATTAATCTGCCCAGAGGGTACCTAATTTGCTTCGGAGTGCCAGTGGACTCTTTTACAGCGGTGGAGGAGACTGCAGTGCATGGCGACGGCAGTAAAAGCACTCAGACGGGACCGGGAACGGGGTGCCGGCCCAAGTAAGATGGCGGACCCAGCTTCGATGCCGGCTTCACCCAAGTCGCCTACCTCACTTGAAGAGATGTCCGCGGCGGTAGCGATGGCTCTGCTACCCCAGTTTGACGCTCTCCACAATAAAATGGATGGATTGCGTTCCTCGGTAGATCAGCTGGGTAACAGGCTGCGAGAGGCCGAGGACCGCATGGGAGCGGTGGAAGAGACTGTGGAGACGCTATCCACGGAGGTGGCAGGCTTAAAATCTCGGCTATCTCAGCAAGAAGCCAAGTTGGATGACCTGGAAAACAGGTCACGGAGAAACAACTTGTGCTTTCTGGGGATTCCTGAAACTGTTGCAACAAGGATCTCAAAGGCTACCTGGACGAGCTGGTCAAGCACCTTGTAGGAGAAGAAGAGCTTGGCGGGAAAGTTTACCTTGAACGGGTGCATCGGGTTGGCGCTAAGCAAACGCGCGACCCTCGCCCTAGAATTGTATTAGCTAAGTTCCTGCATTTCCCGCAGAAGGAACTAATTCTCCGAGCAGCTCGACAGAAGGGGGAAGTATCTTACAATAACACTAAACTTCGTGTGGCTCAAGATTATTCAATGGCGGTGAGCCGGAAAAGGCGAGAATATGCCCCCCTCTGTGGACAACTCATTGCGGCTGGGATCCAATTTTCAGTGCAATATCCCGCCAAGCTGCATGTGCTCTGCGACGGAGCTCACCGCACTTTTGAGTCGGCGGATACCGCAGAAGAGTATGTGCATCGGCTGTGCACCCAAAAGCAGGCTGTAGCGGCATCTTCATCATGAAGCCTCTACGCGGCTAGGAGAACCCCTTGTAAGTGGAAGAGATCTAGGGAAAGGCTGTGTCATACTGGACATAATATTTAGTTACTTGTGTGTTTCGAACGACACTGCCTACCTGGTGTAACTTTGTGTCTTTTTGTTTCTTTCTGCGAAGTGAACTGCTCTTTTCATGGCACTGTGACAAAGTTACTAGCTCTCTCAAACTTGTTTTTATAAGTTACTGCTGTTAAGAATTCAAGGTTTAGTGTTGAAAGTGTTTATTTTCCCTGCTGAGGGTGCATATCCTGTATAGACCCCCCCGGTTTAAGTGGGCAAGGGGAGTCAACATGGCTCCGATTGTTGTGGGTGGGGTGGTTCCCCCCAGCAGAGAGGGAAGGAGGCCTGGATGCGGGTTACGGCTCGCTAGGATAGTCCCACCAGCACAATTTGGGGGGAAGCGGTCTGGACCCTTCGCAGAGTGCCGTAACTGTAGTACTTGGCCGGTGGTGGTAGAGTCAGAGCGGACCGAGGGGAGAAGGGGATTGCCGGAGGGGGAGTTGGCCGGGCTCGACCTATTTGTGGTAGTAGAGCTGTGCCATGCGGGATCTCGGGGTCGGCTGTACTCCCCACCGGCGGGCGTGCCCCGATAGAGACAGGCTGGCCCACAGCGTGAGGGTGCCCCGTAGGAGGAGAGGGGACAGTGACCGATAAGGTAGACGGGGGGACGGCCATGGCCGGCGGTTCCCTTCAGAGGGGGGGGGGAACGCTCCACCGAGGCCTAGACCATCGGGTTTGGTAATCCTCGGGCACTAGGAGGAGGGTATTGATCCTCCGTGAGCAACGGTGGAAATGTAGGTCTATGGCAGGGGGGGTGACTTGCAGAAGCGGGGTGACGGGCCACGCTCGGAGGGGGTCTTGGGAGGGCTACCGGGGAGGGGGTAGGAGCCGGGAGTCCTGTGGAGAAGAGGAGTAGTTTGGAGAGGGTGATAGGGGGGACGAGAGGAGGGGGAGGGTTAGAACTGAGGTAGGAAGAGATAGGAGGAGGGTTAGCGGTAGGGGGGGGTAGTGGGAATAGGGGGAGGTGGGGAGGGTGGGGGAGTGGGCATCGCACTCTGAACTCCATGCAGATGCAAAATATAAACTGTGCCAGTAGACATAGGAGAGGGCCCCAGGCTGGGAGGGTCCCTCCAAACGCGATGTGTTGGCAGTTATGCCGTAAAAATCTGGTGTTGCTCTGAGGGTAATAACCTGGAATGTCTGTGGGTTGGGTAGCCCGATAAAGCGATATAAAGTATTGAAGGCATTGGCTAGGCAACGTTGCGATATTGCGCTGCTCCAGGAAACACACCAAACAGCTGAAGAACATGCTAAACTATGCCGAGATTGGGTTGGTCAGGTGTGGGGAGCGCCTGCACTGGGGAAGAAGGGGGGGGGGGGGTGGCCATCTTAATTCATAAACAGGTGCGTTTCACGATGCAAAGTCAGGTGGCAAATCCCAATGGGAGATTTCTGCTACTGCAGGGCTCATTGGAAGATCGCGAGATATTACTGGGAGATGTCTACGGTCCCAATTTGTTGGATCGGGAGTTTTTTGATCGCATTGCTGCTAAAGTGGAGCAGCTGCCTGATGTGCCTTTGCTACTGGGAGGGGATCTCAATGGGGTGTTGGATGTGGGCTTAGATACCTCCAGCGGCCGAGGGACGCGAGAGAGAGCGCTTGGCTCGCAAGTGTTGCAACGTTTTCGGACGCGATTAGGCTTGATAGATCCCTGGAGACTCTTGCACCCCTCCGAGAAAGAGTTCACCCACGTCTTGCGGGCGCATGGAACTAGTGCGAGGATAGATTATCTTCTGCTCTCTACAACCACCTTTGCGCAAGTGGAAGAAGCACAGATAGGCCCCCTAGAGATCTCCGACCACGCAATGGCTTGGCTTGAGGTGCAATGGGGGAGTGGAACCGGCGTATCTCGTGTATGGCGATTCCCAATTGAGCTCTACAAAGATAACCAGTTCCGGCAGTTTCTGGGCCAGCGTTGGCGTGACTTTGAACTCAATCACGAGGCACACGGAGATGATCCGGAGCTGGTTTGGGAAACCGCCAAGGTGGTGTTGAGAGGAGATATAATTGGGTATGTGGCTCGGAGACGACGACTGTTGGCAGAACAAATTGTTCGGCTGGAGCAACAAGTGTCTCGAGCGAGAGTGCTCAGTGGTCATACACCTACAGTGTCTAACAGAAAACGGTTATGGGAACTTCAGGTAGCCTTAAATGAATTGCTCCACCAGAGAGCTAAGAAATCTGTGCTATATTATAAATTTCGTTTGTATTGTTTTGGCGACAAACCGGGGAAGTTGTTGGGCCGATGCTTGAAGGGTCCGAGGGGAGGTAGGGGGGTGGCTGCTCTCCGGGATGAGCAAGGGAAACTCCAGCAAAATCGGGAGGTGATCAGTGCTTTATTTAAAGGCTTTTTCCAGAAGCTGTATTCCGCAGAAGAGCACAACCACTCTAGTATGGTGGACTACTTACAAGGGTTGAAACTTCCAAAGGTGACAGAAACACAACGGGCTCAGTTGGGGCAGCCGATAACCCTACAGGAGGTACAGTCCGTGATTATGCGAGCCAGCTGTTATAAGACCCCGGGCCCAGACGGCTATGGAGCTGAGTTTTATAAACTCTTGTCCGACTGGGTGAGCCCCCTGTTAGTGGACACTTACCGTCAGCGAATAGAGAGAGGCAGTAGGCGATGGGGAGAAAATCAGGCCTATATCACGCTAATACCTAAGCCAGATAAAGACCCGCTGCAAGCGGCCTCCTATAGACCGATCTCTCTGTTAAATTTTGACGCGAAGTTGTTGGCGAAAATTTTGGCAGAGCGCCTGGCGGGACTAGTGAGTGACGTTGTACACGAATCACAGGTGGGATTTGTACGGGGCAGGTATGCAGTCCGTAATATTCGACGCATACTAACATCTTTAGAGTGGGTGCACGGCCACCAGATGCAGTCCCTCCTGGTGAGTTTCGATGCAGAAAAGGCATTTGATAGGGTTGATTGGAAGTATTTGGAATATCTGTTGCCATTGTACGGGTTTGGGCAGGCGTTTTGCGACATGGTGAAGAGTTTGTATGATACTCCGACAGCCAGAGTGCTTTGCAATGGGGTCTTATCAGCCCCCTTCTCGTTGAGTAGGGGCACCAGGCAGGGCTGTCCACTATCCCCCTTATTATTTGTTTTGTCTCTAGATCCGCTCATACGTCGTATTGAACAAGACCGGCAGATACGGGTAATTGAGGTGGGTAACCAGGGATTCAAGATGTCGGCCTTTGCCGATGACATGCTGGTACACTTGCAGGCTCCGCGAGAATCTTTACCGCGTTTGATGGCCGAGTTCCGGCGGTTCGGTAATTTTGCCGGCCTTAGGATTAACGCGGCTAAATCGATAGCCTTGGATGTCTCGGGGCGGTTGCGGGACAGTTGGGGGGAGACCTTTCCCTTGAAATGGTCCGATCATAGGGTTAAATATCTGGGTATTGTCCTGACGAGATTACCGCAAGATCTATATCACTATAATTTTGAGAATGTCCTGTCTGGGACGCGGCGTCAACTGCGAGCCTGGAACCCGCTACCACTGTCACTGTTGGGAAGGATTGCAGCAGTTAAAATGGTGATTTTACCTCGCATCCTGTATTGGTTACAAACTTTGCCGGTGTGGTTACTCCGACAGGATTTGCTTAGAATGGAACGGGAGATTCAAGGGTTCCTGTGGAAGGGGGCAAGAGCGCGGATCCCGATGTCGCGCATGATCGGTAAATGGCGTAGCGGAGGCCTTGGGCTTCCAGATCTACGACTCTATGCCCTGGCATGCCAAGCGCGGCATGTTGGGGATTGTTTGGGGGGAACAGATGTATACACACCAAGGGACTTGGAAGCAGCCTTCGTGGCTCCTTTTTCACTGGTTGGGGCTCTACATGTGGATACTACCCGACTGCCAGTGCGCCTCACGCGCAATATCATGCTAACTGTGATGAGACGTACATGGCGACAAATAAATAGCTTCTGGCAACGTAATTGGCAGGTGTCCAGCTGGCTACCCATTCGAGGCAATGTACACTTCTTGCCAGGTTCTGATTCTAGAGCGTTCCAGATTTGGCCTAGGCAGGGAATGAGACATATAGGACATGTCGTTGACCTCACGGGCAAATGCAAGTCGTTTTTGGAATTACAAGAGGAATATCGGCTGCCCCCTACTCAATACTTTGCATATCTCCAGCTTTCTCACTATGTTGCCACATTGCCCAGGGAAGAATTGGGAGCGGACAAGTTGGCGCAGATTATCGAACTGTTTGAGCTGGGGGGGGACGCACCCCCGACGATAGCTGGGCTGAAGACTCGGCTAGAATGCTTTGGGGTTCGGCCGGACTATGGGAGGGTTGAGACGGCTTGGGGAAGTGAATTAGGGCGGGATGTACTGCCGGACACGATATGCAAGGCGGTGGGGCGGATAGTGGAATTGGTGGAGGGAGCGCGATGGAGGGAAATACAATATAAGGCCCTAACTCGGGTGCATTTCTCGCCGAGACGAGCATTGCGGAGTCATATCACGCAAGATGGGTCTTGCCCTAGGTGTTTTCTGCCCTTGGCCACCTTGACCCATATGTGGTGGCAGTGCAGGCGCATCCTCCCCTACTGGTCCCATATTCACCGATACATTATGAAATTATTTCAACAGAGGTTTCCCTGGACCGGATCTCTGGTCACTCTTGATCAGCTACATCAAACCCTACCCACAGGGAGATGGGAAAGATTATTGGTACGGAAAGCATGTTTGGTGGGGAAGGGCCCGATATTACACAAGTGGAGAGATGGTGACCCCCCTGCGTTCCTGGAGTGGCGCAATAGCTTTCATCAGCTGATGCTGACGGAGCGATGGAGGGCTCGGGGCTCAGTGAAGCGATGGGCTACCTTTATGTTGATCTGGGACCCGTATATACAGAGTTTAGGCTCCCGCTGCCGGAGTGAAGTGGTAAATGTGGGCCACTAAAGGCCGGGAGACTGGGGGAGTGGAGGGGAAAGTGAATCATCAGAGAAGGTACTGCTGCATGCAATGGAGTTCGGGATGCGATGATGGGGGGCGGGGGTGGGGGGTCGGGGGGTTTGGGGGAGGGGAGGGGGTAGGGAGGTTGGGGGTTTATGTATAAACTGGGGGAAAAATGATTAACCATGGATGGATATAACTGTGCATTGAACTTGGTTTTCGACATAACTGTATAATGCCTGACCTCAGCGGAGATAAGACTCCCACTCTGCTGTGGCTTATTGTCTTTACCTGTACTGGATGTTATGTTTATGATGGTTAATAAATAAAGTATTAAAAAAAAAAACCCCCCAAGAAATCTTAATTCATTAAGTGTGCATACCCTTTGCCATGTCAAAACCAAATTAACAGAGTTTGCAAAAATTGCATTAATACCCATAAGTTGTTAAACAGAGCCCACCTGTGCCCAATCACTGTCTGTTGTATGAAATCTAAACATTCTGAACATGGAGCTGCTGAAAGAACTTCGGGGTAAAGTTATTCAAAAGTACACAATGGGGGAAAGCTATAAAGCGTAGTTACTCACCTGTAACAGGTGTTCTCCAGGAGCAGCAGGAATCAGTCCTCACTTATGGGTGACGTCGGCGCCGACGGAGCCCTCGCGGATCAATTTTCCCCAGCTTTCAAAGAAAGCCTTTGGGAATTGCAGCGCGCATGCGCGGTCGTCTTCCCGCCCGAAGGTGCCATCTTAGCCAGTCAGATGACATAGCTAAAAAGACAGCATAAAAATTTGCAAAAAGAACATAAGCAGACGATTGCAACTCCAAGGGGAGGAGGGAGGGTAGTGAGGACTGATTCCTGCTGCTCCTGGAGAACACCTGTTACAGGTGAGTAACTACGCTTTCTCCAGGACCAAGCAGGAAGTCAGTCCTCACTTATGGGACTCCCAAGCTCAAGGCTACCGGAGACCCTAAGCACAAAAATGAGCTCCCTCTAGCTCAGCAGCACAGAAGGATAGAATCTTCGCTGAATTATCACCCACCGGTAGCCCACATCGGGGATGGAGGGTAGGAGTTGCTCAGACCTCAAAGAGATTACGGAGGACTGCCTGTCCGAAAGCACTGTCCCTACGGGACTCCCTCTCGAGACAGTAATGGACCGCAAAAGTCTGGCTCGAAGACCAAGTAGCGGCCCGGCAGATGTCTGCCAGCGGAACAGAGCGGAGGTAAGCCACTGACGTAGCCTTTGCCCGAACGCAATGAGCCGTGACTCGACTTTCTAAGGAGAGTCCGGCTGCCCCATAAGCCCAAGAGATACAGTCCGCAACCCAGATGGACAGAGTACGCTTGGAGACCGGGAGCCCCAATTTATTGGGGTCAAAAGACACAAAAAGCTGAACAGCTTTACGGTGCTCCCGCGTACGGTCAAGGTAGAAGTTCAGAGCCCTTCTACAGTCCAGGGTATGGAGGACCGTTTCAGCTCGCCTGGAGTGTGGTCTGGGAAAGAAGGTTGGAAGTACCACCTCCTGATTGATTTGTAAAGGGGAGTCCACGTTTGGAAGACATGTAGGGTGAGTCCGTAGGACGACCCTATTTTTGTAGAACCGAGTGTTAGGGGGATCAGACACGAGGGCCTGCAATTCACTTACGCGTCTAGCGGAAGTGAGGGCTATCAAGAACAGTGTTTTCCAAGACAGAAAACGGAGAGAACAGGTAGCCATAGGTTCAAAAGGCGGACAGGTGATCCGCTGCAACACCACATTCAGGTCCCAGTCAGGCGCTGGCGGGCGCAGAGGTGGTTTAAGTAGAAGGAGACCTCGGAGAAACCTCGCTACGAGAGGGTCATTGGAGAGAGGTCTGCCGTCCACCGGCACATGATGTGCTGAAAGAGCACTGAGGTGAACTTTGACGGAGTTGGACTTAAGTCCCAGATTAGAGAGGTGCAGCAAGTACTGCAAGATCACCGACACCGGGCAGGAGAAGGGATCCTGAGACTGTTGGGTACACCAGACTGCAAAGCGACGCCATTTAAGGGCGTAGCATTTGCGGGTAGAAGGCCGTCGCGAAGCCAAGACGACCTCCTCCACCTCCGCCGGCAGGAGAAGGGGAGCAAGGACTACCCTCTCAGCAGCCAGGCCATGAGGTTGAGAGACCTGAGGTTGGGGTGCAGGAGGGACCCCTGATCCTGAGTGAGGAGATCCGGTTGTACCCCCAGAGGGATTGGATCCTCCACCGCCAGTTGCAGCAGGAGCGGAAACCACGGCTGCCTGGGCCAGCGAGGGGCCACCAGGATCATGAAGGCTTTGTCTCGGAGAACCTTGAAAAGAGTCCGAGAGACTAGCGGGATGGGAGGGAACGCATACAGAAGGCTCCCCGACCATGAGATCAGAAAGGCGTCCGCCGCAACCCGAAGGGGGTGTGGCAGACGAGAGCAGAAGCGAGGAAGCTGCCGGTTGCGAGGACTGGCAAAGAGATCCATCGTGGGGAGGCCCCACTTGAGGAAGAGCTTCTGAACTACCAAGGGATCCAGACGCCACTCGTGCGGCTGGAGGACCCTGCTGAGTTTGTCCGCAAGGCAATTGTCCCGGCCCGGGAGATAAACTGCCTTGAGGAGAATGCCGTGACTGACGGCCCAAGAGCAGAGCTTCTGAGCCTCCCGGCAGAGGAGAAAGGAGCCCGTGCCCCCCTGTTTGTTCACGTAGAACATGGCAACTTGATTGTCCGTCTGGACAAGGACGGACTGTTGGGAAGTCAGGTGGGAGAAGGCCTTGAGAGCTAGGCGGATCGCCCGGAGCTCCAGGAAGTTGATCTGCTGAGGAGACTCCCACGTGGTCCAGAGGCCCTGAGTACGCGCCTCTTGGCAATGCGCTCCCCAGCCCAGGAGGGATGCGTCGGTGGTCAGCACCCGGGTCGGCTGAGGTGACTGGAAGGGCATACCGAATGTCAGGTTCGGCTGCCGGAGCCACCACCGGAGAGACGAGATCAGCGGCTCGGAAACGCGCACTAGGTCTGCGAGGCCGCCCGTGGCCTGTCGCCACTGCTGGCGGAGACACCATTGAGCAGACCGCATATTCAGGCGGGCATTGGGGGTCACATGGACAGTGGAAGCCATATGGCCGAGCAGTCTCAGGAAGCGCCTGGCGGAGACCAGGGGCTGGCTGCGAAAGCGGTCGGCTAGGTCCATGAGCCGCTGAGCCCTGTCGAGCGGTAGATACGCTCGCGCCTGAGGAGTGTGCAGCCTTGCGCCGATGAACTCGAGATCCTGTGAGGGGAGCAAAGTGGACTTTGCGAAGTTTATGACAAAGCCCAAGTGCTGCAGCAGAGCCACCGTGCGGCACGTGGCGTTGGTGACCTCCTGAGCGGACGCTGCTCTGATGAGCCAGTCGTCGAGGTACGGAAAGACATAGAGGCCGTGAAGCCGGAGATGGGCCGCCACGACCGCGAGACATTTTGTGAAGACTCGCGGTGCGGAGGGACAGGCCAAAGGGCAGTACTCTGTACTGGTAATGATTTCCCGCCACCACAAACCTTAGGTATTGGCGGTGGCTTGGGTGGATGAGGATGTGCGTGTGTAGGCATCCTTTAGATCCAAGGAGCATAGCCAATCTCCCTGCTGGAGGTAGGGCAGAAGGATTCCAAGGGTAAGCATTTTGAACTTCTCCCGCACAAGGAACTTGTTGAGGTTGCGCAAGTCCAGGATGGGTCTGAGGCCCCCTGTTCTCTTTGGTATCAGAAAATACCTTGAATAGAAGCCTTGACCTCTCAGGTGGTGTGGCACCGGTTCCACCGCCTGATCCTGCAGAAGACCTGCTAACTCCTGAAGGAGCAACTCCCTGTGCAGAGGGGGGCGCGGAGGCTCTCCCGGAAAATAGGAGGGAGGGACCTGATGGAAGTGGAGAGGGTAGCCTTCTCGCACGACCTGAAGCACCCAGGCATCTGCGGTGATGCTGGACCACCTGTGGGCGAAGTGAACCAGCCGGCCTCCGGTGCTGGGGGGGACCAGCGGGGGGGGAGAGGCTATGCTGAGCGAGTCAAAAGCCCCACCCTGCTGAGCAGGGGCTGGTGGTGCAGGCTTGGGGGCTTGCTGCCTACGGGACCCGTTACCCCGTCCCTTGGCCTGCTGGCCCTGTTGGGGAGCTGCAGGGGCCTGATAATGGGGGTATTGTTTGTAGGCAGCCGCCTTCCTCGGGTAAAAGGACTTTTTCCCCGAGCCCTTCTTTTTCTGGGAAGGGGCGGAGGTCTTCCTAGAAAGCCTGGTCCTGGTGAGAGTCTCAGTCTCAATTTGTGCAGCCTTTTCCGCCATGGGCTTGCCAAAGAGGTTTTCGCCTCGGCAGGGGACATCGACCAACTTGTCCTGTACCCAGGGCTCAAGGTCTGACGACTGAAGCCAAGCCTGTCGGCGGGCACCGATGCCGGCTGCGGCCACTCGAGCCGAGGCTTCAAAGCCATCATAGGCTGCTCGGGACATGAACTTTGAGCATTCCCGAATGCCCGTGGACAAGGCTAGGAACCTCCGCAAGGGCTCCTCGGAGAGACCAGCGGAGAATCCGGCTAGCTCTTTAGCCAGATCCCGGAGATACATGCCCATGTATAGCTGGTAAGTCTGGACACGACATGCGAGCATAGAGCCCTGGAAGCACTTCTTGCCAAGGCCATCCAGGTTACGGGCCTCCCTTCCAGGAGGCACCGAGGAGTGCATCTTCTGGCTCTTAAGACGAAGCATGGCCGATTCCACTACCATGGAATGGTGTGGCAGCTGCGCCTTTTGAAAGCCAGGGCTCTTGCGGACCCGATAGATAGAATCGACCCGCTTGCTCAGGACCGGCGAGGAGGCCGGACTCTCCCACATGTGGAAGAGTAGTCGTTCCAGCATAGGAGGAACCGGCACAGTAAAGTGTTCCCTCGCGGGAGAGTCATACTGGAGGGCGTCGAGCTCTTCGGCTCGAGGCTCCTCCTCGGGATCCGCAGGGAAGGCCAAAGCCTTGGCCATATCCCTAACGAAGTCCGAGAACCGGGCATCCTCCGGGGGGGACTGCTTCCGAGGCTCGGACTCCGGTGAGTCCGAGGGGACACACCGAGTCCGGAAAGAATCAGGTGACTCTTCCTCCTCAGACTCCCAGACCGACTCCGACGAGGACTCGGTGGGGTCGGCCCGGGCAGGGTGCGGCGCCAGCCGCCCCGACGCCGAGGGAGTCGGCGTCGGCGACCTCGGTCCCGAACGGGAGGCCGAGGGCGACCTCGACCGAGGATCGACTCGAGTTCTCATCGACTCGAGGATCGGCTCGGTCTCCGGGGTCGACTTGGACGTCGACGTCCTGGCGGTCGGGGCAGCGACGCCAGCGAAGCCAGCGAGCAGTGCCCTCTGCTGGTCCATGAAGGCAGACAGTCTGCTCTCCAAGGCCGTCAACCTGAGTCCGAGCTCAGGTGACCCAGCAGCCCCCGACTCGGGCCCCGACGGCGTCGGGCCCGACGTCGGCTGTCGCGGAGGCGAGTCCAGAAGGACCACAGGACTTACCGGGGCAGGCATCTCCGACTCCAGGCGAGGTCGCTTCGGGATGTGCTCCTTCTCCAAGGACCCGGGGCGGCTGTCGGGGCTATGCGACCTGGCCCTCGCGGAGCCAGGAGCGTCCACCGACGCCGCCCTCGCGGGTTTTTCCTTCCGACGATGGTCCCCGGAGGGAGAACCCCGGTCGGAGGAGCTCCGGCGACGGTCCGAGCTGGAGCCTTTCGACACGGAGGCCTCCGACGAGGTCCGGGTACGGCTGGGGTCAGCGAAGATTCTCTCACGCTGATGCCGCCGACTTCTCAACGCCTTTGAGGACAGTTTGCTGCAGGGCCCACAGATCAGTTCCTCATGATCCGGGCCCAGACAGCGGAGGCAAAAGTCGTGTGTGTCGGTTAGTGACATATTTCGGTCACACCGACCACACCGCTTAAACCCACTGGCAGCCATCGGGGGAAAAAGGACCCCTGCGAGGTCAAAGGACCGGGCTGCCAGGGAAAATGAAAACGAAAGCTGACTAAGTCAGAAAAACCGAATGGCTAAGATGGCACCTTCGGGCGGGAAGACGACCGCGCATGCGCGCTGCAATTCCCAAAGGCTTTCTTTGAAAGCTGGGGAAAATTGCTCCGCGAGGGCTCCGTCGGCGCCGACGTCACCCATAAGTGAGGACTGACTTCCTGCTTGGTCCTGGAGAAAAAAAGGTTAATGTGTTTGAATGTCCCTTGGAGCACTGTCAGATTAGTCACTGTAAAGTGGAAACAATTTGGTCCCATTAAGACTTTACCTTGATCTGGTCAGCACCTCAAAGGGTAGTTGCGAGTAAAGAAAACTGCTAAAGGTGGCCACTATGAGACCTAAATTTACTTTAAAAGAACTACAGAGGTTTATGGCTGAGACTGGGGAAAATACTGACTGCCCAGCAATTTCAAGATTACTTGACAAATATGGCCTGTATGAGAAGGCAGCAAAAAAGAAGCCTGTGCAAAAGTTATAGGATGTATTGTATAACACTTGCAAAATCACTCTTAGAGGACACTGCATGCATGTGGGAGGAGGTTTTTGTGGTCTCATGAAAACAAAGTGGAACTTTTTATCTCTATGGGTTAAAACAAACAGCATATTGCTTTGCTAATACCATCCTTATAGCACTATGGCCCCACTATGCTGTGAGAATGTTTTGTATAGTGGGAAAAGGCGGCTTATGAAGGTTAAGGGAAAGATAGATTGTACAGAGTATGGGCAGATCTCAGAAGAAAACCTGTTGCAGTTTGCTACAGCGGTGGGACTGGGGAGGAGACTGAGCTTTCAGCAGGGCAGTGAGTGTAAGTATTAAGGAAAATGCAACAGTCGAGTGGCTCAACAAGAAAATGACAATCCTTGACTGGCCCAGTAAAAGTGCAGACCTCAATCCAGTAGAAAATTTGTCAAGACATGAATACAGCAGTCCCGGATGATCTACATCATCCTAAAAGAACGGGTTATTCTGCTAAGAAGAATGAGTAAAAACTACCCCATTCTGCTCAAATTTCTGGTAGTACTTTCTTTGTGTTTGGTAAAAACTGAGTTCCATTTCATTCCTCCAGTCCAGTCCTGGCACCTTTGGGTATTCACACCCCTCCAGCAGCTTGGAGACTGAGCATGTCATGCTTTTAATGACGTCCCCTTAGATATACAGCTGGCTCCACACCCAGCCTTCAGAATCTCAGTCTCCAAGCAGCTAGAGAGACGTGAGTCCCAACTTGGACTCACTGAAGGAACAAATAGATTTTTGTTTTAGAGAATAAAGAGAATTTTTATAGCTGGCAAAAGAGCACTGGTCCACTCAGCAAGGGCAAGACAATTGGAACTGCCTCTTAGCTGGGAAGCCAAGCTGACCTGAGGCCGTAAAGTTTAAGAGTATTTTGATGATCGGCCGGAACGATACCACTCCCCTGAGGAGTTGTGATACGGGGGAAAGAGTGCCCAGTAACCCATGGCAAGCCAGGGCAGGTGAGGCAGGAGCCCTGTCAGTGCGGGGAGTTCAGACACGCAGAAGCTGGTGAGTTTGCAGCTGCAGCAGCTTCAGCAGGAGTCCAGGTATCTGGGGGCCTCTGTCTTCACTGCTGAAGCAAGCAGGGTTCTCTCCGAGCGTGGCGGTGTCTGAACTCGTGGAGAAGCGGAGGTGCTTTGGGCAAAGCAGCACAAGGCCCATGACGGGCAAGACCACGTGGTCCCAGCAAGAGGGAGTTGCAGCGGCTATTTTGGGTGAGCACGGGAGCCAGGCAGCTGTCGTATGGTCAACAGATAAGCCCTAGAGAGAGAGAGAGAGAAAGTGGGCTGGTATCGGGTGCCTGAGGGGTGTGTGCCCTTTACCTTCTGTGAGCATAGGAGAGCTACTGACACAGCGATTTTAAGAAAAAAAACAAAAGAAAGATAGCTATGCTGGTGAGACAGACCTGTGTGTCACATAGGGGCCTGGTCTCGGGGACTGGCTTCTGCAGGGGCTGTGAGCAAGAGTCTAGGGTGTCAGAGGTAGAGTTGCTGGGGGAAGGGTCCGGCAGACCTCAGAGTGCAGGGACTGAACAGGAGGCAGTGGGGCCCTCAAAAGTACCCAGCGGAAATGCAGAAAGCGCAGAGGGAAAGCATCTTCTTTTGGTAAAGGTGCCTAAGGACAAAGAGAAATAAGGAAGCAAAGGTGAAGGGCACAAAGGAACAGCCAGCCAGGGGCAGGTAATCTGGGGGATTTTTCACCAGCGTTTGTACTCCTGCTGCACAAGGCATTCTGTCTGAAACAGGGAGCGACGGAGAAGGCGGTACCTCCCAGAGGTGGAGTCAAGCGTCCAGCAGGAGCTGTTGTGGCGCTGGAAGGAGAGGACAAGGAACCTGGTCCCAGCAAACATTGCGTGGGGGATGAGGTCTGGGAGGACACTCCATGGGACACAGAGGACTGGGATCACGAGGAAGACCTCCATGAGGAAGAATTGGAGGAAGGTGAGATTCCACAGGTAGAAGAGTCCTGCATTATACAAGTCTTCTGAAGAGAACTACTGGTGGCTTTGATAGCGCAGTCAGCTAAAGCCTTAAATTTTCATTTGGAGGCGCCGGAGGAAGAGGAGCCGGTCAAAGATCCGTTGTTCCAAGCGGTTCGCTTATCTCAGAAGGTCTTTCCCTTACATAGGCTTGTGAGGCACATGATCTAGGAAGAATGGGATGTGCCGGAAAATCCACTGAGGGGTACTAGGATGATGGCTTGGTTGTAAACCCTCTCCCAGAGCGTGATAGAGAGCTCTTTTGCGCACCCAGAGTGGATGCAGCGGTCTCGGTGGTAACGAAGATGATGACTATACCAGTAAAGAGTAACACGGCTCTTAAGGATATGCGGGATCGGAAGCTCGCTTTTGAAACAGGCCTTTGAGACATATGCCCTTTTGTTGCAGGCATCGGTATGCTGTGCCTTTGTGGCCCGGGCCTGTCTCCGTTGGGCGCAGGAGTCAGTGGGGATACGGAGGCAAAGCAGGGGCGGCCACTGGAAGTGGCGAAGCTGGAGTCGGGGGTGGCGTATTTGGCAGATACCTTTTATGATCTGATCGCTGTATGTTCAAAGGGATGGCTTTGGTAGTGGCGGCAAGGCATTACTTGTGGCTTCGGAATTGGTCGGCAGATATGTCATCCAAGTCGCGGTTGAGCAAACTGCTGTTCAGGGGCAAACTCCTGTTTGGCGGGAGGGGGGCCTAGACAAGCTAGTCAAGGACCTCGGTGAGACTAAGGGGGGATACTTACCAGAGGATAAGCAAAAGTTAGGTCGCTCATCCACCCCAGGACAAGGTCAACTGAGAGAGTTTAAGCACTTTCGGTTGGTACGGTATGTCCCGTACCAGAGAGGGTGTTTCCCTGCGAGGGGGCCCTCCTTTAGGGACTTGAGGGGTGCAGGAAGAGGGTTTTACTCTCTGCCCCTGCGGCTCCCAAGAAACAGCAATGAGGTAAGGATTGGACAGGCAGTCCAAATTCCAGTAGGGGGTCGGCTATGGGAATTTTTCGATGCCTGGACCCGAATTACGACCGACCAATGGGTGCTTGAGGGCATCAGAGATGGATAAACACTGGAATTCGCCCAGCCCTTATGGGAGGCCTTTATCAACTCCCCCTGCAAAGCTCGGGGGAATCGCAAGGCAGTACAAAAGACGCTCCAATGATTGCTGGACCTCATGGCAGTGGTGCACGTGCCTCTAAGCTAGCGTAGATGTGGTCGATACTCCATCTATTTTGTGGTCCCAAAGAAGGAAGGGGCGTTTCGACCTATCCTGGATCTCAAATATGTCAACCAAGCTCTGAGGGTGCAGCAGTTTCGCATGGAGACATTGCGGTCTATGATAGCGGCGGTACGAGAAGAGGATTTCTTAACCTCCCTCGACCTCACAGAGATGTATCTCCATATCCTAATAAGAGCAGAGCATCAGCGGTATCTGAGATTCACAGTTCCAGGGGGGCATTTCCAGTTTAGAGCACTGCTCTTTGGGCTGGCAACCGCGCCAAGGACTTTCACCAAGGTCATGGCAGCTGCCTTACGGCAAGAAGGAATTCTAGTTCATTCCTTACCTCGACGATTGGCTAATAAAGGTGAAATCCTGAGAGAAGAGTGTGAGGGTCACTGACCGGGGCATTCAGTTTCTCCAGGGCCTGGGATGGGTTGTGAACTTTGCAAAGAGTCAAGTCATACCGTCGCAGGACCTAGAGTATCTAGGGGTGCGGTTTCAAACAGGTGTAGACAGAGTGTTTCTTCCAGAGACCAGGGCTCGCAAGATCCAGGGGCAGGTCCAGCAGTTCCTACGACTACAGCGGCTGATGGTGTGGCACTACTTGCAGATCCTGGGGTCCCATGACGGCATCGATAGACCCGTTTCCATGGGCACGGGCATGCATGTGGCCGTTGCAGAGGTCTCTCCTGCACAGATGGTCAGCGTAGGTTCTCCCGCTATCCCACCATCTTCCCTGCACGACAGAAGCACGGAGCGTGCTTGAATGATGGTTATGGGATGATACGCTACTGAAAGGGATGCTGCTGGAGGTACCCTCACTGGATACAGTTCACGACCGATTCAAGCCTCATTGGTTGGGGAGGTCATTGCGTGGCTCAATTTTTACAATGGCTGTGGTCGGATCAGGAAGTGCAGTGGCCCATAAACCGTTTGGAACTGAGGGCAGTCTTTCTAGCTCTGCAGGGCTTTTGGCACAAGTTAGAGGGGAAAGTCGGGAAGGTGTTCTCAGACAACGCGGCAACCATAGTGTACATCAATCGGCAGGGTGGAACAGGCAGTGTGCAGTTGGAAGCGTCGTCTGGGGCGCTAATGACATGGGCGGAAGAGCACCTATTAGTGCTGTTAGCGGTGCACATGGCAGGGCGAGAGAATGTGGAAGTGGACTACCTCAGTAGAGTGAGAATTGATCCGGCAGAATGGAGTCTCAATCAAGTCGTATTCGACTGGATGGTGGATCTCCTGGGGCAGCCCATTATGGACCTGATGGTGACCTGTGAATCAGCCAAGGCGGCAAGGTTCTTCAGCAGAAGGAGAGAGCCGATGTCAGGCGGCCTCAATGTGCAGGTACAGCCATGGCTCAGGACAAGGCTGCTATATATCTTTCCACTCTGGCCGCTAATTGGCAGAGTAGTGCAGAGGATAGAGAACCATCTGGGTCGGGTGCTGCTGATCGGACTGGATTGGCCGAGACGGCGGTGGTATGCAGATCTGAAGCGCATGCTGATCGACAGGCCATGGTGTTTACCTCTGTCAATGGATCTGCTGTGCCAAGGTCCTATCCAGATGCCGCAGGTTGATCGGTTCTCGCTTACAACATGGCTCTTGAGAGGGCGCACTTGAGGAAGAAGGGCTATTCGCCTGCTGTAATAGCGTCCCTGCTGAAGGCGCACATGTAGTCCACTTCTCTGGCTTATATCCGGGTATGGAGAGTTTTTGAGCACTGGTGCCAAATGCAGGGATTATGCCGATGAATTTTGGAGTTCCGGACGTGCTAGCCTTCCTGCAGGTAGAGCTGGAGAAAGGCTTGGCTTGCAGCTCATTGAGAGTACAGGTGGTGACCCTCTCATGTTATAGAGGGCGTGTGCGAGCAGGATCCATAGCCTCGCATCCGGATGTGGCCTGTTTTCTTAGAACAATGAAGCAGTTGAGACCGCCACAGCTGTCAGTTGTGCCACCTTGGGATTTGAATTTTGTGTTGTTGGCGCTCACGAAGTTGCCTTTCGAAACATTAGTGGGGTGCTCCTTGAAGGACTTGACTTTGAAGACAATCTTATGGGTTGCCATCTGTTTGGCAAGAAGGATATCGGAGCTCCAGGCGTTCTCGTGTAGGGAGCTGTACCTCATTAAGACAAGAGAAAAGGAAGATCTACGGATGGTGCCCTCCTTTGTCCCCAAGGTGTGTTCCGACTTCCACATGAATCAATGGGTCTTGCTTCTGGTCTTCTCTGGTGAGGACAGGAGTCCAGGGCAGATCCTTCATTAAAGAGTCTGGATGTGCGTAGAGCGTTGAAGAGGTACCTGAAGGTATCCAAGGCCTTTCGTAAGACCGAGTGGCTATTTGTCTTGTTTGGGGGGGCCGCGCAAAGGTGAGGCGGCATCCAAGGCATCCATTTCCTGATGACAGAGAGGCCAGTTCTTCGGAGTATCTCCTGCATTGGAGACTGGTGGCCATCGGGTTGAAGGCGCATTCAACTCAGGCCCAGGCAATGTCATGGGCTGAGTTTGGCCTGGTGCCGCCGATCGACATTTGTAAAGCAGTTACTTGGGCTTCTTTGTCGTCCTTTTTGAAGCATTACCAACAAGAGTCCAGGCGGCAGAAGAGGCTCGCTTTGGCTCGGTAGTACTGCAGTCAGGGTTAGTGGGTCCTCCCAGGGATAGTACTGCTTTGGTACATCCCAAAAGTGCTGGGACTGGACTGGAGGAACAAAATGGAAGAAGAAATTAGACCTTACCTGCTAATTGATGTTCCTTGAGTGACTTCAGTCCAGTCCCGATTCTCTTCCTAAGGCTAACCCTTCATTCATAATTTTCTGGAAATAAGAATTACACCTATTTAATTTTCATAGCACCGGAGGGATATGAGCGAGGATAAATGAGGAACAAAGTTTTGGGATCTTCTCCTGAGGGATGCTGGTGCCTATGTCAGATGAACAAAGTGGACTTGCCTGGTATGTGGGAAGGGGTGTGGGGTGTGTGGGAAGGGGTGTTTCTGTTTGATCCCTTTCATGGGTTTTCAAGTTAATAGTTCATATTTTAACTATTTATTGATAGTTGTTTCCGTGTGTCTGCTTTGTTACTAGGATATTAAAGGCTGGGGGTGGAGCCAAGCTGTATATCTAAGGGGACGTCATGAAAAGCATGACATGCTCAGTCTCCAAGCTGCTGGAGGGGCGTGAATAGCCAAAGGTGCCAGGACTGGACTGGAGTCACTCAAGGAACATCAATTACAGGTAAGGTCTAATTTCTTCATTTTACTTAGAAACATAGAAAAATGACAACAGAAAAAGACCACATGGCCTATCTAGTCTGTCCTTCCATATCAACAACTACAACAGTCCCCTTTTTTCCTTTAGAGATCCTCTGTTAGAAACATAGAAAAATGATGACAGATAATCTCCTTTCCTGGAGTTCTGCTAGATCAGTCCAGACAAGTGGGTTGTGTTTCTGTACCAGCAGATGTAGAGATAGAAAGAACTAGAAACTTCTAGTGACATCATCACTGCTACTAATACTTCAGTATTTGTATCCAAGCATATGGTCAAGAACCTGACCTTATCCAACTTCATTGAGGATAACACAGAAGAACGTTTTGTACATTTATTTATTTAATCAGTTTTCTATACCACCTTATCCTTCAATCAAAGCAGTTTTACATTATGTAATCACTACAAACAGCTACTGGATACATTCCCTTGTCCCCAAAGGGCTCACAATCTTATGTGTACCTGAGGCAATGGAGGGTTATGTTCTCAATGTGCCTATGTACAAGACAGCTACCAAATAGAATAACTGTCAGGAAGGCCAAACCTATAAAACAAACCACTAAGAAAATGGATCACAAAGGGTCCTGGACTGGTCTAGCAGGACTCCAGAAAAGGAGATTATTTTGCCTTTCTTGCTTCTCACTATCCTGTCACATCATTTTGACTGTAAACCACTTTGACAGCCATTGACTTTTGCCAATATATCAAGCATGCAAAATAAATAAGTAAAATCTCACTTTCCAAATTGTTTTGCTAGACCAGTCCAGACAAGAGGGAAATGCCAAAACTATTACTCTACTGGGTGGAAAAACACAACTGCCTTCAAATCTCTGCACTGAAGGCCACCTCCGCCCTAGTGAAGACATCCAAACAGCAATGCTTTGTTATGGATAGAAGGGGCACCAAGTCGTAACCCTACCAGTGTCCATAAGAACATAAGATATGCCATACTGGGTCAGACCAAGGTCCATATCCCAGTATCCTGTTTCCAACAGTAATCAATCCAGGTCACAAGTACCTAGCAGTTTCCCAAAAAGACATACAGGTCCCATAATGCTTGTACTGGGGCAGGCAGTGGATTTCCCGGGTCTCCTCTTGTCTGTTCATAAACCAGCTGCTTTAAGAAGCAATCATTTATTTAATCTAGAAACTTTATCTCCCTAGCATGTCCTGCTGTGACACTGACCCAGTCGATACCGGAGTAATTGAAATTGCCCATTATTATTACTGTGTTGTAACTTTTGTTAGCTTCACTGATTTCTTTGAGCATTTCATCATCCATTTGTTCATTCATGGGTCAGGCTGATTTGTCCATGGGGGTGACAGAACTGCGCTGCGCTAAGCCTATGTCTGGGCAGAATTAATTAATTAATTATATTTAATACTTTTTCTATACAGCTTTTCTAAGAGTCAAAGCGGTTTACAATGAATCAATACAATTGGACAGATGCATAAAATTCATGGAACGTCTTACAGATAACGATAACAAGAGATTAGATTGGCTATATTAACTTTAGAGAGGATACTAGATAAAAAGAGATTAGGTTGGCTATATTAACTTATTTATATGTTAGTTATATCAACATATTTACAACATGTCAGTCATAACAGTCCTTTGAGGCCAGGTGGAGTCTTTGGGGGATGCTGTGATGGCCCATTCATGGATGGTTGAGTTGTGCAGGGGAGATGACTGGAATGCGCCCACAATCCCTCTGGACCAGTCCAATCCTGCAAATATGCCGATGACACTATCTCTTTAATCAACAGCCCAAGGTAGTCTTAGAGGCCACTTTGCCCTCGCACAGCCCCATGATAATGCACAAATAACCAGTCTGACTCACTGAATGCGTGAGTAACCTACAGGCAATAGAGGAGCACTCCGACATCAACCCCATGAAGGTCCTTGTCCACTTTGCATTGCTCTGCAGAAAAAAGGGACAGGAGGCAAACCACCTAACTGATATGAAAGGTGGACACTCCCTTGAGCAAAAAGGAAAGGACTGGCGGAATGGAAACCGCCTCCTTTGAGAAGAGCAGGTACTGTTATGATCAACATTATTGGCACCCTTGCAGTTAAATCCCTTAATGTCCGTTATCTCCTAAAAAAGTGGCCAGTGAAATGGCTTTGGACTATACAGTATGGGTCTTTGCCAGAGAGAGCCTGCCACTCTGAACTGCAACAAGCTGAACAGAACATGACAAAAAGATGGTCTTAAGTGACTCTGCTTCAAAGGTTCAAAAGACTCATACATTGAGGTCCAAAGAACTAGACCCAAATCCCAAGGGGAGATAGCAAATGTTGCAGCCTCCCACCCCAAGAAGTGGACAATATCCAGATGCAAAGCCATGGAGCAACCAATCAATGCAATGCAATGTATGCCTCTGAGTCAATGCTGACTCCTGGCAACCCAGCAGCCACTGGGTTTTCTTGGCAAGGTGTGACCAGAAGTAGATTCCCAGGCCTTTCTTCCAAGGCAATGGAGGGTAAAGTGACTTTCCCAGGCCACAAGGAGTGCCAGTGGGAATTGAAACCTGGCATCTTAGTTACCAAGCTTCTGCCTTAACCACAATGTTACTCCTTCACCCCAGAGCAACTGACCACCAGCCCCAAAAAACATGTCAAGGCCACAACTTGAACCCTCAAGGAATTGATAGTCCCTTGTCAAAACCATCCTGAATGATAGTGACAAGGAGGGCAAATCCACCATCCTGGGAGCTATGTGGCACTAACTACACTCACTAGGACATGCACCAAAGTGAAGCACGAGGAATCACACTTCACCTTCAAGGTGTGAAACCAACTGTCAACAAATAGCCCCTATGCATTAGGCACCTCCTCCCCACCACCAAACGAAAAGGGAGCTGGATTGTCCGACAGGCCCAGGGCTTGTGGAGGCACAGGCGCAGTTCCTCCAGGAGCTGCATCAGATCTGCAAGACAGCCTCCATGGCAATCCGGCGCCACTGGAATCAGCAGGCGTGCATGGTGTACTATGCAGCGAAGCACATATCCCATGAGATTCCAAGGAAGAACATACATGGCTGGGCTTCCAATGAAAGGCAGGATAGGGGCGATATGATAGAGACATTTAAATACCTCCATGGCATAAATGCACAGGAGGGTCTCTTTCAATTGAAGGCAAGCTCTGCTATAGGATGAGAGTGAAAGGGGATAGACTCGGGAGTAATATGCGGAAATATTTCTTTATGGAAAAAGTGGTAGATGCATGGCATAGTCTCCCAGTGAAGGTGGTGGACACGATGATGGTATCTGATTTCAAAAAAGCATGGGACAATCACAGAAGATCTGTAAAGGTAAACAGGGGACTATTGTAGTTGATATGAAAGGGCAGACTAGATAGGCCATGTGGTCTTTTTTCTGCTGTCATGTTTCTGTTTCTATGTTTCTAGGCTGAACCAGTGCGAAGACATCCTCAATGCTGATTCTGCAACAACTGAAGAATCCTCACACTCTGGCACTGGCTTGGGCCACCATCAAATCCATCCAGGGAAGCCCCTCTTCCTCCCCCCATTCAGACTCCCTTGGAATCTGACAGGGTTAACTCCCACTCTCCAGGACTGAGGGATTAGTGACTGAGGCAATCTGCCTTCGCATTGTCAATATGCTATGACAAGAGCACCAAAGAAACAAAAGGACCATCTCCAGGGCAACTCCGGCAGTCTTGGACATATGTCACCGCTGTGGCACTGACTGATAAGATCAGGAATGCTCGACTTTGGACCAAGTGGTGACAAAGTCAAGAAAGTTAAGTGAATTGCTCGTGCTTCAAGGCGATTGATGGGCCATGGCGATTCCCGACTGTTCCATTGAAATTGAGCTGCCTGCCCTTTATGATGAGCCCCTATTCGGATAGGAAGAGCCATGGAGGCTATTCTTCAGGCTGGCTGGCTGCCCCACCATAGTAGGCTGATTTTTTTAAATTTTAACTTGTATTTTATTGTTTGTGTTTTATTCTCTCTTTTGTTTTATTTTAAACCACGGAGATCATATAGGATCTGCAGTACAGAAGCTTTAAATGAATTCGCTAATAGAGAGGGAAGCCTAATCTCATGTATATCATCCATATATATCATGTATATGCTTTGTGGAGGCACAGGCGCAGATATCATGTATATAATCCGTATATATCATGTATATGCTTTCCCCTGTTATCAATCCAAGTTGTACTACCTGTTCATTGTAAGTGCAAAGTAGGCTCTTCCTACTCTGCACAAAATGTTATCTGTGAACCACACTGATTTTAAAAAGCGCGGTATATAAAAGCATTAAGTAAATAAATAAAAAATAATCTCAAAGTCATGCAGTTATCAGAACAGTAATGATCTTGGGGAAGCTACAGATGATCCTGTGCTCGAGGGACCAACTATCGTTGTTGCTATCAAAGATAAAAACTGTCCGAAATCTTGGGAGCTCACTGCTGCTGAACAGCTGACAGCTGAGCCAACAACTTGTCTGTTCCCTTGGCGGACATGAAGACCCTGCCCGTGTGTGCGTCAAAAGGGGGCTCCAAGACACTCCAATGACTGAAATGGCTCAAGATGACTTGTTGCGACCGACTACCCACCCGATATCCTACAGAACTGAATCACGCTGGCTGTTTTCCTTGCTGCTTCTGACAGATTTCACCTGAGTAAGCCAGTTGTCAAGAAAGGATGTACACACATGCCATTGTGCCACAACTACCATAATCTCAGATAAAAAGGTCCTCGGCAGTGGAGAGACTGAAGGAAGGGCCAAAGAACTGAGCATGCAAAAGAAGAACAGCAAAGCACAGAAACTGCTGTTGATTCTTCCAAATAAGAATGTGAAAATAGGCTACACCAAGTCACCTGGATGACAGACCTCAGCAATTCCATCCAGAAGCAAAAAAACGTTCAGAGATGTTTGAACGCCTTTCAGATTGAGGGTCAGCCAGCAGGACTCATCTTTCTCCGGCATGATGAAGTAAATGAGGTAATGGCCGTTGCCTTTTTGGGCAAGAGATAAGGACTCAATGGGCTGAAGCAACAGGCTTTCCAGGGTGGTTAGGATAACGATTTTATTTTGTTTTTTTGTCTCAGAATCACACGGAGACCACAAAGGCATCCAAAATAGGTTCTCTGTACTCTAGGACATAGCCACAGCAGTGACGCAGCCTCATTCCTGGTGAAGGATTTGGAGGCTGGCGAAGGAGTCTGAGATGGCTACCCACTGAAGGCAACCTAGAACAGACCCCCAATCCCATCACTGTGCAGGATGGCCGATTCTTGAGGAAATGTCACAGGCTTCTGAACCCCATGAGAAAGCTGATGCCAAGCCTGAGAGCTGGTGAAGACTGACTGGCCGGCACCACTGGGAGACCTGAAGGTCCAGAGAATCTCAGAATTGGGAGGGGGGAAGATTGAATAAGTAGAGGAAGCAGAAGTTACCCATCTCTAGGATCCTCTAGGTTTATTCTCTGGAAAGTGATGAGGCTTGATCTCTCAAAACTCCTTTACCAGCTTTAGGAGGTCTTCTCCAAACAAGAGCTTCCCTCTAAAGGCCAGCGTGGACCACCAGGATTTATAACTGCATCCACTGCCCAACACATGGGACAGACAAGAACATACATAGCATCCGCTAAGAAAACCACCACTGTTGCCTCCAGAAGCACTGAGGTGTTGTCTTCTGGGAACAACTGTAGCCATTGAAGGAGGGTACAGGTCATCAGTTTTCCATAATTTGCTGCCTTGTGGATAAGGGAGGAGGCCAAGAAACAGATGTAAGAGGTGCCTCCATCTTGCAGTCCAACAACTCCCTGAAGGTGGCTCCATCCTCTTTTGGTATGATAAAAATCTGATGACTACATGAGTATCCACCCTAGGAGGATTGCTGGGGCCTATCCAGATCCACTGGAGGAAGGGCATAAACCTTGTAAACCCAGATGCCCTACAAGGGGGAATTTGGCGAGTCCTACTTATCAAGTACCATGCCTTTAAGGACTTGCAAAAAGGAAGAATTTAGCTGGTCCTCGGACCCCTTGCAAAATGGGATGTTCCTGTAGCTACTCTTCAAATGGGAGAATTTTGCCATTCTCAAGTCAAGACTCCTCTTCAGAGCTGCAGTAGACCGAACCAGGGCCCTGTGAACAGGAGAGGCACTCAGAATCTCCAAATCCCAATTAGTTGATACAATAATTTCTGCAACAGAATTAATGTCAGGTTCCAACCACTCTTTGCCAAGGACCCCTCCTCTGGCTCTGTGGAGGAAACTAGGAAATTCAGGGCACATCCTAAACTGGACCGCCTGCCAGAAAGACTACATATGGTGGAGAAAGGAGAATTCCAGAGAACTGAACCTGAAGTCATCCGAAGCCAATACAGGCTCTTTTTTTTTTTTTTTTTTTGGCACTTGCCCCTGTAACCATCCGCCTTGAGGACAGCTGTGGAGGAGTTCCTTTGCTGGCATGGCCTGAGGATAAGCCCTCCTGAAAACTCAAGCACTTTTTTATTTTCCAGGTGAAGACCAGTCTCAAACCAGTGAACTCTAGGTTACAAAACAGGCAACATGTAGATGAGTCATCATGTCCTCATGGTTCTTCGCATAGTGCCTGCAATGGGAGTCCATGGGCCCACTCGGTGCTTGCCAAAGACCAGGCGGTGTCCCTCCAGCTTATGTCAGTCCTCCATGCACATTTCCGAGGTGCAGGTGAGCAGCAAAACAGGGCAATCCATGTACAGAGGTGGGCTCCCATCCATGGCACTGCTGCATACAACTAAAGAGCACTCACAGCTGCTGTAGAGAAAGTGACACATGTAAGTAGGTGTTCATATATCCCAAGTGCACGGCTCACTCACATAGCTTGCGCATGGCTCCAGCTGCACAGCTTAGGTAGGCAGAACAAACGCACAGCTTAAATGCATAGCTTACATGTATAGCTAGCACACATATGCAGCAGCACAGGCCTAACCAGCCACGGAGACCAAGTCAAAGACAAAGATTGAGATGCCCAACAGAGCTACACAAATCACAAAGTCTGGTCACCCCCCACAGCAGTGGCTGCAAGGAATCCAAAATCAAGCTGTACTCACCCCCCAGAGGGTCTAGGTAGGGAAAGACGAAGGCCCCCTTGAGATGAAGGTGGGCTGCGGACCACCGCCAGGCACTTGGTGAAGACCCTTGACCATGAGGCCAGTCTGAAGGGCAGCACCCTGTATTGGTAGTGACCTCCGCTCACCACAAAGTGGAGGTATTTGCGGTGGTTGGGATGGATCAGGATGTGCATATATGCATTCTTTGGGTCTAAGGAGCATAGCCAGTCTCCCTGCTGGAGGTATGGCAGCAGTGTTCCAAGGGAGAGCATCTTGAACTTCTCCCTTACCAGGAATCTCTGTTCAGGTCCCACAGGTCTAGAATGGGCCTGAGGCCTCCTGTTCACTTGGGGATGAGGAAATACCTGGAGTAGAAGCCGATGCCCCAAAGATGCTTGGGCACTGGTTCTACCGCCTTGTTCTCGAGGAGACCTGTGAGCTCGGTGAGGAGCAGAGTCTAGTGGAGGAGAGGTCTTACTTGTTCTCCTGGAAAGTATGAGGGTGGCACCCGTTGTAGGTGGAGGAGGTAGCCCTCCCTGTCCACTTGCAATACCCAGGAATCGATGACCACAGGTGGCCCACCATCAGCAAACAGGACCAAACATACCCCTGTGGGCTGCTGGGGACCTCCTGAGAGAGAGGAGGTCATGCCCAAGAAGTCAAAAGCTCCCCCCCCCCAGGTTGGGCTGGAGCCGGCACCTGGGATTTGAGGGTCTTAGGCTTGCAGGGGCCATGCCCTTGCCCCGTGTGGTGTTGCGGAGCCTAGAAGGTTTGTAACTGTGAGGTATTGCCAAAACCTCCCTTTTCCCTTGGGAAGAAGGGCTTCTTCCCCAGGGTCTTCTTACATGGCTGCACCAAGGTCTTTTTTGAGAGTCTGGTCCTTGTCAGAACTCAGTCTCTATTTCGGCCGCCTTGTCTGCCATGGGTTTCCCGAAGAGATTTTCTCAGATACAGGGGACATCAATAAATTTGTCCTGAACTCATTGTTTGAGGTCAGACGACTGCAGCCATGCCTGGCGTCAGGCCCCGATGCCCACGGCTACTCTGGCTGAGGACTCGAAGCAGTCACAGTTTGCTTGGGATAAAAACTTCAAGCATTCCTTGACTGCCAAGGCCAGAGACTTGAACTGCTGAAGGGGTGCCCCATCGAGGCTTGCCAAGAAACTGGCAAGCTCCTTTGCTAGCTCTTTGAGATACACACCGATGTATAGTTGGCATGCAAATATTGAGCTCTGGAAGGCCTTTCGGCCGAGGGCATCAAGGGTCTGGGCCTCCCTGCCGGAAGGCACCGAGGAGTGGGGTCTTTTCACTCTTGAGTCTACGCATGGCAGACTCAACGACCATTGAGTTGTGGGGAAATTGAGTCTTCTGGAACCCTGGGCTTCGGTGAACTCGTTACAGAGTCGAGCACCTTAGCCATGTCCCGTACAAAGTCGGGGAAGGCAGTGTCCTCGGACAGGGAACAGCACCGGGACACTGGGGGAGAAGGGTGCAAGGGCAAGTCTCGGTGCCGCTGAGTGTTCAGAGACTCCTCATCCTTGGTTCCCATTCCGACTCAAAGTTAGATGACGAGTCCAATGCCCCACGGTCAGGGCCAGAGCCTGGAGGCCTGTAACCTCTGAGGGACCTGTGGTCTGAACTGCGTGCACTCGCCGGAGAGGACTGGTGCTCCGAAGAATGGGACCGGGATCTCATCTGATGCTGATGGGTCTCTCGAGGCTGGGGGCACTCGAGGATCGGCTCGATGTCTGGGGAAGCCCTTGATGTCGAGGGTCCTGTCATCGTGGCGGATGAACCAGAGGAACTGGACAAAACTTGCTGCATGGCCACATGGGCAGATGTACTGCTCTCTAAGGCTGCCATCCTGGCTCTGCAGCCGGCGACGCGGGCACAGAGAACTTTGGGCCAAGCGTCTGTTCTGTCGAGGGGGAATCCTCTATGAAGATGACCTCAGGTGTCTGAGGTTAGTCACTGGGTACAGACGATTCCTTCTGGGGCAGCTTGTGGGACCGCTCCCACTCCAACCCCTCTGACTCGCACCAGGGACTGCAGGGCCTGAAATGGGATTTTTCCTTCTTTCCGGATCAGTCCTCCCAGGCAGTCTTCGAGGGATTCAACTTCTTGTGCTCCACAATCTGGGAATTTCCTCTTGGAGGAACCATGGCTGCAGGACTCCGAGGCAGCCCAGGCCTCGCGGAGCACCGAGGTACCGGAGGAGGCCCTGGAGCACAATGTCACTGGAGACTCTGGTACAGAGTCGGACTTGTGAAAGAACTGTTCTTGTTGCAGCCGATGGCTCTTGATGGCCTTTGTGGTCATGATCCTGCAGAGTTCGCAGTCCAAGTTGTCATGCTCTGGCCCAAGGTAGCAGTCATGTGGGTCAGTGCGGGACATCATTTTATCACACTGATCACACTTCTTGAAGCCACTGGAGGCCATCGGGAAAAAGGGGTCCCTGCCGCCCAGCAAGGGTCCGAGGCCTGCAGCAAAAAAGGGAGCAAAGAGTCGGTTGAGAGATACCTCGATAAAAAACCAAAAAAAATAAAGGAACGAGCCCGAAGAGCAACGCCAAGGCGAGCTGGCTCGGGGTGGGAAAGGAACCAGTACACATACCAGATAAAAACAGGATAAAACCCCCCCACACTTTTTCCAGGGGAAACTGGACAAATGTCTGGAGGGCTCCATGGAAAAAAAAGGAGACTGAGGCAAGATGGCACCCTTGGGCGGGAAGGGGACAACACATGTGTGGTGCATCTCCCAAAGGCTTTCTTTGAAAGCTGGGGGATGCTTCCGCGTGGGCTCGTCGGTGCCGTCACCCATATGTGAGGACTGACTTCCTGCTTGATCCTGGAGAACAGACAGAATCCTAGCTGCTCAACTGGATTTAATACTGACTAGCAGTGGAATCTTTTTACCCCCCTCCATATAGGGGATGCCAACAGGGTATCCTGGGTATCCCCTGGAGACATCCGCTGTTGAGCTCTACTGGGAAGGAACCTCTTTGATTGGCTGCCCAGGAGATAACAGTTTCAATCCGAGCTGCATCAGAACAGCATACACCATCTGCTGGAGACAGAGAAATACTGAAGTGTGCCCTTAGTTGCATCAGTTGCAGTGATGATGCCACTGTAAGTTTCTAGTTCTCTGTCTGCACATCTGCTAGTAAGGGAATACAACCCACTTGTCTGGACTGATTTGTCTAGCAGAAAGATCTGCAAAGAGTATGTATGCAGAATTGTGCGTATTAATGTTACTACTCTTAAGTTTGTGAATTCAATATCTCTCGTGAAAGATTTTAGAAAACAGCTTAAAAGTCATTTATTCGTGGAAGCTTAACAATAACTCCTTTAATATGCAGAAGGGATATTATGGCTGTTTTTTTATGTTTAGATGAAATATGTAAAATTGTTTGTAACAAACCACAATATACTTGGTAGACTACCGTGGCTTAAAGATATAGCATACATATACATTTCCACTGTTCATTCCTTATCACATTGTACATTACCATTTCCAAGGGGAAAGACCTCAGATACTGTCCAAATATTCTCTCTCAGCCATGAAAGGCTCCTCTCAGAGTCATAAACAAGCTACAAGAACTAGGCGTCATAGGTCAGAAAAATTATTTAGAGAATTTTTCTGACCTATGACGACTAGTTCCAATAGCCTATTTATGGTTTTCTATTTTGGTTTCTTATTTGAATATTTCTATAAAGCGTAGAGTATATTGTATAGATCAATGAAACAAACTCCTACTTTACTGCATTCTGAACAGTTTTTTTACATGGCAGAATGTGGAAAATATACAAGGGTGTGAAGCCTTTTACAAAACACTGTATTTTTGTACTTTGTTAGATTTGTCACTTTCATATATAAAATCAGGGGTACAGGATCATCTTATCTTTGGATTCACACCTGCAGTGTTTTAAAAAAGCATGCACTATAACTGGACATTCTGCATCTTTGCAAATAATTTAAAAAATACAAAAAATAAAGGGCATTTCTTTAAACATCACCCACGAGAATGGATGAACAGCCAGTTCAGTTTGTGTGTGAGAGAAATACAGCATCATGGTTCAAACTCATCCAGTTTCTTGTTTGTATTCTCCTCAGGTTGTTGGAAACTCAAGTATGTTTAGGAGATACCTGGATTAGCTGCTCACAAAGCCACATGGTTGATCTACCCACACAACAGAATAAAGATTGTTCACAGAAAACATTTTCATGGTCAAATGGAAATAAAGCAAAAAGAGCATGGACTGAAAGAAGCATACATATTGAGAAGCTGCCAGCCATAGCGTTGCCTCCAACTACATGTCAATTTCTTGAACTTCAGAAAGGCTTTTGTAGATTTGTCATTAAAGTAGACCCACTACACTCCACTGAAATGTAGGTAAGGCACTGGTCTTTCTTATGTTAAAACAATGTTGTTGTGCACGAGGAAGCTCAATGCAGTTTATACCCACCCACAATACTCACTTCCTGCTATTTAAGTTACTACTGCAATTTGAGCTTCTTGGGTTTGCTACTAGCAAATCAATAAACCTCCACCTGTTTATATATTAAATTAATAGATTTCTGGCACTTGTCTACTATTGAGAGAAGAATCATCCCAGGCCATTCTAGCTATAAAAAGTAACAGGCAGAGTTTCTAAATGATTCAGGGTCTGCAGAAGGATAAGCAAATCTATATGCCAAAAATACTCCGACCACTCTACCTGGTTCATTTTGGGTAGGTCTTTGATAGTCTCTTTCTTTGTTTCTTTCTGCTTTGCCCACATTTGCAGGTAATACTTGTAGTCTGGAGGACTGTTCCCCTTCTCTTCTGTAATAGCATAAGATGACAGGTCACTTGGGTATGAATTTCAGACAACTCTAAGATGAATATAGTATCCTAACTTTAATTAATGAAAGGGCTTTCAAGAGGGCCTGAATTAGACTATTTATTTGACTCAAATTTACATGTTACTGCTTTTGGTGTAATTCCAGGTGCCTTTACAACCATCCTTCCAATGATGGGTTTTAAATATTTTCTAGTGAAGTCAATGCTAGTTAATGTGATGAAATTAGCTCTATAAAACAAGTATTGTATGGGCAGCAGTAGCGCAAGCTGGTCCATAGTCCTTGCAATATGCCTTAAGCTGGTTCTGAAGGAGTTATTCTTGTAGTAAAAGCACAGTTCAGTTCCTTTAGAATGTTTGACAAGACTGCCTAACAGTTTGGAAAGGGCAACTACCAAATGCATATGCATTTTTAATCTGTAGATGTTTTATAATATTAAGCAGACATACAAAACTTACTATTCATGTTAAAAAGGAAAATAAATATCTAGTTTCTCTGCAATTTGAGGCTTGAACTCATAGGACTGCAAAGTCCGAAGGCAGTTGGGAGTATAACACCCAGAAGGTGGCAGAGAAAAAACATTTTGAAAATTAGAAGCTACTTTCTTTTTCAGTACGTACTGCATTATACTTGAGTGCTGTGCACTTGCAGGCAGCATTTCAACCTCACTAACCTTTTAGCTGCTTCTTCCAAAATCAGTCTGTCAAAATAACTCTGCCCCTAAGAAAAAGCAGATACCTTTTTTTTCCTGAGAAATCCCATTTCCAGCTCCTGATTGCTCTTTCTGTCCAGCTGTTTCTACACCAAAGGATGAAAATCAGATAGTAAAACACCTAATAAATAAGGCAAGTAAGGGCTTTGGTTATCAGACACAATCAGCTGTATAAGTTTATTAAATAAACAAAATCAGATCTTGCAAATTCCCCCTTTCCCCTAGTTCAGCCTGAATTCACCCAACATGGTCCATATCCTCCAAGAAGGAATTGTAGGTGGAAGAATATTAAAAGTTTCCTCAGCCAGTGCTTCTGCCCTAATCCATTAAGTGATTGTGGCTATAAGAAGGAGGCATTCCCCCATGCAGCATTCCAGCACTTATTTTTACAGTCTTACTGTGAGAATTTATTTATTTATTTATTTATTTAATTAACGGATTTTATATACCATCTTTCTACAAGTCAAGACGGTTTACATAGAACAAATTAGCAGTATGTTTCAACTGTTTACATGGAACAAGATAACAATGAATACATATGGTAACAAGAACAACTATATACAAAGTTCAACAATCAACTATTTACATATGAATTTACAATAAGCCATATGGTTGTGTTAAAGAATTTGAGTTTTGCAGAAAGAATAGGGAGGAGGGAGTAAAGGTTATGAGCTAAGGTGGAAGGGAAAAGTGTTCAAGGAAAAGACGGGTTTTCAGAATTGGAGTAGCTGTCCATTCTCAAGGGTCAGCATACTATTATTAGTCCCTTTCATGAATAGTGCTGGTTCCGTATCGTCTCCTCCAGTCCAGTCCCGTACCTCTGGGTAGTGTACCTCTTCTAGCAGCTTGGAGGCTGAGCCTGTCATCTTTTTGATGACACTAGAGTACATATGCAGCTGGCACCGCCCACCAGCCCCAGTATGCTCAGCTTCCAAGCAGCTGGAGGAGGTTGTGAGCCAGGGTGCTGGACTCACAGAAAGGACAACTAAGGAGATAGGTTTAGTTAGAGTTTGCTTTTATTTCCCCTGTTAAGGTGTAGGTTTCTTTGTTTTTAAAGGCAGAAGTAAAAACAAAAAAACAGAAGGAACAGAGAGACAACAGGGCTGAGGGGAGGATATTCCTTCTTCCCCCTCTACCCCCAGGATTTCAGGGGGAGAGTTCTGTGGGGCCTTCCTCAGTCCGAGACTTCTGGCTGCTCCCGCACCCGTTAACGGGTGAGGAGCCGCTGCAGTTGCTTGACTGGAGTAAAAGCTGGCAGCCCCGAGTCACAACCCCCCCCCCCCCTCAGCGCCGAAGCCAGGAAGGAAGGCTGAGCGTGAGGGGTAGAAAAGCCATGCGGCAGATGCTCCAAGGTAAGAGTGGGGGGAGGGGGGGAGGACAGCAGAAACCTCTAGCAACCGCCAGAACATGAGGAGACAGAGAGTGGCCCGCAGCGGCATGTTTTGGAGCCTGCAGCAGTGTGGGAAACTCCCCCCAGCTGCATTTAGGCGTGATTTCTTCTTATTCAGGCCCGCATGTGTTTAACCCCCTGCTGTGTTTTGGGTGCCTGGGAGAGGCAGCCACCAGAGAATAAAGCAGGACAGAGCAGCCTCTTCCTAGGGGGCCATTTGCAGTTTATTTTTCGTTTCAGTTAATTAGACTTTATTTTATTTTATTTCAAGTACTCTAGTGCTCTGTGCCTGAGCCTCTGGAGGTGCACTGTGCTGGAGATCCTGTTACATACGCGGGTACAGATTGAGGGCGTTCCTGGGGAGTGCCCCCAGCCCTTCCCACCATGCCAGCCAGAACGCAGTACCTGGTATAGGATGGTATCAAGGGTTGTGAACCCCACTTAATCCTTAAGCATTCCTTGTGTTATACAGCTCAAAACTTATTCAGTGCACAATGATGTGATGCAGACATGTGGGAAAGGCTTAATCAGTGATAGGCCATGGTTGTTGCTGGGCTAATTTCAGAGTGCTGTGTGATCTAAAAGGCAGTTGGTTGATACTTTATAACTTTCTCCTGAGAAGGGTCTGATAGACAGTTAGATAGGAATAAAGATGTGTTTATTGAAAAATAAATAAATAAAATGCTGCATAAAGGTTTGTAGCAGCTACAGCTCTGTGGAAAACAGGAAGTACCTGCATACAAGAAATGTATGTAATTTGAAAAATAGTGCATAGGAAGCAAATGAAATCCTTCCATCTGTCTATGGTCAGTGAGTAACCTGACATGATCATCTCTTGTCTCTTAGCCCAGATTATGTACCTATTAAATCTGTAATATTGCTTGTAAGGGAAGCTGAACTCCCTTATAGCCATTAGTAGTATTAGAATAAAAACAAACGTTACTCGGAGAATATGTCAGTTTGATTGGATCAGGGCAAGGTCCATTTCATATCTTGCCCGTCATATTTCCTGTCACCAGAGCCGGCGATCCCAGAACAGAGGGGTAGAAGTGTTACAGTTTAGAGTCCCTCGCGCTTGATTAGCATTTTGAGAGGAGTTGTGGCATTTTCCTCACTATGTTCCCGGCAACAAGGTGGATCGGGCACGGAGCTGCATTAACTTGCAGCCATCCACGCCAGCGCTCACTAGCGCCCCCCATTTCATTTATTTAAGATACAACACTGCAGTGCAATCTAAAAATCCTCAAGATGTGCAGTCCCCGATGTGGTGTGGTCTCGGACTGTGGTCCCCGATGTGGTGTCTGTCTGAACTGCATGCAGGAGGCAGTCATGGGAGCAGGACCTGCAGGATGAGATGAGGCAGGAGAGACCCTCCCAGTTGCAAGAGACCCTGGGGGCAGGGGGTGCCATGTTACCTTCAAGAGATCCAGCCCCCGGTCCTTGCACGATGCCCAGACCATCCACCCCTCAAGCCCAGGGAGCGATAGGGCTCCCGAGGGAGTTCTCACCGGAGTTTGTCTTACTTTTACATAAGGTGTTTTGCCTACGAAGTGGCTCCTTGGCCACGGAACACAGGGCTAAGAGGATGTCAGACGCAAAAGAGCACGAGTCAGGAGCAGTGGCTTCTAAGTCCAGGGACGATAGCGAAAAGAGCAACAGTGCAGGTGGGAGAGTTCCTTCAAAGTCTCGTTTGGGGTCAACCTGGCCAAGAACCAATTATGGCAGGCCCAGGAGCTAGAGTATTTGAGAGCGTGCTTTGATACCTGCGTGGGCAGGAATTTCCTGCCAGTTCACCGGGCATAGGAGCTATGACAGTTGATACGGCAGGTCCTGAAGAGGGCAAGACCATCAGCCTGGCATTATCTGCAGGTTCTGGGGACCATGGCAGCCACTCTCGAGCTAGTCCCATGGGCAAGGGCACATATGCAATTGCTGTAGAGGGCTCTGCTCCGTCGATAGTCCCATCAGGGTCAACCCCTGTCTCAAGTACTATCCTGCCCATGGAGCACCAGGAGAGCCCTCAGTTGGTGGCTGCATATGGAAGGAATCCCTGGTGTGGGTTCCTTGGGATGACCAGCCTGTCAGGTTGGAAAGCCCATTGCGAAGGACACTTTGTTCAGGGACAAGAGTCTTCAGGAGGCCCTGTGGTCGATCAACAGGCTCAAGATGCGAGCGGTGACCTTGGCGCTAGAAAGTTTCGAGCCATGGTTGCAGGGGAAGGTGGTCTAAGTCCTCTCAGACAATGTGACCGGCAAGGAAGCATGGGCAGTGCAGCCCTGGAGGCGGCGGCCGCCGAAGGTCTGTTCGAATGGGCAGCGATTTGTCTCCAGGCATTATCAGCGGCGCACGTAGCAGGAGTTGACAGTGTGATGGCAAACTACCTCAGCCGAGTGCGCATGGATCCCGGAGAGTGGCAGCTCAATCAGGAGGAGTTCGAGCAGGTGGTCCGCCGATGGGGCACACTGGTCATGGACCTAGTATCAATGTTTGAGTCGGCCAAGGCCTGCCGGTTTTTCAGTAGAAGAAGAGAAGACGTCCAAGGGCCTGGATGCTCTAATTCAGCAGTAGCTCGAAGAGGGTCTTCTCTGTTTTTCCCCATGGACTCTCATAGGCCGGTTAGTGCAGTGGCTAGAGGCGCACCAGGGATTTGTGATTCTGGTGGCACCAGACTGGCCGAGGTGCCCGTGGTATGCTGACCTGATTTGGATACTGGTGGATTGACTATGGTGGCTTCTGGTTTGGAAGGACCTCTTGATGCAGGAGCCGCTTTGCATGCCCCAGGTGCATCAATTCTCGCTTACAGCATGGCTCATGAAAGGGCGAGGTTGAAGAAGAAAGCATAATCAGGCTCGGGGATAGCGACCTTGCTATAGGATGTGGGCGAGAGTGAGTATGGGCTGTGCCACTCCACAGCTGTGCCACCTGGATGGTAAGAGAGTCCTGCATAGGTATGTGAAAATGGCATTGTCCTTTCGGAGATCAGACCGTCTGTTGGTTCTGTTTGGTAGGTTGCGCAAAAGTGAGGCGGCAACTAAGCATCCATTTCCAGATGGATCAGTGAGGCAATCACGTCGGCATACATCTTGAAGGGTAGAACAGTGCTGGCGGGGTTGCAGACGCATTCCATGAGGGCTCAGGCAGCCTCATGGGCAGAGTATACTTTAGTTTCCCGGAAGAGATCTGTAGGGTGGCATACTTTTCTGAACATTTTCGCCTGGATGTCCAGGCGGCTGGGGATGCTCGTTTAGGATCGGCAGTGCTTCAGGCTGGTTGTGCGGGTCTCTCCCATTAGTTTAACTGCTCTGATACATCCCAGAGGTGCGGGACTGGACTGGAGGGACAATAAGGAAAGAGAAATTAGACATACCTGCTAATTGTTGTTCCTTGAAGAACTCCAGTCCAGTCCTGGAACCCTTCCTGAGTGCTTCTTGTGATGATCTGTGCACACCCCGGTCCTGAAGCTGGTTCCCTTGGTGGAGGAAGTGGCCAGGATGAGCCGGGGAGGGGTATGTAATCAGTGTTTGGGGGAGGGGCAGACCAGAAGAGCTGTCGGTTGCTCTCTTCCTGCTGGTTGGAGTTGCTCAGGCGCTTAACAGGTAGGCCTCTTCATCCTGGAGTGGGGGGCAGGGTTTCCTTCCCAGGGGATGGAGGGGGTACTAGTTTATTTAGACATAGAAGTGTTTGTTGCATGTTTAACTACTTATTTGTTGCTCCTCTGAGTCTGCTTTGTCAATAGGTACTGGGGCTGGTGGGCGGTGCCAGCTGCATATGTACTCTAGTGTCATCAAAAAGATGACAGGCTCCAAGCTGCTGGAAGAGGTACATTACCCAGAGGTGCGGGATGGGACTGGACTGGAGTTCCTCAAGGAGCAACAATTAGCAGGTAAGTCTAATTTCTCTTTCTTCATTAAAGCATAGTTACTCACCTGTAACAGGTGTTCTCCGGGGACAGCAGGAATTGGTTCTCACGTATGGGTGATGTTGGCACTAATGGAGCCCTTGCGGAAGCATCCCCCCAGCTTTCAAAGAAAGTCTTTGGGAGATGCCATCACACATGCGTGGTCCCCTTCCTGCCCAAGGGTGTCATCTTGCTCAGTCAAATGACATAGCTAAAAGATGGCAAAAATAAAAGATGGTAAAGGAGCAACTCCAAGGGGAGGAGGGAGGGTTGTGAGGACTGATTCCTGCTGTCCCCGGAGAACACCTGTTACAGGTGAGTAACTACGCTTTCTCCAGGAACAAGCAGGAAGTCAGTCCTCACATATGGGACTCCCCAGCAACAGGCTACCGAAAGCCCATAGCAAAAAATATAGGGGCTCCCTCCTGCAGCAGCAGCAATTAGCCCGTGTACACAGACCAAAGACCCCTGTTTCCGATGAACCAGCACTCTGGTAGCCTGAACATAGAAGGGTCGGAGTAGGAGTTGCCTAAACCCCAAAAAGGTTACGGAGCACAACCTGGCCAAAGGCACTGTCCCGACAGGACTCTTTCCAGGCAGTAATGGGCTGCAAAGGTATGGACTAAGGACCAGGTGGCAGCCTGGCAGATGTCCACCATCAGGACAGAGTGCAAGTTTGTCACTGAGGCCGCCATGGCCCTGATGCGATTCGCTGTGATGCGGCCTTCCAGCGGGAGCCTCACCTGCTCATAAGCGAGGGCAATACAGTCCGCCACCCATGTGGACAGCATACGCTTGGTCACCGCCTCCCCCAGTCTACTAGGGTCATAGGAGATGAAAAGCTGAGTAGCTCTGTGGTGATCCTGAGTGCACTGGATATAGAAGGACAAGGCCCTCTTACAGTCTAAGGTGTGAAGGACAGTCTCCGCCTGACTGGGGTGAGGTCTTGGAAAGAAGATAGGAAGCACCACTTCCTAGATGAGATGGAAGGGCGACACTACTTTCGGCAGGAATTTGGGGGGTGTGCGAAGCACCACACTCCTTATAGAACCTGGTATAAGGCGCCTCTGCCACCAGGGCCTGGAGCTCGCTAACTCTGCAAGCAGAAGTGGGCGCAACCAGGAAAGCGACCTTCCAAGAAAGGTAGTGAAGGTGGCAGGTATATAGCCAGAGGCTCAAAGGGTGGGCGAGAGAGCTGCCCCAACACCACGTTGAGGTCCATTCGGTTGCCGGCAGGCGAACCGGGGGCTTCGATAGGAGGCCCCGAAGGAAACGGGTCACCAACAGCTAGACCGAGAGGGGTTTACCATCCACTGGATGATGGTGCGCTGCCAGGGCACTGAGATGCACTCGGACTGAGTTAGACTTGAGCCCGGACTGAGAGAGGTGGTGAAAGTACTGTAACACCAGAGCCACCAGGCAGGAGAAAGGATCAGCTTTGTGTTCAGTGCACCAAGCAGAGAACCTACGCCATTTGAGGGCGTAAGCCTTTCTAGTAGAGGCCTTGCGAGAGGCTAGCAGAATGTCCTCCACCTCAACCGGAAGGTTGAAAGGGGCCAGAATCACCCTCTCAGCAGCTACGTACGCTGTCAGCAACAGGGACCCCAGGTTGGGGTGCAGGAGAGCGCCTCCCTCCTGAGATAGGAGTCCCGGGGCAGACCCCAAGGGTATGGGGGCCTCCACCATCATCTGTAGAAACAGAGGAAACCACGGCTGCCTGGGCCACTGAGGAACTATCAGGATGAGTTTCAGAGGGTCCTGATCACAGTCTTGGCGATCAGCGGCATTGGAGGGAAAGCATACATGAGGCCTTCCGACCATGAGACTAGGAACGCGTCCGCTGCCACCCTGGCGGAGTGGGCCTGCTGGGAGCAGAAGCAGGGAAACAAAGTTTTATGGCCTGGCGAACAGGTCCATCACAGGCGCCCCCCAGAGCCGAGAAAGCCAACTGGCTACCCTGGGGTCCAGCTGCCACTCGTGCGGCTGGTGAACTCTGCTGAGTCTGTTGGACAGCAGGTTGTCCTGGCCTGGCAGGTACATTGCTCACAGGCGGATATCCTGTCGGATTGCATATGAGCAGAGGGTTAGAGTCTCCTGAAAAAGGGCCCGGGACCCTGTGTCTCCCTGTTTGTTCACGTAGAACATCACCACCTGGTTGTCCAACTGGACCAAGACTGGCTGGTGACGCAGGTGGTGACGGAAGACCCTAAGGGCTAGATATATGGCTCGGAACTCCAGGAGGTTGTTCTGTTGGGTGCTCTCATGTGGTGACCAGTTGCCATGGGTGCAGAGATCTCCGCAGTGGGCTCCCCAGCCAAGCAGGGAGGCGTCCGTGGTGAGGACCCTCGAGGGGCTTGGAGTCTGAAAAGGCATGCAAGCCCACCCACCATGAGATGCTGGGGCGACTGCCACCAGACCAGGGAATCCGCCAACTGGCGGGTCACAGAAACTCTGTCTCGGAGGTGGCCCGTGGCCTGGGACCACTGGTCCCAGAGACACCACTGCGCCGCCCCTCATGTGGAGGCGATATGCCCAAGGAGGCACAGAAGAAACCGGGTGGGCGCCGAGGGATGGTATTGTACGTCTCCAGCGAGAGACCTGAGACGATCTGCTCAGTCCATGGGCAAGAAAGCCTTCGACTGAAGAGTGTCTATCTTTGCCCCAATGAATTCCACATTGTGTTGGGAGGAGGTGAGACTTGGGGTAGTTTATGACAAAGCCCAAGCGTTGCAGAAACTGGATGGTGCGTGCGGTAGTCTGCTGCACCTCGGAGGCCGTGCCTCCCTTTATAACTCAGTCATCCAGGTAGGGAAAGACGACGACCCCCTGGAGCCAGAGGAAGGCAGCCACGACTGCTAGGCATTTTGTGAAGACGTTGGGGCAGAGGCTAGGCCGAAGGGGAGCACCCTGTACTGGAAGTGCCTGCCCCCTACTACGAACTGCAGGTACTGCCTGTGGTTGGGGTGGATGAGGATGTGGATATAAGCATCCTTGAGGTCTAAGGAGCATAGCCGGTCTCCCTGCTGGAGGTATGGCAGCAATGTTCCAAGGGAGAGCATCTTGAACTTCTCCCTCACCAGGAATTTGTTGAGATTGCGAAGGTCGAGGATGGGTCTTAAACCCTCTGTCCTCTTTGGCACAAGGAAGTACCTGGAGTAGAACCCCTTGCCCTTGAGGTGGTGGGGCACCGGTTCCACTGCTTTGTCCTCGAGAAGACCTGCCAAGTCCTTCAGAAGAAGGTCCTGGTAAAGGGGAGACCTGAGGAGCTCTCCCGGGAAATAAGGGGGAGGTGTCTGAGTCGGGTGGAGGAGGTACCCCTCCCTGACTACCCTTAGTGCCCAGGGGTCAGTGATGATGGTCACCCACCTCTGTGCATAGAGGGCCAGAAGTCCTCCCGTGGGCTGCTGATCTCCTTGGGGTAGAGAGGCTATGCTCAAGGAGTTAAAAGCTCCCCCCCTGGCTGGGCTGGAGCCGGTGCCTGGGGTTTTGGAGCCTTCTGCTTACGTGGGCCATGCCCATGTCCCTTGGCCTGCTGACCCTGTATGGGAGCTGGGGAGGCCTGATAAGGTGGGTAATTTCTCTAAGCAGCACCCTTCTTCTGGCAGAAAGGCTTTTTACCCTTCTGTCGGGGAAGGGCAGTGATCTTTTTTTGAGAGCCTGGTTCTTGTCATGAACTTGGTCTCCAGCTCGGCAGCCTTGTCGGTCATGGGTTTGCCAAAGAGGTTCTCTCCTTGGCAGGGGACATCAACCAATTTGTCCTGAACCCACTGCTCGAGGTTGGACGACTATAGCCAAGCTTGGCAGTGTGCAGTGATGCCAGCTGCTGCTACTTGAGCCGCCGACTTGAACCAATCATAGGCTGCTCAAGGCATGAATTTGGAGCATTCACGGACTGCTTTGGCCAGGTTCTTGAACCGCTGCAAAGGTTCCTCAGAAAGACCAGCTGAGAACCTGGCAAGTTCCTTCGCCAGGACTCTCAGGTACATGCCCATGTACAGCTGGCAAGCCTGGATGTGGCTGATGAGCATTGAGCCCCGGTAGCACTTCCTGCCGAGGGCATCCAGGGTGCGGGCCTCCCTGCGTGGGGCACTGAGGAGTGCGTCTCCTGACTTTCCAGCCGACTCATGACTGACTCCACCACCAAGGAGTTATGCGGCAGTTGTGACTTCTGGAAGCCCGGGCTCCGGCGGACTCAATACTTCGAGTCAAGCCGCTTGCTCACCACTGGTACCAAAGCTGGTATCTCCCACATTTGGAGCATCAGCCATTCCAGGATGGGAGGGATGGGCACCATGAGCGATTCCTGTGGAGGAACCTCGTACTAGAGGATTTCCAACTCATCCACCTGAGGATTCTCCTCTGACTCCATAGGGAACGCCAGGGCCTTTGACATATCCTTGACAAAATCAAGGAAGCCCATATCCTCATTGACTCGAGCAATTTGCTCATTACTGGCACCAAAGCCGGTGTCTCCCAAATTCGGAGCATCAGCCGTTCCAGGATGGGAGGAATGGGTACCGTGAGTGATTCCCGCGGAGGGGCCTCGTACTGAAGGATTTCCAGTTCATCCGCCCGAAGATCCTCCTCTGACTCAGTCGGGAATTCCAGGGCCTTGGACATGTCCTTGACAAAATCAAGGAAGCCAATATCCTCGGGAGGAGACCTCCGTCAAGGCTCCGAGACGGGAGAATCAGATGGGACGTCGTGGTGGTTACGGGTATCGGGAGACTCCTCATCCTCCGTCTCCCACTCGGAGTAGTCTGTCGAGGACTCGGAGGGCTTTGTGGCTCCCGATGTCTTGCGGATGGTGCCCGGCAGACTTGCCGGGGATGATGGTGGTCCCGTTGAGCAGGACTCAGAAAAAAACTCGGCCAAGGATGGACTTAAGGCCAAAGGACCTCGAGGGTCGGCTCAGCCTCTGAGGACATCTGGGACATCGAAGGCCCGGTGGTCCGGGGCGGATGATCCAGTCGTGCCGGACAACAGCACCCACTGCTGGTCCATGAAGGCAGACAAACTGCGCTCCAGGGTTGCCATTCTGGACTTCAGGACCGAAGGCTCCGCAGCCTTTGGCTGCGGGCACCGAGGGACTCAGGCCATACGCCGACTCCCGTGAAGGGGAGTCTTCAACGAGGATAGTGTCTGGGGACTGAGGCCGGTCCGCGGTCGAATCCTTCTAGGGGACCTTCGCAGGCTGCTCCTTCTCAGATGCTTTGGACATACGTCTTGGACTCCGGGACCGGGCCCGGAGGACCCCTGGCTGGTCGGAACCATCCAAGGATGCTGCCTTCGAGAGTTTCTTCTTCCTCCTGGGTTCCCTCGAGGGAGACCCCCTTTCTGAGGACCCCCGACGAGGCTCGGGTTTGGAGCGTTCCGCCCGTAATGTCGGGGCCTCAGACAAGGTCCTGGCCTTCAGATGCACCGGGCTGGCGGCTCTTGAGGGCCTTACTGGTCATCCTCTTGCAGAGACCACAGGCTGCCGGGTCATGATCAAGCCCCAGGCAGCGGAGACAGCAGCCGTGTGTGTTGGTCAACGCCATAATTTTGGAGTATCGATCACACTTCTTAAACCCACTGGTAACCAAGGGGGGAAAAAAGTACCCCCGCGAGGTCAAAGACTCTCCGGGCTGCCAGCGGGAGAAAAAAGGCACGAAGACGCTGGGAAAAGAAAAAGTTACAAAAATGAACCGAACTCGGCGCTGAAGCAACGAGGTCGGCAGGCAGGAAGAGTACCGGTTGAGTACCAGAGGCAAGTATGAAACTCGGAGAGAAAAAAAATCAACTTTGTCCGGGGATAAACCAGACCGTCTGAAGGACTCTGCAGAAAAAAGGAGACTGAGCAAGATGGCACCCTTGGGCGGAAAGGGGACCGCGCATGTGTGGTGGCATCGCCCAAAGGCTTTCTTTGAAAGCTGGCGGGATGCTTCCGTGAGGGCTCCGTCAGTGCCGATGTCACCCATATGTGAGGACTGACTTCCTGCTTGTTCCCAGAGAAAGGAGAACATTGCTCAGACAGCATCTCTATACCTCTCTCTCCACAGTGTACTCTACTGTGCCCTAAAAAGCCTGGAAGCTTCCCAAAGTACTTTTGTACTATCTTAACTCCTGCTAGACATATTCCTAGGGAGGAGTACGAACCTGGGCCAGGGAGGAGTCTATAAGGTAAGGGAATGACAGATACCAGTACAATAGTGAGATTAGAATCATTGAGGTAGATTAGTGAGGTCTGCTGAGGAACCTGCAGATTATCATGGCTCTAGATCACACACAAAACATGCAGAACTAACCTGGGGAATCACATTGCAGGAAGAGATCCAGCTCAGAGGCAGAAGGAGTTACTGTGGTAGGCGAGTAAGAGAAAGAAATAGAACAATTCCAGAATGGAGGACAGAATGAAAGAAATAGAGTAGAATTCAGAGAAAGAGAGAAAAAAAGATTAGATAGGAGGAAAGGAGATGGCAAGATGCAGAGTAAAGTAGAAGAAAAAAGTAGTAAGAAAAAAATTATAGTTGGACAGATCAGGTATGGGCTCCACATAAAAAGTTCAAAAATCTGAACATTTCACTTCTCACATAGAAGGAAAGATGATAGTCCACACTCCCAATATACATAAGAACACAAAACAGACCACCTTTTAAGAAAACAATACACTACCCCTGAATGTTCAGTCACTGTGCTGTGGATTCCCTTGTGGAAAATTAACAAATATTTTAAAATAAAATATGCTGTTTAGGCCAGACTTTCCCAAAACTGTTCTAGTGACCTCACGGCCAGTCAGGTTTTCAGAATATCCACAATGAATATGCATAAGATTAATTTTACATATGCAGGATTTCCATAATGAATATGCATGAGGTAAATTGACATATACAGTGTAGGCAGATTTATCCATACATATTCCTGAAAACCAGACCTATCCAGACCTTCGGGAATTTGCATAGGATAAATTCTGCCTACCCGTATATGTCAAATTTATATCATGAATATTTCACTGTGGATGTCCTGAAACCTGACTAGCCGTGTTGTCACCAGGTCTGATCTGGGAACTTTTGTTTCAACAGTAAAAGGAGAAAGTTAATACAAACTTTACAACAGTGGAGAGCCACCAAGAGCATCTTCCTCCCTTCTTTTGGGATAAATTGGAAACAGAGGATATACATAAATGTGCATCTAAAGCTACATTATTCATTTGACAACTGTAGTCAAAATAGTCTGTATGATGCTGCCAAAACCCCCCCTAGTTCTACATGCCTGGAGGCCACAGTTAAAATTTCCCATGTATCACTTCCGTTTCCAACAACATATCGTTGGCAAGTGACACTACCAGAGAAAAAAATACTGAAGAGAAAAACTGGTAAGAGAATTCATCAAATAACTGTGTAGGTCAGCAGAGGGTGAAAAACAGCAATGAAAAGGAAATGAAGAACAGGATCTAGCTAGGATAGCAGATAACAGCAGAGAAGGTGTAACCACCAACCTCTACCTTCTGGGGTCATGTCCTCAGGGAAGAAACTGGTGGCTTCTAGAGCAGACTCGGCTTCCTCTGGGTTCAGAGCTGCACAGAGAGTAAAAGGGGAAAAAAAAAAGGAGGAATATCAGGAAAAGAAAAGGCAAAGGAAAACAGGATCAGGACACACTTCTATCTGTGTAGTGACAAGTTCAAATCACACTAGACACAAAACTATACGTTGTTTATGGATTGGCAATACATTTTTGTTATTGTTTTATTCACAATAAAACATCAACTCTCAAAGCTCCCTAAATCTATGAAAAAGTTAGACATGCAGACTAAAGAGGCATTAAAATCTATGGGGTGACGGAAAAGAATGTGAGACTCTTGCTCTTGCTTTCCAGGCTTGCTTTCTCCATGGAGAAGTAAAACGAATGGTCTCATGTGTGGGGATTCTCAGGCTAAGGGCTGTCTTAAAATTCCCCTCTACCCCACTCCAGAAGCTAGCCCTTTCTTTGGGCAACTACAGGATGAGTTTAACCAATTATGTTTTAAATATTTTTGAGAACTCTCAGAACCTTTTGTACTGACAGGAGCTAGCCTCTTTGCAGGAATGGGATATAAATGTGTGTACTGAACTCAACTTTGCAGATTTCTCGAAAAGTAGACCCAGCATAAGCTGTAAAAGTAACCACTTCCCTGACCTGCAGCAGAGGCCTGCTTTCAGAGAGCAGATGAATTCACAGTCAGAGATCCAGTTAGTTATCAAATGTTTGCTCATGAACCTTCCCAATCTATTTGGGTCACATTGCTGTGAACTGCCTCAATCTAATGGGTAAAGTGGTATATAATATAATTAAATAAACAAGGAGGAGACAAACCTGTGTGGATCTTCTTATTTCCTCTACCATATTCAAACAGGACAATACACAACACAACACTCTTTTACAATTGTATGTATATAATGTGAAATTAGACCATAATAGCTAATTTGCTTTCCCAGAGTCCCTCCAGTTCAGTCAGTTTAAGCTCTCCTACCAGTAGATGAAGACTGAGAACCACTGGTTTGATATCACCACCCTATAGAGGTCCTGTGCAATCCTTAACCAGCCAGTACTTATGTAACAAAGCAGACTATAGAGCATTTCGCCCCTGCCCTGGTGAATTTTTTTTTTAATGGAAGAACAGAAGAATTGCAAAATTTCCACAAAACAGACATCATAACAGACTCAAGAGAACAAAGGAAGCAGAGCATTCTCCCCCCCCCTCCCCGAGTAAAGCACAGTTACTTACCTGTAACAGGTGATCTCTGGGAACAGCAGGAATAAGTCTTTACATATGGGTACGTCGGTACCGACGGAGTCTGCGCGGGAACGCTCCCCAGCTTCCCAAAAAGGAAAGCTTTTGGGAGCATCCCACTGCGCCTGCGTGCTGCCTTCCCGCCTTTCCTGACCAGCTCTCCTCAGTTCGAGTTTAAAGCTGAGACAATAGAGAGAGAGAGGAAAGGAAAGACAGAAAAGAGGTACAACTCCTAGGGGAGGTGGGAGGGTTGTGAAGACTTATTCCTACTGTTCCCAGAGATCACCTGTTACAGGTAAGTAACTGTGCTATCTCCAGGAACAAGCAGGAATGAGTCTTCACATATGGGGACTCCCTAGCTAAGATGCCTGGGAGATCCCCAAGGATAGGAGACCCTGGGAAGGGTCCTACGTCCTCCTATGGATCTCAGGCATCCATCCAGGGAAGAAGGGTAGGAGTTGTTTAAGAATGGAACAGGTGTTTGAGGACAGCCTGACCAAACAAGGCATCCCGGCGGGAGTCCTTGTCCAAGCAGTAATGGGCTGTGAAGGTATGAACCGAGGCCCAGGTGGCTGCTCGACAGATCTGGTCGATGGACACAGAGTTTAGATGAGCCATAGAGGTGGCCATGGCCCTCACATTATGAGCTGTGACATGGCTCTCCAGAGTAAGGTTCTTACTCTGGTAGGCGAAAGAAATACACTGAGCAATCCAATTGGACAGTGTTCTCTTAGAGACTGGAAGTCCTAAATGAGAAGGATCAAAAGCAACAAAAAGCTGGGAAGACTTTCTATGTTGCTGTGTCCTTTGCAAGTAAAAAGCAAGAGCTCTTTTACAATCCAGAGTATGAAGGCTCTTCTCTGCACTGGATGCATGAGGAGCTGGAAAAAAGACAGGTAAATATACCTCCTGATTAAGATGGAAAGGTGAAACCACTTTAGGCATAAAGTGTGGATTTGTCCTAAGGACCACCTTGTCATGATGGAACCTTGTATAAAGTGAATTAGCCACTAAGGCCTGCAGTTCACTGATGCGGCGAGCTGAAGTGACTGCAATGAGGAAAATAACCTTCCAAGAAAGAAATTTCAAGGAGGTAGTGGCTAAGGGTTTAAAGGGTGGCTTCATAAGCTGACCAAGAACCAAATTTAAGTCCCATGCCACCGGAGGAGGCCTAATGGGAGGTTTAGTTAAAGTTAGGCCTCTCATGAATCTTGCAATGAGAGGAAATAGGTTGTCCATTGATGGGCTTAAGGGATGCTGCAATAGCACTCAAATGGACTCTTACTGAATTTGTCTTAAGTCCTGCATTGGAAAGATGCAGGAGATAGTCTAAAAGAGAATGCAAAGGTAGTGCTACAGGGTCAAGACCCTTTTCAGCACACCAAATGGAAAATCTTTTCCATTTAAAAGCATAGGAACGCCTGTTGGAAGGTTTTCTAGAAGCATGGAGGATATCTTTCACTTGTTGAGAAAGATTCAAGCCTTGAAGGTCTAGGCCTTCAGTAACCAAGCTCTGAGGTGAAGGGACTTGGGGTTTGAGTGCCACAAAGTCCCTTCCTCCTGGGATAGGAGGACTGGAGCAGCTCCCAAGTCCAAGGAGGGGGCTTGAGAGAGATTTATTTATTTATTTATTTATTTAACATTTGCTTCTATACCGCGCTATTAAAATCAGCGCGGTGTACATCAAACAAGCATACTACAATGTATACAAACAACATTGAGTTTTACAGAGAACAGGAAATTGAACATGGGAAGGAAACCAGGGGAAGTAGAAGTAGAGGGTACCACACTTGGCATGGCCAGCGTGGAGCTATGAGGATCATAGATCCTTGATCCCTCTGGAGTTTGAACAGAGTCTTGGGAATCAAGGGAATGGGTGGAAAGGCATACAGGAAATCCTGACCCCAGTGAAGGAGGAAGGCATCCTTGGCCTGAACTCCCTGACACGGAATTCTGGAACAGAACCGGGGAAGTTTGGCATTCCACGGACTTGCAAAGAGGTCTATGTCCGGGGTTCCCCATTCTTGGAAGATTCTGAGTACCTGATCCATGTGCAGGGACCATTCGTGTGGAAGCAGAACTCGACTGAGTCTGTCTGCCCAAGAGTTTTGGACTCCTGGGAGGTAAACTGCCAGGAGATGGATTTGATGCTCTCTGGCGAAGGCCCACAATCTTAAAGCTTCGTTGCAAAGCGACAGAGAGCCAGTTCCTCCTTGCTTGTTTATGTAAAACATGGCTACTTGATTGTCCGTATGAATGAGGACTGTCTTGTAGCTGAGGAGGGTATGAAAGACCTTGAGAGCTAGAAAAACTGCTCGAAGCTCCAAGTGGTTGATATGAAGAGAGGTCTCCTGTGGGGACCAATTGCCTTGAGTGGAGAGGTCTTGTAGATGAGCTCCCCAACCTGTTTGGGAGGCATCTGTTGTGAGGGTTGCTTGGGGCAACAACTATTGGAAGGGGGACCCCAGCAACAGATTTTGAGTGGACATCCACCATTGGAGAGACCAAAAGAGACGTTTGGAGGTTGCTATTTGGTCTGAGAGAGCTCCTGAAGCTTGAGTCCACTGGGTGGACAAAGTCCATTGAGCTGCTCTCATGTGTAGGCGAGCATAGGGTACCACATGCACTGTGGAAGCCATGTGGCCCAGCAATTGTAGCATCTCCCGGGCAGTTAAGTGGCTCCTTGACTGAATCTGGGAGGCTAACTGTATTAGACGTTGGCAACGGGCCTGAGGAAGGTAGGCCCTTGCAGTGGTGGTATCCAACCAGGCCCCTATGAATTCTAGGGACTGAGTAGGGGTAAGCTGAGACTTTGGGAGATTTACCACAAGTCCCAGATACTGCAGAATGCGCCTTGTGCGGTCCAGAGAAATCTGGGCCTCTGACTGAGATGGAGCTCGGATGAGCCAGTCGTCCAGGTATGGGAAGACAAAGATTCCCAGAGTGCGTAGAAAGGCAGCTACTACTGCCATGCATTTGGTGAACACTCTTGGAGCAGAGGCCAGACCAAAGGGAAGCACTCTGTATTGGTAATGTTTTTCTTGGAAAAGAAAACGTAGAAACCTTCTGTGAGATGGATGGATGAGGACATGGGTGTACGCATCCTTGAGATCTAGAGAACAAAGCCAATCCTGACTTTGAAGGTATGGAAGGAGAATGCCTAGAGAAAGCATCTTGAACTTCTCCTTGAATAGGAATTTGTTCAATTCTCTGAGATCTAGAATGGGTCTGTATCCCCGTGTCTTCTTTGGAATGAGAAAATAGGGGGAGTAGAACCCTGACCCTTGTTGAAGAAGAGGAACTTCTTCTATTGCCCCTTGGGCAAGAAGGGTAGTTATCTCCTGACCTAGAAGGCCGAGAAGAGATGTGGGAGAATTGAAATGTCTCACCATGGTGTGAGGAGGAAGTTCTGAGAAATGAAGTTTGTAGCCTCTTTGATGATGGAGAGAGTCCACTGCTCTGATGTGATTTGCTCCCATCTGGGAGCAAAATGAGCTAACCTTCCTGGAATGGTGAGAGGTTCTGGCTGTTTCAAAGCCAGAAAGGCTAAGTTCTCTAGCATCAAGTCAAAAACCCTGAGGGGGTTGGGACTGCTGAGTTGCAGCAGCAGCTGTAGACTTAGTCCTGGCTTGTTTAGGTTGCTGACGCTTAGTGGTAAAGCGACCTGTAGAAGACTGTTGGCCAGAAGTGGAAGGGAATCTGCCCTTTTTGAAAAAAGACTTTTTAAAAGTCTTTTTCTTGGCAGGAATGGAGGTTGACTTAGAAAGTCTATCCAGAGCAGAGTTCTGTGCATCCATTTGAGTGGCTTTTATTTGCCACTCCTTGCCAAATAGATTTTCACCTGTACAGGGCAGATTTCCTAAGCCATCTTGAACCCAGGGTTCTAAATCAGAAGCCTGGAGCCAAGCAATTCTGCGAGCAGCTATGGCAATGCCTGAGGCTCTGCTGGCACCTTCAAAGGAGTCAAAGGCTGCCCTGTTGGAAAACTTTGAAATGGCTTGAGTATGCTTAAGCCAAAGGAGAAATTCCTCCATTTTATCCTCTGGAAGAAAAGGGAGGAAAGTGTGCAGCTTTTCTGCAACTTCTTTTAGAAACATACCCATGTAAAGACTATATGAGTTGATTCTGGCAATAAGCATACTAGCTTGGAAGATTTTCCTACCAAAAGCATCCAAGGTTCTGCATTCTCTTCCTGGAGGAGCAGAAGTGTGTCTCTTTGTACTCTTTATCCTCTTCATAGCTGACTGCACCACAATGGAATGGTGAGGAAGCTGAGTTTTTTGAAATCCAGGACAGGGAGGGACACGATATATAGTGTCCAACCTGCGAGAATGAGGAGAGAGAGTGAGAGGAGTCTCCCATAAATCAATCATGTGTTCATAAAGAATCTCATGAATTGGTAAGGTGACTGCTTCTCTAGGAGCCTTAGAGTATCCTAAAATATCTAATTTTTTTGCTCTAGGCTCTGATTCAGAAGTGACTGAAATAGAAAGTCCTTTAGCTACTTCTCTTATGAAGTCTTGAAAGGACAAGTCTTCTGGAGGAGACATTCTTCTTTTTGGAGAAGGCGGCTCTTCAGGAAGGGCTATGGATACTTCAGGAGATTCATCCGATGAATCAGAATCACCAGAGGAATCGAAGTACCGTCTGTCAGGGTGCTCTTCCAACGCTCGATACACGTATCGAGCGGTATCGACATCGGGGGTCCTCGGAACCGGATCGGTACCAAGAAATAGCCCTGGACAAGGAACCGCTGCTGCTGGTATCCTGGTCGATGTCGATGCAGTCGGTACCGGTATCGGCGCTGGTGCCGGTACCGGAGCCGACACCGACAACGGAGCTCGTTGCAGTACCGTCGGCGTCGCAGCTTCAATGAAGGCTGTAATAGCCCGCTGCATGGACAGAACATTCTGATCCATCGACGCCATGAATGCCTGGAGTTCGGTACCGGGAGATTGTGCCGGTACCCCAGAGCATTCTAACAGGTGATCGGTCGAGGCCGTGCCATCGATGTCAACCTGTAACCCCATAGGAGGAGCTTTGGAAGCCGGAGCTTCCCGCCGGGGTTGTTTGGCTGGGGCAGGATCCTCGAGGGCAAGCCCGGAGGCATCTCGATGCTTAGAGGGAGATCTACCCTTCAAGGACCTGCTAGACTTATGTTTGGTTACCTGAGATCCATCAGGAGAAGAAGACCGGGAAGAGGTCGATACTACCGACGCTGCATCAGCGGGAAACAGCACATGGAGCTTAGCTGCTCGGTTCTGTAAACCCCGTTTAGACATTAGAGAGCAGGACGGACAATCCGGAATGGAGTGTTCAGGACCCAAACATTTAAGGCACCATTCATGGGTATCTGTAACAGAAATAGTACCGCTACACTTAGTGCATTTCTTAAACCCGGAGGCTGTTTTTTCCATGAGGGAAAATTTTTCCTTGGGCCCTGAGGCCTAGAAGAAAAATTACACTAAGTGAGGAGAAATATATATATATATATATATATTTTTTTTTTTAAAGAAGAAAGAAAAGACCGGCGGTACCGGTCCGGAGTCGGGGAAGGCAGACACGCGACCAAAGAAATAAAATAAAATAAAGAACTTCTTCAGCGGTGACAGGGCTCGACCTGCTGGCTCCGCGGCAAAGAAGAACTGAGGAGAGCTGGTCAAGAAAGGTGGGAAGGCAGCACGCAGGCGCAGTGGGATGCTCCCAAAAGCTTTCCTTTTTGGGAAGCTGGGGAGCGTTCCCGCGCAGGCTCCGTCGGTACTGACGTACCCATATGTGAAGACTCATTCCTGCTTGTTCCTGGAGATTCCCCAAACCACCTCACTGTAACTTCTACCAATCTGTTGAAAACCGACATCACTGCCAACTCCCTGGGTGGGAGTTAGACTGGACTGGAATGACTCAAGGTAAGAAAATGAGCTAGTAAGGTCTAATTTCACCTTCCTTATCTTTCCAGTCCAGTCTCGTGGGAAATACCAAAGCATTGTACCTGACAAGAGGTGGGAAGAGAGAATCTGGCTTGAAGTACTCTCGCTCTAAAGGTCACCTCCTGCCTTGCCTGGATGTCCAAGCAGCAATGGCACACAAAGTGGTACAGCAATGACCATGTTGGTGCTCTGCAAATTTCCTGCAGAGACATCATACACCTCCTAGGAGACAGTTTGTTCCCTTATTGAATGCGCCCTCAGCGCTCTATGCAGCTGACAACCCTTCAGCAAATAAGCTGAAGAAATGGTCTCCTTTATCTAGTGAGCAATGGAAGCCTTTGAAACCAGTTCCCTTTTTCAGGGATCACTGAACAGCATGAAGAAGTTATTTGACTTATGAAAAGCTTACCTCACTGCCAAATACTGCTTCAGAACCCTACAAATATCCAGCTTCTGCAAAACCTGAGCCACCTCACTACTATTAGAACCCAAAACACTGGAAAGATGACTGACTGACTAACATGAAACACCAAAACCACTTTAGTGAGGAAAGAAGGTACCAGTCTTACAACCATCTTGTCCTTAGGGATCACCAGAAATGGCTCCCTGCAAGAGAGCGTCAACAGTTCAGAACAAATAAAAACCAGAAAAATGATCTTCACTGTCAACTCCTTGATGGAAATGTCACGCAGTAATTCAAACGGTGGTATTACCAACATGGACAGGACAAAACTGTGAGCCCACATAGGGACCACCTGCCGAAAGGAGGGTTTCAAATACTTGACCTCTCTCAAAAACACAACATTCAGGAGAGAGGATCATGCCTCCTGAGCTGGAGCCTTCCCCGTGGAAGTTTGAAGTCGTGGTCATGTGGCTAAGATCTGGGTTAGCTCTCTCAAGATGTCATGCTCAGGTGAGTTTCCCATAAATAAATAAATTATACTAATAAATTAAAATGATTGATAGAATTAAAATTATTAACATTTATTAAAAAAACAAAGTAATCAATTTTAAATAAGTTTCTCCCTTTAACCTGAAAACCAAATATCTTTGAAGTTTGATTTTCTTTACAGATGATTAACATCAACTCAGTGGATATTTGCTTTAAATCATCAAAATCAGATAAGTATTGACTCTTTATCTTCAGAAGTTATTTTATCATATTAAGCAGTTGTTATCTTTAAACATTAAGTTTTGATTCTTTGTGATTACTTCTCTTTCAGGTATACAAGTCACCTCAAGGACAGGTAAGTATAAACCTCCCTAAACTCTAATTTTAGTTTGTTCCCGTAAATCACTGGGATATGCATTCAATGGTATAGTTCATACCACTGGCCAGGGCATTAATGTTGGTGCACAGCCATTTCGTCGTCTTTTCTCTCTCACTTTCTCTCTTCCTCTGGGGTTAATGACAACTCACTTCCACCTTCTCCTAATTCCGGCCGAGGCTCCTGTATAAAACCTACTAACCTAACTTTAAAAGAAAAAGGCAAAACCCTATCTGGCCTTCTATGAGGTTTGTATTTATTTCATTAAGTATGATATACCAATTTCAATAAAACCTGTGTCACAGGTTCATTCTGCTAAACTGTTGCTAACTTAGGGACGAAACAAAAAGAATGGTAGGTTCCTAGTCTGTAGAGAACTTGCTTTGCTGTTATACTCTCTCACACTCTACATATGTACTTTGTCAAACAACCATTCACTCTCTCTCTCATTGGAGCTTTATTCAGCAGAGAATATTCATGGCCGTGTCTCTGTAAAGTGAATTAGCCTCTCACTTAACATTTCAGACTTGTACAGGTCTTTCTCCAGGACCAAGCAGGAAGTCAGTCCTCACATATGGGTGACGTCGGTGTCGACGGAACCCCCATGCGGAGCATTTCCCCAGCTTTCAAAGAAAGCCTTGGGAATGCAGGCACGTATGCGCGGTCCCCTTCCCGCTCAAAGGTGCCATCTTGCTCAGTCTTCTTTTTTCCGTGGAGCCCTACGAACGCCTGTCCTTGTTACCCGTGAAAAAAGTTGATTTTTCTGCGTTGGGTCGAGTTTTTTCTTCGGTTCGACGTCGGTTCCTTTCCCGCCTGGACTCGGTACACCTGTGCCGAGCCCGGATCTCTTTTTTCATTTTTTGTCCTTAGAGACTGCGTTCGCGCCTTTTTTCTTTTCCCTGGCAGCCCAAATTTTTGATCTTGCAGGGGCCCTTTTTCCCTCGATGGCTGCCAGTGGCTTTAAGAAGTGTGATCAGTGCAAGAAACTGATGTCTCTCACCGACACACATGACTGCTGCCTCCGGTGCCTGTGGCCAGACCATGAGTCTACGGTCTGTAGTCCCTGTGGCAAAATGTCTTCCAAGGCATTACGGAGCTGTCAGAACCAGCGTGAGAGGATCTTCTCCGAATCTGCCTCTGGACGGGTCCGGAGTTCGTCAGAGGCCTCGACGTCTCGGGAGTCTGACCCCGAGCATCGTCGGGGCTCCTCTGAAAGAGAATCCCCCTCGAGGGAGCACCGAAGGAAGAAGAAACCCGCGAGGGCGGCATTGGTGGACGCTCTTGGCTCCTCGAGGGCCAGGTCGCATAGCCCCGATCACCGTCCCGGGTCTTCGGAGTCGGAGAGGTCTGCTAAGCATCCTCGTGTAGAGTCGGAGGCCCCGAGTCACGTGAGTACTGTAGTCCTCGTGTACTCTCCTCCGGGAGAGCCGACGTCGGGCCTGACGCCGTCGGGGCCCGAGTTGGAGGCAGCTGGGTCTCCTGAGCTCGGACTCAGGTTGACGGCCTTGGAGAGCAGATTGTCTGCCTTCATGGAGCAGCAGCGGGTGCTGATTGCCGGTCTCACCGGCGCATCTGCCCCGACCACCGGGACATCGACGTCCAAGTCGACCCCAGAGGCCGAGCCGATCCTCGAGACCATGCGAACTCGAGTCGATCCTCGGCCGAGGTCACCCTTGGCCTCCCGTTTGGGACCGAGGTCGTCGGCGTCGGGGCGGATGGCGTCGGGGCGGATGGCGTTGGTGCCCGCCCACTCGGAGCCGCTTGATTCCTCCTCAGAGGAATCGGTGTGGGAAATGGAGGAGTCGTCGTCCCCGGACACCTTCCGGACTCGGTGCGTCCCTTCGGACTCACCAGGTTCCGAGCTTCGGACAAGGTCCCCTCCGGAGGATACCAGGTTCTCGGATTTCGTAAGGGACATGGCCAAGGCACTGGCATTCCCTGCGGACCCTGAGGAGGAGCCTCGAGCTGAGGAGCTCGAGGCTCTGCAGTATGACTCTCCTCCCAAGGAGGCCTTTACTGTCCTGGTTCCTCCGATGCTGGAGCGGTTGCTCTTCCGCATGAGGGAGGCGCCGGCCTCGATGCCGGTTCTAAGCAAGCGGGTCGATTCCATCTATCGAGTCCGCAAGAGCCCCGGGTTTCAAAAGGCACAGCTACCGCACCATTCCATGGTTGTGGAATTGGCCATGCATTGCCTGAAGAGTCAGAAGATGCACTCCTCGGTGCCTCCTAGCAGGGAAGCCCGGAACCTGGATGCCCTCGGTAGAAAGTGCTTCCAGGGCTCTATGCTTGCTTGCCGTGTCCAGACCTACCAGCTGTACATGGGCATGTACCTTCAAGACCTGGCAGAGGTTCAAGGCCTTGTCTTCTGATATTCGAGAGTGCTCGAAGTTTATATCTCGAGCAGCCTACGATGGATTTGAGGCTTTGGCCCGGGTAGCAGGGGCCGGCATCGGTGCACGCCGCCAGGCCTGGCTACAATCCTCAGACCTCGAGCCGTGGGTACAGGACAAGTTGGTCGATGTCCCTTGCCGAGGTGAAAACCTCTTTGGCAAGCCCATGGCCGAAAAAGCTGCAGAACCCGAGACCGAGACTCTTACCCGGACAAGGCTGTCCAGGAAAACCTCTGCCCCTTCTCAGAAGAAGAAGGGCTCGGGGAAAAAGACCTTTTACCCGAGGAAGACCGCTGCCTACAAAACCTACCCTCACTACTAGGCCTCTGCAGCTCCCCAACAGGGCCAGCAGGCCAAGGGGCAGGGTCATGGGCCCCGTAGGCAGAAGGCCGCAAGCCTCCTACTCCGGCTCCTGCTCAGCAGGGAGGGGGTTTTTGACTATGCCAGCATAGCCTCTCCTCCTCTCCAGGGCACAGGAGGTCGGCTGACCCTGTACGCAGACAGGTGGCCAGCCATCACAGGGGATACTTGGGTGTTAAGCATCATTGAAAGGGGCTATTTGCTCCACTTCACCAAGATACCCCCCTCCTACTTTCCAGGGGAGCCTTCAAGACCCCCTCTGCACAGAAACTTACTCCTTCAGGAGTTGGAAGGTCTACTAAGGGACCAGGCGGTGGAACTGGTGCCTCACCACCTGGAAGGGCAAGGCTTCTACTCGAGGTACTTCCTGGTACGAAAAAGAACAGGAGGCCTCAGACCCATCCTCGACCTGAGCAATCTGAACAAGTTTCTGGAGAGGGAAAAGTTCAAGATGCTTACCCTTGGGATCTTACTGTCCTACCTCCAGCAGGGAGATTGGCTATGCTCCTTAGACCTGAAGGATGCTTATACTCACATCCTCATCCATCCAAGTCACAGACAATTCCTCAGATTTGTGGTGGGAGGAAAGCACTTTCAGTACAGAGTGCTTCCTTTTGGCCTCACCTCCGCCCCCAGGGTTTTTACAAAATGCCTGGCGGTGGTTGCGGCCTACCTCAGGAACCAGGGGCTCTTTGTGTTCCCTTACCTGGACGACTGGCTAATCAGGGGCCAGTCTCCACAAGAGGCCAGGCAGGCCACCTGCAAAACCATATCCCTGCTTCAGCACCTGGGGTTCGTTATAAACTTCCCAAAGTCCACTTTGGTCCCCTCACAGGACGTGGAATTCATAGGGGCAAGGTTGGATACCATCCATGTAAAGGCCTATTTGCCTGTGGACAGAGCTCACAGGCTGATAAAGTTGAATGGCCAGTTTCGGGCGAACTCTCTGGTCTCGACCAGACACTTCCTCCGGCTCTTAGGTCACAGGGCTTCCACAGTGCATGTCACCCCACATGCCCGGCTACACATGAGGCCGGCTCAGTGGCACCTCAGGGCGCAGTGGCTGCAGGCCACAGGGAAATTGTCAGACAGCATAAAGGTGTCCAAACTCTTGGTGGACTCCTTATGCTGGTGGAGGCATCTCCCAAATCTGGTCAGGGGTGTTCCTTTTCAGGCCTCCCCACACACTCAGGTACTGACAACCGATGCTTCCCTGCAGGGCTGGGGGCACACTGCCAGGGAGCCTGCACCCAAGGCCTGTGGTCTCCATGGGAGGCCACCCAGCAGATCAACCTGTTGGAATTGAGGGCCATTCGACTAGCCTTACGGACTTTCTCTCAGATCCTGTCTCACCAGTCTGTCCTAGTTCAGACGGACAACCAGATGGCTATGTTCTACATCAACAAGCAGGGAGGCACAGGATCCAGATTTTCTGTGCCTGGAAGCACAAGCTCTCTGCTCCTGGGCTGTCACTCAGGGCATGACCCTCAGGGCAGTCTACCGCCCAGGCCAGGAAAACTACCTGGCGGACAGGCTCAGCAGACTCCTGCAGCCTCACGAGTGGCAGTTGGATCTTCTGGTAGTTCAACAGATCTTTCTGAAGTGGGATCTTCCGACCATGGATCTTTTTGCCAGTCCGCTGAACAGGCAACTGCCCAGGTTCTGTTCCAGGCAACCGCATCCCTTGAGAACAGCACCAGATGCATGCCTGATCCACTGGTCAAAGAGCCTGCTGTATGCCTTTCCTCCCACACCTCTGGTGGCTCGGACTCTATTCAAAATCCAGCAGGACCGAGCCACGGTGATCCTGATAGCACCCAGGTGGCCCAGGCAGCCATGGTTCCCTCTTCTTCTGCAATTGGCAGTGGATACTCCACTGCCTCTGGGGTTGCAACCCGACCTTCTGACTCAGAATCATAGAAACATAGAAACATGATGACAGAAAAAGACCACAAGGCCCATCTAGTCTGTCCTTCCATAACAACTACAACAGTCCACTTTTTACCTTTAGAGATCCTCTGTGTTGGTCCCATGCTTTTTTGAACTCAGTCACTGTCCTCATCTCCACCACCTCCACTGGGAGACTATTCCACGGATCCAATACTCTTTCCGTAAAGAAATATTTCCGCATATCACTCCTGAATCTATCTCCCTTCACCCTCATCCCATGTCCCCTCGTAGCAGAACTTGCTTTCAATTGAAAGAGGCTCTCTCCCTGAACATTTATGCCACGGAGGTATTTAAACATCTCAATCATATCACCTCTATCCCGCCTTTCCTCTAAGGTGTACATATTAAGATCCTTAAGTCTGTCCTCATATGCTTTATAATGAAGCCCATTAATCATTTTAGTAGCAACCCTCTGCACCGACTCCATCCTGTTCACATCCTTTTGAAGGTGCGGTCTCCAGAATTGCACACCATACTCCAAATGAGGTCGCACCAAAGACTTATACAGAGGCATTATCACCTCCTTTTTTCTGCTAGCCATTCCTCTCCGTATGCACCCAAGCATCCTTCTAGCTTTTGCCGTCGCCTTTTCTACCTGTTTAGCTACTTTAAGATCATCAGACACAACCACGCCTAGGTCCCGCTCTTCTTTAGTGGACAAAAGTACTTCACCTCCTATACTGTATTGCTCCCTTGGATTGCTGCAGCCCAAATGCATGACCTTACATTTTTTAACATTAAATCCCAGCTGCCAAATTCTAGACCATTCTTCAAGCTTAGCTAGATCCCTCCTCATGTTATCTACACCTTCCTGGGTGTCTACTCTATTGCAGATTTTGGTATCATCCGCAAAGAGGCAAACCTTACCCGACAGCCCTTCCGCTATATCACTAACAAAGATGTTAAAAAGAATCGGACCAAGGACAGATCCCTGGGGCACACCACTGGTAACATCCTTCTCCTCAGAGTGAGCCCCATTTACTTGTACTCTTTGTCGCCTCCCACCCAACCAATTTCTAACCCAAGCAGTAACTTTAGGGTCCATCCCTAGGGTGCTCAGTTTGTTTATAAGTCGCCTGTGAGGAACAGTGTCAAAGGCTTTACTGAAATCTAAATACACCACATCTAGAGCTCTCCCTCGGTCCAACTCCCTGGTCACCCAGTCAAAGAAATCGATCAGATTTGTCTGACAAGACCTGCCTCTGGTGAATCCATGCTGCCTCGGATCCTGTAATCCGCCGGACTCCAGAAACCTCACTATTTTCTCTTTCAGCAGCGTTTCCAATAATTTACTCACCACTGAAGTTAAACTAACCGGCCTGTAGTTTTCAACCACATCCTTACTTCCGCTTTTGTGTAAAGGCACCACATATGAGCCTCTCTCCAGTCCTTTGGCACTACTCCCGACTCCAACGAGGCACTGAAAAGGTCAGTCAGTGGAGCTGCTAGAACGTCCCCAAGTTCCCTCAGTATTCTAGGGTGTATCCCATCCGGTCCCATCGCTTTGTCTACTTTAAGTTGAGCTAGTTTCTCACGAACACAGTCTTCTGAAAATTGTTCAAGATGTCCCTCGCTTCTGTTCTTATTTGTGGGTGTTTTCTGAGGTCCTGCTCCTGGTTCTTCATCTGTGAACACAGAACAAAAATATTTGTTAAGCAATTCCGCTTTATCCTTATCAGCTTCTACATATTCCCCCCCTGCATCCTTGAGTCTGACAATACCACTTTTGCCCTTCCTCTTCTCACTAATATATCTGAAAAATGTCTTATCCCCCCATTTTATTGCATTGGCTATTTCCTCCTCCTTTTGAATCTTTGCCTTCTTGACTACTTTGCTAGCTTCTCTAAGTTTTTCCAAATACAGATGCCTGTCTTCCTCTCTCTGTGATCTCTTGTATTTCATGAAGGCCTCCCTCTTTTTCTTCACTTTTTCAGCTACTTCCTTCGAAAACCATAGCGGTCTCCTGTTCCTTTTGCCTTTATTTACCATTTTAACAAAAAGGTTGGTTGCCTTTAAAATACCCCCTTTCAGCTTTGCCCACTGTTTTTCTACATCCCCCAGCTGTTCCCATTCCACTAACGACTCCCTAAGGTATTGGCCCATCTTCGCAAAGTTAGTCTTCCTAAAGTCTAAGATCTTCACCTTGGAATGGATTCCAACAGCCCTAGTCCTAATACTGAACCACACCATCTGGTGATCACTGGATGCAAAATGATCTCCCACTACAACATCAGAAACACTTTCACCATTGGTAAGCACCAAGTCCAGTATGGCCCCTTCACGTGTGGGGTCTGTTACCAATTGCCTGAATAGTTCTCCCTGTAGAGAATCCAAGATCTCCTTACTTCTAGATGATACTGCAACAGGAATGTGCCAATCAACATCTGGCATCCCTCTTGCATCCCAACCTCAAATCCCTCAATTTGATGGCCTGGCTGCTGAAAGGCTAGTCCTTGCTCCCTTGCTCCTATCAAGGGAGGTTGAAGAGGTGGTGTTGGCCTCCAGGAAGCATTCCACTAGGAAGGCCTATGCTCTGAAGTGGCGTAGGTTCTCTACTTGGTGTTCTCAACAGGAAGAGGACCCCTTTCTCCTGCTCTGTCCAGGTGGTGCTCCAATACCTGCTCCACCTTTCGAACCTAGGACTTCAGTCCAACTCTGTCCGGGTTCACCTCAGTGCCCTCTCAGCTCACCACTCGCCGGTGGATGGACAATCTCTCTCAGGCCACCCTCTGGTGTCTCGCTTTCTCAGATGTCTGCTTCTGCTTAAGCCTCCTATTCGTCCACCGGCCACTGAGTGGGATCTCAATGTGGTCTTGCAGCAACTGACTCGACCACCTTTTGAGCCAATGGCAACCTGCCATTTGCGTTTCCTCTCCTGGAAGGTATTGTTCCTTGTGGCACTCACCTCGGCTAGGCGGGTGAGTGAGCTTCAGGCCCTGGTCTCGGATAGGCCGTATACCAGATTCTATAGGAACAGGGTAGTCTTGCGGACTCATCCTAAGTTCCTCCCAAAGGTAGTGTCCTCCTTCCACCTCAACCAGGAAGTAGTACTTCCAACGTTCTTTCCCAGGCCGTACGCCAGTAGGGCAGAGACTGTCTTGCATACTCTGGATTGTAGAAGGGCGCTGTCCTTTTACCTTGAACATATGCAGGGGCATAGGAGGGCTTATCAGCTCTTCATTTCCTTTGACCCTAATAAATTGGGGTTGCCTGTCACTAAGCGTACGTTGTCCATTTGGGTGGCAGACTGTATCGCCTTGGCGTACAGGGCAGCCGGCCTCTCCCTGGAGGGTCGAGTCACGGCCCACCAGGTCAGGGCGAAGGCCGCATCAGTAGCTCACTTCCGTTCTGTTCCGTTGGCAGACATCTGCCGGGCCGCTACTTGGTCTTCAAGCCAGACTTTTGCGGACCACTACTGCCTCGAGAGGGAGTCCCGTAGGGACAGTGCTTTCGGGCAAGCGGTACTCCGTAACCTCTTGAGGTTTAGGCAACTCCTACCCTTTGGCCCTGGTGTTGGGCTACCGTTCAGGTGTGGTCTCAGAGAAGATTCTCTCACTGTTGCTGAGGCTCTAGAGGGAGCTCTATTTTTCAGCCTGGGTTCCTGGTAGCCCTGAGCTAGGGAGTTACCCATATGTGAGGACTGACTTCCTGCTTGGTCCTGGAGAGAGAGTAGTTACTCACCTTTAACAGGTGTTGTCCAGGAGCAGCAGAAATCAGTCCTCAAGAACCTCCCTCCTCTCCTTGGAGTTGCAGTTGTATATAGTTCATTTTCTTTTTGTGCTGTCTTTTAGCTATGTCATTAGACTGAGCAAGATGGCACCTTTGGGTGGGAAGGGGACTGCGCATGCGTGCCTGCATTCCCAAAGGCTTTCTTTGAAAGCTGGGGAAATGCTCCGCATGGGGGCTCCGTTGACACCGACGTCACCCATATGTGAGGACCGATTCCTGCTGCTCCTGGAGAACACCTGTTACAGGTGAGCAACTACTCTTTCTTAACCGCACCTTCTCGAGAGCCATGCCGTAAGCGAGAACTAATCTACCTGCGGCATCCAAATGGGTTCCTGACTCAGCAGATCCTCTCAAGCTGCGTGATGCCACGGCCTGTCATCCGTCATACGTACCAAATCCGTGTACCATGGCCGTCTCGGCCAGTCGGGGCAATCAGGATCACTAGCCCCCCCCCCATGCGCCTCTATTCGTTGCACTCCCCGGCCGATCAGAGGCCAGGAAGGAAAGACATACAGAAGCCCTTCTGTAGGCCAAAGCTGAACCAGCCCATTGTGTCCTTCCGACATGCGCTCTCTCCGTCTGCTGTAAAATCGCTCTGCTTTGGTCAACTCGTAGGTTGCCATCAGGTCCATGATGGGCTGCCCCCACTGGCACACTAACTGTTTGAAGACATTCTGGTCGAGCGTCAACTCAGCCAGGTCGATCTTCACTCTTCTGAGATAATCTGCTTCTACATTCTCTCACCTGGCCACATGCGCTGCCGACAGAACTAACAGACTTCTCTGCCCAGTCCATCAGCGGCCCGGCCACCTCTTCCAGTTATGTACTGCCGGTTGATGTATGCCACTGTCGCAGCATTGACCGGGACCACTTTCACAGCCTTCCCTCACACATGGTCCTGAAAGCTTAGCAGAGGCAAGAAAACTGCTCTCAGCTCTAAATGATTTATGGGCCACTGTGCCTTCTTTTCCATCCAGTGTCTTTGTGCAAACTGAGCTTCGCAATACGCTCCCCAGCTGCATTCGGTGGGGAATCTCCAGGGGCATGCCCTTCAGGAACATGCCTGGCTGGAGCCACCAACTGAGTGTGTTTCTCGCTTCCTCCGTGCAAGGCAAGTGCTGTGAAAGGGGGTGAAGCTGTGCCGACCACCTGCGTAGCAGAGTTCTCTGTAATGGCCGTATATGCGCCCGAGCCCAAAGGACCATTTCAATCGACGCCCCCATGGAGCCCAACACTTGTAATGCCATGCTGTTGGCCTTTGCATCCTCAGGAACTGCTGAATTTGGTCCTGCAGCTTGTGTACTCTCGCTATCGGTAGCAGCACTCTTGCTACCAGAATCTGAAACAGAGCACTGAGATATGACAGGTTTTGCGATGGCGTGATCTGACTTTTGGTGAAATTGACCACCCAGCTGAGGCTCTGAAGGAACGCAATAACCCATTCTGTCACCCTCACACTCTCATCCTGGGACTTCGCCCTTATTATAATTATCAAGGTACAGTTGAACCAGGATGCTTTCTTGCCTGAACACCATTGCCACGACCACCATGACCTTGGTGAAAGTCAGAGGTGCAGTCGCCAGTCCAAAAGGCTGTGCCCGGAACTGAAAGTGTCGTCCCAGCACCGTGAACCTGAGAAACTGCTGGTGCTCTTCGTGTACTGGGATGTGAAAATAAGCTTCGGTGAGGTCTAGGGAAGTCAGGAACTCCCCTTCTCACACCGCCACTATCACAGATTGCAAGGTCTCCATGCAGAAATGCAGCACCTATAGGGTTGGATTTATTTATTTATTTAATTTATTTTTTTTTATACCGCTTTGTCCTTCCCTCAGAGTGGTTTACATTATAACTTGAAACATTATACATAGAGCAGTTAAACAGAGGTTAATGTTGTACAACGGGCGTGGTATATTGGGTAGAGGCTGTGTAAAAACTATGTACAGTGTTATTTTATTTGAAATCTAACTATATACATTTTATATATTTCATATATCGTATCGCAGACCATAGCAAAAGGTTATTCATAGTTGGTCTATGGCATGTTAATTTGAGGTTATTATGTAATATGGTCAAAGTGATTCTTAAGGAAGAGTGTTTTTAGATTTTTTCTAAAATCCTTAATGTCTGAGATTGCATGCATGTCATCCAGGAGAGGGTTCCATAGTGTTGGAGCATAGAGCGATATTGCTCTTCCAGAGGTGGATTGTATAGTTTTTTGATATCCAAGAGGTGAGATAATGATGTTCTTATTATTATTTCTCCTGGGCCGGTTACTTGAATCTTTAGTTATCAAGTCTTGTAGGATGTTTGCTGATAACTGGTGAATGATCTTGAAAACGGTTATTGTTGCTTTGTATTGGATTCGTGCATATATAGGGAGCCAATGTAATTGGTTAAGAATTGGTGTGATGTGACTATATCTGTCCGTTCCTGTGACTAGTCGAGCTGCAGTGTTCTGCATTTATTGAAGTGGTAAGATGGTTTGCTTTGGGAGCCCGTAGTATAGTGAGTTGCAATAATCTAGCATTGGTGTGATAATTGCTTGACAGATGGTTCGGAAGTGATCGGGGTCTACATACTTGAGGATTTACATACTTGAGGTCTGGTATGGGGACGAAATGTCCCTTCTTTCTTTGGCACCACAAAGTAGATGGTGTATTGACCACATCTGCATTGGTCTGAGGGCACTTCTACCACCGCCTGCAAGTCTAATAATCACTGCAGCTTCCTTAGCGTCTCTCTAGTCCAGTCCCGGAACCATAGAGTTGTGAACCTCCACCAGCAGCTTTGGAGACTGAATATCTTCATCTCTTTGATCATCCAGCTATATGCAGCCCCAAGGACCGCCCACACATCAGTATCTCAGTCTCCAAGCAGCTTGGAAGTCAGAGCCCAGAACTGGGCTCCTTAGGAACAAATAAGCAGAGCTTTAGTGTTTTATTATTTTCTAGGTTTAGGTGCTGGGCTGCTGCTGTGGAGGAATTCTTTGGCTGTGTCCCTTCTGCCTTTATCTGATCTGTTTTTTTTCTCTCTTTCTCTCTCTGTCAGTCTCCCCATAGGTCAAACAAACAGGGGAGCTGCAAAGGACACAAGTCTCCTTTCTACCGAACCCCCTTGGTGGGTGAGGAGAAGGTTGAAGGCAATTAACTGCAGCAATTAAATACAGCAGTAGGCTCTGAGGGTCCCCTAACTGATTTAGGGGTTCCCCGAGCTGCCCTGAGCGGTTATTAACTCTGATATTGACTCTGATAACTGCTACTCAGAGCTTGTGGCAGGCACGCTGGACAGCACTCACAGAGTTTTGACCCCCCCTCCTCTCCTGTGTGTGGGTGAGTAGAGTTTGGGGCTTTTTATTTCTAAAGGCAGTGATAGAGGCCTTGGGGTAGCCTGGAATCAGCTCTGGGGAGTTTGTTTAGACCTTTTGGGTACTTTTTATAGTCCTTTTTTTGGCGGGATCGGGTCCGGCGGCCATTTTGGATTTTCAACGTCATTTTTTCTTCGTGTTTTTTATTAGGGATAGGAGCTTCGTTTTTGAATTTTTTGGTCAGATATCAGCTAATTGACCCCAGCTCTATCTAATCCTGCGATTTGGAGCGTTTTTGAGCACTTTTAAAATCGCGATTTTTTTTTCTGCTCTGTTTGCTTCAGCAAGGTGTCTCTGCTTTGCTGGTAGAGGGCTGTGTGCATAGGCATGCCTCCTAGTCCTCGGTGTCTGGTTTGTGGCATTTGTAGAAGTAGTAATTTGGAAGCCAGAGTCTGTGCCACTTGTTCTGCTGTGGGTGCTGTCATTGAGGATCCTCTGGGGGGCTCCAGTGCGGATCTCCCTCCTGTCTCTACAGAAGGGACATCAAGGCAGGCAGAGATGGTCCTTGATCCGGGGATTTCTGAGGTGCCAGAGCGCCTGTTGGCGGGGGGCGTCCAGGAGGGATCCCTAGGAATTCCACCCGCCTTTTTCTCTCTCATGCAGGAGGCTCTGGCTCTCTTGCAGCCGGCGGGTGGAGGTTCGGTCCCGCCCCGCCATGGGCTAAAGCGCCCACTTTCAGTAGAGGGAGACACCGGTCCACAAAAGAAGAGCCGGCCCCCGAGTGTTGCGGATTCTGCGCCTCCTGGGGATGAGTTCCACGAGGGGCTGGGGGAGGCTCTCGGGCTAGAGTCTGCGGATTTAGAAGACGGCGAGTTGTTTGACGACGAGCAGAGTAGTAGAATAGTGCGTGTCTTTCGTAAAGAGGAACTTCCGGCACTGATTGCCGAAACCCTCAAAGTATTGAACATACCCGTGGAAGATACCGCTGCGGAGGACCAGTTGGAGGATCCCTTGATGCAGGCGGTGCGCACTTCCCACAGAGTCTTTCCGCTCCATAGGGTTTTTAAGGCTATGATCCAGGAGGAGTGGAACAGTCCAGAATCCGCCTTGCGCGGGGCTAGACTGTTGCCTAAGTTGTATCCTCTATCGGAGGCTGATAGAGAGCTTTTTCGTTCGCCGAAGGTGGATGCGGCAGTTTCCGTGGTTACTAAATGGACTACTATCCCGGTGGAAGATGCTGCGGCGTTGAAGGACGCGCAGGATAGAAAGGTCGAGAGCTTGTTGAGACAGGCATTTGATGTTTCTGCCCTGTCAATGCAGGCGGCGGTGGCCGGGGCCTGGGTGGCGCGCGGCTGCCTCCGCTGGTCTCAGCAGTTGCAGGGGCCCCAGTCGGCGGAACAGGAGGCCGCGGTGTCCAGATTGGAGTCTGGTGCCGCTTATTTGGCGGATATCCACTATGACCTCATTAGGGGGTTGGCTAACGGCATGGCGTCGGTGGTAGCGGCACGTCGTTCTCTTTGGTTACGCAATTGGGCGGCTGATGGTTCTTCTAAAGCTCGCCTTAGTAAGCTGCCGTTTAAGGGCAGGCAGTTATTTGGAGAGGACTTGGATAGGTTGGTAAAAGATCTCGGGGATTGTAAGGGGGGTCGGCTTCCGGAGGATAAGCCCAAGCAGGGGAAGCCGACCTTCACCTTCCGGGGGTCTCAGCAGTCCTTTCGGAGATTTCGTGCCTCCCGCTTTGGTCAGTCCCAGCGTTCCAGATACCAGGGGCGCGGACAGAGTTTCCGCGGATTTCGGGGGGCAGGTAGAGGTTTTAGCTCCTTCCAGGCGCAGGTCCCCAAAAAGTCACAATGAAGCGAGGCCGGCTCCGGTGGCGGTGATCCCCATAGGGGGCAGACTACGGGATTTCTACCCTGCCTGGGCCGCTATCACATCCGATCAGTGGGTGTTAGAAGTGATACGAGAGGGATATGCGCTCGAGCTGCATCGACCGGTGCTAGATTCCTTCGTTATGTCCCCGTGCAGCGCTCCCTGGAAACGAAGAGCCGTATCAGATACACTTTCCCGGCTGCTTCGGCTCCGGGCAGTCGCCCCCGTGCCGGAGGGGCAGTTAGGGTCCGGTCGATACTCCATCTACTTCGTGGTGCCGAAAAAGGAGGGCACCTTTCGACCAATCCTGGATTTAAAGAGAGTGAATCGGTGCCTCCGGGTGTCGCATTTTCGCATGGAAACGCTGCGCTCGGTCATAGCGGCGGTCCACGAGGGGGAATTCCTAACGTCCCTAGACCTTACGGAGGCCTATTTGCACATTCCCATTCGTCGGGAACATCAAAGATTTCTACGGTTTGCACTGCCGATGGGCCATTTTCAGTTTCAAGCCATGGCCTTCGGCCTCGCGACGGCGCCACGGGTCTTCACGAAGATCATGGTGGTGGTAGCGGCGTTCCTGCGGAAGGAGGGTGTCCTCGTGCATCCCTATCTCGACTACTGGTTGATCCGGGCGAAGTTGAGGGAGGAGAGTCTCCGAGCAACGGCACGGGTCGTACAGATTTTGCAGTCGTTAGGCTGGGTGGTCAATCGGGCGAAGAGCAGCCTTCTTCCCTTGCAGACCTTGGAGTATTTGGGGGCGCGTTTCGAGACCGGCAACGGGAAGGTTTTTCTCCCAGTGCACAGAGCGCGGGCCCTGAGGCGGCTGGTGGAGCAGTTTCTAGCGAGACGGTAATCCTCGGCTTGGCAATACCTTCAGCTTCTCGGCACGATGGCGGCGACCATCGAGGTAGTTCCGTGGGCAAGGGCGGACATGCAGCCCCTGCAGCGAGCGCTGCTGCGTCGATGGTGTCATCAGTCCGACTCGCTAGCTCGTCAGTTAGTTTGCCCCTTGGGGGTTCGGCGCAGCCTTCGCTGGTGGTTGCGTCGGTGCTCTCTGGCGAACGGTATGCCCTTGGAGTCTCCCGTCTGGCATCTGCTGATGACGGATGCCAGTTTGAGCGGCTGGGGGGCTCATTGCGAGGGTCAGATTGCTCAGGGCCAGTGGTCCTCGCGGGAGAGCCAGTGGTCCATCAACTGTCTGGAAATGAGAGCCGTGTGGTTGGCTCTGACTGCGTTTCAGCCTTGGCTGCAGGGAGCGGCGGTCAGGGTGCTGTCCGACAATGCCTCCACGGTAGCCTACATAAATCGCCAGGGAGGCACAGGCAGCACGGCGTTGGAAGCGGAGGCGGATCTGCTTCTAGAATGGGCAGAGCGGCATCTTCAATGTCTGTTGGCCCAGCATGTTGCGGGGGTTCACAATGTGGAGGCAGACTTTCTGAGTCGTCGCAGAGTAGACCCCGGAGAGTGGTCTCTACATCCCGAGGTATTCGCGTTGCTGGTCCGTCGTTGGGGTCTGCCGATAATGGACCTCATGGCGACCTTCGAGTCCGCGCAGGTCGAACGGTTCTTCAGCAGGCGTCGGGAACGCATGTCAGAAGGCCTCGATGCATTGGCACAAAGGTGGCCAAGGTACGGGCTGCTCTATGTCTTTCCTCCGTGGGCTCTGGTGGGTCGCCTGGTGCAGCGGATCGAGCAGCATCCGGGTCCCGTGGTTCTGATTGCCCCGGACTGGCCTCGTCGGCCTTGGTATGCGGATCTGGTGCAGTTGAGTGTGGCCGATCCGTGGCTGCTTCCTCCTCGGCCGGATCTCCTTCGGCAGGGGCTGCTGCAGATACCTCAGGTGGCTCGATTCTCGCTTACGGCATGGCTATTGAGAGGGCGCGAATGAGAGCCAAAGGTTATTCTCCGGAGGTCATTGCTACCTTGTTGCGGGCACGGCGTCGGTCCACGTCGCTAGCGTATGTCCGGGTCTGGCGTATTTTTGAGAGCTGGTGTGCGGATCGCGAATTGCGGCCTTTGCGGACCTCCGTTCCTCAGATCCTCTCCTTCTTGCAAGCAGGGGTGGACAAGGGCCTGGCGGCCAGTTCCTTGAGGGTACAACTTGCAGCTCTTGCGTGTTTTCGAGGCAACGTTCAGGGCCAGCTATTGGGGTCCCATGCTGATGTGAAGCGCTTCTTGCGAGCGGTGTTGCTTATGCGTCCTCCGTGCAGGGCTTTAGTTCCCTCGTGGGACTTGAATTTGGTGTTGAGGTCTCTGGTGGCTTCGCCGTTTGAACCCTTGGCGCAAGCTTCGTTGAAGGACTTGACGTTGAAGACGGTGTTTCTGGTGGCGATCTCGTCAGCTCGCAGGATTTCGGAGTTGCAGGCTCTTTCGTGTAGGGAACCCTATCTGTCTTTCTCGGCTGACAAGGTGGTATTGTGACCGGTTCCCGCGTTTTTGCCTAAGGTAGTTTCGGCGTTTCACATGAATCAAGTGGTGTCTCTCCCGGTGTTTGCCAAGGAACGCGGTAAGCACGCGGATAACTCCTTGCACGCGTTGGATGTCCGTCGAGCGCTTCGCCGGTATTTGCGGGAAACGGCGTCCTTCCGTAAATCCGATCGCTTATTTGTCGCCTTTGGCGGTCCGCGCAAGGGGGAAGCGGCGTCTGAGTCTTCCATTTCTCGCTGGTTGAAAGAGGCGATTTCGTCGGCATACCTTTTACACGGCAAGGTGGTTCCTGCCGGGCTTCGGGCTCACTCGACTAGGGCGCAGGCGGCGTCTTGGGCAGAAGTTAGCTTGGTGCCCGCGGTGGATATTTGTCGGGCGGCGATGTGGTCGTCCTTGCACACCTTTGCTAAGCACTATCGTCTGGATGTGCAGGCGGCGTCGGATGCGCGGTTTGGCTCTCGGGTGCTTCAGGCTGGACTAGCGAGGCCCTCCTGTTGAGATATACCGCTCTGTTACATCCTTTATTTATTTAACAGTTATTTATATACCGCTCTTTCCCTAGTATCAAGTGCGGTTTACATGGAACAGTATGTTAATTGGTATGTAATATACCAAGTCAGTTTACATAGAACAGATAATTATAATTATAATTATAATTATAAAACCCCTCATATAACATAATGCGTATGGCAGAGCATTCCACACCTGGGGCCTGACCAAGGCACTCACCCAAGCACCTTTTAGAACTGTCCAAGAGAGCTACCACCATAATTCCTTTTGACTTGAATATGTGTACAGTGGATCATAGTGCTATATCACAACAGCTAACCTCAAATATTACCCTGCCATAGCAACCGACTAACGCCTTATAGGACCTGCTATGGACAGCGGAAGGAAATTCTTGTAAACCAACATAGCTAGGCCCCTCTTTTTTTTTTTTTTTAACAACCTTTGAAGGCCTACTGAAAAAGTGTAATCCATACTCTGCAGCTGAGTTAATTTATTTATGTATTTTATTTTATTTTTGCACATTTCAGGAAATTGCACCCATCCTATGCACTCTGTTCTAATAGTGATTTTCCATCTGCCATGTTCCCTTACTAACTACCATTTGAGAGGAATATGTAGTCAGAAGTTTTATGGTTCCGGGACTGGACTAGAGAGACGCTAAGGAAGAGTAAATTAGACTTACCTGCTAATTCTTGTTCCTTGCGGAACTCTAGTCCAGTCCCGGATCCCTCCCTGTCTCTCGGTTCTCGCTGCCAGCCAAGAAGATACAGTCATTATAGGAGTCTGCCAAGGTTTCTGTTCTCTATGCTTTCGGTCAGAGCTCCTCTGCTTGCAGCACGCCTTAGTTTCCTTTCGGGGCCAATTTGGAGGGTGAGCGGTGGCGCCTCTTGTTGCTTGTGTTTTGCGCAGGGGTCGCCACGGCTGTTCTGGTCCGCCTTCCCGTAGGCGGGAGATTGTTCATAAGAAATACAAAAAAACCCCAAAAACAAAAAAAAACTTTTCGCTAGTAGTGGGATCTTTAGGGTCAGGATCCTTTTTTCCACTGTATGGTTATATCTACTTATTTGTTGCTCTGCTTAGTATGCTTTGTCAATAGGTACTGATGTGTGGGCGGTCCTTGGGGCTGCATATAGCTGGATGATCAAAGAGATGAAGATATTCAGTCTCCAAAGCTGCTGGTGTAGGTTCACAACTCTATGGTTCCGGGACTGGACTAGAGTTCCGCAAGGAACAACAATTAGCAGGTAAGTCTAATTTACTCATTTTCTCCATAGCTTTCCACTTTAGCAATGCCTTGCAGGGGGAATTTACAAAGGTTTCTCGGAGAGGCCGAGCAAATTCCAGGATATAAGCTTCCCTGATGACTTCCAATATCCACCGATCGGTCATGATTTGGGTTCAGGCCTTGTAAAACTTCTGTAGCTGACCCTCTATGGGAATTACTTTCACCTGGCCTGACCTCACTTCATTGCGACTTCTTGGGAGCCATGGCAGCAGAAGAGCAGAACCCTCTTCCTCTGCCTCTAAAGCCCCGAGAGGACGACCCTCTCGAGAGAAATCAACCCCTCTAATAGGGAACGCACCTCTGGGACCGAAACCTTCAAAACTCTCTGCTGCCCCCTTCCTGGGGTCAACAACCGTCCCAATTTCCGCTTGAACTCTGGCAACCTTCTGCCTTTTATTTCTCCCAGGTCGTTTACCAACTTCTCCAGGTCTTCTCCAAAGAGAAGCTTACCTCTGAATGGCAGTTTGCTCAGCAGAGATTTGGAAGACACATCTGCTGACCAATTACGGAGCCACAAATACCACCTCGCAGTCACCACCGAGGCCATGCCTTTGGAAAAGCACCGAATGAGGTCATAGAAGGTATCCGCCAAATATGCTGCTCTTGACTCCAACTCTGCCGCCTCAGGAGGTCGAGGCTGATTGGCTCCCGGGACCTCTATGATCCCTTATGCCCATCGGAGACATGCCCTGGCCACAAAGGCTCCATCATACTGAGGCCTGTAACAATAGGGCACTAACGTCAAATGACTGCTTCAGAAGTGTTTCCAACTTGCGGTCCTGTACATCCTTGAGGGCTGAATTCCCCTCCACGGGGATGGTAGTCTTCTTTGTCATGGCCAAAACTGCCGTATGCATCTTAGGAGCGTGCAAAATCTCTCTGTCCTGTTCCAGGACAGGGTAGACACAAGACATCATTCAAAGCGCCCCTCTGGGTACACCCCACTCCTCTTGAATCATCTTACGTACTACCCTATGCATAAGAAATACCTTCTGCGTTGACCTAACCGCCTGGAACAGTGGGTCCTCTAAAGGCTCCTCTTCCTCTGGTTCCTCCATGCAAACATTCAATACCTTGGTGGACTGCGCTATTAATGCTGCCAACTCCTCTCTGCGGAATACTCCGACGATGCGAGCGTCCTCTGCCTGTGGAATCCCCTTCTTCCAGTTCTGAGTTCAGAGCATCCTCCTCAATCAGATCTTCCCATCTCCAGTGGAGCGTTCTCCCAGGGACTGTCCTCCATTCTTCGCTTGCTGGGACCTGGCTCCCCCTCAGTCACTTCTCATGCTATGTCCGCGACCTGCTTTGTTCCACTTCTAGGAGCCGGCATTTCATCTCCTACCCTTTGCTTCAAACAAAAGGCTTTGTGCAGCAAGAGCACAAATTCCAGACTTCCGGTGGCGCATGAGTGAGTGAGGACGTGTTCGCTGCTCGCTCCGGGGCCGCCTCAGCTTTAACCCTTATTCTTAGCTATTTATACCCGTACACAGCGTGAGACAAGGTTCTGCATCACAGTATTATTATAGCAGACCACCGTGGCAGCGAAATCGCAGCGAAATCGCAGCGAAAAATGCCTCCACCACCGAAGAAGGAGCGGGAGAAGTCTTCCCGCGCTGGAAACGTTAACCCGGCCTCCCCGGGGGCGGAAAGCGTGGATTCGGCCGCAGACGACATGGCGAAGGAGGTAGTGAAACTTCTCGACCCAAAGTTTGATCGCATACTTACCAAGCTGGATTCTGTGAGTTCGGCGCTGGCGGAAATGGGACAAAGAATAGAGGAGGTGGAACGCCGTGTCTCCACGCTGGAAGACGATGGGAATAGCAGGGTCAGAGAACACGAGGCACAGCTTGCAGCCTTAGCAGAGAAGATTGAGGACCTTGAGAACCGTTCCCGGAGGAACAATATACGGATTGTGGGGATCCCGGAAACAACTACTGATGTTCAGCTTTTGCCCCTGGTCGAATCATGGCTGCCTAAGACTTTGGGCTTGGACGAATTAGTAGGCCAGCTGAAAGTGGAGCGAGTGCACAGATTGGGGCCGAGACTGGAATCACGCCCGCGGCCGCGGGTGGTGATAGCAAAAATTTTGAATTTCCAGCATAAGATGCAGCTCCTCCAGGCTTTCCGACAAAAGCGAGAGGTACAATTTGAAAATCAACAACTTTTGCTATTCCAAGATTACTCTGCAGCTGTTGCGGCTAAGCGTAAGGAGTTCACGCCGGTCTGCTCTGCATTGTTTCGGAGAAAAATGCGGTTTACGTTAGCCTTTCCTGCTACCCTGCGTATCTCTCACTCTGGCATCAGTCATGCTTTTACTGTGGTACAGAAGGCTCAATCGTTTCTGGACACTTTGATCGCTGGATCAGCTGAGTCATCAGTTCGGGAGGAGAGCGGCTGAGGCCCGGACCTAAAGCACTTCCCGGGGGGGTCCGGTTATTTCTCACCTGGATGAGCTACCGGGCACGGCTGTCTGTAAAGTACTCATATGCAGGTGCCTGTGTATTCTGTACGGGACAGTGTTCTTGGCTAAGTGCCGAAAGTCTGGGACTTTGGAGGGGGGGGGAGTTGCTTTATTTTGTTGTGTTTGCTCATGTGTAAGTGGGAAACATGAGGCCGAATCTGGCCCTATATTTGTGTGCTGCCTGGTGGGGGGGTACATTGTTGGTTGGACTGCTGTTTACTGTTTGGTGTGTGGGGTAACATGTACAGTTTACTAGTTCTTGGGAGGGGGGGGGGCTGGGGCGGCCTTGATGCGCCTAGCTCGAAGTCTGACCTCGACTGTAGTGGATGGGGGGATTGTTTACTTATTGGGGGTTGGGAGTAGTTAGGTAGGTGGGTAGTAGGTTGGGGAGCGGGGGAGGGGGGGATTGTAGGGGGCGGGGGAGGGGTGGGGGATGTGGGGAAGAGGTGGGGGCAGATGGGGGGGGAGTTGGGTAAGCGACAGCACTCTTTGTTTTTTCGGGTGATTGCTAATTTCAGAAGATCTAGTGCAGCGGCGGAGGTCCTGGAGGTAAGGCTGGGTGCCTCTGGGAGAAGAGCGAGCGATTATGCTACTGGGTATGTTGATTTTGATCTATGCCTGAGATCAAGATAATTTCTTGGAATGTGGGGGGCATAGGCTCTCCAATTAAGCGCACCAAAATTCTCCAGGAGCTCAAACGAAAGGGGGCGCACATTGCGTTACTACAGGAGACACATTTAAGTGCGGTGGAACACCGGAAATTGGCCCGGGACTGGGTAGAAGTGGCATATGGCGCTGAGTCGGGTACAAAGAAAGCGGGAGTAGTGGTGTTGGTGAAGAAGGGGATTCCCCTGACTGTAAAAGGAGTGCAGACAGACCCTCTTGGGCGGTATATTTTGATACAGGGCCAACTGTATACTGAACCCCTCTGGCTTCTTAATGTTTATGCACCCAATGTTTACGATCATGCCTTCTTTACACATTTGCTGGGGCTGATACAACATGCGGGAGGGGCAAAGGTCATTATGGCTGGGGATTTCAATTGCCCTCATGAGCCCCGTTTGGATAAGTCTTCTTCAGGGGGGGAGGGGGGGTTGTCCCGGAAAGGCATTAGCTATTTGTGCAGGGTGGGGGCCCTTGTGGATGTCTGGCGGGTTTTACATCCTGGGATGAGAGAGTACACGCACCAATCGAGGGCACATCTTACGTGGTCCCGCATTGATTACATGCTTGTTAGCGAGGGTGGATTTCCCCGGGTCGGCCGGGCGGAAATTGAACCTATTGCGGCCACAGACCATGGTATGATATGGCTTACCTGGGAATGTCAGGGATCTCGGAGAGGGGGTTGGCAATTTCCGGCATACCTATGGGAGGATGAGGCCTTCCGCTCCTTCCTTGTACAACAGTGGGAGGATTATGTTCTTTTTAATGATCTCCCGGACTGCGCCCCGCTGACATTCTGGGAAGCCAGTAAGGCGGTGATGAGAGGTGCGATTATTTCATATACGGTGTCGCGTAGGAAACACCTCGATCGTAGTATTCTGGTTGCGGAGCGCGCCCTAAGTGCGTTGCAGCGTCGGGTCTGTAGGGGTAGAAAAGGGGAACTTCAGCGGGACTATATGGCGGCGCAGGCGGCGCTTAATGATTTACTTCGGCGGAGAGCGTCGTATTCGTTACACTACTACAAACACCGACTACATCTGTATGGTAATAGAGCGGGGAAGTTGCTGGCGAGGCTAGTGCGGGATCCTAGAGGTAATAGGTTTATCCCTGTGCTGCGTGACCAGAATGGGATATTACAGCATCGGCCGGAGCACATAGCGCAGATATTTCGGTCCTTTTATCAGCAGCTGTACAGTGAGGAGGCCCGAGATTATGGACAAGGGGTAGCATTTCTTCAAACTATCTCTCCCTAGGATCTCGGCCGAGGAATTGGAGAAGCTTAATGCGCCGTTAACAGTGTCGGAGCTGCTTGCGGGTATTAAAAGGGGGAAATCTCATAAGGCTCCTGGTCCCGATGGTTTCAGTATGGAATATTATAAGCTCTTGGCCCCGCAACTGGCTCCGTCTATGGTGGTGATGTATGAGGAGGCCCGTGTCAATGGTATTTTTCCTCGAGATATGCGATGTGCGGACATCACGGTGCTCCCGAAACCTGGGAAAGATTTGTTAGATCCGGCATCCTACCGTCCTATTTATCTTATTAATTGTGATTTGAAACTTTTGGCTTCAGTGTTGGCGTCTCGGCTTGCTCCTTTGCTACCCTCCTTGGTGGATCCTAGCCAGGTGGGGTTTGTGCAGGGGCGAGAGGCAACTCGCAATATTGCCAGATTGCTTTTGGGCATGGAACATTGCTTGCAGATGGATGAGGCTTTACTTTTGGTAAGCTTAGATGCGGAGAAAGCCTTTGATAGGGTGGCCTGGGTATATATGTGGGAGGCGCTGTCGGCATTTGGTCTGAGCGGGAATTTTGTGGGTTGGGTGCAAACCCTGTATGCCCAGCCTATGGCTCGAGTGGGCTCGAACGGGGTGTTTTCGGAGTCTTTTGTACTGGAGAGAGGCACGAGACAAGGCTGCCCGTTATCTCCGCTACTCTTTGTGTTGGCTTTGGAGCCGCTTCTATGGGCGATGCGGCAGGCCCCGGAGATTGCTGGTATTCGCTTAGGGGGGAAGACATTAAAGTCAGTGCCTTTGCTGATGACATGTTGCTGAGTCTCACGAGCCTACCCGGGTCTTTAGAATGTGTGATGCATCTGTTACAAGAGTTTGGCTCCTTCTCAGGTTTGAAAGTTAATGCTTCGAAGTCTCTCGTGCTCGATGTTGGGGGTAAAGTACGGCCTATTTGGAAAGGGCACTTTCCTTTAGTGTGGGCGGATGGGCAAATCAAGTATCTGGGGATACAACTTCCTGATCGACCGGACCGCTTATACAGTGTCAATATCCCATGCATGCTGGCTCGCAGCTGTAACACTTTTGCAGGGTGGAAGAGTCTGCCGCTGTCGTTGAGAGGCCGGATTGCTTTGTTTGTGATGGTAGAATTCCCTCGATGGCTATATGTGTTGCGCCTCCTACCCATATGGGTCCTGGACAAAGATTGGAAACGTTTGGAACGTTGTTTGCGGGAGTTTCTGTGGGGAGGTCGGAGAGCGCGGATCCCTCTTCGAGCTCTAATGAGCTGGCGATTGGAGGGGGGATTGGAATTGCCCTCTTTGCGAAATTATAATTTACGCTATTTGGCGAGGCATATACGGGGACTGCTGGAGGGGGAGGGATGTGCCCCGGGTCCGCAACTGGGGGCGGCGCTGGATCCATACCATGGCCTTTATCTGTTGCATATCAGGCGATTGCCCCGGGCGCTCAAGGCGGGAGTAGGAGGGGGGTATATTGGGGCTTTGCGCGCCGCGTGGAAGGCGCTTTGCAGACGTTTTGGATGGGATTGGTGTAAGTCTCCCTTATTGCCGCTGGTGGGCAATCCAGATTTTGTCCCAGGTTATGCCCGCCCAAATATTTTTCGGCAATGGATGGAACGGGGGTTGGTGTGTCTGGGGGATCTTTATTCTGCTGATTTGAAAAGCCTGGATAGCTTTCAGCAAATACAACGCCGGTTTCCTATTCGCCATCAGGACTTTTATGGGTATTTGCAAGTTCGCTCTTATTTAGCATCGCTCTTGGTGACCCCGGGGGGGGGGGGGGGGTGTGGTCCCCTTCTACATCTCCGCGAGTTATTTTGGACCGGCTAGAGGAAAGTTCTTCAGGGGACTTGGTGGTGCGAACGGTGCTCCGCCCTAGTGGGGGCCTGGGGTTTCTTGCAGAATTAGCCCGTAGGTGGCGGGCAGATGGGGTTGAGGAACTGACGACGGATATCCTGCGGGTGGCCTTTCAGAGGATAGCGAAGGGCCCGGTGTGGGTGTATCTCCAGGAAATGCAATATAAATTTCTCTGGCGAGCGTATGCTAGTGATACGTGGGCTTACTATGCAGGTCTTCGCCCGTCCCCCCTTTGCCACTGGTGTGGGAGTGGGCCCGGGACACTACTGCACAAGTTTTGGGGTTGTCCGAGGGTGCGTGCTGTGTGGACTCAGGTGTGTAATACGATGCAGGGATGGCTAGGGTTGGGAGATGTGCTCCTTCGAGAGGTTTGTTTATTCCATAATTGGGAGCTGGGATTTGGGCAACTCTCTGGTATGCATCGAGCTTTGCTGGAGAGGGGGTTTTTGTTAGTTAAGCGGGCTTTGTTGAGACATTGGATGGATCCCTCCCCTCCCTGTTTGATGATGTGGGAGAATTCAATGGTTGAGTTGATGCGTATGGAAAAATCCACAGCTCAGCAGAAGGGAGGCAAGAGTTGGGAGGGGTTTTTGGAGCTCTGGTCCCCTCTGGTGTCTGCGTTATCCCCTCAGGGTAGGGGGGGTGTGCTTAATGTTTAAGGTCTACATAATGTCTAGTGGATAACTCCAGGCCACTCATGTGTTTGGGGGGCTCGGTGGTTCCTACCGGTCCTCTGGCTGGGCTGGGTTATGCTCCCCTCTGGTATGGTGCTACTGTAGGGAACTTGAGTAACTATCTGCTCTCCTGCTAGGTTTTCCTGGGCCTCTGCACAAGTGTATTTGGCACTATTATACATACTATGCCTTCTTAGAGAGGGATGGGGTCTTTATTGGTGCTGTTAGGGGAGGGGGGAGGGGAGGGGGGAGGGAGGGGTGGACCGGTTTTATGTTTAAATGATTTGCTGTGTTTACATGAATTGCTGTGTTTGTTTGCTATCTGCCTTAGGGGTTGGGGGGTGTTATACTGTTGGATTTATTCTGGTTGTCTGCAGTGTATGTGAAAAAACGTTAATAAAAATGATTGCACTTAAGAGCACAAATTCCAGCAAGAAGCCACCTTGAGGGCTGACCCCCTTGCGACACTCCCCTTAGCCGGCTTTTTCTCCTTGGTTTTCGGGCTCTTGGTGATGGGTAGCTCCCCCTCAGTCCATCTTCACCTCTAGTGGTTTCTGAGGAGGGCCCCATGGCCACACAGTCCGGCAAGATTCTGGGAGATCTTTCTGGCCTGTTCTCTCGCAGGCACACCTCCACGGACCACGATCTGCCTCGCATCCCTTGCAGAACCCGGCCGTGGACACCAAACCCCTGCGTGACCCACAGGCTATGCAGGTCAGCTTTGCTGGCATGCTATTACACTGACTGCCTTCCTGCTGTTCGTTTTCTAAATTTTATTTATTTATTTATTCTTTTTCTTTTAAACTTTCAGTAAACCTGTGGATGCTTCCTGCTACTCAAAACAATAAAAATGCTCTACGAGGGAGAATGCCTGGCTCCCCAAGGCTCCCCTCCTTTTCTGCCGCTTCTGCTGAGACTGATTTTTCCTGTGCTCCTCTAAAATGGCCGCTACCATGTGGCTCCCTCAGCCTGTTCATCACACACCACTGTTCCCCTTGTCTTGCTCATTCACTTACTGGTGTCGATACAGCCGCCTCGGGGCATCAGCTTCAGGCAGATGAAAGGGCGGTAGGAGGCCTGGTCACCTGCGGTCCGACAACACCTCACCCCATCAAATCTATGGTTCTGGAGTTGTCACGCATGTGCTTCTGCTTCCAGCAGCAAAGGTTTCTCTCCTGCCCTGTTTGCCGATGGCGTATGGCACTGGCTCATACCACTGGATCGCATACACAACTCCCCTACGAGGAAGCTGTGCGGATCCAGCCATTCACCTCGCAGATCACCTCAATGTCTTTCAATATCCTTCTAATCAAACCCCAACACAGGCAAAACACTGCGCAATCAGCTTTTGCTGGGAATACGTATCCGCTGCAGAAGAGCTGTGCATGTGTTCTCACAGTGCCACACTCTTTTGAATAAAATGCTTTCCCTTCAATTTAAAACCAATTGTTCTTTCAGCAAGTCCTAACCCACAGAGTCAAGTCTTTCCAGCTGCTTGGAGACTGAGATACTGGAGGCTGGGGGAGGAGCCAGATGTTTATCTAGAGGGAGGTCATGAAAATCATGACATGCTCAGTCTCCAAGCTGCTGGAGGGGCGTGAATACCCAAAGGTGCAGGGATTGGACTGGAGGAGCAAAATGGAAATGCGTGTACACCTCTTTGAAATGTAGAGAATTCGTGTCTCTGAAGTATGGTAGAAGAATTCCTAGTGAAATCATTTTGAATTTTTCTCGGACCATGAACTTGTTTAAGTTTCTGAGATCCAAGATGGGCCCTGAAGCCTCCTGTTTTCTTTGGAATGAGAAAATATGGGGAGTAGAAGCCCAACTGGTCTTGAGGACGACGACCTCTTTCTATGGCACCCTGGGACAACAGAGCGATTACCTCTTCTCTTAAGAAAGTGCTTTGAAGGGGTTGTATGGGATAATCCCCTGTGAAGCTGGTGGAGGGTAAGGATTCAAAGTGAAGCTAATAACCCCTTTAGACAATCTGGAGTGTCCTCTTGCTCTGATGTTATGAGGTTTCACCTGTGGGCATAGTGACAAAGTCTGCCTGCTACGTGGAGGAGCTGGGGGCTCTCCAGGGGCAGATTGGCAATGCTCTCTAGGAAGGAGTCAAAAAACAGGTTCAGGCGGTGTCCTCTGGAGTTGGTTGAGGTTTAGGAGCCTCGGGTTTCTTGGGTTGGCGAGGCCCCTGCTGCCAATGCTGAGGTTAAAAGGCAGCAGAAGGCGGGTAAGAAGAACAGTATCTCCTTTTTTTTTTAAATAAAAAGACTTCTTAGGAAAAATCTTCCTTTTGGATGGGTCAGCTGTTTTCCTGGAAAGGCGTTTTAGGGTGAGATCATCTATTTAAATATCCCCTGCTTTTTCCCTCCAATCTTTGCCAAAAAGAATTTCTCCAGTACATGGGATATTGGCCAGTTTATCCTGGACCCATTGCTCGAGGTCTGTTGCTTGTAACTATGCCATTCTGTGAGTCCCAGTGCAGATTGCTGAAGCACTGCTTGTGGATTCAAAAGCATCAAAGGAGGCCCTGGTCAGAAACTTAGAAGTGTTCTGGCCTTGCTTGAGGAGTGTCTGGAATGCACTCTGCTTATCCTCAGGAAGCATGGGGGTGAAAGTCTCCAGATCCCTGGTGACATCCTTCAGAAACATGCCCATGTATAGCATGTAAGAGTTGATTCTGGAGGCCAACATGCATGCTTGGAAACACCGACGCCCAAAAGCATCAAGCATTCTCAAGTCTCTGCCAGGAGGCATGGATGAATGGGTCTTTGAGCTCTTTATTCAACACACTGCTGATTCCACCACCATTGAGTAGAGGGGGAACTGAGGTTTTCTGGTAGCCTGGGCACTCCGGTACTCAGTACATGGTATTGAGTCTTTTGCTGACAGGCAAAACTATGAGTGGGGCCTGCCACATGCAGCGTGTAAGATCCTGCAGGATATGATGCACTGGTAAGGTAGCAGCCTCCTTGGGCATGGGAGAGTATTGAATTATTTCCAATTCCTCGGTTCCTTTTCAGAGGCTACTGTGATGGAAAGCCCTGCTGCCATATCCTATATAAAGTCCTAAAAGGACATATGTTCTGGTGGGGACAGACGCCATTCCTGAGGTGGTGAAGGGTTCAAAGGGATGTCGGTAAGTTCTTTGGAACTGAGTGATCCCCCATCAGATTCTGAAGAAGTTGAATCTGGCAAGAAGTCAAAGTATTGGTGGTCTTGTGTTCAACCACGATGCTTTGTGGAAGTTGATGCTCAATGCTAATACCTATACTCTGAGGTATTGGAACAGAGAGGCATGGGAGCCTGAGTCGGTCGGATACTGGGGCATCAAGCGATTCCAACAGAGGAATTGGCCTCGGGAGCACTGACCTAGTTTAATGGTGAAAAACCAGAGAAAATAAAAAAAAGGAAAAATATCGGGGCTGGTGTCTGGTTCGATGGAACCGGCATTTCTCCAGGACCAAGCAGGAAGTCAGTCCTCACATATGGGTGACGTCGGTGCCGACGGAGCCCCCATGCGGAGCATTTCCCCAGCTTTCATAGAAAGCCTTTGGGAATGCAGCGCGCATGCGTGGTCCCCTTCCCGCCCAAGGGTGCCATCTTGCTGAGTCTTCTTTTTTCCGCGGAGCCCGATGGATGTATATTCATTTCACCCAAGGAAGAAGTTGATTTTCTCTGTGTTAACCTGTTTTTCTTCAGTTCAACGCCAGTTTCCGTTTCCTGCCTGGGCCCGATACATCGGTATCGAGCCCGGATCTCTTTTTTGGTTTTTGTCCTTAGTGACTAGCGTTCGCGCCATTTTTTCTTTTTTCACTGGCAGCCCAGTCTTTTGACCTTGCAGAGGCCCTTTTTCCCCTGATGGCTGCCAGCGGGTTTAAAAAGTGTGATCGGTGTAAGAAACTTATGTCTCTCACCGACACACATGACAGCTGCCTCCGGTGCCTCGGATCCGATCATGACCCGATGATCTGTGGTCCGTGTGGGATGATGTCCTCTAAGGCGTTAAGGAGTCAGCAGCACCAAAAGGAAAGCACAGTTACTTACCTGTAACAGGTGATCTCTGGGAACAGCAGGAATTAGTCCTCACATATGGGGTACGTCGGTACCGACGGAGCCCGTGCGGGAAAGCTCCCCAGCTTCTTAGAATAGAAGCTTTTGGGACCTCCCACTGCACATGCGCACTGCCTTCCCGCCTTCCTGAACAGCTCTCCTCAGTTTCGAGTTTATAGCTGAGTCAACAGAGAGAGGACAGGAAGATAGATAGATAAAAGATACAACTCCTAGGGGAGGTGGGTGGGTTGTGAGGACTAATTCCTGCTGTTCCCAGAGATCACCTGTTACAGGTAAGTAACTGTGCTATCTCCAGGAACAAGCAGGAATAAGTCCTCACATATGGGGACTCCCTAGCTTAGATGCATGGGATCCCCTGTAAAGGTTCGCCATCTTCGTATGGATCTCAGGCATCCATTCTGGGAAGGTGGGCAGGAGTTGTTTAGGAATGGAACAGGTGCTTGAGGACAGCCTGGCCAAACAAGGCATCCCGGCGGGAGTCCTTGTCCAAACAGTAATGGGCTGTGAAGGTATGAACCGAGGCCCAGGTAGCGGCTCGACAGATCTGATCTATGGAAACAGAGTGCAGATGAGCCATAGAAGTTGCCATGGCCCTCACATTGTGAGCAGTGACATGGCCTTCCAGAGAAATGTTTTTGCTCTGGTAAGCAAAAGAAATACACTGAGCAATCCAATTGGAAAGTGTACGCTTGGAGACTGGAAGTCCCAAATGGGAAGGATCAAAGGCCACAAAAAGTTGAGAAGACTTTCGATGTGGCTGAGTCCTATTAAGGTAAAAAGCGAGAGCTCTTTTACAATCCAGAGTATGAAGGTTCCTCTCTGCATTGGATGCATGAGGAGCTGGAAAAAAGACAGGTAGATATACCTCTTGATTAAGATGAAAAGGCGAGACCACTTTAGGCATAAAGTGGGGATTCGTCCTAAGGACCACCTTATCATGATGAAATCTTGTGTAAGGTGGATTAGCCACTAAAGCCTGCAGCTCACTGATGCGGCGAGCCGAAGTGACTGCAATGAGGAAGATGACCTTCCAGGAAAGAAATTTCAAGGAGGTGGAAAACATTGGCTCAAAAGGTGGCTTCATAAGTTGACCGAGCACTAGATTCAAATCCCATGCGACCGGGGGTGGTCTGATGGGAGGTTTAGTGAGAGTCAGGCCTCTCATGAATCTTGCAACAAGAGGATGAGAGGAGATAGGTTGTCCATTTATATGTTGCAAGGATGCTGCAATAGCACTTAAATGGACTCTTACCGAATTCGTCTTGAGGCCTGCATTGGATAGATGCAGGAGATAATCAAGAAGAGAATTCAAAGGAAGTGCCAGAGGGTCAAGACCCTGCTGAGCACACCAAATGGAAAAACGTTTCCATTTGAAAGCATAGGAACGCCTGGTAGAGGGTTTCCTAGAGGCAGAAAGGATATCTTTCACTGGTTGGGAAAGATGAAAGTCTTGAAGGCTTAAGCCTTCAGTAACCAAGCACTGAGGTGAAGGGATTTGGGGTTTGGGTGCCACAAAGTCCCCTCCTCCTGAGACAGGAGGTCTGGCGCAGCTCCCAGATCCAAGTAGGATCCCTGGGAGAGCTGTAGAAGTAGAGGGAACCACACTTGGCGTGGCCAGCGTGGAGCTATGAGGATCATAGTTCCATGATCCCTCTGGAGTTTGAACAGAGTCTTGGGAATCAAAGGAATGGGTGGAAAGGCATATAGGAATGCCTGACTCCAATTCAGGAGAAAGGCGTCCGTAGCCTGAGCTCCCTGACACGGAGTTCTGGAACAGAACCGGGGAAGTTTGGCATTCCACGGACTTGCAAAGAGGTCTATGTCCGGGGTCCCCCATTCCTGAAAGATTCGGTTTATTTGGTCCAAATGTAGGGACCATTCGTGTGGCAGCAGAACTCGACTGAGCCTGTCTGCCCGAGAGTTTTGAACTCCTGGGAGATACACTGCTAGCAGGTGAATCTGATGCTCTCTGGCGAAGGCCCATAGTCTTAGAGCTTCGTTGCAAAGCGACAGAGAGCCCGTCCCTCCTTGTTTGTTTATGTAAAACATGGCCACCTGATTGTCCGTCTGAACTAGGACAGTGAGGTTGGCTAGGAGGGAGTGGAAGACCTTGAGGGCAAGGTAAATTGCTCGCAGTTCCAGAAGATTGATATGAAGGGTGGTCTCCTGTAGAGACCAAGTGCCCTGAGTGGAGAGAGTTTGCAGATGGGCTCCCCACCCTGTTTGGGAGGCATCTGTTGTGAGGGTTGCTTGGGGTAGCAATGGTTGAAATGGAGCCCCCAACAACAGATTCTTGGTGGAAGTCCACCAGTGGAGGGACCAAAACAGACGATCGGAGGTTTGTATTTGGTCTGAGAGCGCTCCTGACGCCTGAGTCCACTGAGTGGCCAGGGTCCATTGAGCTGCTCTCATATGAAGACGAGCATAGGGCACCACATGCACTGTGGAGGCCATATGACCCAGTAGGCGTAGCATTTCCCTGGCTGTCAAGTGAGTGCTGGACTGAGCTTGGGAGGCCAAACTCAGGAGGCGCTGGCCTCGAACATGTGGAAGGTAGGCCCTTGCAGTGATGGTGTCCAACTGGGCCCCTATGAATTCTAGAGATTGAGTAGGGATGAGTTGGGACTTGGGAAGGTTTACTACCAGTCCCAGATACTGCAAAAGGCTCCTTGTGTGGTCCAGGGAAATCTGGGCCTGTGACTGAGTTGGAGCTCGGATGAGCCAGTCGTCCAGATATGGGAAGACAAAGATTCCCATGCCTCTTAGAAATGCGGCTACGACTGCCATGCATTTTGTGAATACTCTTGGAGCAGAGGCTAGACCGAAGGGGAGTACTCTGTATTGGAAATGTTTTCCCTGAAACAGAAAGCGAAGATACTTTCTGTGGGATGGATGGATGAGTATATGTGTATACGCATCCTGTAGGTCTAGAGAACAAAGCCAGTCCTGACCCTGGAGGTAAGGAAGGAGAATGCCGAGAGACAGCATTTTGAATTTCTCCTTGAAGAGAAATTTGTTCAATTCTCTCAGATCTAGGATTGGTCTGAATCCCCCTGTCTTCTTTGGAATGAGAAAATAAGGGGAGTAGAAACCGGACCCTTGTTGAGGAAGAGGAACCTCTTCTATGGCCCCTTGGGCAAGAAGAGAGGAAACCTCTTGACCCAACAGGGTTAGGAGAGATGGGGGAGAATTGAATGGTCTCACCATATGATGGGGAGGAAGGCTGGAGAAATGAAGTTTGTAACCCTCTCGAATGATAGAGAGGGTCCATTGTTCTGTTGTGATTTGTTCCCATCTGGGAGCAAAGTGAACCAACCTTCCGGGTATGGTGAGAGGTTCTGGTTGTGTTAGAACCAGAAGTGGCAAGTTCCCTAGGAGCAAGTCAAAACCCCTGAGGGGTTGGAGCCTGCTGAGCTACAGTAGCTGCTGCAGGCTTAGCTCGTGCTTGTTTGGATTGCTGACGCTTAGCAGTATAGCGAGGTTGAGAAGACTGCTGGCCAGTATTTGAAGCAACTCTGGCCTTCTTATAGTAAGGCCTTTTAAAAGACTTTTTCTTAGTAGGAATTGAAGTGGACTTTGAAAGTCTTTCCAAGGTGGCATTTTCAGCATCCATCTGGGTGGCTTTGATTTGCCACTCTTCCCCAAATAAGTTCTCACCTGTACAGGGCAGATTCCGTAAGCCATCTAGAACCCAAGGTTCCAGATCAGAGGCCTGGAGCCAAGCAAGACGTCGGGCTGCAATAGCAATGCCCGAAGCCCTACTGGCTCCCTCAAAGGAATCATATGCTGCCCTATTAGAGAACTTAGAAACCTCTAAGAGTTGTTTCACTAGGGAAAGGAATCCCTGCTTTTTATCCTCAGGGATAAAGGGGGCAAAATGCCGCACCTTTTTGGCAAGTTCCTCCAGGAACATGCCCATATAGAGACTGTAGGAATTAATCCTGGCTATAAGCATACTAGCCTGGAAAATTTTCCTACCAAAAGAGTCCAAAGTCTTACATTCCCGTCCTGGAGGGGTGGAAGAGTGCCTTTTGGTACTCCTAATCTTCTTCATTGCAGACTTCACCACAATAGAGTGGTGGGGCAATTGAGTCTTTTGGAACCCAGGAGAAGGAGGGACCCTATACATGGTGTCCAACCTACGGGAATAAGGAGACAAAGTCAAAGGATTTTCCCAGAAATCCATCAGTTGTTCTTGAAGGATTTCATGGATAGGCAGGGTAACTGCCTCCTTAGGGGCCTTTGAGTATCCCAAAATATCCAGTTTTTTGGATCTGGGTTCCTTTTCAGAGGATGTGGTAATAGAAAGGGCTGTAGCCATATCTAAAACAAAGTCCTGGAAGGACAAATCCTCTGGAGGGGACATTCTCCTTTTAGGAGAAGAGGGCTCCTCAGGTAAGTTGAGTGAAAACTCAGCAGAATCATCAGAGGAGTGAAAATCCTCAGAGGAATCGGTGCTTTCCTCTAACGCACGATACGCGTACCGATCGGTATCGATATCGGGCGTATCGGGTATGGAACCGGTATGGAGCGAAAGCCCATACGGTACTGACTTGCGTTTAGAGGTGGACGGCCTCGATACCGGCATGGCGGACGATACCGGTATCGGGCCCGGAACCGCTGAAAGCGGAACCGATGGCGTTGCAGCTTTAATGAAAGCCATGACGGCCTGCTGCATGGACTGTACAGTATCGCCCATGGACGCCATAGCTGCCTGGATGTCGGTACCGGAGTGACCCGGTACCCCAGAGCAGGCTAACAGGTGATCTGTCGAGGCCGTAGCATCGATATCAACCTGAGACCCCTGAATTGGCGTTTTTGGAAGTTGGACTTCCCGCCGGGGTTGTTTGGCTGGGGCAGGGTCCTCAAGTTCTAAGCTAAGAGCCTCTCGATGCTTTGAAGGAGATTTGCTCTTTGAGGACTTGCCCACAGAAGGTTTGGTTACCTGAGATCCATCCGGAGAAGAAGACCTGGATGACTGTGATGCTGTATTCTCTGAAGCAAACAGCACATGGAATTTGTTGGCCCGGTTCTGCAGCCCACGTTTAGACATGTGGGAGCAAGATGGGCAGTCCGGTATGGAATGGTCAGGCCCCAAACATTTCAGACACCATTCATGGGTGTCTGTGACTGAAATAACAGCATTACATTTGGTACACTTCTTAAATCCAGGGGCTGGCTTCTCCATGAGGAGAAATTGAGTAGGCCGAGAGGCCTCTCTGAAGTGACCAAAAAGCTAAAAAATAAGAAAAAAGAATTATAATTTTTTAAAGAAAGAAAGAAAAGACCGGCGATACCGGTATCGGTATGGGGAAGGCAGGTACGCGGTCTAAAGAAACAAATAAAATAACAATTTCTTCAGCGGTGACAGGAACACGACCTGCTGGCTCCGCGGAAAAAGAGAAACTGAGGAGAGCTGTTCAGGAAGGCGGGAAGGCAGTGCGCATGTGCAGTGGGAGGTCCCAAAAGCTTCTATTCTAAGAAGCTGGGGAGCTTTCCCGCACGGGCTCCGTCGGTACCGACGTACCCCATATGTGAGGACTTATTCCTGCTTGTTCCTGGAGATAGAATCTTCTCTGACTCCGTGTCCGGTAGGGCCCGGACCTTGTCAGAGGCCTCGACATCTCGGGACTCCGGCCCCGAGCAGCGTCGAGGCTCCTCTGAAAGGGAGCATCGTAAGAAGAAAAAACCCACGAGGGCAGCGTCGGTGGACGCACTTGGCTCCTCGAGGGCCAAGTCGCATAGCCCTGAGCGCCGTCCCGGGTCTTCGGAGTCGGAGAGGCCTGCAAAATAACCTCGTGTGGAGATGGAGTCCCCGGGTCACGTGAGTACTGTAGTCATTGTGGACTCACCTCCAGGGGAGCCGACGTCGGACCCGGCGCCACCGGGGCCCAAGTCGGGGGCTGCTGAGTCTCCTGAGCTCGGACTCAGGTTGACGGCCTTGGAGAGCAGCTTGGCTGCCTTCATGGAACAGCAGCGGGCACTGATCGCCGGTCTCACCGGTGCATCTGCCCCGACCATCGGGACATCGACGTCCAAGTCGACCCTGGAGGCCGAGCAGATCCTCGAGTCCATGCGAGCTCGAGTCGATCCTCGGCCAAGGTCCCCCTCGGCCTCCCGTTCGGGACCAAGGTCATCGACCCCGGTACCCTCGTCGTCGGGGCGGATGGCATCGATGCCTGCCCGACCGGAGCCGCTCGATTCCTCCTCCGAGGAGTCCGGCTGGGAGACGGAGGATGAGGAGTCACCCGACACCTTTCGGTCTCGGTGCGTTCCTTCGGACTCGCCCGAGTCCAAACCTCGGAGAAGGTCCCCCCCGGAGGATACCCGGTTCTCGGACTTCGTGCGGGACATGGCCAAGGCTTTGGCATTCCCCTTGGATCCCAAGGAGGAGCCTCGAGCCGAGGAGCTTGAGGTCCTACAGTATGACTCTCCTCCGAAGGAGGCCTTTACTGTTCCAGTTCCTCCGATGCTGGAACGGTTGCTCTTCTGCATGTGGGAGGCGCTGGCATCGACGCCGGTTTTAAGCAAGCGGGTCGATTCCATCTATCGAGTCCGCAAGAGCCCCGGGTTCCAAAAGGCACAATTACCGCACCACTCCATGGTTGTGGAATCAGCCATGCATCGTCTGAAGAGTCAGAAGATGCACTCCTCGGTGCCTCCCGGCCAGGAGGCCCGGAACCTGGATGCCCTCGGTAAGAAGTGCTTCCAGGGCTCTATGCTTGCTTGCCGTGTCCAGACCTACCAGCTGTACATGGGCATGTACCTTCGGAGACCTGGTGAAGGAGATTGCCGGGTTCTCTGCTGGTCTCTCCGAGGAACCTTTGCAGAGGTTCAATGCTCTGTCCTCGGGTATTTGTGAGTGCTCGAAGTTTATATCTCGAGCAGCCTATGATGGCTTCGGCCTAAGTAGCCGCGGCTGGCATCGGTGCATGCCGTCAGGCTTGGCTACAGTCATCGGACCTCGAGCCATGGGTGCAGGACAAGTTGGTCGATGTCCCCTGCTGAGGTGAAATCCTCTTTGGCAAGCCCATGGCTGATAAGGCTGCCGAACTCGAGACCGAGACTCTTACCCTGACAAGGCTGTCCAGAAAAACCTCTGCCCCTTCTCAGAAGAAGGGCTCAGGAAAAAAGACCTTTTACCCGAGGAAGTCATCTGCCTATAAACAGTACCCTCATTATCAGGCCTCTGTAGCTCCCCAACAGGGTCAGCAGGCCAAGGGGCAGGGTCATGGGCCCCGTAGGCAGAAGGCCCCCAAGCTTCCTACTCCGGCTCCTGCTCAGCAGGGAGGGGGATTTTGACTGCATTGGCATAGCCTCTTCTCCTCAGCTGGCCCCCATCAGCACTGGAGGCAGGCTGGCCCTGTTCGCCCACAGGTGGTCAGCTGTCACAAGGGATACCTGGGTTCTAAGTATAGTCCAGAAGGGCTATCTCCTCCACTTCCACCAGGTACCCCCCCTCCTATTTTCCAGGGGAGCCTCCCAGACTCCCTCTGCACAGGGACTTACTCCTGCAGGAGTTGGCAGCTTCTGAAGGAACAGGCAGTGGAACCGGTGCCCCACCACCTGAGAGGTCACGGCTTCTATTCCAGGTACTTCCTGGTACCAAAGAGAATAAGAGGCCTCAGACCCATCCTAGACTTGCGAAACCTGAACAAGTTCCTGGAGAGGGAAAAGTTCAAGATGCTTACCCTTGGAATCCTGCTGCCCTACCTCCAGCAGGAAGATTGGCTATGCTCCTTAGATCTAAAGGATGCGTATACTCACATCCTTATTCATCCAGACAACAGACAATATCTCAGATTTGTAGTGGGAGGAAACCATTATCAGTACAGAATACTGCCTTTTGGCCTTACATCCGCCTCCAGGGTATTCACCAAGTGCCTGGCGGTGGTAGCAGCCTACCTCAGGGTTCAAAGCCTCTTTGTCTTTCCATATCTGGACGATTGGCTCATCAGGGGTCAATCCCCGCAAGAGGCCAATCAAGTCACCCTTCGCACTATCACTCTGCTTCAGCACCTGTGGTTTGTCATAAACTTCGCAAAGTCCAGTTTGCAACCCTCCCAGAACATGGAGTTCATAGGAGCTCGACTGGACACCTTTCAGGCAAAGGCCTTTCTACCAGTGGACAGGGCCCACAGATTGATGGCTCTAGCCAGGCTATTCCACAGCAATTCTCTGGTCTCCACCAGACAATTCCTGAGGCTCTTAGGCCACATGGCATCCACGGTCCATGTGACTCCAAATGCCCGTCTACACATGAGGCCAGCTCAATGGGGCCTCCGGACTCAGTGGCACCAGGCCACAGGAAGCCTCACGGACAAAGTGAGGGTGTCCAGCCTACTAGTGTCTTCTCTGCAATGGTGGCTTCATCTTCTGAATCTAGTGCAAGGGGTGCCTTTTCAGGCACCTCCACACTCTCAGGTGCTGACAACCGATGCTTCTCTTCAAGGTTGGGGTGCACATTGCCAAGGGGCATGTACTCAAGGCCTGTGGACTCCTTGGGAGGCCACACAGCAGATCAATCTCTTAGAACTGAGAGCTATCCGCTTAGCCCTGAGAACTTTCTCTCATCTCATCTCTCACCAGTCCGTCTTGGTTCAGACGGACAATCAAGTGGCTATGTTCTACGTGAACAAACAAGGGGGCACAGGGTCCCGCCTTCTCTGTCAGGAAGCGCAGAAACTGTGCTCCTGGGCAGTCAATCATGGCATTCTTCTCAAAGCAGTCTACACCCAGGTCAGGAGAATTACCTGGAGGACAGATTGAGCAGGATCCTGCAGCCGCACAAATGGCAGTTGAACCCTTTAATGGTTCAACAGATCTTCCTGAGATGGGGTCTTCCAACCATAGATCTCTTTGCCAGTCCTCTGAACCGTCAACTACCCAGGTTCTGTTCCAGACAACCGCATCCTCTCAGAGTAGCAGCGGATGCATTTCTCATTCCATGGTCTACAGGCCTACTATATGCGTTTCCTCCCACGCCTCTAGTGTCCAAGAGGCTATTCAAGGTGACCCGGGACAAGGCCTCAGTGATTCTGGTGGCCCCCAGGTGGCCAAGGCAACCCTGGTTCCCACTACTGTTGCAACTGGCGGTGGACACTCCTCTTCCTCTGGGGATGCAACCCGATCTCCTGTCTCAGGAGCAGGGATCCCTCTTACACCCCAATCTCCAGTCCCTCAATTTGATGGCCTGGCTGCTGAAAGGGTAGTCCTAGCGCCTTTACTACTGCCTAGGGAAGTGGAGGACGTAGTCTTGGCCTCTAGGAGGCAGTCCACCAGAAAGTCTTATGCCCTTAAGTGGCGTAGATTCTCTACCTGGTGTACTCAACACAACGAGAATCCCTTCTCATGCCTAGTACCAGTGGTGCTGCAGTATTTGCTTCACCTGTCCAACCTAGGCCTTAAGTCCCATTCTGTTAGAGTTCATCTTAGTGCTCTTTCAGCACACCACTCAGAGGTGGAGGGTCAGTCTCTCTCCAATCATCCTTTGGTGGCTTAAGCCTCCAGTGCGTCCACCTGCCACTGAATGGGATTTAAATGTGGTCTTGCAAAGGCTTACTTGCCCACCATTTGAACCTATGGCTACTTGCCCTCTGCGTTTTCTGTCCTGGAAAACGCTATTTCTGGTAGCCCTTACCTCAGCAAAGCGAGTGTGTGAGCTTCAGGCCCTAGTATCAGAAGCACCTTATACTAGGTTCTATAGGAACAGGGTAGTCTTACGGACTCACCCTAAGTTCCTTCCAAAGGTTGTCTCCTCCTTCCACCTCAATCAGGAGGTGGTTCTTCCGACTTTCTTTCCCAGGCCTCATGCTAGCCGGGCGGAGATGGTCTTGCATACCCTGGACTGTAGGAGGGCGTTGTCCTTCTACCTTTACCGTACGCGGGAGCACCGGAGGGCGGTTCAGCTCTTCGTCTCTTATGACCCCAATGAGTTGGGGTTGGCTGTCTCCAAGCGTACTTTGTCCATATAGGTAGCTGACTGCATCGCCTGGGCTTACAGGGCAGCCGGCCTCTCGTTGCAGGGTCGAGTTATGGCTCACCGTGTCAGGGCAAAGGCTGCGTCAGTGGCTCATCTCCGCTCTGTTCCGATGGCAGACATCTGCCGGGCTGCTACTTGGTCTTCAAGACAGACTTTTGCGGCCCCTACTGCCTTGAGAGAGAGTCCCGCAGGGACAGTGCTTTCGGGCAAGCGGTACTCCATAATCTCTTTGGGGTCTAGGCAACTCCTACCCTCCGGCCCTGGTGTTGGGCTACCTTTCGGGGGCATTATCAGAGAAGATTCTGTTCTTGCATGCTGAGGTTGTAGAGGGAGCTCAATTTTTCAGTTTGGGGCCTCTGGTAGCCCTGAGCTAGGGAGTCCCATATGTGAGGACTGACTTCCTGCTTGGTCCTGGAGAAAGAGTAGTTACTCACCTGTAACAGGTGTTCTCCAGAAGCAACAGGAATCAATCCTCACAACCCTCCCTCCTCCCCTTGGAGTTGCAGTCATATGATTTATTTTTGCTATTTTTGCTGTCTTTTAGCTGTCATCAGACTGAGCAAGATGGCACCCTTGGGCGGGAAGGGGACCGCATGCGGGCTGCATTCCCAAAGGCTTTCTATGAAAGCTGGGGAAATGCTCCGCATGGGGGCTCCGTCGGCGCCGTCACCCATATGTGAGGACTGATTCCTGCTGCTCCTGGAGAACACCTGTTACAGGTGAGTAACTACTCTTGACGGAAAGGCAGAAAGCGTAGTTACTCACTGTACCAGGTGTTCTCCAGGGACAGCAGGAATCAGTCCTCACATATGGGTGATGTCAGCACCGGAGCACATGCAGAGCATTTCCCCAGCTTTCAAAGAAAGCCTTTGGGAATGCTACCACACATGCGTGGTCCCCTTCCCGCCCAAGGGTGCCATCTTGCTCAGTCAGATGACATAGCTTAGGCAAAGACAAAAAGGTAAAGGAGGCAACTCCAAGGGAAGGAGGGAGGGTTGTGAGGACCGATTCCTGCTGTCCCTGGAGAGCACCTGTTACAGGTGAGTAACTACGCTTTCTCCAGGAACAAGCAGGAAGTCAGTCCTCACATATGGGACTCCCTAGCTCCAGGCAGCCGAGGCCCGAACCACGACAGCAGCAGCGGCGACCCAAGAGAGGTCGTGAGTTGCAGAAGGTGAGTCCCTACCAAGAGACTCTGCAGACCCAAGCATTCAGCATCACCATAACTCCGGTAGTCTGAACACAGAAGGGGTGGAGGGCAGGAGCGTAGTTACCTGTAACAGGTGTTCTCCAGCCTTTGGGATTGCTGCCATGCATGCATGGTCCTCTTCCCACCCAAGGATGCCATCTTGCTCAGTCAGGTGCCATAGCTAGAGCCCTACTAAGCAGATGGCAAGGGAAGGGCAAAAATTCAGCAACTCAGAAGGGTAGGCAGGAGGGTAGTGAGGACTGATTCCTGCTGTCCCTGGAGAACACCTGTTACAGGTCAGTAACTACACTTTCTCCAGGAACAAGCAGGAAGTCAGTCCTCACTTATAGGACTCCCTAGCTACAGGCTACAGAACCTGTAACCAAAAAACATCTCCGCGAGGCCTTGAGCAGAAGCCGAAGCCAAAAGGAGCCCTTGGGGCGGTCCTCGGTAGCTGTGAAGAAGGGTCGGAGGGCAGGAGTTGATTATACCTCGAACAGGTTACGGAGTACAGCCTGGCTGAAGGCGCTGTCCCGGCGGGACTCCCTCTCCAGGCAGTAGTGGGCAGCGGAAGACCAGGTCGCCGCCAGGCAGATGTCCATCAGGGGCATGGAGCGCAGTGAGGCCACCGAGGCCGCTTTGGCCCGAACCCCGGGTGTGGTGACTCGACGATCTAGTGGGACGTCTGCCTTTGCATGAGCGAAAGCGATGCAGTCCGCCATCCAAACCAAGGGTGCGCTTGGTGACTGCCTGCCCTGGCCTATTGGGATCGTAAGTCACGAAAAGTCGGTCAGACTTGCGATGAGTCTGGGTGCGCTGCAAATAAAAGGCAAGGGCCCGTTTGCAGTCGATGGTGTGGAGAGCCGTCGACGCCTGGTTGGCATGGGGCCTCATGAAGGTGGTCAGCAGGACCATCTGTTGGTTGAGATGGAAGTCCGAAACAACTTTAGGCAGGAATTTAGGGTGGGTATGGAGGTCCTCCCTGTTCCGATAAAACCTGGTGTAAGGGGCGCCAGCATGAGAGCCTGGAGCTCACTGACTCAGCGAGCCAAGGTCAGCGCCACCAGGAAGGCCACTTTCCACGACAGGTGCTGGGGCGAACATGTCGCCATTGGCTCGAAGGGCGGACGGGTGAGCTGCATGAGTACCACATTCAGGTCCCATTCCGCCGGAGGACGATGGATGGGCGGCTTGGAAAGCAGTAGACCCCCGCATGAAGCAAGAGACTAATGGCTGCCCTGAGAGGGGTTTTCCCTCAATGGGGAGGCGATTAGCAGAGATGGCACTCAAATGTACCCTGACAGAGTTTGACTTCAGCCCTTCTCTCGAGAGATGGAAGGGGTACTGGAGAACCCATTGAACGGGGCACGAGAAGGGGTCGATCTGGCGCTCTGAGCACCAGACGGAGAAGCGTCTCAACTTAAAGGCGTAGACTCGTCTAGTGGAGTCCTTCCTCGAGGCAAGGAGGACTTCCTCGACCTCATTTGGAAGGGCCAGTGAGGCTAGGGAGACCCGTTCAGCCGCCAGGCCATGAGGGATAGGGAGGTTAGGTTTGGGTGCAGCACCTGACCCTCCTCCTGTGTCAGCAGAGCCCAGGGGAACCGGAAGCTCCGTCAACAGCTGGAGCAGGAGCAGGAACCAAGGCTGCCGAGGCCATGAGGGGACCATGAGAATCAATGATGCCCCGTCCTGCTGAGCCTTGAAAAGAGTCCTCTCAATGAAGGGGAAAGGAGGGAATGTATAGAAAAAGCTGGAGGACCAGTCCAGGAGAAATGCATCGGGCCCCTCCCTGCTCGGGTGCGGTACTGGCCCGCAAAAGCAGGGGAGTTGTGTGTTCTGGGGACTGGCGAAGAGGTCTATTGCTGGTGTCTCCCAGCGGAGAAACAGCCAGTCTGCTATTCTGGGATCCAGCCACCACTCGTGGGGGCGAAAGATTCTGCTGAGTGTTTGCTAGGCCATTCTCCTGACCCGGGAGGTACGTTGTCTTGAGGGAAATCCTCCGTTGGACAGCGAAAGAGCAGATGAGGACCACTTCCCGGCAGAGGGAGCGCGATCCCGTGCCTCCCTCCTTGTTGATGAAGAACATTGCTACACGGTTGTCGGTCTGCCCTAGAACCGACCTCACACTGAAGTGTTCCTCGAAGGCCCTCAGGGCCCACCGAATTGCCCGGAGCTAGAGCAGGTTTATTTGCTGCGGAGACTCCTTGGGTGACCATTGCCCCTGCGTGCAGAGTGGTCCACAGTGGGCTCCCCACCCTAACAGGGAAGCGTCTGTTGTCAGCACCGCATCGTGCTGCGGGGCCTGAAAGGGCAATCCCCGCAGGAGGTTGCAGGGATTTTGCACCAGCTCAGGGACAAGCGGAGGACGGGAAGAACCCTGACAGGGTACCTGAGGTGTCTGAGGGACTGGCTTCATTGGGCGCTCAGACACCACTGAGCCATTCGCATGTGCAGGCGGGTGTGGGGAACCATATGTACGGTCAGGGCTATGTGGCCCAGGAGACTAACATGGTCCAAGCGGTGACCTGGGGTGCACTTTGGACACGAGCAGCCAGAGCTTGGAGGCAGGTGGAGCGATCCACCAGCAAGAAGGCGGTCGCCTGCTGAGAATCGAGGCGCGCCCCGATAAACTCGAGAGTCTGCACCGGCTTGAGGTGAGACTTCGGGTAGTTGACCAAGAACCCCAAGAGGAGGACAGCGCGCGACATCGCTCGCCGAGCACGAGCCAGTCGTCGAGGTAGGGGAAGACTGGCATGCCCTGACGCCGAAGGTAAGGCAACCACGACGAGGCACTTTGTGAAGACTTGTGGGGCAGACGCAAGGCCGAAGGGGAGCAACCTGTACTATAAGTGCTCTCCCTGCACCCTGAAACGCAGATACTGCCTGTGTTGGGGGTGGATTAAGATGTGGGCGTAAGCGTCCTTTAGATCCAAGGAGCATAGCCAGTCACACTGCCGAAGGAAGGGCAGCAGAACACCAAGAGATCTTGAATTTCTCCTGCACCAGGAACTTGTCTAGCCTGCAGAGGTAGAGGATGGGCCGCAACCCCCCTGTCTTTTTTGGAATGAGGAAGTACCGGGAATAGAAGCCCTGACCTCGAAGGTGGGGAGGGACCTTCTCGACTGCCCGTTGGGTGAGGAGAGAGTGTAATTCCCGCTGCAGCAGAAGCTGGTGTGCGGGGAGTCGAGGAGGCTCTGCCGGGGAGAAAGGGGGTGGAAGCCTGTCGAAGTGAAGGCGACAGTCATCTCAGACAACTTGGAGGAACCAAGCGCCTGAGGTGATGGAAGCCCACGATGGGGCAAAAAGGGACAGGCATCCCCCCACTGGCTGATGCATTGCTGGAGGGCGAGGGGCTATGCCGATGGCATCAAAACCCCTGAGTGGGTTGTGGGGGAGCTGGCATTTGGGCCTTCGGTCCCTTTGGCTTACGAATCCCCTGGCCAGATTTTCCCTGTGCCAGAGTGGTCGGCATGGGAGTAGCTGGATATGGCGGATAGCCCCAATACTGGAGATCCTTTCTAGGGAAGGGGGGCTTCTTGGTTGGCTGCTTCTTCCGAGGCAGGGTGGAAGTTTTGCAGGAGAGATGGGTTCTGGTAACAAACTCAGTCTCAATTTCCGCAGCCTTCTCCTCCATCGGCTTGCCGAAGAGCTGCTCACCGAGACAGGGCATGTCCAGGAACTTCTCCTGCATCCATTGCTCCAAATCCGAGGATTGGAGCCATGCCTGGCAGTGGACCCCAATGCCCGCAGCCGCCACCCGAGCTGATGTCTCGAAGCCATCATAGGAGGCTCGGGAGAGGTACTTAGAGCAGTCCATGACGGACTTTAGCAGGGTGCGGAACCTATTGAGGGGTTCTCCCTCGAGGCCTGTGGAGAAACCCCCGAGTTGCTTAGCCAAATCGCACAGGAACATACCAGTATACAGTTGATATGCCTGGATGCGACAAGAGAGCATGGAGCCTTGACAGGCCTTGCGGCCCAGGGCATCAAGGGCTCTCAGCCGGGTGGTACCAACGAGTGCGATTTCTGGGCTCTTTTGCTTCCTCATGGCCGATTCCACCACCATCGAGGCGTGTGGGAGTTGGGTCTTTTGGAAGCCTGGCTCACATTGTACCTTGTACATTGTGTCAAGGCACTTGATTACGATGGGGACCGAGGCTAGGGCCTCCCACATGCGGGGCAGCAGCCGAGATAGAATAGGAGGTACAGGCACAGTGAGGGATTCCCTGAGCGGGGGGACTCATACTGAAGAATGTCGAGTTCTTCAGCACAAGGGTCTCCCTCAGCCTGGGTGACCAGGTTAAGGGCCCGTGCCATGTCCTGAATGAACACCAGGAAGATGTCTTCAGGTGGCAAGTGCAACTGGAATGCGGGCGGTGAGGGGTCCGAGTTTCCAGGGAGGTGTTCCCATCGGACTCCCAGTTCAAGAAATCGGTCAAGGAGTCCGAGCCGGGCAGATCACCCTATCCGATGGCCGGTGGCCTGGTGCCAGAGGCCCTGGACGATCTCGTCTCCGAGGAACGGAGGGCGAGCGAGACCGATGTCGAGGACCCTCACGAGGCCCATGGATTTGGGTGTCCCATGGGAAGGACCTGCAGTCTCTGGGCGTGGGTCAGCAAAGCTGGCCGTGAGCACCTGCTGGGAAGCAATTAATGCAGAAACGCTGCGTTCCAGCGCCAGCATGCGAGACTCCAACTTGGGCGTGGGGCCCTGCGACGCCGATACCAGGGTCACCAGATTGGGTGTCGAGGAGAGGGGGTCCTCACCGGGATGACCCTAAGGAGATTGGGCGCTTTTGCCATGCGGGGTACCTTGCGGGGCCGCTCCTTGTCAGACTCTTGGGAACGCCGAGGAGTAGCCTAATGGTTAGAGCACTGGCTTGGGAACCCAGAGACCAGGGTTCAATTCCCACTAGCACTCCTTGTGGCCTTGGGCAAGTCACTTAACCCTCCATTGCTCAGAAAAATCCAAGTTGTCAATGTCCCTGTTTAATGTACACTACCAAGTTTAAGTTACAATGTAAACCACTTTGATTGAAAAGATAAAGCGGTATAAAAAACTGTTAAATAAAATAAAATAAATAAGAGACCAGGCATGGGAGCGCTTGCGCTTGTCAGGAGCCCAGGACAGCGACTTTGAGGCCTTCTTCTTTATGTGCTGCTCCACCTTGGGGGACCCCTGGTTGGAGTGCCACTGAAAATGCAGGGCTGTAGGGGGGGAACCCAACGGAGGAGACACGACCGAGGGCGCCACCGGGGACTCCGAGGCGGCCTTTCGGAAAATCTCTTCGGACTTCTGCTTACGGCTGAGCAGGGCCTTAGAGGACATTTTCTTGCAGAGTTAACAGAGCTCTGGATCATGGTCGGCTCCAAGGCACCGCAGACAACAGTCATGAGTGTCCGTAAGCGACATGAACATAGAGCATCTATCACATTTTTTAATCCAGTGGCCATGGGGGCAAAAATGGCCCCTGCGAGGTCGAAGACCCACGTGACTAGCGGTTAGAGAAGAAAAAAGGGCGCGAAGCCCATAACGAAAAAATGACAGACAAAGGAGTATCCCCGATAGCTCTAAAAAATAGAGCAGGGGAAGGACGGGTAGAGGACTGGTGCAACCGGAAAATAGATAAGTCTGTGAAGGCAAAAAATTAAACTTTTTCTGAGGGACGAGGACGTGCTTCCGAATGGGCTCCGCGGAAAAAGGGAGACTGAGCAAGATGTCACCCTTGGATGGGAAGAGGACGACGCATGCGTGGCAGCAATCCCAAAGGCTTTCTTTGAAAGCTGTGGAATTGCTCCGCGCGGGCTCCATCGGTGCTGACGTCACCCATAAGTGAGGACTGACTTCCTGCTTGTTCCTGGAGAATTGCCTATAAATCGAGAATGCTTCTGATCACTACCTGGCCAAAGGCACTGTCCCTGCGGGACTCACTCTCAAGGCAGCAGTGAGTTGCGAACGTATGGACTGAAGACCACGTTGTGGCCTTACAGATTTCTTGCACGGCACTGCGCATAGGTTGGCCACCGATGCTGCCATAGCCCTCACGTGATGAGCAGTGATCTGGCGCTCCAGAGAGAGGCCAGCTCGCTCATAAACGAGGGCAATGCAGTCCACCACCCATGTGGACAGCGTTCACTTAGTCACAGGTAGCCCCAGTCTGCTGGGGTCATAGGAGATGAAAAGATGAGAAGCATTTTGATGGGCCTTGGTCCTCTGTAAATAAAAGGAAAAGGCCCTTTTGCAATCAAGGTGTGCAAGACTACCTCCTCCCTGCCGGCGGGCGGCTGGGGGAAGAAGGTGGGGAGAACTACTTCCTGATTGAGGTGAAAAGCAGACACCGCCTTTGGGAGGAATTTGGGGTATGTGCACAGCACCACCCTGTTCATGCAGAACCTGGTATAGGGTGGGTCCGCCACTAGGGCTTGCAGCTCGCTTACTCTGCAAGCAGATGTCAACATCACCAAGAAGGCCATCTTCCAGGAGAGGAATCTCAAGTGGCAGGTGGCCAAAGGCTCGAAGTGTGCCCTAGTGAGCTGGGAGAGCACCACATTGAGGTCCCATTCCACTGCTGGAGAGTGGAGAGGGGGCTTGGAGAACAGGAGGCCCCTGAGGAATCTGGAGACCAGAGGCTGGCCTGAGAGGAGCTTCCCCTCTATAGAGTGATGGTTAGCCACTATGGTGCCGAGATGTACCCTTATCGAGTTAGATTTCAAGCCCGAGTGTGAGAGGTGCAGCAAGTACTGCAGCACGAGCTTTACCTGACATGAGAATGGGTCCTCATTCCTTTCTACACACCCGACGTAGAACCTCCACCAATTGAAGGCGTAAGCTCTTCTGGTGGATGACTTCCAGGAGGATTTCCTCGACCTCACCTGAGAGGTTGAAAGGGGCCAATGCTACCCTTTCCGCAGCCACCCTGTCAGCGTTAGGGACCCCAGGTTGGTGTGTAGCAGGGAGCCTCCCTCCTGGGACAGGAGGTCCGGGTCCCGGCCCAGTGGTACTCGGGGTGCCACCGACAGGGAGGGAAGTAGGGGGAACCAGGGCTGCCTGGGCCACCTGGACACAATCAGGACCACTGAGGCATGCTCGCTCTGGATCTTGAAAAGGCACTTAGCTATCAGAGGTGTCTGTGGGAATGCATTAATCAGGCCTTGTGACCAGGAGATTAGGAAGGCGTCTGCCGCCACCCTCCTGTGGTGTGGCTGAGGAGAGCAGAATTTGGGCAGCTGTGAGTTGTCCTGTGAGGCAAAGAGGTCCAGCTAGGGTCTCCCCCAGAGGCGGAAAAGCCTCTGGGTCACTCTTGGGTCCAGGCGACACTAGTGAGGCCGAAGGACCCGGCTGAGATTGTCTGCCAGGCAGTTGTCCTGACTCGGTAAGTACACCACCCTCAGAAGGATATGGTTGCGCACTGCAAAGGAGTGGAGGGCCACTGTCTCCTGACAGAGGGAGTAGGAGCCTGTACCCCCTGTATGTTCACATAGAACATGTCAACTTGACTGTCTATCTGTATGAGGACTGGGAGGTCGCTCAGGAGGTGGCGGAAGACCTGAAGGGCAGGAAGATGGACCTGAGCTTGAGGAGATTGATTTGCAGGAGGGATTCCTCTAGGAACCAGGTGCCTTGGGTGCACTGGATGTGCGCCCCAGCCTACAAGGGAGGTGTCTGTCATCAGAATTCTCTGAGGGATCGGTGCCTGGAAGGGCATCCCTCCCCTGAGGTGACGTAGGGATTGCCACCAGGTGAAGGAGGCCTCCAGCTGGTGGGTGACCTTCAAACTGTCCCTCAGCCTGCCCGTTGCCTGCGTCCACTGGGATGGAGGCACCACTGGGCTGCTCGCATATGCAGGCGGGCCAGAGGCATAATGTGAACTGTCGAGGTCATGTGGCCTATCAGGCGGAAGAGGAGGCGAGCTGGCACCGAACTGGAGCTCTGCATGTCCCTTGCCAGCTGCATCAGATGGTAGGCCCTCTCCACGGGAAGGAAGGCCCTGACCCAGAGTGTCCAGCTGGGCCCCTATGAATTCCAAGTCTTGGGCCGGGGAGAGGCTGGACTTGGGTTAGTTGATGATGATGAACCCCAATTGCTGCAAGATGTAGATAGTGAGCCTTGTGGCCCGCCTGGCCTCAAGAGGTATGCTGCCTCTGATGAGCCAATCATCCAGGTAAGGGAAGATGTAGGCCCCCTGGAGGCGTACATGGGCGGGCTATGACCGCCAGTCATTTTGTAAAGACCCTTGAAGAGGAGGCGAGGCCGAACGGCAGCACCTGTACTGGCAGTGCTGCCCTCCCACCACAAATCTCAGGTAATGCCTGTGGGAGGGGTGGATCAGGATGTGGGTGTAAGCATCCTTGAGATCCAAGGAGCAGAGCCAGTTTCCCTGGCGGAGGTAGGGGAACAGTGTCCCAAGGGAGAGCATCTTGAACTTTTCTCTCATCAGGAACTTGTTCAAGTTGCGCAGGTCCAGGATGAGCTGGAGACCCCCTGTTCTTTTTGGGACAAGGAAATACCTTGAGAAGAACTCCTTTCCCCAGAGGTGATGGGGTACTAGTTCCATTGCCCTGTCCCTGAGCAAGCCTGAGAGTTCTGTGGTGAGGCCTGGTGGAGGAGAGGCTGTGGTGGTTCTCCTAGGAAGTAGTCTGGAGGGTTCTGCTGCATATGGAGGAAATACCTCTCCTGCATCACCCGCAGAATCCACTGTCTGTGGTGATGCTGGCCCATCTTTGGGCAAAAGAGGCCAGTCGAGCTCCTGAGGGTTGAGGTGGGCCTCCCAGGGGAGGGGAGACCCAGCCCAGGGAGTCAAAAGCTTCCCCCCCCCCCCGGTTGGGTGGGAAGCTGGTGTCTGGAGCTTGGGAGCCTTGAGCTTCCTAGGCCCGTGTCCCTGGCCTTTTGGCTGTGAGGACTGGTGAGGCTGCCCCGAGTATGGCTGGTAGTGGCCAGCCTGGGAGTAGCCCTTTTTCTTTGGGGGGAAAAGGGCTTTTCCCCTGAGGAATGTTTCCATGGGAGGAGGACCCGGCTGAGGTTTTTGGACAGCCTCTGCCGGGTCACTACCTCAGCCTCAATCTCCGCAGCCTTATCAGACATCGGTTTCCCGAATAGGTTCTCACCATTGCAGGGAACATCCAGGAGCTTCTCCTGTACCCACTGATCCAGGTCTGAGGTCTGTAGCCATGCCTTGCATCAGGTGCCATTGCCGGCGGCTGCAACCCTGGCTGCAGACTCAAACCCGTCGTAGGCGGCCCAGGAGAGGAATTTGGAACAGTCCCGGATGCCTGCTGCTGCAGAGGTTCCCCGGCTAGGCATGCTGAGAACCCTGAGAGTTCTTGTATCAAGGCACTTAAGGTACATTCCAATTTACAATTCGTATGCCTGTATTTGGCACCTGAGCATGACGCCCTGGTAGCATTTGCACCCATGGTGTCGAGAGCCTGGGCTTCCCTGCCATGGGGAACTGAAGAGTAGGTCTTTTGTCTCTTCAGCTTTTGCATGGAGGACTCAACCACCATCAAGTTGTGGGGGAGTTGTGGCTTGTGGAACCTGGGGCCCTTCTAGAAGCGATAGATGGTGTCCAGGCGCCAACTGACCACCGGCACCGAGGCCGGGGACTCCCACATCCGGAGAAGCAATCTCTTGAGGATGAGTGGAACTGGCACCGTGAGAGTCTCCTTGGGAAGGGACTCATATTGTAGGATCTCAAGCTCCTTGTTACGCGGGTCCTCCTCCGACTCTGTCTGGATAGAGAAAGCCCAGGCCATGTCATGAACAAAGTCATGAAAGGCCATGTCTTCAGGCGGGGAGTGGCGCCAAGGCTCTGGGGGAGACGGCTCGGAGGGGATGTCTCGGTGATGGGAGGTCTCCGGGAAGGCCTTGTGCTCTGTCGAGGAGTCAGCCCCGAGGAATCGGGCCCCCCTGGAGGGCCTGGGGTCAGACTCCCATAAACTCGTTGGAGAGGACTGGAATCCTGAGGAGCGTGAGACCGACCTCGATCGACGCCAAGCACTTACCCGAGGCCAGTGGCGCTCGGTGCCAAGTTCGATGTCCAGAGGCTCCCCCAAGGCTGGGGGTCCCAGTGTTGGGGCTGAAGATGCCAGGGGGCCCGACATCAATGTCTGCTGCAAGGCCAAGATGGAGGAGAGACTCTGCTCCATGGCCACCATGCGTGACTTGAGGCCCGATGACTGTGCAGTACTCTGCGTGGACACTGAAGGTCTTGGGTCAGACACTGGCACTCCAGAGAGTGCGTCCTCGAAGGTTCACGGGTCCTGACACTGTCTCTGCCAGCCGAGGACTCTTGTCTCAAAAATTTCTGAGGGCACTGCTCGGAGTTGCCGAAGTCCTCTCGAGGGACCTTGCCAGGTTTGATTGGAGGCAGCTCCTTTGGGACCACCACCTTCTTTTTGGGAGGGTCTGGGGCTGCAGTGGAGGAACCACCGCCATGGGACTCTGAGGATGCCCAGACCTTTCTCGAAGGGCCGGCTTCGGGCTTGATAATGGGGAAGCTGGGGCAGAGTCAGACCTTAGGAAAAGCTACCCCTGCAACTTAGACCGCCTCCTGTTGACTTTAGGGGTCATGGCCTGGCACCGGTCATGAGTATCGGTGACTGAGATATTCTGTTTGCAGCGGTCACATTTCTTGAACCCACTGAGAGTTATAGTGGGAGCACATCAGGCTGGGGTCGAGGACCCCCAGGCGAGAAAAGGCACGAAGTCCGGTTGAGGTAGGATCTCGAGGGAACATGAAAAAAAGGGTAGCCGAGATCGGCACCAATGGTGCCGCCTCAAAGTGGGAAGGGAAACAGTACGCAAACCGGACAAAGAGAAGGAATAAAAACTTTTTCCGGGATAGTAAAGGGCCACATCCGTTGGGCTTTGCGGAAAAAAGGAAACTGAGCAAGATGGCACCCTTGGGTGGGAAGGGGACCACGCATGCATGGTAGCATTCCCAAAGGCTTTCTTTGAAAGTTGGAAAAATGCTCTGTGCGGGCTCCGTGGTGCAGATGTCACCCATATGTGAGGACGGACTTCCTGCTTGTTCCAGGAGAAGCACGATGTACTCTGAAGGGCACAAAAAATATATGTTTTTTGGCTGTGAGAAGATAATGCGCCCTTCTGGCTCCACGGAAAAGAAATAACTGAAGGGAGGAGTTGCAAAGGCAGGCAGGCGCAGTGGAGTGCTCCCAAAGGCTTTCCTATTGGATGCTGGGGAGTGTTCCTGTGTGGGCTCCGTTGGTAACATTCATCCATATGTGAAGACTGCATTCCTGCTTGTTCCTTGAGCTATAACCTTACAGTACTTCCAAGAAAACAGAGGGACAACAGGCATGGAGCGGAAGCTACAAACAAGGAGGAAGGCTCTATACAGAGCAGCAATTACTGACCCAAGTGAAGGCATGTGAGTTGCTTGCATGAAATTCTGACAAGCTTTGAAGACTCGGCTATTTAAGCATGCCTTATGCTTTATGGAATGTTGACTTTTGAAGTGGTAATCCTTTAGATTACTGTTTGTTTCTATAACAGCATATCGTTATATTGCTGTATGTTCAAATTATTTTTGGATTGTTTACAATCTTAAGCATTACATAATATAAAACATTAAAAAGTGGATAAGTTCCTAAATTAAATTTAAACACATGTACACACACAACATACACTCGTTCTAAATCACCAACAGCTACCAAATCATCTTCCTCCCCTCTGAGAATCCTTTGCATTCTAGATGACCTTGTGAAACAGGAGAATGTCACACAGCTGTGCTTGATGTATGTTGAGGGACTATTAGTGTATTTATATATTTAGGGAGGATCAGATGGATTTACTCTTACCTGGAGGCAGATGTAATCTGTAGAGAAATTTCAGCTTCTCTGTCAGGTCTCCATGGTACATACCCCCTGTTAGAGGATAAATTATATGCTTTCAGTTTTCTGAATAATTTCTACCACATTTTAGAGAATTCTCTCCAAAAATGTAATTCTCTCTCTACAATAGCCAATCTCTCTTCCCCCTGTCTTTGTTCTCCTAAGAATAATTTTACCAAAAAGGGCAACTACTAAACTCAACAGAATCTCCTTGCAATCCTCCAGCCTGTCTTCCCTTCTACATAAGGGAATTTTCTATGCTGCAGAGGTACTACCAAGTTACCTCTCCTCAAAGTTGGGAGATTAGACAGTGTCTGCCTGTTCTCTGGAGTAAAGACGAGCACCTTGATAACACACACTTTCTGCTTCTATTTTGGAGGGGATGGTGGTGAGGCAGCATGCAATGTATCACATGCAAATACAGAAAAGAGCTGTGCTGAAGTTTTGAACACAACTGCCAGTCTTTTGGCTGCAGGGAGATACAGTGGAGCAACAACTCATGTCTGGGGAGGAGACTACAGTACTGTCATGAACAAATGGCAGAACAGGAAGATAAGCTAAATAAAGGAGCTCTTAAAACTCCCCCTGCCACCAAAGAAATAGTTAATCACTCCGACCACAACCAAAAAATGCTCCTTCCAACAAAGGGCACATACCGATTCCCGTTACAAACTCCTTAAAGTTGATGAGAGAGTCCTTGTTCTTGTCCAGAAGGCGGAATAATCGCCCAGCTAGCACAGGGATATGCTGACCACAGGCCCAGGGTGTCAGATGGGTAAAGAGTTCCTTGAATTGCTCCAAGTCGATTCGGTACTGTTCCAGGTAAGGCAAGCTTGGGTCATGCCGAATGGCAGTTGTGCGGTTGTTACCCCAGTAGCAGCTCATCAGGTGTTGTGCCTTGAAAGTCATACATTTAATAGTGTATTGATACAACAAAATTCTGATTCATATATTCAACAGATAAAGCATAGTTACTCACCTGTAACAGGTGATCTCCGAGAACAGCAGGAATTTAGTCTTCACATATGGGTATCGTCGGTACCAACACAGCCTGCGCGGGAACGCTCCCCAGCGTCCACTGGAAAGCTTTTGGGAGCATCCCACAGCGTCTGCGTGCTGCCTTTCCCAACTGTCCCTCTCCAGTTGAGTTTATAGCTGAGACAAGAGAGAGAGGGAAAGAGAGAGAGATACAACTCCTAGGGGAGGTGGGCGGGTTGTGAAGACTAAATTCCTGCTGTTCCCGGAGATCACCTGTTACAGGTGAGTAAAGCACAGTTACTTACCTGTAACAGGTGATCTCTGGGAACAGCAGGAATAAGTCTTCACATATGGGGTACGTCGGTACCGACGGAGCCTGCGCGAGAACGCTCCCCAGCGTCCAAAAAGAAAGTTTTTGGGAGCATCCCACACGCATGCGCTCTGCCTTCCCGCCCATTCACTTCCCTCTCATCAGTTGGGTTTGTAGCTGAGACTGAAGGAGGGAAGTAGACAAATTAGAGAGAGAGAGAGAAACAACTCCTAGGGGAGGTTGGTGGGTTGTGAAGACTTATTCCTGCTGTTCCCAGAGATCACCTGTTTACAGGTAAGTAACTGTGTTATCCCCAGGAACAAGCAGGAATGAGTCTTCACATATGGGGACTCCCAAGCTAGAGATGCCTAGAGGAGGTCCCAGCATGTTGCAAATCTAATAGATGGGCCATGCTATTTCCTAGAACCTCAGGCATCCAAGGGATGTAGGGTAGGAGTAGAATTAAAAAGGGTGTGCTGTGGAACAGCTTGACTAAACAAGGCGTCTAGAGGGGAGTCCTTATGTAGATCATAAATGTTAGTAATATTGAATTCCAATTTTCTAATGTGGACCTTAGTCAAAAGTATTGCGAAAGTATTTATTGAGGCTAATAAGGGTCTGGTGGTAAGAGCCAGTACATTATCCTCAAAGAAAATACCTCACTGTGAAGTAGAGGAATAAATTTTGCAATACTGTACAGGCAAAGGTCAGAACCCTAAAAGGCTAGAACTAATCCCAGAAGGAAAAACTGGGGGAATTTAATGGGGATGGACTTTGGATGAGAAGCTAAAGCTTCTGTAGGCCAAAGTTTGAAGCTCTTGTCCTTGGAGCAGAATAAGGCTCTAGGAAAGAGAGGAGATAAATCTGACTGGTTTGCAGAAAAAGGATGGGTCTTTAAGACCCCTCTATCCAAATGAAAGAGAGGAACATTTGTATTAGGCGGTGTAGCCTCTAATTTCTTGAAGATCAGTAATGTCTTCCCTAAGTGATGTCACGTAGGATAATGACTTTACATGGAGAGCTTCAGATTTAACGTAACCGGAGAGGTTACAGTAAAAAAAAAGATAGTTTCTAATTACCATAGAAAATGGTTGTCCATTTAAAACCTTATGGTATGCTGAAACAGCATTAATATGGACAGTAACAAATCTTTCAGAGTGAGATATGTGTATTTATATAACATATATATATCTATATCTATATAAATAAATAGAGACTCACTTAATAACAAGAAGGGGTAAGACCTGCTTGAGAATATGGATAGAGAACCCCTTACTGGTTACACGTGGGAAAACCATGAAGGTGGTTACATGGAAACCAGTGGAATGTTCCTAGTCAGAAGGATAGGTCTAGATGTCTTTAAAAATTCTAGACTTTGAATAACCAGACATGGAGATCTACGTGAAGGGGTGCAGAGAAATCCTTAGTCTTAAGACCACAAGTCTGGATCCTTCTATAACTTCAGCGTGGAGAAAAAGACGCAATATAAGGGAATACCATATTTGCCCGTCTATGAGGGCAATATGAGTATAATGCACTCTTTGTTCAGCGTGAGCTCCAATGAAGTATGGGAAAATAGAAGGAATGCACTAGACAAGGACCGACTGCAGTGAAAAGAAATGCATCCCTGTTGGAAGAGTTCCACTGGAGATGTGGAACAACTCAGGGAATTAATCAATTCTTTATACTTTCACGTGATCTAAACCCTGGTTTATTTTCCCTAAAATGAAATTTTAAAGAAGATGGTAAGAGTAGGAAAAAACCGGTCATGTGGGAGCATGACTGGGCAAAGCCTTTTAACAATCTGGAAGTTACCTATCAGGAATGGCTCTGACGCTCTCTGGCAAAGGCCCATAGTTGCAAAGCTTTTTGTAGAATTGCAGAGAGCATGTTGTAGGTTGCTTAGGTGAGATCTGGCTGTTTAATTGCCAGTATGCAACCTAATCTATTCTGTGGGAGCCAAAGAATTGAAGATGGCTAAGAATAGTAGACAGGCCAGTTGCCTGCAACAATAAATTGTCCAAGTAGGCTTTGGAACCTCTCTTGTAATTATCTGTTATTAAGGCAGCAGAAGAGGTTAGGTCTTATAGATTGGAAAAGGATCGATAGACATAATTAGAAGTGATAAAACTCAATTATGGTCTGATAAGCTGTCTTAAAAGAAATATTTGAAAAGATTGCAGAGGGGAGAAACTCTGTATAGAAATCACTTACTGGAGTAAGTATTGAAGACAATCCTATGGCTTAAAGGATAGGCCCTCCAGTCAAATAGAGTGAAGTTTCGACTAAGAGGGATAGAAAGTAATACAGAGTTGTGAAGACTTACAATTTGGTAAGTCTCTGAAAAAGGTAAAGCTCCCCTGCAGTCAAAAATATGGGATATCCTCGTACAGGACAACTGTCAAGGTGAAGGGCATAGCATACCTTGTAATTAGTTGTTACTCCTCTATTTGCTTTAAAAGGAGAGGAGAAACCTGTTACCTGTACGGCATGACTATCCTTAATAGCTCTAAGAGCTAAAAGAATGGATTCCTCTTGCAAAAGATTCATGCCTAAAGTGGAGGATTGAGCCAGTGTATCACTGACCTCTCAGTAAGGATGAGAAGAACTGTAAACGCTTCTGTTGTTAAGAAGTAGCGGTTCTGAAACTCAACAGGAAAAAGAGATTTAATGAATAAATATCAGAAACCCTGCGACTGCTGGGTTTGCTGAGCCTGTTGAGGCTTTGGTTTTCTTAGCCTGGTATGATGTTGCCTTTCTTTGGAAACATCTGCATGATGGGTAGAAGATGAATAAAGCACAGTTACTTACCTGTAACAGGTGATCTCTGGGAACAGCAGGAATAAGTCTTCACATATGGGTATCGTCGGTACCGACGGAGCCTGCGCGGGAACGCTCTCCAGCGTCCAGTAAGAAAGCTTTTGGGAGCATCCCACAGCGCCTGCGCGCTGCCTTCCCGCATTTCCCAACCGCCTCTCTCCAGTTCGAGTTTTAAAGCTGAGACAAAGAGAGAGGAAAGGAAAGATAGATAGAGAGATACAACTCCTAGTGGAGGTGGGTGGGTTGTGAAGACTTATTCCTGCTGTTCCCAGAGATCACCTGTTACAGGTAAGTAACTGTGCTATCTCCAGGAACAAGCAGGAATAAGCCTTCACATATGGGGACTCCCTAGCTGTAGATGCCAGGTTGTGTGTCCTTGAAAAGGACTCTACCACCTCCCATGGATCTCTGGCATCCGACCAGGGTAGGTGGGTAGGAGTTGATTAGGAATGGAACAGGTGTTTGAGAACAGCCTGACCAAACGAGGCATCCTGGCGGGAGTCCTTGTCCAAACAGTAATGGGCTCTGAAGGTATGAACCGAGGCCCAGGTGGCCGCTCGACAGATTTGGTCGATGGACACAGAGTTTAGATGAGCCATAGAGGCTGCCATGGCTCTCACATTGTGAGCTGTGACATGGCCCTCCAGAGAAATGTTCCTACTCTGGTAGGCGAAAGAAATACACTGAGCAATCCAGTTGGACAGTGTTCTCTTAGAGACTGGAAGTCCTAAATGAGAAGGATCAAAAGCAACAAAGAGTTGAGAAGACTTTCTATGTTGCTGTGTTCTTTGTAAGTAAAAAGCGAGAGCTCTCTTACAATCCAAAGTATGAAGATTCCTCTCTGCACTTGATGCATGAGGTCCTGGAAAAAAGACAGGTAAATATACCTCTTGGTTCAGATGAAAAGGCGAGACCACTTTAGGCATAAAATGTGGATTGGTCCTGAGGACTACCTTATCATGATGGAACCTTGTATAAGGTGGATTAGCCACCAAAGCTTGCAACTCACTGATGCGGCGTGCTGAGGTGACTGCAATGAGAAAAACAACTTTCCAAGAAAGAAATTTCAAGGAGGTGGTGGCTAAAGGTTCAAAGGGTGGCTTCATAAGCTGGCCAAGAACCAGGTTTAAGTCCCATGCCACTGGAGGTGGTCTAATGGGAGGTTTAGTTAAAAGAAGGCCTCTCATGAATCTTGCTATAAGAGGATGAGAGGAAATAGGTTGTCCATTGAGAGGCTTGAGGGACACTGCAATAGCACTCAAATGGACTCTTACTGAATTTGTTTTCAGACCTGCATGGGATAGATGCAGGAGATACTCTAGTAGAGAATTCAGAGGTATTGCAAGAGGGTTTAGATCCTTCTCTGAACACCAAATGGTAAATCTTTTCCATTTGAAAGCATAGGAACGTCTAGTAGAAGGCTTTCTAGAGGCATGAATAACATCTCTGACTTGCTGAGAGAGATGAAAATCTTGAAGGTCTAGGCCCTCAGCAACCAAGCCCTGAGATGGAGCGACTGGGGGTTTGGGTGCCACAACGTTCCCTCTTCCTGGGACAGAAGGTTTGGTGCAGAGCCGAAGTCCAGGGAAGGAGCTTGAGAGAGATGCAGAAGTAGAGGGTACCACACTTGGCGTGGCCAATGTGGTGCTATGAGGATCATGGTCCCTCAATCTCTCTGAAGCTTGAATAGTGTTTTGGGAATTAGGGGAATTGGTGGAAAGGCATAAAGGAAGTCTTGACCCCAGTGAAGGAGGAAGGCATCCTTGGCCTGAACTCCCTGACACAGAATTCTGGAACAGAACCGGGGAAGTTTGGCATTCCACGGACTTGCAAAGAGGTCTATGTCCAGGGTTCCCCAAATTCGAAAAATCCTGGCTACCTGGTCCATGTGGAGGGACCACTCGTGTGGAAGCAGAACTCGACTGAGTCTGTCCGCTCAAGAGTTTTGAACACCTGGAAGATATACTGCCAGAAGATGGATGTGATGCTCTCTGGCGAAGGCCCACAGTCGCAAAGCTTCATTGCAAAGTGACAGAGAGCCAGTCCCGCCCTGCTTGTTTACATAGAACATGGGTACTTGGTTGTCCGTATCGATGAGGACTGTCCTGTAGCTGAGCAGGGAATGGAACACTCAGAGCTAAGAATATTGCTCTGAGTTCCAAGAGATTGATATGCAGAGAAGTCTCCTGTGGAAACCAGATGCCCTGGGTGGAGAGATCCTGCAGATGAGCTCCCCAACCCATTGGAGAAGCATCTGTTGTAAGAGTTGCTTGGGGTAGCGACTGCTGAAAAGGGGACCCCAGCAACAGATTTGGAGGGGACTTCCACCACTGGAGAGACCAAAATAGGCGAATGGGGTTTGCTATTTTGTCTGACAGGCAACCTGATGCCTGAGTCCATTGGGTGGACAAAGTCCATTGAGCTGCCCTCATGTGAAGGCGAGCATATGGAACCAGATGCACGGTGGATGCCATGTGGCCTAATAGTTGTAACATTTCTCGAGCAGTTAAATGGGACTTTAACTGTATCTGGGAGGCTAACTGCACCAAGTGTAGGCAACGGGCCTGAGGAAGATAGGCCCTTGCAGTTGTGGTATCCAGCAAGGCCCCTATAAACTCCAGAGACTGAGTAGGGGTGAGATGGGATTTTGGGATATTTATTAACAGTCCCAAATACTGAAGGACACGCATTGTGCAGGTTAGACAAATCTGGGCCTCTGACTGGGATGGAGCTCGAATGAGCCAGTCGCCCAGATATGGGAAAACGAATATTCCTAGAGTGTGTAGAAATGCAGCTACTACTGCCATGTATTTCGTGAACACCCTTGGTGCAGAGGCCAGACCGAAAGGAAGCACCCTGTATTGGTAGTGCTTTCCCTGAAAAAGGAACCGAAGGAACCTTTTGTGTGTTGGATGGATGAGGACATGGGTGTACGCATCCTTGAGATCTAGAGAATAAAGCCAGTCCTGACTCTGAAGGTATGGCAGTAGAGTACCGAGAGAAATCATCTTGAATTTCTCTTTGAATAGAAACTTGTTCAATTCTCTGAGATCTAATATGAGTCTGTAGCCCCCTGTTTTCTTTGGAATAAGAAAATAAGGGGAGTAGAACCCTGAGCCCTGTTGAAGAAGAGGTACTTCTTCTATTGCCCCTTGGGCAAGAAGGGTAGCAATCTCCTGACCCAGAAGGTTGAGGAGAGATGTTGGAGAATTGAACTGTTTCACCATGGTGTGGGGAGGAAGGTTTAAGAAATGAAGCTTGTACCCTTCCCTTATAATGGAGAGGGTCCATTGCTCTGCTGTGATTTGCTCCCATCTGGGAGTAAAGTAAGCCAACCTTCCTGGAATTGTGAGGGGCTCTGGTTCTTCCAGAGCTAGAAAGGCTAAGTTCTCTAGTTGCAAGTCAAAGGCCCTGAGGAGGCTGAGGCTGCTGGGCCGTGGACTTTGCAGCAAAACGACCTGCAGAAGATGCCTGCTGACCATAAGCAGGATAATATCTTCCCTTTTTAGAAAAAGGTGTCTTTTTGAACAATCTTTTCTTAACAGGAGCAGAGGTAGACTTTGAAAGTCGATCCAAAGCAGAGTTCTCAGCATCCATCTGAGTGGCCTTTGCTTGCCAATCCCTGCCAAAAAGGTTTTCACCTGTACAAGGAAGATTTCCCAGTTCATCTTGGACCCAGAGTTCCAAATCAGAGGCTTGTAACCAAGCAATTCTGTGTGCACCTATGGCAATAGCCGAGGCTCTGCTTACACACTCAAAAGAGTCAAAGGCTGCACGGTTGGAAAATTTGGAAACATCTTGGGCATGTTTAAGCCAAGTGAGAAATTCCTGCCTTTTATCTTCTGAAATAAAAGGGGCTAAAGTCTGCAGATGATCTGGACTTCTTTTAGAAACATCTCCATATAGAGACTATAGGAGTTGATTCTGGCAGCAAGCATATTAGCTTGGAAAACCCTTCGGCCAAAAGCATCAAGGGTCCTGCATTCACGTCCTGGAGGATTAGATGAGTTTCTCTTTGCACTCTTTATTTTCCTCATGGCAGACTCTACCACAATAGAGTGGTGAGGAAGCTGAGACTTATGAAAGCCAAGACAATGAGGGACACGGTACATGGTGTCTAACCTACGAGAATGAGGAGAGGTGGTAAGAGGAGTCTCCCACATGCTCAACATGAGATCATAGAGAATCTCATGAATAGGTAAGGTAGCTGCTTCTTTAGGAGCCTTAGGATATTGCAAAATATCTAATTGTTTGGCTCTAGGCTCTGACTCAGGGGCCACTGTAATGGAGAGGCCCCTAGTCACTTCCCTAATGAAGTCTTGAAAAAACAAGTCTTCTGGAGGAGACATTCTTCGTTTTAGAGAAGAAGACTCCTGAGGAAGAAGTACCGGTGCCTCGACAGAAGCCTCCGACTCATCCGAGTCTTCGGAGGAATCGAAATATCGCCTGTCTGGATGCTCCTGTAAAGCCCGATATGCGTACCGAGTGGGATCGACATCGGGAGTAAGCGGTACCGGTTCGGTACCGATGGGCATCATAGGACAGGGTACTGTTGCAGTCGACACCGAAGCCGATGTCGATCCAATAGGTACCGGCACCGGGAACGATGCCGGTGCTGGAGTCGGGTACCGGCAACGGAGATTGTTGCGGTACCGGAGGCGTCGAAGCCTGCATAAACACCGTTAGGGTGCGCTGTATGGACAGAATCTTCTGATCCATCGACGCCACCAGAGTCTGGATGTCGGTACCAGTGGAGGCCACCGGTACCCCAGAACACGGCAACAGGTGATCGATCGAGGCCGAGCCATCGATGTCAACCTGTGACCCCATAGACAATGCTTTGGAAGCCGGAACTTCCCGCCGGGGTAATTTTGCTGGTGCGGATTCCTCGAGGACAAGCCCGGAGGCATCTCGATGCTTAGAGGGAGATTTGCCCTTCGAGGACCAGCTAGATTTATGTTTGGTTACCTGAGATCCATGGGAGGAAGAAGCAGCCCTGGAAGACGTCGATGCCACCGAGGCTGCATCAGAGGGAAACAGGGTACTGAGCTTGGCTGCTCGGTTCTGCCGACCTCTTTTAGACATCATGGTACAGGACACACAATCCGTGATGGAATGGTCAGGACCCAAACATTTTAGACACCAATCATGGGTGTCGGTGAAAGAAATAGTACCGCCACATTTCGTGCACTTTTTGAACCCGGAAGCGGGCTTCTCCATGAGGAGAAAAATGTTCAGGCCTAAGGCCCAAACTGAAAATGCACAGTTGAAGAAAGGTTTTTTTTTTTTTTTTTAAGAAAAGAAAAGACCAGCGGTACCGGTCTGACGTCGAAGAAGGCAGACGCGACACAGAAAAATAAAGAAAAAAATAAAGGACTCCTTCTGCGGTGACAGGAACACGATCTGCTGGCTCCGCGGAAAAGAAGAACTGGAGAGAGAGGCAGTTGGGAAAGGCGGGAAGGCAGCGCGCAGGCGCTGTGGGATGCTCCCGAAAGCTTTCTTACTGGACGCTGGGGAGTGTTCCCACGCAGGCTCCGTCGGTACCGACGATACCCATATGTGAAGACTCATTCCTGCTTGTTCCTGGCGATAACCTTTTCCCCTTAGGGGGATAAAGTTTATTTGGAGATTTTTTACTAGCTGGGATAAAGGAAAGTTTTTACAATCCTCTACAAGCAATATCATCAGTGTTTAACTGATTAGCTTGGAATAAAGCATCCTTGTTAAAGAGATTTTCACCAGTACAAGGAGTATTTCCCAGCCTTTCTTGTACCCATTTGTCCAAGTCTGAAGCTTGGAGCCAGGCCATGCGTCGTGCTCCTATGGCTATAGCAGAATTTCTGCTAATAGACTCAAAACAGTCCAGGGAAGCACGATTAAGGAATTTGGAGACATTTTGAGCATGACTGACTAATAAGAAAAAGTCTGCTCTTTTATGTTCTTGAAGAAAAGGGATCAAAAGCTTTAAGTTCTTTGTGACCTCTTCAAGAGATAATCCCATATAGAAAATATATGAGATAATTCTTGCTGAAAGCATGTATACCTGGAAGCATCGACTTCCAAAGGTATCTAAAGTCCTAGACTCACGACCTGGCGGATAAGAAGAGTGGTTCTTTGCACTTTTAATCCGCCTCATTGCTGATTCTACAACAATAGAATGATGAGGAAGTTGAGTCTTTTGAAAACCTGGAGAAGGTGGCATCTTGTACATAGTGTCATGTGTCTTAGAATGTGGGGATACCGTTAAAGGAGTTTCCCACATTCTTAATAGTAAATCCTGTAAGGTCTGATGCAAAGGAAGTATGATCACCTCCTTTGGAATGCAAGGGAATTGCAGGGTCTCTGAATCCCCTGGTAGGGATTCCTTACCAGGTATAGAAATGGCAAGTAACTTTGCCATATCAAGCAGAAAAGCTTGAAAAGAAATGTCCCCTGAGGAGGACCCTCTGAAATGAAGGGTTGTCACCAGGTGCCCCCAGTAGCCAGTGGCTATAAGGGCATCCGGCGCATTTATTATTTTTAAGGAGCGATGTGACTTTAAGGGCCTAGTGCATTTTGGTCCTTGTAGTTCTAGCTCCTTGAGAGCACAAATGATCCAAGCCAAGAGTGTAGGGTAACAAGGCTTTATTTCCCCTATAACGCAATGATTCACTAAGACAATTAGAAAATAAAGACAGTCCTTTCTTTATCAAAAAGGGTTCCACCAATATTCAAGCAGATAACTGTTAAAGGCTTCACAGTTGAATGCAAGCTAGCTGAGGGTTCTTTTAGTTCAAAGCAATTTAAACAATTCAACAACCAAACGGTTATAAGGTTCACCATCTGTTGCACAGTTCTTTTCTATCTACAATTCTGACAAGGATTCAATACTATTTGCAGAACAGAAATTACAGTCCATGGATTCCTCCTGAGGCATGGGAATAATATTCTCACATTCAATTTCCATAGACTCTGCGTCACTAGCTTCTTCCTTTGAATCGTAGTTTTCACTCCCTGTTACAAACTTACAGAGTCTATCTTGCTTCCAGTAAAACTTTCCTGTTAAGCTGTGGGGTACTGTCTTAAAAAGCTCTGCTTTGCTTCCCCTCCCCTTATAGGGAATAGCTGCTTTAACAGGGTTTCTATTAGCAAGGCTTTCCTTTAGAATTAAAGATTCAGCATATCTTGGCTTCCTGGAATGGCCACACCTAGAGCTCTCCTTCTGACGTACTTCTCTTGGGATAGGCTTTTCTGTGCAGTGCTTTGCTTTCATGGAATTCAGGAAAACCTGGTAAGGATTCCCAATCACTGTGGTTTTCTGAAAAGGTATCTTTATAAAAGGAACCTCTCTTCCTTGTTCCTTGTAAACCAGATCCAACAAAGTTACTTGGGTTGGGAGAGTCACTCCTACCAGATAAACTGTTTCTTCTGGCAGCTTTTTCTCTGGACGCCGTCCCTCTGTGCTCTGCCTCTCTGGACTCCATCCGTCTGAGTAAACTTCCTCTGGATTCTGTCCCTCTGGGCTGGCTCTGTGTGGAATCTCTCCTGTTCCACGTTCCTCTTGTCCTGCAGGTTCTCCACCTTCCTTTCCTTCTCTCCCCTCCTCTCTTTCTGTCTTGCTGCTCTCTGTTTCTCCTTATAAAGGGAGTTTTGGTTTGAACGTCCCGGGCTTGGCCTCAGGTGCAACTGATTGCCACTTATACAATTAGTGTCTGAGCACGTTGCTTCAGCCTCTGTGGGATTACTCTTGCCCCCTCTGGCTGTGTTGCGATGCAACTGCACATTCTCAGCTCTATGCAAAACAGGTTTTTTTTCTACTGCTGCAGCTTCCATGGCTCCAGCCTCATGACAGGGGTAAAGGTTAAACTTGTTGAAAATTTAGCCTCGGTACCGATGGATTCATCCCAGTCATCGGGAACGGAAGACTTGAAAGGATGAAGCATTGGATTTTCGCTAAAGCGATGTCTTCGGTACCGCCCGAGGCAGGTACCGAGGCGAGTCGGTATCGAATCCTCCATGCTAGAGATCGATTCCAGGCTCGGCATCGAAGGAAGCGAGTCTGTCGAAGCAAGCATGGACGGTACCGAAGCCGATGTCGATACCGGTACCGAAGCCAATACCGATTTTATTTTTATTTATTTATTTATTTAACTGTATTTATATACCGCTTTTCACCGGGTCAAAGCGGTGTAACATATAACAAGAGGGGGTAAATTCTTTATAGGGTGGGGCCATCACCAGGGGGGCAACATTAATGATTTGGGGTGGACATAGACATGTACATTTTGTAGTATCTAAGCATTAGTTCTTGAGGATGGGGTGGTTTTCTGTTCAGAGATGCTCACGGAATAGGATTGTTTTCAGCTGTTTCTTGAATGATGTGATGTCGGTGTTGTTCCTGATGAGGGTTGGCAGAGAGTTCCAGAGGGATGGGGCATAGAGTTCGAAGGCTCTGTTGCAGGTCCGTTGTGTGGATTTGGTTCTTTTGTGGGGGACGATGATGGAATTATTGGAGGATTGTCTGGTTGGTCTGTTGTGAATCGGGCGGGGTAGTAGAGTGTGGAGTGCGGTGTTCCGTGTTTGGTGGATAGTCTTGTGGGTGAGTAGTATAGCTTTGTACTTAATTCTTGCTTTGATTGGAAGGATGTGGAGGTCTCTTAGGATTGGGGTGATGTGATCCCGTTTTTTCGCATTCTGGATGATCCTTGCCGTGGTATTTAGGGCAGTTCGGAGGGGGTTGGTTTGTGTGGCGGGTAATCCATGGTAGATTATGTTGCAGAAGTCCAAATGGGGGAGTGTCACCGCTTGCATTACTGTCCTGAAGTCTTGAGGTTCGAGGAGGGGTCGGAGGCGTTGCACAGTTTTAGCTTTGTGGAATATCGTCCCGGTGGTTTTGTTGATTTGGTGTTTAAAGGTGAGGGCTTGGTCAATGATAACGCCTAGATACCTTATCTGAGGTTGGATTTGAATTTCTGTGGTTCCTATGTTGAGGTGAGTGGGTGGTTTGAAGTCTGGTTCTTTTGTTACTATAAGGGCTTCGGTTTTCTTTATGTTGATGGAGAGGTTGTTCTCCTGTAGCCAGTTGGACACATCAGTGAAGCAGGCTGATAGCTGATCATTTGCTGGGTTGGTGGTTGTGATCGGTGCGTAGAGCATTATGTCGTCTGCGTATATGTGGAAGTTGACGTTGTGGGTGCGTATGATTGAGCAGATACTCGAGGAACGGTCTGCAGCAACTCCAACGGTACCGAAGTAGCTGAGAGTGCTAGACTATGTTCATCGGTGAGGAGTGTTTCATCCATCACCATAGCCGATGCCGGGGTGTCGGTACCGCTCGAAGCGGCCACAACCCCCGAGCATGGCCCAGGTATGTTCATCGAGGTAAGAACCCCGGGAATAACCTGGAGCCCCGTTAATGCTTTGTAGCCCAAAGACTCCCGCCAGGGCTTTATTGCCAAATTGTCCTCGAGGGCAAGGCCAAAGCCATCTCGATGCTTAGAAGGAGATCTACCACTCAAGGACTGGCTAGTCTTTACAGACTTTTGTTTGGTTACCTGATCCTGTGGAGATATTCCAGCTGATGACATCGAGTGCGATGTGAACCGGGTATCAAGTTATGCTCGATTCTGAAGATTTCTTCTGTTTGAGGTCCAGCAGGAAAGACACTCCAGTGAGCAGTGGTCAGGACCTAAACATTTAAGACACCAAGTATGGGTGTCTAAAAAAATATTTGTACCACCAAACTTAGAGCATTTCTTGAGGATAGTGGCTGGCTTTTCCATAACGGAAAAATAGAGGCCTAGTGGCCTAGTAACCGTCAGACACTAAACAGGAAAATTTTCTGAAGAAAATAAATTCTTTAGAAAAAAGAAAGAAAAGCACCGGCGGTACCGGTGGCGTCGAGGGAAGGCAGATGCGACCACAAAAAACTAAGAATAAAAAGAACAATTTTCTGCGGTGACAGGAATACATCCTGCCGGCCCCACGGAAAACTGATGAGAGGGAAGTGTTTAGGCGGAAGGCATGCGTGTGGGATGCTCCCAAAGGCTTTCTTTCTGGACGCTAGGGAGCGTTCCCGCACAGGCTCCGTCGGTACCGACGTACCCCATATGTGAAGACTCATTCCTGCTTGTTCATGGAGATCTATGCTATCTCCAGTAACAAGCAGGAATGTAGTCTTCACATATGGAGACTCCCTAACTGCAGATGCCAGGGAGATGGCCCCAGAAAGTTGTGCGCCCTTGTGAAAGGGCTCCACTTCCCCCCATGGATCTCTGGCATCCTACCAGGGATGGTGAGTAGGAGTTGATTAAGTCTGGAACAGGTGTTGAAGAACAGCCTGACCAAACAAGGCATCCCGGCGGGAGTCCTTATCTAAGCAGTATTGGGCTGTGAAGGTATGAACCGAAGCCCAAGTAGCTGCTCGACAGATGTCGTCGATAGACACAGAGTGAAGATGAGCCATTGAGGCTGCCATGGCTCTCACATTGTGAGCTGTGACATGGCCTTCAAGAGGAAGGTTCTTACTCTCATAGGCAAAAGATATACACTGTGCAATCCAGTTGGACAGTGTCCTTTTGGAGACAGGAAGTCCCAAATGACTAGGATCAAAACAATAAAGAGTTGAGAGGATTTTCTATGTTGCTTTGTCCTTTGCAAGTAAAAAGCCAAAGCTCTTTTACAGTCCAAAGTATGAAGGTTCCTTTCTGCACTGGAGACGTGAGGCCTCGGAAAGAATACAGGAAGGTAAACCGCTTGGTTCAAATGAAAAGGCGAAACCACCTTTGGCATAAAGTGTGGATGGGTCTTAAGAACTACCTTATCATGGTGGAACCCTGCATAAGAAGGATCAGCCACCAATGCTTGCAATTCACTGATGCGACGTGCTGATGTGATTGCAACGAGGAAGATAACCTTCCAGGAAAGGAATTTCAAAGAGGTAGTGGCTAATAGTTCAAAGGGCGGTTTCTTGAGCTGCCCAAGTACCAGATTCAAGTCCCATGCCACCGGTGATGGCTTAATAGGACGCTTTGTAAAAAGAAGGCCTCTCATAAATCTCGCTATGAGAGGAAATAGGCTGTCCATTTAGAGGCTTGAAAGAAGCTGCACTAGCACTCAAATGGACTCTCACTGAATTGGTCTTAAGCCCTGCATTTGACAAATGAAGGAGATACTCCAGTAATGATTCCAGAGGTATCGCAAGAGGATTAAGACCCTTCTGCGAGCACCATATGGTAAACCTCTTCCACTTAAATACATAAAGAGCGTCTTTTGGAGGGTTTCCTGGAAGCATGAAGGATATCCTTTACCTGCTGGGAAAGGTTAAGACCCTGAAGTTCTAGGCTTTCAGCAACCAGGCCCTGAGATGCAGAGACTGGGGAATGGGATGCCACAGCATCCCATCCTCTTGTGAGAAAAGATCTGGAGCAGATCCTAACTCCAGAGGCAGAGCTTGAGAGAGATGTAGAAACAGAGGGTACCACAGTTGCCATGGCCAACGTGGAGCTATGAGAATCTTATGACCTCTGTCTCTCTGAAGCTTGAACAGGGTTTTGGGAATTAGGGGAATGGGTGGGAAGGCATACAGGAAGTCCTGACCCCAGTGAAGGAGGAAAGCATCCCTGGCCTGACAACCTCGAGCCCAAATTCTGGAACAGAACCGGGGAAGTTTGGCATTCAGCGGACTTGCAAAGAGGTCTATGTCCAGGGTTCCCCAAATTTGAAAAATTTGGGCCACCTGGTCTGGATGCAGAGACCATTCGTGTGGAAGCAGCACTCGACTGAGTTTGTCTGCCCAAGAGTTCCGAATGCCTGGAAGATACACCGCAAGGAGATGAATCTGATGTTCTCTGGCAAGGGCCCATAGTCGCAAAGCTTCGTTGCATAGTGAGAGAGAGCCTGTTTCGCCCTGCTTGTTCACATAGAACATGGCTACCTGATTGTCCATTTGAACTAGGACTGTCTTGTAGCTGAGCTGGGTGTGAAACACTTGAAGAGCAAGGAAAATTGCTCTGAGTTCCAGGAGGTTGATATGAAGACAGGCCTCCTGTGGAGTAGAGGTACCCTGGGTAGAGAGCTCGTGCAGGTGGGCTCCCCAGCCCACCTGTGAAGCATCTGTTAGAGTGGCTTGGGGTAGGGGTTGCTGGAAAGGAGACCCCACCAGAAGGTTTCTGGTTGACTGCCACCATTGGAGGAACAAAATAAGACGATCTGAGTTTGCTATTTTGTCTGACAGGCAACCTGACGCCCGAGTCCACTGAGTGGATAAGGTACACTGGGCTGCCCTCATATGGAGGCGAGCATAAGGAACCACATGCACAGTGGATGCCATGTGGCCTAGTAACTGTAACATTTCCCCGAGCAGTGAGATGAGGTTTGAGCACTGCTTGGGAAGCTAACTGTACAATGCGAAGACAGCGGGGCTGTGGAAGGAAGGCCCTTGTCTGTCTGGTATCCAGATGAGCTCCTATAAATTCTAGGAATTGAGTGGGAGCAAGGTTGGATTTTGGGAAGTTTATGACAAGTTCCAAATACAGCATTTGCGCATTGTGCGAGACAGAGCAAAACTGGCTTCTGGCCCTGAAGGGGCTCGAATGAGCCAGTCGTCTAAGTAAGGGAAGACGAATATTCGCAGGGTGCAGAGAAATGCTGTTACCACAGCCATGCATTTTGTGAACACTCGGTGCAGAAGCCAGGCCAAAAGGAAGAACCCTGTATTGGTAGTGCTTTCCTTGAAACAGGAATCAAAGGAACTTCCTGTGACTTGGATGGATGAGAACATGAGTGTACGCATCCTTGAGATCTAGATAACAAAGCCAATCCTGACTCCGAAGGTATGGCAGCAGAGTTCCTAGAGAAATCATTTTGAACTTCTCTCTGAATAGGAATTTATTCAATTCTCTGAGGTCTAGAATAGGTCTGTGTCCTCCTTTTACTTTGGAATAAGGAAATAGGGGGAGTAGAACCCTGTATCCCTTTGGGGAATGGGTACCTCTTCTATTGCTCCTTGAGCAAAGAGCATTGTGACTTCTTGACCTAACCGGTCGTTGAAAGAGGTCTGAGAATTGAACTGTCTTACTTTTGTAGGAGGGGGCATGCTGAGGAAATGAAGCTTGTACCCCCCTCGTACAATGGACAGAGTCCAATTTTTTGCTGTTATCCGACACCATCTGGGGGCAAAATGACATAACCTTCCTGGAATGGTGGAAGGTTCTGGTCCGTTCAGGGCCAGGAAGGCAAAGTTCTCTAGATAGGAGTCAAAGCCCCTGTGGAGGCTGAGCTGGTTGAGGCTTAGCAGCTTTTGGCTTTCTTTGTTGCCTAGGTTGCTGTTGCTGTCCTTTTTGGGCAGACTGACCTGGACGATGTCCCTGCTGGGTATAGGAGGGATAAAACTTCTTTTTGTTGAAGAACGGTTTCTTAGAGGATCTTTTCCTCGCAGGATCAGCTGTGGATTTGGACAATCTATCCAAAGTGATATTGTCAGCATCTATCTCATTAGCTTTTTCCTGCCAATTCTTGCCAAAGAGATTCTCTCCTGTGCAAGGTATATTTCCTAATTTGTCCTGTACCCAGATTTCCAAGTCAGATGCCTGGAGCCAGGCAATCCTACGTGCACCTATGGCAATAGCAGAGGTTCTGCTTATGCATTCAAAGCAGTCAAAGGCTGCACGATTCACAAACTTGGAAACATTTTGAGCATGTTTAACAAGAGCAAGATAATCTTGCCTTTTATCATCAGGAAGAAGAGGGCTCATAAACTCTAAGTCTCCTGTGACTTCCTTAAGGAACATCCCCATATACAAGATATAGGTACTGATCCTAGCAGAAAGCATGGAAGCCTGGAAGGATCAATGTCCAAAGGCGTCAAGAGTTCTACCCTCACGTCCTGGAGGATTAGATGCCTGCCTTTTTGCACTCTTCATCCGTCTCATGGCTGATTCCACCACCATGGAATGGTGTGGTAACTGAGTCTTTTGAAACCCAGGACAATGAGGAACTCCATACATGGTGTTGAGTCTTCGGGAATGAGGAGATGTGGTTAGAGGTGTTTCCCACATCCTTAACACAAGATCATGCAAGATCTCATGAATAGGTAAGGTAGCTGCCTCCTTGGGAGCTTTAGGGTCCTGAAGTATTTCTAATTCCTTTGCCCTAGGCTCTTTTTCAGGAGCCACTGTGATGGAAAGATCTCGGGCCACATCTCGGATAAAATCCTGAAAGGACATATCCTCTGGCGGAGACATCCGACGCTGAGGAGAAGAGGAATCCTCGGGAAGAAGTACTCTGGTATCGGCAGAGTCTTCGGAGTCTTCAGACTCATCTGAGGATTTGAAGTATCTCCGATCCCAGTGATCGTGCAAGGCACGGTACCGACCAAAGTCGGTATCAAAGTGGTCCGGTACCGACATGTCGATACCGGATAGTGACGCATGACTCGGTCCCGGTGGTATACCCGCCGATGTCGATGCAGTCGGTGCCGGTACCGGTTGAATTGTCTGAAGCGGTTTCAGGGGCATCGAGGCCGTGAGAAGAGCCGCCAGACTGCGTTCAATAGCCTGTTCAATAGAAAACCTGCCCTATCTGCATCTGTACTACTCATAATGATTATATCCCACATAACTTGTATATGTATTTAATAATATAATGTTAATGTACATAATGTATATAGTGTTGCACTGTTCAGTGCTATCTGTTCAACATTTCTGTTTACTGTACATTGGTTATAGTTATATGACGTTATATGTAAAACAAATCCATGATTTGTTGCCTGTTGTTATTTGTGAACCGCAGCTGATCTTAGGAAGCTGCGGTATATAAGAGATTGTTAAATAAATAAATAAATAAATAAATAAATAGCCAAGAATCTCTGGTCTATCAACGCTGCCGATGCTTGGGTGTCAGTGCTGGTTGAAACGGCCGGAACCCCAGAGCATGGCAACAATAGTTCTGTCGAGGTTGAGGCCTCGAGAACATCCTGGAGCCCCGTTAGTGCTTTGGAAGCCGAAGCCTCCTGCCAGGACAATTTTGCCGGTGAAGATCCCTCAAGGGCAACGCCAGAGGCATCTCGATGCTTAGAAGGAGGATCTACCCTTTGAGGGCCGGCTAGATTTATGTTTAGTTACCTGAGATCCATGGGAGGAAGACGAAGCCCTGGAGGACGTCGATGCCACGGACACCACATCAGAGGGAAAAAGGGTGCTACGTTTAACAGCCCGGTTTTGCCAGCTCCTTTTAGACATCATTCCACAGGTGAGGCACTCTGAAATAGAGTGGTCAGGACCTAAACATTTGAGGCACCACTCACGGGTGTCGGTGACGGAGATGGTACCGCCATACTTAGAACATTTTGTAAAACCCGAAGCAGGTTTTTCCATGTTTAAGGAAAAAATTGGGCCTAGTGCCCAAAATGGCGCCTAGCACCACAGAAGAAAGTTGCTGAAGGAAAGACTCCAGAAACTAAGTTTTTGTTTTGTTTTTTTTAAAAAGAAAGAAAAGAAGATCCGGCGGTACCGGTATAGCATCGAGGGAAGGCAGACGCGACCACAAAAAAGAAATATAAGAATGAAATTTTCTGCGGTGACAGGATGTGTGACCTGTCGGCTCCGCGGAAAACGAAAAACTGGAGAGGGATAGTTGGGAAAGGCAGGAAGGCAGCACGCAGGCTCTGTGGGATGCTCTCAAAAGCTTTCCTATTGGACGCTGGGGAGCATTCCCACGCAGGCTCCGTCGGTACCGACGATACCCATATGTGAAGACTATATTCCTGCATGTTCCTGGAGATACAGATCAGAGGAGCACAATAAAGGTGTCTCACCTTTGGTCAGCCCTAATCCTCCTCCTGCCCTTATCTTTTATATTTTCATCTGCAAACATTTTTAAATTTTAAAGTTAGCACATTTCATTGAACTCGTTTGTTCTCTTCTCCACATCCTTAAGCACCTTGTGCTTTATAAGGAAGCCTTGCCTAAGAGGGCCAAGCATCTACTAGGACTAGGTCCTTCTTTTGATATAAGCAAGCCTCAGTTTTAGCATAGGAAACATAAAACAATAGCTTCCGGTTTTCAATTTTGGTAGGTGCTGGAGTGCTGCCATGATTACATCTCCATTCAGGTCCTGCAGCACCACTTCCAATAATAAAATTTAGTGTGGGGCCTGTGAGCACTCACCTGTTGACAGACCTTGTGACACCTCATCCCTTGCATAAATTTCCATGGTTGCAATAAGCCCATGTAAAAGCAGGGAGACTAAAGGGCCTGTAAGCACATGAAGGCTTGCAGGCCCCACACAGTATTTCATTATTGGAACTGCAGTTGCTACAGCAGATCACTCAATAGGACAAGCAACAAAGGTGAGGTGGGATGCCAGGAAAGCATCCAGGTAAGGGCAAGTGGATGGAGCAATAAAGGGGGAGATAACTCCCTCTCGATGACTTCTGGGAGGGACACTGATGCCTCTCCCTGGTTACCTATGGGTGCCTCCAATTTAAATCTGGCCCTGGCTATAGCATGATGTATATCACTGCAATTCACAGTAAAAGATGTAGATTAAAATCCTGAGAAATCAGTGGTAAACATTATGTTTGTTATGCAGTTAACAAATATGTCCTGAACAAGTCATTAAGAGTGATTTTGAAACACTCAGTGGGGCTTCACAATTCCATGGGTACAAACTGTAAGTCTATCAAAATGAGAGCTTGTTTGTACAATGCAGGTACCCTGAGTCTGCGTTAAAGCCTTCATAATGCATGCATCAGAAAGCATATGTGGAATTTGAAAATGCAGTTATGTGTATGTGTAGCTGAAGCAGCACCTAGTAGGTGACCATAAAAATGACAAGACAGAGAGGTAGGTGTAGGAAGATGATGTAATTTCAAAGACCATTTTTTCAGTTATCTAGCTGGCTGAAAGACCATGGGAATAATCTTCTAATTGCCAATTATCTCTGCATAATAATCCATGGTAAAAACACTGGAAAAAAATCGTTTCCAACCTGACATATGGTGATCAGCTTAGACTTGCTGGATTAGCAATTATTCCTAGTATATAATTACATTCTCATACTCAAGAATATCTTTTTCATCTAGAAACCTGTCTAAATTACCTTTCAACTAATTTAGTGTTACACCTATACTCACTTCCTCTGACAAACTATTGCAAACATTTATTGCTCCAAGTAAACAAGCTGAAAAGTGCACACTCATAGTGTGACAAAATGCTGCATTTCCCCTTTTTCCATTTGCAAACTCATATGTTGGGGGGGGGGGGAAGAGTTTGAAGAGAGATGACAGAGTGAGCCTTGTTCTAGTAGCAGGAGCTGTATGAGGCATTTTTAGACAGAAATATATAGATATCACCATTTATTTATTAGGTTTTTTTATTGTAACTTAAACTTGGTAATAATGTACATTAAATAGGGACATTGATAACTTGGATTTTTCTGAGGCAATGGAGGGTTAAGTGACTTGCCCAAAATCACAAGGAGTGCTAGTGGGAATCAAACCCTGGTCTCTTGGTTCCCAAGCCAGTGCTCTAACCATTAGGCTACTCCTCCACTCGTGTTATGTCTTCAGTTAGTGAGTGCCTGTGTCTGTGGATCGCTATGTGTCGGTGGGGCATGTGGCTGCAGTTGTATGTGTGTGGGGTGCAGAGGTGGGATGCCTGTGTGGGGGGGTGCAAAGGTAGGGTGTATATATGTGTGGGAGATGCAGAGGTGGGGTGTGAGTGTATGTATCTGTGGTGTGGAGATGGGGTGCCTGTGTGTGTGCAAGCATATGTGTCTGTGGCATGGACATGGGGTGCCTGTGTATGTGTGTCTCTGGTGCGGATGTGAGGTGCCTATGTGAGTATGATTGTGTTTATGTGTGGTATGGAGGTGGAGTGCCTGTGTGTGTGTTTCGGGGGGGGGGGGGGGAGAAGCACCTCTTGGCATATATACATTCTCCAGGACCAAGCAGGAAGTCAGTCCTCACATATGGGTGACGTCGGCGCCAACGGAGCCCTCGTGCGGAGCATTTCCCCAGCTTTCAAAGAAAGCCTTTGGGAATTGCAGCGCGCATGCGCGGTCCCCTTCCCGCCCAAGGGTGCCATCTTGCTCAGTCTTCTTTTTTCTGCGGAGCCCGACGGACGTAGTTCGTTTTTCCCCGAGGAAAAAGTTGATTTTCCCTGTTTTTCTCTTTTTTCTCCGGTTCGACGACGGATCCTTTTTCCGCTCGGACCGATACGCCAGTATCGAGTCCTTTTCTCTCTTTTTCGGTTTTTGTCCTTTGTGACTGGCGTTCGCGCCTTTTTTCTTTTTTCCCTGGCAGCCCGGTCTTTTGACCTAGCAGGGGCCCTTTTTCCCCCCGATGGCTACCAGCAGGTTTAAGAAATGTGATCTGTGTAAGAAACTTATGTCTCTTACCGACACACATGACTGCTGCCTCCGTTGCCTCGGACCCGATCATGACCCGATGATCTGTGGTCCGTGTGGCAAAATGTCCTCGAAGGCGTTGAGGAGTCAGCAGCACCAGAAGGATAGGATTTCTCTGACTCCGCGTCCGGCTGGGCCCGGACCTCGTCAGAGGCCTCGACGTCTCGGGACTCCGGCCCCGAGCAGTGTCGGGGTTCCTCTGAGCGGGGGTCTCCTTCGCGGGAACATCGAAGGAAGAAGAAACCCGCGAGGGCGTCGTCGATGGACGCTCCTGGTTCCTCGAGGGCCAGGTCGCATAGCCCCGATAGCCGTCCCGGGTCTTCGGAGTCGGAGAGGCCTGCCAAGCATCTTCGTGTCGAGATGGAGTCTCCTGGACACGTAAGTGCTGTTGTCCTCGTTGACTCTCCTCCGAGGGAGCCGCCGTCGGGGCCCGAGTCGGGGGCTGCTGGGTCTCCTGAGCTCGGACTCAGGTTGACGGCCTTGGAGAGCAGCTTCACTGCCTTCATGGAACAGCAGCGGGCATTGATCGCCGGTCTCACCTGTGCATCTGCCCCGACCACCGGGACCTCGACGTCCAAGTCGACCCCGGAGGCCGAGCCGATCCTCGAGTCCATGCAGGCTCGAGTCGATCCTCGGCCACGGTCTCCCTCGACCTCCCGTTCGGGGCCGAGGTCGTCGGGGCAGAGGGCATCGGTGCCCGCCCGACTGGAGCCACTCGATTTCTCCTCCGAGGAGTCGGGCTGGGAGACGGAGGACAAAGAGTCACCCGACACTCATCGGACTCGGTGTGTCCCATCGGAATCACCCGAGTCCGAACCTCGGAGACTGTCCCCACCGGAGGATACCCGGTTCTCTGACTTCGTGCGGGATATGGCCAAGGCCTTGGCCTTCCCCGTGGATCCCGAGGAGCCTCGAGCCGAGGAGCTCGAGGCCCTCCAGTATGACTCTCCCCCGAAGGAGGCCTTTACTGTTCCGGTTCCTCCGATGCTGGAGCAGCTGCTCTTCCGCATGTGGGAGACCCCGGCCTCGACGCCGGTGTTAAGCAAGCGGGTCGATTCCATCTATCGAGTCTGCAAGAGCCCCGGGTTCCAGAAGGCACAATTACCGCACCACTCCATGGTTGTGGAATCGGCCATGCATCGACTGAAAAGTCAGAAGATGCACTCCTCGGTGCCTCCCGGCCAGGAGGCCCAGAATCTGGATGCCTCGGTAAGAAGTGCTTCCAGGGCTCTATGCTTGCTTGCTGTGTCCAGACTTACCAGCTCTACATGGGCATGTACCTCCGAGACCTGGCAAAGGAGATTGCCGGGTTCTCTGCTGGTCTCTCTGAGGAACCTTTGCAGATGTTCCAGGCCTTGTCCACCAGTATTCGAGAGTGCTCGAAGTTTATCTCTCGAGCAGCCTACAATGGCTTTGAGGCTTCGGCCCGAGTAGCCGGGGCCGGCATCGGTGCCCGCCGACAGGCTTGGCTACAGTCATCCGACCTCGAGCCATGGGTCCAGGACAAGTTGGTCGATGTCCCCTGCCGAGGTGAAAACCTCTTTGGCAAGCCCATGGCTGAAAAGGCTGCAGAACTCGAGACCGAGACTCTGACCAGGACTAGGCTTTCCAGGAAAACCTCTGCCCCTTCTCAGAAAAAGAAGGGCTCGGGAAAAAAGTCCTTTTACCCGAGGAAGTCATCTGCCTATAAACAATACCCTCATTATTAGGCCTCTGCAGCTCCCCAACAGGGTCAGCAGGCCAAGGGGCAGATTCAAGGGCCCCGTAGGCAGAAGGTCCCCAAGCCACCAACACCGGCCCCTGCTCAGCAGGGTGGGGGTTTTTGACTCAAACAGCATAGCCTCTTCTCCTCAGCTGGCTTCTCTCAGCACAGGAGGCCGGCTGGCCTACTTTGCCCACAGGTGGTCAGCCGTCACATCAGATACCTGGGTTCTTCACATAGTCCAAAAGGGCTATCTTCTCCATTTTCACCAGGTACCTCCCTCCTACTTTCCAGGGGAGCCTCCAAGACCCCCTCTGCACAGGGACCTACTCCTTCAGGAGTTAGCAAGTCTGCTAAAGGATCAGGCTGTGGAACTGGTGCCCCACCACCTGAGAGGTCACGGCTTTTATTCCAGGTACTTTCTGGTACCAAAAAGAACAGGAGGCCTCAGACCCATCCTAGACTTGCGAAACCTCAACAAGTTCCTGGAGAGGGAAAAGTTCAAGATGCTTACCCTTGGAATCCTGCTGCCCTACCTCCAGCAGGGAGACTGGCTATGCTCCTTAGATCTAAAGGATGCGTATACTCACATCCTTATTCATCCAGACCACAGACAATATCTCAGGTTTGTTGTGGGAGGAGGAAACCACTATCAGTACAGAGTACTACCCTTTGGCCTGTCCTCCGCTCCCAGGATGTTCACCAAGTGCCTGGCAGTGGTGGCGGCCTACCTGAGGCTTCAGGGTCTTTTTGTGTTTCCGTACCTGGACGACTGGCTCATCAGGGGCCAATCTTCCCAAGAGGCCAACCAGGCCACCCTTCGCACTGTGGCTCTGCTTCAGCACTTGGGGTTTGTCATAAACTTCGCAAAGTCCACTTTGCTCCCGTCCCAGAACTTGGAATTCATAGGGGCCAGGCTAGACACTCATCAAGCAAAGGCTTTTCTGCCTCTGGACAGGGCCCACAGGCTAATGGATCTGGCCAGCCAGTTTCGCAGCAATTCCCTGGTCTCTGCCAGGCAATTCCTGAGACTACTCGGCCATATGGCTTCCACGGTTCATGTCACCCCCAATGCCCGCCTGCACATGCGGCCTGCTCAGTGGAGCCTTCGCACTCAGTGGCATCATGCCACTGGGAGCCTAGCAGACTCAGTAAAGATATCCGACCTCCTGGTCTCCTCTCTGCAATGGTGGCTTCATCTTCCGAATCTGGTGCTCGGAGTGGTTTTTCAATCCCCTCCGCATTCTCAGGTGCTGACAACAGATGCTTCTCTTCTCGGTTGGGGAGCACATTGCCAAGGGACATGTACTCAGGGTCTCTGGACCCCTTGGGAGGCTACTCAACAGATAAACTTCCTGGAGCTACGGGCGATACGCCTAGCTCTGAGAGCCTTCTCCCACCTCGCCTCTCACCAGTCTGTACTGGTCCAGACGGACAATCAAGTTGCCATGTTCTATGTGAACAAACAAGGAGGCACAGGCTCCTTCCTTCTTTGTCAGGAGGCACAACGACTGTGCTCTTGGGCTGTCCATCACGGAATCCTTCTCAAGGCTGTCTACCTCCCAGGTCAGGAAAATTGCCTGGCAGACAGACTAAGCAGGATCCTGCAACCACACGAATGGAGATTGAACCCATTGGTGGTTCAGCAGGTCTTTCTCAAGTGGGGACTCCCCACCATGGATCTTTTCGCCAGTCCTCTGAACCGCAACTCCCGAGATTTTGCTCCAGACAACCGCATCCTCTCAGAGTAGCAGCGGATGCGTTTCTGATCTCGTGGTCCGCAGGCCTACTGTATGCATTTCCTCCCACACCACTAGTGTCCAGAACGCTGTTCAAAGTCCTCAGGGACGGGCCTTCATTGATTCTCATAGCCCCCAGGTGGCCAAGGCAACCGTGGTTCCCGCTTCTGCTACAGCTGGCGGTGGACACACCTGTTCCTCTGGGGTTTCAACACGATCTCCTGTCTCAGGATCAGGGGACTCTCTTGCACCCCAACCTCCAGTCCCTTCATCTGATGGCCTGGCTGCTGAAAGGGTAGTCCTAGCTCCCCTACTACTGCCTCGAGAGGTGGAAGATGTAGTCTTGGCCTCTCGGCGTCCATCCACCAGGAAATCCTACGCTCTTAAGTGGCGTAGATTCTCCGCATGGTGTGCTCAGCACAGCGAAAATCCCTTCTTGTGCTTGGTAGCCGTAGTATTGCAATATTTGCTCTACCTCTCCAATCTGGGCCTTAAGTCTAACTCTGTCAGAGTTCACCTTAGTGCTCTCTCAGCACACCACTCGCCGGTGGACGGCAGGCCAACTACCCTTTGGTGGCTCGTTTCCTCAGAGGCCTCCTTCTGCTTAAGCCTCCTTTGCGTCCACCGGCCCCTGAGTGGGATCTGAATGTGGTCTTGCAGCGGCTTACTTGTCCGCCTTTTGAACCTATGGCTACCTGCCCTCTCCGTTTTCTCTCCTGGAAAACTTTATTTCTGGTAGCTCTCACCTCTACTAGGCGAGTGAGTGAACTACAGGCACTAGTGTCTGATCCTCCTTACACTAGGTTCTACAGGAATAGGGTAGTCTTACGGACTCACCCTAAGTTTCTTCCTAAAGTTGTCTCACCTTTTCACCTCAATCAGGAGGTGGTTCTTCCGACCTTCTTTCCCAGGCCGCATGCCAGCCGGGCTGAAATGGTCTTGCATACCCTGGACTGTAGAAGGGCGTTATCCTTCTACCTCGACCGTACGCGGGAGCATCGGAAGGCTGTTCAGCTTTTCGTTTCTTTTGACCCCAATAAGTTGGGGCTCCCTGTCTCCAAGCGTACGTTGTCCATATGGGTCGCTGACTGTATCGCCTGGGCTTATGGGGCAGCCGGCCTCTCGTTGGAGGGTCGAGTCACAGCTCATCGTGTCAGGGCGAAGGCTGCGCCAGTGGCTCATCTCCGCTCTGTTCCATTGGCAGACATCTGCCGGGCTGCTACTTGGTCTTCAAGCCAGACTTTTGCGGCCTATTACTGCCTTGAGAGGGAGTCCCGCAGGGAGAGTGCTTTCGGACAGGCAGTACTCCATAATCTCTTTGGGGTTTAGGCAACTCCTACCCTCCGGCCCTGGTGTTGGGCTACCGGTCGGGGGCGTTCTCAGAGAAGATTCCTTCCTTCTGTGCTGATGAGCTAGAGGGAGCTCATTTTTCCGCTTGAGGTCTCGGGTAGCCTTAAGCTAGGGAGTCCCATATGTGAGGACTGACTTCCTGCTTGGTCCTGGAGAAAGAGTAGTTAGTCACCTGTAACAGGTGTTCTCCAGGAGCAGAAGGAATCAGTCCTCACAACCCTCCCTCCTCCCCTTGGAGTTGCAGTAATATGATTTATTTTTGCTAATTTTTTGCTGTCTTTTAGCTATGTCATCAGACTGAGCAAGATGGCACCCTTGGGTGGGAAGGGGACCGCGCATGCGAGCTGCAATTCCCAAAGGCTTTCTTTGAAAGCTGGGGAAATGCTCCGCACGAGGGCTCCGTCGGCGCCGACATCACCCATATGTGAGGACTGATTCCTGCTGCTCCTGGAGAACACCTGTTACAGGTGAGTAACTACTCTTTCTGCCCTTTTGTCCTCATACATTCATCCCTGTAACCTCCAACACCTTGCACTCTTTCCTCCCCCCTCCAACCTACCTCTCCTGCTTTGCCCCCCACTCTTTTCCCTTTCCCTGTGTCTCTCTTTCTTGCTCCTAGCATTCCCATCCTCTTTCCTTTATTCCCCCTTTAGTAGGTTTTTTTTTTTTTTTTAACAAGCCCATTGCTTCTTTAAATTTATCTCAAGTTCTCTAGATCACTCCCTGCTTGAATCTATTTTTAATTTGCAGGTGGGCTCAGAGCCCAGGGCACTCTTCTTTTGTCTTCTGCCCACAAGGGATGGGCTTCACGTGGGCAGACAGAAGGAATTTGTTTCGCAATTGCAGCCATCCTCTCCTTTTCTCCCCATGGGAGATGGGGTTTCTGTGGGCAAACAGCTGCAGTCTTTCCCTCCCTTGCTAAGGGTATGCCTAATCATGTTTGCTGGCTCATGTGTACAGACAGACAAAACGGTGAGCTTAACCCTTAACAGGTACTTCCCTGAAGTGAAATGTGCCCAAAAATCCATGTCTATGGATATGATGAATTTCATTATTTCTTAATTTTATGCTTTTTCATTATTCCTTAATTTTTTGTCTTGTTCACAATTAGTTCACCTACAAACAGTATGTTTCTGATGTGGGAGACACTGCATGAAGTTACTGTAGATGTCCAAACATCTCAAGCTGCTATGCTAGATAGTTTGTAACATTTCCCCAGTTAATCAGCAATTAGGAGTCCATCCTAATGCCTAGATCTCCTGCAGAAATCGTGTGTTCCACTGGATTTAACAAATGCTTCTAAATCTGTATCTCTTGCCTTCATAGGCCACAAACTGCCTAACAGTATAAAATGCTTAATAAGAGGCTTAACCTTTAACCATTTGTGTGTGCACAAGATATCTGGATTATCTCTGGGCACCACCAATAATCACATGCTTCACTTTCGACTTATCATATTCATGGCTGTACTTACCTTAAACACCACATACAGCTCTTCCAGTTCATCCATCGAGAAGCCCAAGTCAGTCGATATAGCACGAACCTTCATAAAAGGAAGAAATTAATGCACCTTACTATTACTACTATTATTTCTGTAGGATTACCAGATGTACTAGAAGTAGCCAAAGCCTAACATTTTATTATGTTTATGTTTTATTTATTTAAACGTTTTTATATACTGCCCCTTCCAGTGATCAGGGGCATTTGACAATGAACAGAACTCGTTTACAAACATAGAACATATCAAACTATATTACAAGGTACTATTTACATATCAGCTGTTCACATATACAGCAGAATAGCGGATGCTGAGGCAGAGTTATTTGATATAACACCCTTCGTTAAATGGCAGAATGCTTTACAACAAAACACCCCATAGGGGTAGGAAGGAGGAAACAGAAATCCATAACATAAGATAGGAAAGAATAAGTCGTGCATGAAAAAGTGGATGTGACCTTAACAGCAGTAAGACTTTGTCAAGCTTCCAAGAATATCATGGGGAAATCTGCAAGAAGCAGAAGTTATGATCCTAACAGCGGTGATATGGCTGCGTCAGGCTTTCAAGATGGCACTGGTGCTACTTCCATGGACTGATCAGGGCTTAAAAAAACCCAAAAACAAATTTCAAAGAACGTGGGAGAGCCAGATATTTTGGACAATGATTTTGGTAGTTTTCACAGTGGAGTAGATTATTTAAGGTGGTAAAAACACAGGAAGGAGACCAGGAAATTTGCTTTAGTGTTGGTCTTGTATTAATCACAAAGGTTTTCCCTTTCAATGGGATCATTTCCTGATTGGTGGTTCCTCTTGGCTGACGTTATTCATTAGCCAGCTATTTGAACTGGTGGTGGTTGCTTGAATTGCAGCATTTCTGATTGAATGTGGTCCTTACCTTTGTATCCTGTACTGCCGGCTTGTGACTATGGACCCCATACACCTGAAGCAGAGCGTCATAGCTCGAAACGTGCATATCATGAATTGAGAGACATTGAAGGACAACCGAGCAATTCGGTATTTGGTTGGGCATAAAAGCTTTCAGATAAGTCCACATATTTCTTTGATTAATGAATTTTAGAAGACAATTTTGAAGGAACACTTTATTAATTAAAATGGATGTTCACGTCATTCGGGAGTTAAGGTATTTTCTCTCTTGATGGTACATCCGTCAAAAAGATTTATTTATTTATTTATTTAGACAGATTTGTATACCACCTTATCCAGATTAAAAAGACCTAGGTGATTTCTCGGTTCCACCATTTGTATGGGGTTAATCTTAAGTTTTATTGATTTGTGTTGGGTTTAACCCCAAGTGGCTTTTTTTTGTTACATATCTGGAAGCATCACAACAGGGCAGACAGGAAGGGATAAATCTGGTGGTCTTCTTTAGTATGTCACTGAGAAGTAATAGGAAACATGATACAGTTGTGGTTAATATTATTGGCACTCCTGCAGTTACTACTACTATTAATCATTTATACAGCGCTACAAGGCTTATGTAGCGCTATACATATACATGTAGAAAGACAGTCCCTTCTCGACAGAGCTAACAATCTAAACAAGACAGACAAGACAGACAATACAACAGGGATACAAAATAGGGAACACTAAGAAGATACATGGAGAACAAGGGATCAGGATCCAAAAGCAGCCTCAAAACGGTAAGCTTTTAATATGGATTTGAAAATGGTCAGAATTGGAGCTTGACGTACAAGCTCAGGTAGATTGTTCCAGGAGTAAGGAACAAACTGTCTCTAACACATTAATGCCCCTGTGCATTGTCTTCCAGTTGTCAGAAGTTGATGAGCACCACACTTGTTACCTGCTTTCTCCTTGGCTGATTTTCTTTTGTAGTTAGAACCATGGGGGGCCCTGCTTGTGGGAGTTTTAAAGTATTTTCATATTGTGATGGGGAGGAGGGCTCAACATGTTTGTTTTCCTAAGGACCACCAAAGAGATAATCTTGCCCTGCTCGTAAGACCTGTCAATAGTACTTTCTCATTGCACTCTATTCCATATCTAAGTCTAGTAACATTATTGTGACTCTATTAGATCTTGTTTTATACTTCACAAATTAAAATATGTTAAACAAACACTTAAATTGCTATACTGCACTACATGCAGAGAATGAAATGATCCTCAAATACCAGCACAAGCAGAGACTAATAAAATGTGGTGAAAAGATACAGAAATTATTGCATTGAATTGAGTGCCCCCATCCTGATTAAAAATGAATGTCGAAATGCATCTTGATCTGGATTTCCAGGGTTTTTTTTATTTCTGAGAGGTTTCTTTCGCTGAGGAGAGTTGAAGACCGCTGTCAAGCCCGAGTCTCAACCTCTTAATGTCTTATTTCATTTATTTTTTAACAGGTTTTTTTTATACCGCTTTATCATTTTAGTCAAAGTGGTTTACACTGCAACAAACTTGCTAAATTACATTAAACATAACTTGGATTCTTCTGAGACAATGGAAGGTTAAGTAACTTGCCCAAGGCTGCAAGGCGTGCTAGTGGGAATTGAACCCTGGTCTCTTGGTTACCAAGCCAGTTTTCTAACCATTAGGCTCCATGTCCAATTTTTTTTGTGCCAGTCATTGTTGGTTTTCTCGGCAATGTATCATCAGAAGTAGATTGCCAGCCTTTTCTTCCGAGGCAATGGGGGGGTAAAGTGACTTGACCAAGGTCACAAGGAGTGACAGTTGGAATTGAACCCTTGATCTTCTGTTTACTAGGCAGTTGCTCTAACCACTAGGCTACTCCTCCACTCCATGTCCAATATCTCCTTAAAAAGTGGCCAGTGAAATGGCTTTAGACTACATATGCACACATATTTGACACATAAAAGAATCAAATAAAACAAGACCAATTAAAAAAGTAAATAGCATAAAACTGAAACATTGTCAGGACATGATAATTGGCACCTTATAAACAATTCAAATCAGTTTGAACAGAACCACATTCCCACTGCAGTAAAATTACACACACCTGTGATCAACTGTCAGCACTCAGATAACTTGAATCAATCAATGAATCAATGATGGCTCTAATGTTTAAAATGGACACATTCACTCCCTGTTCCATTTTCACAATGGTGAAGACAAGAGAGCTACCTGAGACCATCAGAAAAGCCATTATCACCAATCATCAAAATTCAAAAGGGTACAAGACCATCTCCAAAGACCTTGGGATTCCTGTCTCTACAGTTCACAATGTTATTAAGAAGGTTTCTACTCATGGAACCGTCAAGAACCTCCCAGGACGTGGTGGGAAGAAGAAAATTAATCCAAGAAGTCTTCAAATATTAGTATGAACTGTTGGAAAAACACCACGTACAACATCCAAAGAGCTTAAGGCTGACCTGGCGTAATCTGGAGTGGTGGTTTCAACCCGCACCATACGCCACACACTAAACAAAGAAGGACTTCATGGGCAAAGGCCAAGGAGGACTTCACTGCTCAAAGACAGGACATAAAAAGGCATGCCTGTTCTTTGCCCAAACCCACCTTGAGAAACCATAATCCTTTGGTAAAATATTCTGTGGACAGATGAAACCAAACGGGCTCTTAGGCAATGCAGACCAGCGATACATTTACAGGTGAAGAAATGAAGCTTATAAGGAAAAAAAACCACCCTTCCTACAATTAAATATGGTAGAGGTTCGATAATGTTGTGGGGCTGTTTTGCTGCCTCAGGAACTGGAGGCCTGGAACGTATTAAAGGAATCATGAAGTCGGAGGACTACCAAGGTATTTTGGAACAAAATATGCTACCTAGTGTCAGAAAGCTAGGTCTGGGTCAAAGGTCATGGGTCCTCCAGCAGGACAATGGCCCAAAACATATATCCAAAAGTACAAAAGAATGGTTAAAAAGGAAAAAATGAGCAATGAGTCCTGATTTTAATTCAATCGCAAATATTTGGAAAGAGCTGAAATCTGTCACTGGTAAAAGGAATCCTGGAAACATTCATGAGCTAGAACAAATTTATTTAACTAGGTTCATATACTGATTTTTCTACAAGTCAAAGCATAGTACATTCAGGTACTATATATATAGATTTCCTTTGTTCCCGAAGGGCTCACAATCTATGCTTTTGCACCTGAGGCAGTGGAGGGTTAAGTGGCTTGCCCAAGGCCACAAGAAGCACCTGTGGGACTAGAAACCCCAGTCCTTCTGGCCTGTAGTGGGATTTGAGGTAACTTGCCCCAACCACTAGGCCACCTCTCCCCTAATTGCAGTTGAAGAGTGGGAGAAACTACCAGCAGACAGACGTACGAAACGTATAGATGGCTACAAGAAATGTTTGGAGCAGGGATGGCCAACTCCAATCATGGTGCACCACAATCCAGCCTGGTTTTCAGGATGTTCCTAATGAATATTCATGAGTTATATCTGCACCACTGCCTCCCATTGTATGCAAATATATCTCATGAATATTCATTAGGGACATCCTGAAAACCAGGCTGGATTGTGGTGCACCAGGACTGGAGTTGGCCACCCCTGGTTTGGAGACTATCATCACTGCCGAGGGTTATGCAACTAAATATTAGTGAAGGGTGTCACTAATCTTGTCTAGGTCATATTTTGTTTTTTTCTCAGAAATGACTACGTCTAAGTTGCACAAATGTTTTTTTTTGTTGTATAGCTTTGAACATACTATTAAAATAGGACGACAACATCATACAATTGGAATATTTCCATTTCTCAAGATACTGTACACAACATACCTAAAATGCAAGGGTACCAATAATGTTGACCACAACTGTATAAAGTGCAAGCAAACCTTGACAACAAAAAGAATTAAAAAAACAAGATAAATAATCTGAATCAAGTGATAGGGACACAATGTTTAGTCAAAGGACTTTATAAAAGAATGTTTGCTCTTCTGAAGTTAAAGAGGACACCCCTGCATTTCTCATTGCTAAAGAATCATTCAATCCAAAGTTCACAATGATCAGCGATCTTAAGATCCTCTTTGACCTTGGAGTGCCTTGCTTATCAAAGAAAAACCCTGCAACAGTTCAAATCTACTCTGTTCTCCAGGAAAGGTTTACACAGGAAGCCACAGATTTGAGTGGGAGCTACACCCATAGGTGTTTACCCTGTTGAGCTCAGTGCCTACAGAAAAGTGCCAGTAAACAGCACTAGTGTGTACCACCCATCAACATTTTGGCACATGACAAGTTCCAACTCTGACTGTATGGTTTATTAACTCTTTTTTTTTTTCTAAGTAGGTTTAATTTTCATATCTCTGCAATAGCCATAACAGAATCATATCCCTAATGAGAATATAAGATATGCCATACTGGGTCAGACCAAGGTCCATCAAGCCCAGTATCCGGTTTCCAACCATGGCCAATCTAGGTAACAAGTACCTAGCAGTTTCCCCAAAGGACACAGGTTCCACAATGCTTGTATTGGGCAAGAAGTAGATTTCCTGGGTCCCCATTAATAATGGTTTATGGATCTTTCCTCCAGAACCTTAACCAAACCTGTTTTAAAACCAGCTACAATAACAGTTTTTATTACATCCTCTGGTAATGAATACCAGAGTTTGATTACACATTGAATGAAAAAATATTCTCTCTTATTAGTCTTAAATAGGTTACACTGTAGCTTCATTGTATGGCTCCTAGTCTTTATATTTTGATGGCGTAAACAATCATTTGTTTACCCGTTCAATTCCATTCATTAATTTATAGACCTCTAATCACATCTTCCCTCAGCAGTCTCTTTTCCAGCTTGAAGAGCCCTAACCTTTTTAGCCTCTCCTCATAGGGGTATCCTTCCATCTCCTTTACCATTTTGAGTGGCTCTTCTCTGTACCTTTTCTAATAATGCTATATCCTTAAGATACGGCAACCAGAACTGCACAGAGTATTCAAGGTGTGGTCGAACCATGGAACGATACAGAGGTATTATAATATCCTTGGTTTTATTCTCCATTCCTTTCCTTAGGATTCCTAGCATTCTATTTGCTTTCTTGGCCGCTGCTGCGCACTGGGCAGAGGGTTTCAACATGTTATCCACGATGACGCCTAAATCTTTTCCCTGGGTGGTGGTTCCTAATATGGAACCTTGCATCATGTAACCATAGTTTGGGTTGTTCTCTCCTAGCTGCATAACTTTGCACTTGTCCACATTAAATTTCATCTGCCATTTGAACATCCAGTCTTGCAATTTATCAAGGTCCTCTCTCAATTTTTCATAATCCTCTTGGGTTTTTAACAACTTTTAATAATTTTATGTCATCTGCAAATTTGATTACCTCACTCGTTATTCCCATTTCCAGGTCATTTACTAATATGTTAAAAAGCAGCAGACCCAGCACAGATCCCTAGGGTACTCCACTATTCACCTTTGTCCATTGGGAAAATTGGCCATTTAGCCCTACCCTCTGCTTTCTATTTTTTTAACCAGTTCCTGATCCACAATACTACACTGCCTCCAATCCCATAACTTTTTAATTTTGCCAAGAGTCTCTCATAAGGGACCTTGTCAAAGGCTTTCTGAAAATCTAGATAAACTATATCAACTGACTCACCTTTGTCTACCTGTTTAGTCACACCTTCAAAAAAACATCACAGATTAGTAAGACAAGACCTTCCTTGGCTAAAGCCATGTTGGCTGTCTCCCATTAAGTTATGATTATCTACATGTTCAGTAATTTTGTTCTTTATAATGGGTTCTACCATTTTTTCCGGTATGGACGTCAGGGTCTCCAGTCTATAGTTTCCCGGATCACCCCTGGAACCCTTTTTAAAAATTGGCGTTACATTGGCCATCCTCCAATTTTCAGGTATTACGGATGATTTTATAACGATAGTTCACAGATTACTAATAGTACGTCTGCAATCTCACATTTCATTTCTTTCAACACCCTTGGATGTACTAGGTGTGACAAAAAAGAAACGAGACTGTGGCAGCCAAATTGGCTAACCGCTTACGTCACTGTGTTGTGCAACATTTCACCACTATTCTGCTATAATATTTTTCATCTCTCTCACTCTGTTTTTCTTTTTCAGATTTTTTTGTAGCACACTGCTCCATCGCTTTGTCACGCAGCTAGAGGTGGCAGAAATGTGGAGCAAAGAATCAACTTGAAATTTCTGGTTAAGTTGGAGAAGGGCCCAACTGAGTCTCGAACTTCTCCAAAAGACTTATGGAGAAGATGCAATATCAAGGTCGTGATTCTAGGAGTGACACAAACGCTTCAAGACTGGCTAGGAGGAGGTGGTGGATGACCCCAAGTCAGGATGGCCTTCCATAACAAGGACGGCTGAGAACATTAACAGAGTGAACCAGCTGGTGCGGAGCGATCGCAGACTGATGGTGTGGATGATAGCTAAGGCGCTCAGCCTGAACAGGGAGTCAGTGCGGACCATCTTGATGCAGGAGCTGGGGATCCGGAAGGTGTGCGCCAAAATGGTGCCAAGGCTTTTATCGGATGACCAGAAGGAGCACCGGGTCAGTGTTTGTCGAGACTTGCTAGAGAAGATCGGTGAAGATCCAGAGTTCATTGGCCGAGCCATCACAGGAGACAAGACTTGGGTCTTCCAGTATGACCCTGAAAGCAAGAGACAGAGCCTGCAGTGGAAGACTCGACTGTCACCCAGATCCAAGGCGGTGCGCATGTCCAAATCAAGGATCAAGGTCATGCTGATCACATTTTTAGACCAGAAGGGAGTGGTCCATAATGAGTTTGTGCCCAAGGGTCAGACAGTCAACCAGCACTTCTACCAGCAGGTCCTCAATCGCCTCCATGACTGGGTTCGGCACAGCAGGCGGGCTCTGTGGAGAGACAAGTCATGGCTGCTCCACCACGACAATGCGCCCGCACACACCGTGCTCAGTGTGAGCAGTTCTTGGGCATCAAACAGATCACAGCTCTCGACCACCCTCCTTATTCCCCAGATCTCACACCGTGTAGAAGAGATCAAGGCCACTGTAACGAGGGAGCTGAGGGACCTCAAGGAAGAGGACTTTACTGAGTGCTTCCGTATGTGGCAGAAGCGAATGCAGAAGTGCATTAACTCTGGGGGAGGATTACTTTGAAGGAGGCAATGCGTAATTTCTCTGTAGATTTTGTAATAAAACATTTATGAGACAGTCTTGTTTCTTTTTTGTCACACCTCGCATACTATCCAGTCCAGGTGATTTGCTACTTTTCAGTTTATCAAATAGTTATAATACATCTTCCCAATGAATCAATATTTCTTTCAATTCTTCTGCGGCATCACCTTTAAATATCATTTCAGTCATGGGTAACATCCTACATCTTCCTTAGTAAAGACCAAAGCAAAGAATTCATTCAATCTCTCCGCTATGGCCTTGTCCCCTCTTAGTGCCCCTTTTACCCCTCTATCATCTAATGGTCCAACTGACTCTCAGGAATTTTTTTGCCACGAATGTACTTGAAAAAGTCTATTATATGTTTTTGCTTCCACAGCAAGCTTCTTCTCAAATTCCCTCTTTGCCTGCCTTATCAATTCCTTGCATCTAACTTGCCAGTGCTTATGTTGTTTCCAATATTCGTCATTAGCTCTTTTTTCTATTTCCTGAAAGATGCTTTTTTGGCAACAGCCTCTCTGACCTCTCCTTTAAACCATGCTGGCAATTTTTTGGACTTATTTCCATTTTCCTTAAAGCATAGAATACAGCTGGTCTGGGCTTCCAATAAGAAAAGAGAACCAGCGGTACCGGTAGGCGTTGAAAGAAGGCAGATGTGACCACAAAAAACAAGAAAGAAGATAAAGTTTTCTGCGGTGACAGGAGAGACGTCCTGTCGGCTCCGCGGAAAATGAAGAACTGAAGTGAGAGAGGCAGTGAGGCGGGAAGGCAGCACGCATGCGCTGTGGGATGCTCCCAAAAGCTTTCCTTTTGGACGCTGGGGAGCGTTCCCGCGCAGGCTCAGTCGGTACCAACGATACCCATATGTGAAGACTACATTCCTGCTTGTTCCTGGAGATCAGGTGATCTCTGGGAACAGCAGGAATCAGTCTTTACAACCCGCCCACCTCCCCTTCAAGTTGTCCTTTTTTTTCATTACTGTTCTACAAAAAATTTTATTTCTCCGCTATTCACCTGACTGAGGAGACCAGGAGTGAAGACGGGAAGGCAGCCACGCATGCGTGGAGAAATGCTCCCAAAAGTATTCCTATTGGATGCTGGGGTGTGTTCCCGCGCCGGGCTCCATCGGTGCCAACGTCACCCATATGTAAAGACTGATTCCTGCTGTTCCCAGAGATCACCTGTTACACCTGAAATCACCTGAAATCTAAGTATACTACATCGAGGGCTCTCCCGTGGTCCAACTCTGGTCACCCAGTCAAAGAAATTAATGAGATTTGTCTGACAAGACCTACCTCTAGTAAAACCATGCTGCCTGGATCTAGAAACCTCACTATCCTCTGATTTCGCAGCATTTCCATTAATTTATTCACCACAGAGGTAAAGTCTGTAAGTTGTACTTCTGTACTCCTTCTTGCCTTGTATTTGTTAACCCTGTAACTTGTGTGATTGCAGCCCTCTGGCTTGATCGCATCTGCTGTGCCTACTCCACCCACCGGACCGCCCACGAACTCAATGTCAGCAGGTGACGTCAGGAGCCTTCGTCCATTATAGCTGCTTGCTGCTGCAGCATGCGTGCCGAAGGAGCAGGTGATGGAGTGATGTCTCTTGGACTTCTTTCTCTCAGCGCTCTTCTCTCTGTCTCGGCCCTCCTTCTAACCCCTCACTTGCCTTCAGGATTCACCGGCTCTGCTGACTTCATGGCTACCAAAGTGGCCCACTGGACAAATAGAAATGCTGCTCATGCCAGATTCCCCCATCTGCACCTTCGTGACACTAACCCTAACCAACCTAACCCAGTGTCATCAGTACTCTAACATGATGCCACCTCACTTACAGGCCAGGACACTCCCGAATGTATAAAGTTAAACTTTACCCCCTCATGCTTAAATATGCTAGCAATTTAATAATTACTCTGTATTTCCCACATTTACACTGTTGTAAATGTACTCCATTAGTTATCTAATTTCTTTGACTAGATTGTTTAATGTCTTATGTAAATGTTCCCCAATTACATTGTAAGTACACCGCTTTGACTAATAGATAAAGTGGTATAGAAAATTTGTTAAATAAAGATACTTGGTTCCCTGCCTGGCTCCTCACTTCCAGTCCTGGGTTCCCAGTCGGCCTTGTCCCAGAGACTGTTGCATTTCTTTATTGAACTGCAGGTATCTCATATCCAAAACAGACTTGATTTTGAATGTGATCCTATATCATAGGTTAGATATTTATTTATTTAAAGTTATTTTTATATACCACCTTTCTACAATTGAAGACGGTTTACCTGGAACTCAACAATAACAACTGTTTTACGTAGAACAAAAACTTAGAGGGAACTTATCTAAATACAAACAAAAATGCCGGAAAAGGCAACTATGTACTTTAGATGGGGATGGGGGGGGGGGGGGGGGGAGGATGCAGGGGGGAAAAGGGGGGGGATGTTGAATGTAGAGTAGGATTTTAGGTAAGTCTAGTGGAACTTGGCTGGATGGAGCTATGTGGGGTGGTACTAAAGTACTCCTGGAAAAGCATAGTTACTCACCTGTAACAGGTGATCTCCGGGAACAGCAGGAATTTAGTCTTCACATATGGGTATCGTTGGTACTGACGGAGCATGCGCAGGAATGCTCCCCAGCATCCAATAGGAAAGCTTGAGGGAGCATCCCACAGTGCCAGCATGCTGCCTTCCCGCCTTTCCCAACTGTCCCTCTCCAGTTGAGTTTAAAGCTGAGACAAAAAGAGAGGGAAAGAGAGAGACAGAAAGATACAACTCCTAGGGGAGGTCGGTGGGTTGTGAAGACTAAATTTCTGCTGTTCCCGGAGATCACCTGTTAAAGGTGAGTAACTATGCTATCTCCAGGAACAAGCAGGAATGTAGTCTTCACATATGGGGACTCCCTAGCTGCAGATGCCAGGGAGAAGGCCCCAGAAGTTGTGTGCCCCTGTGAAAGGGCTCCACTTCCCCCCATGGATCTCTGGCATCCTACCAGGGATGGTGGGTAGGAGATGATTAAGTATACAACAGGTGTTTAAGAACAGCCTGACCAAACAAGGCATCCTGGCGGGAGTCCTTGTCTAAGCAGGAATGGGCTGTGAAGGTATGAACCAAAGCCCAAGTAGCTGCTAGACAGATGTCGTCAATAGACACAGAGTGAAGATGAGCCATAGAGGCTGCCATGGCTCTCACATTGTGAGCTGTGACATGGCCTTCAAGAGGAAGGTTCTTACTCTCATAGGCAAAAGAAATACACTGTGCAATCCAGCTGGACAGTGTTCTTTTGGAGACTGGAAGTCCCAAATGACTAGGATCAAAAGCAACAAAGAGTTGAGAGGACTTTCTATGTTGCTGTGTCCTTTGCAAGTAAAAGGCCAAAGCCCTTTTACAGTCCAAAGTATGAAGATTCCTTTCTGCATTTGAGGCGTGAGGCCTTGGGAAAAATACAGGACGGTAAACCGCCTGGTTTAAATGAAAAGGTAATACCACCTTTGGCATAAAGTGTGGATGAGTCCTAAGGACTACCTTATCATGATGGAACCTTGTATAAGGAGCATCAGCCACCAATGCTTGCAATTCACTGATGCGACGTGCTGATGTGATTGCAATAAGAAAGATGACCTTCCAGGAAAGGAATTTCAAAGAGGTAGTAGCTAATGGTTCAAAAGGCAGCTTCATGAGCTGCCCAAGAACCAGATTTAAGTCCCATGGTGGTGGCTTAATGGGCGGCTTAGTTAAAAGAAGGCCTCTCATAAATCTCGCTATGAGAAGAAATAGGTTGTCCATTTAGAGGCTTGAAAGAAGCTGCAATAGCACTCAAATGAACTCTCACTGAACTGGTCTTAAGCCCTGTATTAGACAAATGAAGGAGATACTCTAGTAATGATTCCAGAGGTATTGCAAGAGGGTCAAGACCCTTCTGCGAGCACCATATGATAAACCTTTTCCACTTGAAAGCATAAGAGCGTCTTGTGGAAGGCTTCCTGGAAGCATAAAGGACATCCTTTACCTGCTGAGAAAGGTTAAGACCATGAAGTTTTAGGCTTTCAGCAACCAGGCCCTGAGATGCAGAGACTGGGGATTGGGATGCCACAGCATCCCGTCCTCCTGAGAAAGGAGATCTGGAGCAGATCCTAACTCCAGTGCTGGAGCTTGAGAGAGATGTAGGAGCAGAGGGTACCACATTTGCCGTGGCCAATGTGGAGCTATGAGAATCATATGACCTCTGTCTCTCTGAAGCTTGAACAGGGTTTTGGGAATTAGGGGAATGGGTGGAAAGGCATACAGGAAGACCTGGCCTCAATGGAGGAGGAAAGCATCCCTGGCCTGACAACCCTGAGCCGGAATTCTGAAACAGAACCGGGGAAGTTTGGCATTCAGTGGACTTGCAAAGAGGTCTATGTCCGGGGCTCCCCAAATTTGAAAACTTTTGGCCACCTGGTCTGCATGGAGAGACCATTCGTGTGGAAGCAGAACTCGACTGAGTCTGTCTGCCCAAGAGTTTTGAATGCCTGGAAGATACACCGCAAGGAGATGAATCTGATGCTCTCTGGCGAGGGCCCATAGTCGCAAAGCTTTGTTGCATAGCGAAAGAGAGCCTGTTCCACCCTGCTTGTTCACATAGAACATGGCTACTTGATTGTCCGTTTGAACTAGGACTGTCTTGTAGCTGAGCTGGGTGTGGAATACTTGAAGAGCAAGGAAGATTGCTCTGAGTTCCAAGAGATTGATGTATAGACAGGTCTCCTGTGGAGTCCAGGTACCCTGGGTAGAGAGGCCTTGAAAGTGGGCTCCCCAACCCACCTGTGAGGCATCTGTTGTTAGAGTGGCTTTGGGGTGGGGGTTGCTGAAAAGGAGACCCCACCAAAAGGTTTTGGGGTGACTGCCACCATTGGAGGGACAAAATAAGGTGATCTGAGTTTGATATTTTATTTTATTTTATTATTTATTTATTTATTTACATTCTCTTATATACCGCGCTATTCTGCATCAGTGCGGTTTACATTGAACAAACTCAAATTACATTGAACAGGGCATTATAACTTGGAGATAACTATTTTTTACAGGGAACATGGGCTATGGAGGGTTAAGTGGCTTGCCCAAGACCACAAGGAGCACCTGTGGGACTAGAAACCCCAGTCCTTCCGGCCCGAGGTTGCTGTCCTCTAGTGGGATTTGAACCCCCGACCTTCCGGCCTGAAGTACCTTGCCCCAACCACTAGGCCACTCCTCCACTCCGACTTGTCGATACCGGCTGGATAAGCATGACTCGGTCCTGGTAGAATACCTGCCGATGTCGATGCAGTCAGTGCCGGTACCGATTGAATTGTCTGAAGCGGTTTCAGGGGCATCGAGGCCGTGAGAAGAGCCGCCAGACTGCGTTCAATAGCCAAAAATCTCTGGTCTACTGCCGCTGCCAATGCTTGGATATCGGTACCGGATGAAGCAGCCGGTACCCCAGAGCATGGCACCAGTAGTTCTGCCGAGGTTGAGGCCTCGAGAACATCCTGGAGCCCTGTTAGTGTTTTGGAAGCTGAATCCTCCCGTCGGGGCAATTTTGCCAGTGAAAGTCCCCACAAGGGCAACTCCAGAGGCATCTCGATGCTTAGACGGAGATCTACCCTTTGAGGACCGGCTAGATTTATGTTTAGTTACCCGAGATCCATGGGAGAAAGATGAAGCCCTGGAAGACATCGCTGCCACAGAGGCTGCATCGGAGGGAAAAAGGGTGCTAGGTTTAGCAGCTAGGTTCTGCCGGCCCCTCTTCGACATCATCCCACAGGCAACACACTCCGAAATAGAGTGGTCAGGACCTAAATATTTGAGGCACCACTCATGGGTGTCGGTGACGGAGATGGTACCGCCACACTTAGAACACTTTTTAAAACCCGAAGCAGGTTTTTCCATTTTAAAGGAAAAGTTGGGCCTAGTGCACAAAATGGCACATGGCACCTGAGGAGAAAATAGCTGGAAAAGACTACAGAAGAAAAGCTTTTTTTTTTTTTGAAAAAAAAAAAAAGAAATAAGAACTGGCAGTACTGGTGTCGCGTAGAAGGAAGGCCGACGGGACCACAAAAATGAAGAATATAAGGGAATTATTTTCTGCGGTGACAGGATGTGCGACCTGTCGGCTCCACGGAAAACGAAGAACTGGAGAGGGACAGTTGGGACAGGCGGGAAAGGCAGCACGCAGGTGCTGTGGGATGCTCCCAAAAGCTTTCCTATTGGACGCTGGGGAGCGTTCCCGCGCAGGCTCCGTCGGTACTGGCGATACCCATATGTGAAGACTACATTCCTGCTTGTTCCTGGAGATAGGAATGTTTTAGGTTTTTTACGGGATTCTGCATGATCAGGGCAATTTCAGTCAGGTGGGAGGGCGTTCCATTCTGTTGAGGCGTAGAGGGAGAAGGTACGATTGCAGATAGCTTGTGTGCTTTTTAATTTTTGGACTGGGATGTGTAGCAGGTTTGTAGAGTTAGACCTGCGAGATCTGAGTCTGGTAGGCTTGGTGAGTGAAGGCAAGGGGGAGATTCAAAATGGATAACTTTGTGGATTAGGGTGAGGGTTTTAAATTGTATTCTAGATAGGATAGGGAGCCAGTGGAGGTGTTGGAGTATGGGGGTAATGTGAATTCTTCTGGAGGTCTTGGAGATTAGACGTGCTATTGTGTTTTGGGCTAATTGGAGGGGGTGGATACTATGCTTTGAGAGGCCAAGGTATATGAGGTTGCAGTAGTCGAGAGAAGGGGTAGAATGGGCTTGGCAAACAGTACGGAAGGAGTCTGGGTTTAATAGAGGGTGAAGGTTTCTCAGGGTTCTAATCTTAGAGTATACGGAATGAGTTCTTTTTCATATGTGTTCTTGGAAAGTGAGATTCTGATCAAGCATTATGCCGAGGTATTTAACTTCAGTTTTAACGGAGATCATATAGTCATCTAGGAACAGGGAAGAAGGGGGGTGTAAGATGGGTCAGTGCAGGGTCGGATTTACATATACGCCATGTACGCCATGGCGTAGGGCCCACAGCTGGGAAGGGCCCACAAAAAAGGAACTTAGGCTTTTTTTTAAAAATAAAATTAAAAAAAAAAAACCTGCTGGCTGCCGCCGCGGGCCCCCCTCTGCTGCCGCGGCAGCATGGACTGACCCACGGGGGCCCCCTCAGCAAGCTTGATCCCTCCCTCCCTCCCGTGCAGGCTGTGAGAGACGCGAAGGCAGACTGTCTCCTTCGCGTCTCTGTTAAGCCCGCAGGGGCTGATGGGACATTTCCCATCAGCCCCTGCGGGCTTAACAGAGACGCGAAGGAAACAGTCTTCCTTCGCGCCTCTCACAGCCTGCATGGAGGGAGGCACGGAGGGATCGAGCTTGCAGAGGGGGCCCCCGCGGGTCAGTCCATGCTGCCGCGGCAGCAGAGGGGGCCCCGCGGCGGCAGCCAGCAGGTTTTTTTTAAAAATCAAATTTTACTTTAGGCCGGGGGAGGGGGAGGGTAGGACTGGTAATGGGCTATTGGGGGGGCTGGGACTGGAAATGGGTTGGGGGATTAAGGCTGGGGGTGGGCTGATGAGGTTAGGACTGGTAATGGGCTGTGGGCTGTTGGGGGGTTAGAACTGGTAATGGGCTTTGGGGGGGGGTTAAGACTGGTAATGGGCTGTGGGCTGAGGGGAGCTTTCTGGTAATGGGCTATGGGGGGGCATAGGACTGAAAATAAGCTGGGGGGTTTAAGACTGGAGGTGGGCTGATGAGGTTAGGACTGATAATGGGCTGTTGGGGGGGTTTAGAACTGGTAATGGGCTTTGGGGGGGGGGGTTAAGACTGGTAATGGGCTGTGGGCTGATGGGGGCTGTCTGGTAATGGGCTATGGGGGGCTAGGACTGGAAATGGGCTGGGGGGGTTAAGACTGGAGGTGGGCTGATGGGGTTAGGACTGGTAATGGGCTGTGGGCTGATGGGGGGGGGGTTAGGACTGGCAATGGGCTATGGGGGGCTGACTGGAAATGGGTTGATGGGGTTAGGACTGGAAGTGGGCTGATGGGGGGGGTTAGGACTGGCAATGGGCTATGGGGGGCTGACTGGAAATGGGTTGATGGGGTTAGGACTGGAAGTGGGCTGATGGGGGTTAGGACTGGTAATGGGTTATAGGGGGGGCTTAAACTGAAAATGGGGTGATGGGGGGTTAGGACTGTAAGTGGGTTGATGGGGGGCTAGGACTGGTATTGGGTTGGGGGGTTGCTAGGACTGGAAATGGGCTGATGGGTGGCTAGGACTGGAAATGGGCTGATGCAGGGACTAGAAGGGAATGGATGCTGGGTGAGGCTGGAACTAGAAGGGAGCTGATGTTGGGGGAGGATTAGAATGGGATGGGGCTGGAAGAGTAAAATGGAGAAGGGAAAAATATTTTGTGTGGGAGGGATAAAAAATCTACAATTGGCCGGGTATTGGGAGAGTAAGTGGGGATTGAGGATGGAGGGGTAAAATTTGAGTGGATAAAATAGGAATGAGGAAAGATTAGTATGTTAAAGCAGATGTAGAGAGAGAATGGAAAAAAACTAGAAGAGAGAAGAAAGGACAAATGGACAGCAGACGATGGAGAGTTAGCAGAAGACACGAAGAAACCAGAAGAAAGTGGCTGGAGCAATTGCAGCTGAAAAAAATGCACAAAAGGTAGAAAAATATCTCTTTATTTTGAATTTATTAATTGGAATATGTCAGCTCTGGTAAATGTGCATCATTAACGTCTGCGCTTTGTTTAGTACAAGAGCAAATTAATGTGTAGTTTTATTTCTACAGTGTTGTACATTCCAAGTTTGGCTTTTGGGATTCCCAGTTTAATTATTGTCTTCCTGTTTCTAAAATGTGATTACTTGTTTGGTGATGGTCTATGTTCTGCATGTGTAACTGAGCTGAGGTGTTCTGTTTATATAATTCCTATTTGACATTGCCACTTGTTCTCTTTCCCCAGTAGGTCATGTATTGTTGTTCTCTGAAATGTATTGGTTTAATATTTGCAGTGTTGCCTTTTGATTGGTAGAGTATGGTGCTTTGTGAGTCCTGGTAGTGCTGTTAGGATACGGCGGGTTTGCTATGGGTTCTAAATGGGCAGTGTTTGTAGTAGTTCCTAATGTGTCTGGCAGTTGGCACTGGATTATAGTAATGTAGAAATCTTTTAGTCTTTCTTTATCCATACACTCATTAAGAGGCACGTTTACTAAAAGTTAGTATATGGTAACATTATGCAAATATTTATGCAAATGAGGCCCCTTATGCAAATGAGGCCCACACCCCCCTTGGGCCGCCCCTGCTGGGGGCCCACAATTTTTGTTGGCGTAGGTTCTCACTCAAGGTAAATCCGGCCCTGGGTCAGTGAATAGGTGGAGGGCTTCTGTTTTGGTTAGGTTGACGAAAAGATTGTGTTGCTGGAGCCAATGTCTGATTTCCTTGAAGCAATTGCAGATATTAGTGAAGTCGGGCTTTGCGATGTTAAACAGGGTGAGGAACATGATGTCATCTGCGTAGAGTTGATATTGGATTTTGTAATATTGGAAAATTTTACATATGGGTTGGAAAAAGATGTTGAAAAGAAGTGCAGATAGTCTGGAAACCTGAGGAATGCCTTGCAATTGAATGAATGGCTGGGAAGTCTTTTCACCAATTCTTACTTGCTGTGTTCTGTGGTCTAAATATGAGCAGAACCAGTTGAGGGTGGTGCCCCTAAGGCAGATGTCAGAGTCCATCGAGGAGTTGGTTGTGAGGAAGAGAGTCGAAGGCTGAGGATATATCTAGAATAATTAGGAGACATCCCTGTGTAGGCGTTTGAATGTATGGGATTATCGTATTTAGGAGAGAAGCGAATAGGGTTTCCACACCGTGGTTCCTTTTGAAGCCATGTTGAAAAGGATCAAGGGGAGCATGGTCATCAATGAAGTTCTGGAGATGGGTCTGGGCAATCTTTTCTGTTATCTTTGCCAGTAGGGGGATGCTTGATATCGGTCTGTATGATGTGGGGGTGGTGGGGTCAAGCTTGGATTCTTTTAGTATGGGTCAGATTGAGGTCATCTTCAGGGAGGTTGGCATAATCCTTAGTGCTGAGGGAAGCTTGTACTATGCTGCATATGTATGGGGCAAGAGTTTCCTTGGTGGCTTTTACCCATGAGACTGGGCAGGGTTCTAGTGCTGAGGTAGAAGCATTGAGATTTGCTATGGTTATGGTTATGTTGTCTAGGGCAGTGTTTCCCAACCCAGTCCTATGGGGCACACCGGCCAGTCAGGTTTTCGGGATATCCCAAATGACTATGCATGAGATATATATGCATTAGAGATATCCTGCCAACCTGACTGGTTTGTGGCCCTCCAGGGCTGGATTTGGAGACCCCTGCCTAACACCTCTGTCATCTAAGATTGTGAGTGGGTAAGGTGCAGATGTCCAAGACATCAAAAAGGTATATAGAATGTGTCACATTCCTTCTCACTTCTCACCACCACCAAAATATTGTCTATTAGACAACTTTTTGGTGGTGGTGAGAATCGAGGAGGAATGTGTCACATTCTATATACCCTTTTGATGTCTAGGACATGTGCACCTTGCCCACTCACAATCTTAAATGACAGAGGTGTAAGGCAGGGGTCTCCAAATCCAGCCCTGGAGGGCCACAAACCAGTCAGGTTGGCAGGATATCTCTAATGCATATATATCTCATGCATAGTCATTAGGGATATCCCAAAAACCTGACTGGCCGGTGTGCCCCATAGGACTGGGTTGGGAAACACTGGTCTAGGGAAGGCAGGTCGAACTCCTCCAGGTTACTTTAGGGGTAACATTGGTAGGTGAGTGATCGATGTGTTGGGATGATAGAGGTTGGGTTATAAGAAATTTAGAGCAAAGGTGGTCAGCTATAGACTGTGGGGTTATTTTATCTACAGCTACCTGTTTATCTTTATCATTAAGGAGCGATTTAGCTACAGAAAATAGTTCCCTGGGTTTATTTATTGAGCACATGATGATGTTCTCATTATAATCTTTTATGTTTTAGGGTTTTCTCCAGGACCAAGCAGGAAGTCAGTCCTCACATATGGGTGACATCGGTGCCGACGGAGCCCCCATACGGAGCATTTCCCAGCTTTCAAAGAAAGCCTTTGGGAATGCAGCACGCATGCGCGGTCCCCTTCCCGCCCAAGAGTGCCATCTTGCCCAGTCTTCTTTTTTCCGCGAAGTCCGACGGACCTGTGTCCTAATCACCCGGTTAAAAGTTGATTTTTCCTTCAAGGATTCGTTGTTTTTTGCCAGTTCGATGCCGGTTCCCCTTCCCGCCTGGGCACGGTACACGGGTATTGAGCCCGGAGCTACTTTTTTCAGTTTTTGTCCTTCGAGACTAGCGTTTGCGCTTTTTTTCTTTTTTCACTGGCAGCCCGAACTTTTGACCTTGCAGGGGCCCTTTTTCCCCCCGATGGCTGCCAGCAGGTTCAAGAAGTGTGATCGGTGTAAGAAACTGATGTCTCTCACCAACACACACGACTGCTGCCTCTGGTGCCTCGGGCTCGATCATGACGCGATGATCTGTGGTCTGTGTGGCAAAATGTCCTCTAAGGCGCTCAGGAGCCGTCAACACCAACGTGAAAGGATCTTCTCTGACTCCGTGCCTGGTCGAGCCTGGACTTCGTCAGAGGCCTTGACGTCGCGTGAGTCTGACCCAGAGCATCATCAGGGCTCCTCTGAGCGGGGGTCTCCCTCGCGGGAACACAAAAGGAAAAAGAAAACCGCGAGGGCGGCGTTTCTGTGGACGCTCTTGGTCCCTCGAGGGCCAGGTTGCATAGCCCCGACCACCGTCCCGGGTCCTCGGAGCCGGAGAGGTCTGCCAAATTGCCTCGTGTGGAGCCGGAGTCCCCGAGTCACGTGAGCACTGTTGTCCTCGTGGACTCTCCCTCTGGGGGAGCCGACGTCGGCCCCGACAGAGTCGGGGGCTGCTGAGTCTCCTGAGCTCGGACTCAGGTTGACGGCCTTGGAGAGTAGCTTGGCTGCCTTCATGGAACAGCAGCGGGTGCTGATCGCCGGTCTGACCAGTGCATCTGCCCCGACCACCGGGACCTCGACGTCCAAGTCGACCCCGGAGGCCGAGCCGATCTTCGAGTCCATGCGGTTTCGAATCGATCCTTGGCAGAGGTCTCCCTCGGCTTCCCGTATGGGCCCGAGGTTGTCGACGCCGGTACCCTTGGCATTGGGGCGGATGGCATCGGTGCCCGCCTGACTGGAGCCGCTCGATTCCTCGTCGGAGGGGTTGGGGTGGGAAAGGGAGGACAAGGAGTCCCCAGACACGTTCCGGACCTGGTGCGTCCCGTCGGACTCACTGGAGTCCGAGCCTCGGAGAAGGTCCCCCCCGGAGGATACCCAGTTCTCGGACTTCGTGAGGGATATGGCCAAGGCATTGGCCTTCCCCGCGGATCCCGAGGAGGAGCCTCGAGCCGAGGAGCTTGAGGCTCTCCAGTATGACTCTCCACCGAAGGAGGCCTTTACTGTACTGGTTCCTCCGATGCTGGAATGGCTGCTCTTCCGTATGTGGGAGGCACCGTCCTCGGCCCCGGTTCTCAGCAAACGGGTTGATTCCATTTATCGAGTCCGTAAGAGCCCTGGGTTCCAGAAGGCACAGCTACCGCACCACTCCATGGTTGTGGAATCGGCTATGCATCGTCTGAAGAGTCAGAAGATGCACTCTTCGGTGCCCCCCAGCAGAGAGGCCCGGAACCTGGATGCCCTCGGTAGAAAGTGCTTCCAGGGCTCGATGCTGGCTTGCCGTGTCCAGACTTACCAGCTGTACCTGAGCATGTACCTCCGAGACCTAGCAAAAGATTGCCAGGTTCTCTGCTGGCCTCTCCGAGGAACCTTTGCAGAGGTTCAAGGCCTTGTCATCGGGGATTCGAGAGTGCTCAAAGTTTCTCTCTCGAGCAGCCTATGATGGCTTCGAGGCTTCGAACCAAGTAGCAGCGGCCGGCATTGGTGCACGCCGTCAGGCCTGGCTACAGTCATCGGACCTTGAGCCATGGGTCCAGGACAAGTTGGTCGATGTCCCTTGCCGGGGTGAGAACCTCTTTGGCAAACCCATGGCTGAAAAGGCTGCAGAAATCGAGACTGAGACTCTCACCAGGACAAGGCTGTCCAGGAAGACTTCTGCCCCTTCTCAGAAGAAGGGCTCGGGGAAAAAGTCATTTTACCCGAGGAAGGCCTCTACCTACAAATCCTACCCTCAATTCCAGGCCTCCACAGCTCCCCAACAAGGTCAGCAGGCCAAGGGGCAGTGACATGGGCTCTGTAGGCAGAAAACCTCCAAGCCGCCGGCTCTGGCTCCTGCACAGCAGGGAATGGGGTTTTGACTCCCATTGCAGCGCCTCTCCCCCACAGCTGGCTCCACTCAGCACAGGAGGCCGGCTGACACTTATGCCCACAGGTGGTCAGCAATAACAGGGGATGCCTGGGTACTGAGCATAGTCCACAAGGGCTACTTGCTCCATTTCAACCAGGTACCTCCCTCCTTTTTTCCAGGGGAGCCTCCAAGACTCCCTCTGCACAGGAACCTCCTCCTTCATGAGTTGGCAGGTCTTCTACAGGAGCAGGCGGTGGAACCGGTGCCTCACCAACTGATAGGCCGAGGCTTCTATTCCAGGTACTTTCTGGTACCAAAAAGGACAGGAGGCCTCAGGCCCATCCTAGACTTGTGAAATCTCAACAAGTTCCTGGAGAGGGAAAAGTTCAAGATGCTTACCCTTGGAATACTGCTGCCCTACCTCCAACAGGGAGATTGGCTATGCTCCTTGGACCTAAAGGATGCTTATACTCACACATACTCATTCATCCAGACCACAGACAATATCTCAGATTTGTAGTGGGAGGAAATCATTTTCAGTACAGAGTACTTCCATTTGGCCTAACCTCCGCTCCCAGGGTTTTCACCAAATGCCTGGCGGTGGCGGCGGCCTATCTCAGAAACCAGGGCATCTTGTCTTTCCATACCTGGACGACTGGCTCATCAGGGGTCAAGCCCCACAAGAGGCCAGACAAGCCACTCTTCATACTGTCTCTCTTCTCCAGCACCTGGGTTTTGTCATAAACTTCACAAAGTCCACTTTGCTCCCCTCACAGGACAGAGTTCATAGGGGCCAAGTTGGATACCTTACAAGCAATGGCTTTTTTGCCTGGGAACAGGGCTCACAGACTGATAGCTCTGGCCCAGAAGTTTCGCAGTGGATTTCTGGTCTCTGCCAGACATTTCCTGAGGCTTTTGGGCCACATGGCATCCAAGGTCCATGTAACTCCAAATGCTCGTCTGCATATGCGGCCTGCTCAATGGTGCCTCAGAGCTCAGTGGATACAGGCCACAGGGGACTTAAAAGACAGAGTAAGAGTGTCCAAACTACTAGCGGCCTCCCTGCAGTGGTGGCTGCACCTCCCGAACCTGATCAAAGGGGTGCCTTTCCAGGCACCACCACACACACAGGTGCTGACGACCGATGCTTCTCTTCAAGGTTGGGGTGCACATTGCCAGGGGGCATGCACTCAGGGCCTCTGGTCCCCTTGGGAGGCCACACAGCAGATCAATCTGTTGGAGTTGCGAGCTATTCGATTGGCTCTACAAACCTTCTCTCACGCCCTCTCTCACCAGTCTGTCTTGATTCAGACGGACAACCAAGTAGCAATGTTCTATGTGAACAAACAAGGAGGCACAGGATCCATGCTTCTGTGTCAGGAGGCACAGGCCCTTTGCTCCTTGGCAATCAAACACAACATGTTTCTCAAGGCAGTTTATCTGCCTGGCCAGGAAAATTGCCTGGCAGACAGATTGAGCAGGATTTTACAGCCTCACAAATGGCATTTGAATCCTCTGGTGGCCCAAGGGATCTTTATAAGATGGGGTCTCCCAACAATCGATCTCTTTGCGAGTCCACTGAACCGTCAGCTACCCAGGTTCTCTTCCAGACAACCACATCCTCTGCGAATGGCAGCAGATGCCTTCCTAATCTCTTGGTCTACGGGCCTGCTGTATGCGTTTCCTCCAATGCCTCTAGTGGCCCGAACCCTGTTCAAGGTTCTTCGGGACAGGGCCTCGCTGATCCTGGTAGCCCCCAGGTGGCCGAGGCAACCGTGGTTTCCACTCCTCCTACAGTTGGCGGTGGACACTTCACTCCCTCTAGGGGTGCAACCCGATCTCCTGTCTCAGGATCAGGGATCTCTCCTGCACCCCAACCTCCAGTCTCTCCATTTGATGGCCTGGCTGCTGAAAGGGTAGTTCTAGCCCCCTTACTTCTACCTAGGGAAGTGGAGGAGGTGGTTTTGGCCTCTAGGAGACAATCCACCCGGATATCTTATGCCCTCAAGTGGCGTAGGTTCTCCACCTGGTGTGCTCAGCGCCAGGAGGATCCTTTCTCGTGAATGGTTCCGGTGGTGCTGCAGTATTTGCTCCACCTCTCGGACCTAGGCCTTAAATCCAACTCTGTTCGGGTCCACCTCAGTTCTCTGTCGGCACACCACTCACAAGTAGAGGGCCAACCTCTGTCGGTCCACCCCTTGGTGTCCCGTTTCCTCAGAGGCCTGCTTTTGCTCAAGCATCCGATCCGTCCACCAGCCCCTGAGTGGGATTTAAATGTGGTCTTGCAACAACTTACTTGCCCACCGTTTGAGCCGATGACTACCTGTCCTTTATGCTTCCTTTCCTGGAAGGCCTTGTTCTTGGTGGCTCTTACCTCGGCCAGGCGTGTGAGAGAACTACAGGCTCTGGTTTCTGATAGACCGTACACGCGATTCTGTAGGAACAGGGTGGTCTTACGGACTCATCCTAAGTTCCTTTCAAAGGTTGTCTCCTCCTTCCACCTCAATCAGGAGGTGGTTCTTCCGACCTTTTTTCCCAGGCCGCATGCCAGCCGGGCTGAGATGGTCTTGCATACCCTGGACTGCAGGAGGGCATTGTCTTTCTACATTGACCGTACGCAGGGGCATCGAAGTGCTGTTCAGCTCTTCGTATCTTTTGACCCTAATAAGCTGGGGTTACCTGTGTCCAAGTGTACCCTGTCCATTTGGGTAGCAGACTGTATCGCCTGGGCGTACAGGGCAGCCGGCCTCTCCTTGCAGGGTCGAGTCATGGCCCACCGTGTCAGGGTGAAGGCTGGGTCAGTAGCTCATCTCCGCTCTGTTCCGTTGGCAGACATCTGCCGGGCCACTACTTGGTCTTCAAGCCAGACTTTTGCGGCCCATTACTGCCTCGAGAGAGAGTCCCGCAGGGACAGTGCTTTCGGACAGGCGGTACTCCGTAATCTCTTTGAGGTTTAGGCAACTCCTACCCTCCGGCCCTTGTGTTGGGCTACCATTCGGGGGCGTTCTCAGAGAAGATTCTTATCACGCATGCTGGGGCTCTAGAGGGAGCTTATTTTTCGGCTTTGGGTTCTCGGTAGCCTAGAGCTAGGGAGTCCCATATGTGAGGACTGACTTCCTGCTTGGTCGTGGAGAAAAAGTAGTTACTCACCTGTAACAGGTGTTCTCCAGGAGCAGCAGGAATCAGTCCTTACGACCCTCCCTCCTCCCCTTGGAGTTGCAGTCATATATTTCATTTTGTTTTTTTGCTGTCTTTTAGCTATGTCATTAGACTGGGCAAGATGGCACCCTTGGGCGGGAAGGGGATCACGCATGCGCGCTGCATTCCCAATGAAAGCTGGGGAAATGCTCCGCACGGGGGCTCTGTCTGCGCTGACGTCACCCATATGTGAGGACTGATTCCTGCTGCTCTTGGAGAACACCTGTTACAGGTGAGTAACTACTCTTTAGTGCGATAGGCCTGGAGCTTAAAGGCGTATGTGTTGTAGATAGCTGGATCTCTTCAACATCTCCAGCTGCGTTCCAATCGTCTAAGGTCTTTCTTCAGCTTGCATAGAGATGTTGAGAACCGAGGAGCTCGTTTGCGGTGGTTGTTATTTGAAGGTTTTGGTGGGGGGCTTGAGCTGCAGAGGCCATAATTTCATTCCACCCTTTGATTTGGGCAGTGAGATCTGAGTGGCTGCTATTGAGAAGGTCTAAAGTTGGGTGTAACCTGCTTGAGGAATAGGTTAGTGCTTGAATTTGTGGGTCATCTGGTGGGTTGGTGTAGGAGACTGGGTTTGGTTGTGTCTGCAAGGGATGGAGAAGAGAATCAGTGAATGTTCAGACCATGGTACTGGGAGGACAGAGTGAGAGGGTTGGCAGTTTAGTATGGTGGACTGAGGCATGAATATTAGGTCAAGCGTATAACCTTTAGTGTGGGTTGAGGTTTTTAGAATTTGGGAGAAATTTTATGTGCCATTAGCATCTAAGAAGGAAGGGGCCTGTTTCTGGTTCGTTGAGGAGAGGTTAAAATTTCCTAGGAGTATGAGGGGGGTGGGAGGCTGTTTGGGTGGTGCATGCTAATTCAAGTATTGTGGAAAGATCTTGAGCCTCCGATTGTGGTGCACGATATATTACACATAGTGAGAGTGCATTATTGGAAGCTTTAAGGGAATCCATCCCCAAGGTGGAGGCAGTTTCGGTGATGGAAAAGTTTAGTTCCTTTTTGGACATTAAAATACTCCTCCAACTCTGCTAGTAGTACGATTGCAGCTGTGGATAGCGTGAGTAGGGGGCATAGCTGATTCATGAGTTCAGAGTCTGTGTCTTGGAACCATGTTTCAGTAAGGTAAAGGATGTCTAGGTTGTAATCGGTTATTAGACCGGCAAGTAGGGGGATCTTGTTCCTGGCCAAACAGGTGTTAATTAAGGCACAATGGAGGGGGGGGATTTAGGTGCAAGTGGGAAAGATGCAGTAGGGAGGATGTTTATTCTATTTAGTCTGCATTTCTGGGATGTGTGATGAATATAGATGTGGGGTGATTGGTTAGAGGTGGGTAGGTGTTAGTGGGGATGAATTATTGGTATTCTTATGTTATGTTTCACTTGTAGCCCATTAGTTAGCAGAGCTAAGATTAGGACTGAAATTAGGATGTGTGTGCCAAAAATCAGAAACCAAGGCTGGGAGGGTAGCAATGTTAGAGTGGTGGTTGATGGGTGGGAAAGAGTGTAGCCTTGAGAGGATTGATGGTAGGAGGTTGGATGTAGGTCAGTTGGTGGGGTAGAGGGAACACTGAGGTGTTAGAGGATAGGTTAGAAGGGTATGGCAAAAATGGCAGTGTAAAGGTATAGAAGGCGAGCTAAAGAATTACAGTGATACAGCTAGAACTCAGATACATAGCAATGCAGAGATTGAACAGATGGAGTAGGCTGAGGTAACAGAGAAATAGCAGTATAAAACAGTTATGAATTTGTGCAGTGGTATGCAAGTTTCCAATCAGTTTTGTAAAATAATGAGATCTGTCCTGCGATGGTAGTCCCAAGTACTTTCAGGCAGGTTTGTGCGGACCAGATGACTATGGCAGAGTACTTACTGCAGAGTGAGTTGTCTGGTGTGTGGTTGGGCTCCACGAAGCAGCTGGTGAGGAGGTCCATGGTATGGCTTTTTTGTTTTTGTTCAGCGTCAGGGTAAAGTGTTGTCAATATATGCTGTGTTGATTTTGTCCCTCGGATTGACTGTTTGGGTGAGACTGGGTAAGGTTTCTAGATCCGCCTCCGTTCCCTGCCTAAGGGACATGCCAAAGGGCCCTATGGCGAGGCCCTCAAGCGCGGGTGCACCAGGAGGCTTGATTGGCCTTGAGGTGGAGAGCGGGAGGGGTTTCAGCCTCCCGCTCTCTGTCCCGAAGTCAATCGGGGCTCCGGTGAACTGGAGGCAGCTGCTTGTGATGGCGCTGCTTTTTAAATGTCTCCTCTGTTTAATGGAGACTTGGCTGAAGGAAAGAGATAAAGCCTACCTTCACCACTGCCTACCCCCCCCCCCCCCCCCGGTTACTCCACCTTCTTATCCTCTCAGCCTTCTTGTGTAGGCAGGGGTTTGCCCTGATCTACAAGAACTCCTTTTTGCTCATGGGTGGGCAAGGCCCAAGAAGCTCCTTGTCAAAATCAGTGCTTCTCAGTCTAACTACTCCTTCTCTACTGCCCACCCTTCCTTGCGTGGGCCATAGTGGGATGCCATACCCCAGACCCTACTGGACGTTACAGTGGCCTTTCCACATTTACTGATCCTCAGAGACTTTTACATCCACTTTCATGCCCCCTCTAGACCCCCATGACAACACCTTCATCCAATTTCTGGCTGACCATGGGTTCCTCCAACATGTCCCTGCCCAATACATGTGGCAGGACATGCCCTTGACCTGATTCTCACCCAAGATTTTCTCCCTTTCCCCTTCAATGTTTTTCTCTCACCCCCTTTCCTGGACAGACCACTTACTTATATTTCATCTCTCATACGTAGTTTCTGTTTCCCCTGGATCCTCTCCTGCCCCTTCACAACCCCCCTTTCTTTACTGGCGACTCTCTCCAGATACCATCTCTGCATTTCCCAGTGCAGACTGCCTTTTCCCAGCCAAATTGTTCACTCTCCCCATTGAGCAGCAAGCAGACTCTACTCTCTCCAAGCAACCGGAAGCCACTGCACCCAAATGATGCCTCTCCCCGGTCTCTCACCACTCCGCCCCTTTGGTACCACCCCAGCATTCGTCTTCTGAAACAGCAACTTAGAGCCACTGAGAGACTGTGGCGGAAGTCTCAGGACAAACCCTTGTTGCTTGCCTTCAAAGAGCACCACCAGCATTATCGGGCCCTAGTTCTAGCAGCGAAAAAGAAATACTTCAATACTCTTATAAATTTTCTGCTGGCAAGTCTAAAATTGATTTTCGCTGTCGCCACTCGCCTCACCTCTCTTAACACCTCTGTGTTTCTGCCCCTAACAGGTGCACTTTCAGCTGATGATCTGGCCACTTTCTTCGCTGCTAAAGTCTCATCTGCCCAGCTGGGGTTGCCAACAGTCCCCACCTTCACTCTGTCTGCCCCGTCTGACTCTGCTCTTGCCCATACCTGGAATAAATTCACACCACTCAGTGTTACAGCAGTGAGAAACTGATCACAACCGCCAGAAAGACTACGTGCACATTAGATCCCATCCCCTTGGCATGGCTAACAGAAAACTCCTTGGCACAGATCCCACCATTCATTCCTTGCTCAAGAATAGTCTAACCTCAAGCTGTGTTCCCCCAGCCTGGAAGAAAGCTTTGATTCACCCTTGCTTAAAGGGACCCAAGTTGGACCCTTTGGACATTGCGCATTATCATCCTATCTCTAATCTCCAATTTATTTCTGAGTTGACAGAAAGGTTGATATTGACACAGCCGAGTATCTTTATTTATTTAGGTTTTTTTATACCTCTTTATCAATTCAGCCAAAGCAGTTTACATTATAACTCAAACTTGGTAATATACATTAAACAGGGACATTGATAACTTGGATTTTTCTGAGGCAATGGAGGATTAAGTGACTTGCTCAAGGACACAAGGAGTGCTAGTGGGAATCAAACCCTGGTCTCTAGATTCCCAAGCCAGTGCTTTAACCATTCTGTTCTCAATGACCTGCATTGCATTCTTGACCAGGGTATGTTTGCTTTGACCTCACCAGTTGCTTTTGATCTGGTTGACCACAATCTCCTCCTTTCCCAACTGTTCAATATCAGTCTTCAGGGCAGCGTTCTAGCTTAGTTTTCCTCCTTCCTCTTAGATAGAGCCTACCAGGTCAGCTTGCACCACACTACTTCTGTGCCCTACTCCATCTCGTGTGGAATCCATCAAGGCTCAGCTGTGTCACCTATTCTATTCAACATCTTCCTCAGTCCGCTGGCCAATCTCATCATGGGGTTGGAGGATACAGCTCAGGTGGTCAGCCAGCACGTTGTCCTGGCCTGGCAAGTACACTGCCCTGAGGGAGATGTCCTTCCCCATTGCGAAATTCCAGAGGTGCACTGCCTCCCAACAGAGGTGGTACGGCCCCCTTGCTTATTGATGTAGTACATTGCTACCTGGTTGTCCATCTGGACCTGAACCACCTGGCCTATCAGATGATCCTGGAAGACGTGCACTGCATGATAGACCGCTCTGGAGTTCCAGCAGGTTGAACTGCAAGGCCTTTGATTGCAGATGGTCGCAGTGGGCTCCCCAGTCCAGCTTGGACATGTCTGTAGTGAGGGTGCGTCACGCTGGGGGAGCCTGAAAGGGCAGGCCGGCTCTGAGATTGAGGGGGTCCTGCCACCAGGCAAGGGAGGTTTTTAGGGTCGGCATTACCAGGATACAGTCCTCCAGACGGCCAGACGCTTGTGTTCAGTGGGCGCTGAGGGTCCACTGTGCATGCTTCATGCAGAGGCGGGCAAAGGGGGTGACGTGGATGGTGGAGGCCAGGTGTCTCAGGAGACTGAGCATTTGCCTGGCAGTCACCACTGGGTCACCCTGAAAAGCCTGGGCCAGGGCTGATAGTCGCTGAGCTCGATCGAGAAGCAGGAACGCCTTCGTCTGAGTGAAATTGAGGAGGGTACCGATGAACTCCAGCTGCTGGGTAGGCCGAAAGTGAGACTTCGGGAAGTTTACCATAAAAGCCCAGGCTCTGGAGCAGCTCGATGATGCATTACATTGCATTGCAGGCTTCCCCTGGTGTGGTGGCTCGAATGAGCCAGTCGTCTAAATAAGGGAAGATAAATACCCTCAGGAGGCGGAGGCGAGCGGCCATGACCACCAGGCATTTTGTGGGAGCCAAGGCAAGGCCGAAGGGGAGTATCCAGTACTGAAAATGTCGTCTGCCGATGATGAAGCAGAGGTACTGACAGTGCCTCGGGTGGATCAGGATGTGGGTGTAGGCATCTTTGAGATCCAAGGAGCATAGCCAATCTCCCTGCAGGAGATAGTATCCCTTGGAAACTTGCCGCCTTATCTTGAACTTCTCCTTGACCAGGAAGCGGTTTAGGTCCCATAAATCCAAGATGGGTTATAAGCCCCCGTCTTCTTGGGGACAAGGAAGTAACAGGAGTAGAACCCTCCTTGGCCTGCAGGTGCAGGACGATGGGCTCCACCACTTGATCTTCGAGCAAATCCTCGAGCTCCTTCAGCAGATCCTCCCTGTGCAAGGGGTCCATTAGTAATTCCCCAAGGAAGAAGGGATGAGGCAGCTGGGCAAAGTGGAGGAGATAACCTTCTCCGACTACCTGCAGCACCCAGGCGTCCGTGGTAATGTTTGGCCTCTGATGAAGTGGAACAGTCATCCTCCTGTGAACCCTGGGCCCTGTACTTCCTGGGGGAGGGAGGCTTTGCCAAAGGAGTCAAACCCCCCCCGCCCCCAGGCTGCGGCTGGGGCACTGTTTGGGGTCGGGTGCCATCGGCTTATAGGGACCAGGGGAGCATGATAGGGCTGAAACTTGGGGTACTTTCCATAAGCCTTCTTGGTTTTTGTATGCAAGGACTTTTCCTCCGAAGTCTTCTTATGGAAATGTTCAGATACTTTCTTGGACAACCTGATTCTGGTCATCAATTCCTTCTCCAGCTCGTCGGCCTTCTCCATCATGGGTTTGCCAAAGAGATTTTCCCCCTGGCACGGGACATCGGCTAACTTGTCCTGAACCCACTGCTCCAAGTCTGAGGACTGTAGCCAGGTAAGGTATTGGGCACTAATGCCCACCGCAGCTGCACGAGCCACCGACTCAAAGCAATCGAAGGCTGCTCAAGTTTGAAACTTGGAGCACTCTCTGACCAATGACACCAGAGTCCTGAAGCGCTCGAAAGGATCGCCTACTAACCCAGCCGAGAACCCGGCAATTTCCTTTGCCAGATCTCTCAGATACATGCCCATGTACAGCTGGTATGCCTGGATCCGGGCTGTGAGCATGGAGCCCTGGAAACACTTTCTGCCAAAAGCATCCATGGTGAGCGCCTCCCTACCTGGAAGCACTAAGGAGTGCATTTTCTGGCTTTTAATGAGACACATAGTCGACTCCATGACCATGGAGTTTTGTGGCAGCTGCGTTTTCTGAAAGCTGGGGCTCCAGCCAATTCGATACTGTGAATCAAGTCGACTGTTCACAACAGGCAAAGTCATTGGGGTCTCCCACATCCTGAAAAGCAGCCGCTCTAGGATGGGGGCATTGGCACCATCAGTGCTCCTCCCGAGGAGGAGCATCGTACTGGAAGATTGGTGCGCAGCTCGTCCTCTGGTACCACCACAAAGACGAGTGCCTGGGACATCTCCCAGACAAACTCCAGGAAAGCCAAGTCCTCTGGAGGTGACCGCTGCCGATGGTGTGGCGGGTCAGGTTGGAGGGGATGTCCCAGTGGAGAACGGTGTTGGGAGACTTATCCATCTCCCACGCCGACTCTGAACCAGAGGAGTCTGCCAGTGCTCCGTAGTCATTGGACCAACTCGGTGTCAATGACACCTGGCATCGGGGCTCCAGCATGGCTGTGCCTGACAACGTGCTGGCCTGCGACTCGGATGCCGATGGGGGTCGACATCGAATGAGCCAACCTCCGGGGACATCCTGGATGAGGATAGCCCGGTCAAGGGTGCAGACGATCTAGAGCAGCGTTTCTCAACCTGTGGGTCACCACAAGATTTAGCGGGGGTCGCCTCACTCAGCCGTTACAAAACCCCCCAAAAAGCGCACGTTGCTGCCACTGCCAAGTCCGCTTCTTGGCAGCGGCAAACTCACCGCCTCCCAGTCCCTTCTAATGCAGCCGTGGCTCCCTGCCCCTAAGGGAACTGCGGCTATGCCAGTAAAACCGTTGCGGAGCCTTCAGCATTGTCCCGCCTCCAAAGGAAGTTGTTTACCACTTCCTTTGAAGGTGGGACAATGCTGCACGGAGCCCGTCGAGAGACAGGCTCCGCAACGGTTTTACAGGCATAGCTGCGGTTCCCTAAGAGATAGGGAGCCGCGGCCGCAGCTGTAGAAGAACAGCAGGGCAGCAGCAGGCAGACAGGGAGAGGAGAGGAGGGGGCAGGGAACCTGCAACAGGACTGACATGAGGAAGGGAGGGGGGCTGACATGGAGGGAGGGGGGCTGACATGGAGGGAGGGAGGGAGGGATGGATGGAGGGAGGGGGCTGTCATGGACAGGGGGCTGACATGGAGAGAGGGAGGGAGGGGGGCTGACATTGATGGAGGGAAGGATGGATGGAGGGAGGGGGGACTGACATGGAGAGAGGGAGAGGGGGGACTGACATTGATGTATGGAGGGAGGGAGGGAGGGGGGCTGACATGGACAAAGTGGGGGGGGCTGACATGGGAGGGAGGGAGGGGGGCTGACATGGACAAAGGGAAGAGACAGGGGGACATACTGGACAGACGGGGATAAATGCTGGACAGAGGGGAGAGACAGTGCGGGTTAGGATTATAATGGGCAGATGGGGGGTGGGCTAGGACTGGTAATGGGTTGATTAGGGAAGGCTAGGACTGGGAATGGACTGATCAAGGGGGGGTTGGGACTGGTAATGGGCTGATGGGGGCTAGCATAGGAAATGAGCTGATCGGGGAGGTTAGGACTGGAAATGGGCAGATGGGGGGGTAGGACTGGTATTGGGCTGATTAGGGGAGGCTAGCACTGGTAATGGGGTTGAGGGGGGGATTAGCACTGGAAGCAAGCTGATTGAGGGGCTTCGACTAGGAATGGGCTGATTGTGGGGAGGGGAGGATAGAACTGCTGGCCCTGGAAGAAAACTGGGGGCTAAGGCTACAAATGGGCTGATACAAGGGGGTGGGAGAATGGAACTGGAAGGGAGTGGATCTGAGAGGGGCTGCCATGGTATTTGTACTAGAAGGGACTGATCAGTGGGGAAGGAGGGGGACTGGAAGGGAATGGACACCAGTGGCAGTCATGGGAATGGCAAGTTGACATTGGAAGGTACTGAGAGTGAGGACTGGAAAAGGGCTGATACTGGGGAGGGTTACTGGGACTGGAAATAAGTTGATGGAAAGACGTGAAGAAAACGAAAGAAGAGATAAGAAATGGCAGATGGTCCCATAGACCACAGAAAGAGAGCTAAGAGAAGACAGGAAAGCAGAAGCCTCAGATCAGGACCAGCATGATCAGAGAATAAATTGGTCGGACAACAAAGGTAGAAAAAATAATTATATTTCATATTAGTGATTTGACTACAAAATCATCATAATTTTGAAATCAAATATTGTTACTTGTTATTGTGATTAATTATTGTGGTTTAAATAAGTAAATTTTATAAATAAAAACATATTGCAAAGGCCTATAATATATTAATAATTCAACAAATGATTACAGCGACAATGCGTTAACGGTTAAGGAAGAAAGACGCATTTGATTTTATCATTGGGGGTCACCACAAGTTGACCAATGGTAAAAGGGGTCACGATATAAAAAAGGTTGAGAACCACTGACCTAGAGTGACTGGGAGTTGGGCCCCTGTAAACCTCGACAAACGCAGCAAAGCTGCATTCAAGGGTCAGCATCCTGGCCTTGATGCCTGATGGCACCACTGGAGTGGGCGCCGACCTCAGGGGCTCCAAAGCCGGATCCCAGGAGGATGAGTCCTGGATGGTGATGGCATTGGGGAAACCGGTGCGATCCCCAGACTCCGCTGTCAGTGGCTCCCTCTGAGGTAGCTTGGGGGGGGGCGCTCTCTGTCATCCCCGGCTTTGAGTTGGCTCCGCACCTGGGTCCCAGAGGTCTTACCCCCCGGGGCCAGTATTGAACCTCGACTTCAATGAAATCTTCGGCCAGGGAAGATCCTTTGAGGACGACTCCGATGCATGTCAATCCTGTGGCTCAGACCAACCCCGGAAGCACAATGCAGAGTCACCTGATGCCAGTGTCAAAGGCAGAGATTCCACCCCCAATGCCGATCCTGGAGCAGACTTGCTGAACAGCTCCCCTTGCTGCCTTCACTTTCCTTCCATGTCTTAGCCGACATCAAAAGGCACATCGGGCAGGAAGAAAGGTCATGGTCCACCCCGAGGCAACAAGTGCAGGAAATGTGGCAGTCCGTACAGGACAGTGCAACTGCACTTGCCACACTGCTTGAAACCACTGGTCGAAGAGAGGGAAAAATGAGCCCCGCGAGGTTAAACTCAGATGTCTCGACCAGTTAGGCTGTGAGTGAGAAACCCGCAGGCCAAAAACTAAAAGAAAAGAGGGGTACCTGAGTGAAAAGTACAACACTGAGGCATTGGACTCGAGCGGCGGAAAGGTGATCGATACCGAAAAAAAGAAAAATATTATCGATACTGTTGGGAAAAAACCCAACTTTATCCAGGTGCACAGGCAGCACGTCTACAGGGCTCTGCGGAAAAAAGACAACGGAGGTAAGATGGCACCTTTGGGCGGGAAGGTGACTGCGCATGTGCAGCGTAAGTCCCAAAGGCTTTCTTTGAAAGCTGGGGATTGGATCTGCATGAGCTCTGTCGGCACAGACATCACCCATATGTGAGGACTGACTTCCTGCTTGTTTCTGGAAAACCAATGAAAACTCAGCAGCTGCTGGATCAATTAGCGGTTGCTGAGGGAGTGAAACCTGTTGAATCACTGACTGCTGCTGTGGGACCAAGAGAGGAGGGGAGGAGTACCCCTCTGGAGGCTGTTCAGAACACATAGAGATGACTGGAAGAACCACGGAGCCCACGGAGGAGCCATTATTGTGATTGGAGAGGACGGAGCCACTGCCTGCAAGGATGTGCCAGAAGTCTCCTCCAGATTGGCTGCACAAGTGGAGCACAAGTGAGCAACTAAAAATCACCACTGCTTGCTGCAGCTGAGACACTGGGAGGGAATTTGATATGCTGAAAAAAGGGCCACACTAACATGAGCTCACCCACACGGGGATCAGGCCTCCGAGAAATAATGTGGGAAGCAGGCCACAGGCTCATACTCACAGTTCAGTGATGTCCAATGCTCTGGACCTCAACCCCCTGCTGCTAGCATAGAGACAATTCAGGCAAGCTCTGCAGCTGTGATCTCTGCCAGGGGGAGGGCAGTGTAAAAGGGGGGCTCAGTCAGTTTTAATGCCTTCCTCGACTGCAGCAATTACTCCCTTTTTTTTCTTTTTAAAGAAAAGAAACTTTAACGTCAAACAAAATAAAAGAATACACAAACTAATAGGCACCCCCTCAGAGGATCCTCGTGATCCTTGACAAACTCAAGAGTTATACTTAATCTCATAGCCAGGAACTCTTCCCCAAGACAACGGGTCAGACCAGCCAGAGGGGTATCTCATATATGCCGCCCTGGGGCCCCCAGAAGACCGAGCTCAACTGGCCTACAAGCTCCAGTGCCCACCAGGAGGTCAAGGCCTTAGCTGTAGAGAAAAACAGCAACTACCATCTCTGGAGACAGAGAAAATACTGAAGCGTGCCCCTAGCTGTACTAGGTTTTATGCCAGTGGTGATGTCATGGCATAGTTCTAGTTTTTTCTCTGTCTTCATCATCTGCTGGCAGGGGGAGATAACCCATTTGTCTGGACTGGTCTAGTAAAGGTTTGTTGCCCTTAAAATATCTCCTTGCCTACTACTTTTCTACATCCCTAGGCTGTTCCCATCCTGCTAACGGACTCCTTGAGGTATTGTCTCATCTTGGCAAAGTTAGTTTTCATAAAGTCCAGGGACCCTCACTTTTGAATGGACTTTATCTGCCCAGTCTTAATACTGAACTACACCATCCGGCGATTACTGGAAGCGAGATTATCACCCACTATAACATCAGAAACACGTCCCCATTGGTAATCACCAGGTCCAGTATGGCCCCCTCACATGTGGGTTCTGTAACCAGTTGTCGGAATAGTTCTCCCTAAAGAGAATTCAAACTCTCCTTACTTTTAGAAGACACTGCAGCAGGATGTGCCAATCAACATCCGGCATACTGAAATCACCTATCAGCAGCACTTCTCCTTTTATAGCAATATTACAAACGTCTTCAATTAAATCTCTACCCACTTCATTATGTATGTGCACTAGCAAACAAATACACATCAGAATAGCAAGACTGCAGGCCTACAAAGATCTGCTACCCACAGCTCCTTAAATGGGTTTGGCCTGTGGGGCAGAAATGATAAACAGTGGATCCAGGACATTTAGCAGTCTACCTACCACACTTCTCTTGGCAGTGTCTTCCAGGGATTGAATCACCTTCAGTCTCTGCTTGAAGCGCATCTGCTCGATGTTATTGGCATTCAAATGGCTGAATTTCTATAAATAGAAGAAAATGATTCATAAGGTCACCCACAATCAATCAAGTGCTTTTCTGTTTCTCAAACAATAATTTCTATAACACAATCAGCAGCAAATCAAAGAGAGACAAGTCAGAGACAGGTAGGTTCACAAAGAAAATATGGCTAGTAAAAGCTCTTTCCAGCTAACTCATATCTAACCTCATAGGATGCTTTGATGAGTTCAAAGATGTCAATGTCAGGTGGTGGCTCATCCCCGCTGGTAAGCAGAGCGTGCAGGTGTGGGATTGGTGGGGACACACTCTGTCTGTTCACCACATTGTCCAGGTACCTGTGAGGGAGAAGCAGTAAATGCAGGAATGCAATGGGGATAAGAATGGAATGGATATTACATAGTAGATATGTACAAAAGAAGAGATATTCAATTTTGATGAGCACAATATTTACTATATCTATTATCCATCAGAACCATTTCACACTGGATTTAATTAATGATCCTTAATGGCAGCAACCCAAGTCCTACCTCTCTGGCCAAAAGAATTGAAGACCCTCTAGAGACTGATCCCATCAACAGGGCTCCATGACAAGTCAGCAAGAGGACCTCAGATTAGCACTAGTCTAGGAATGATTTTGGTCTTTTTGTTTAATTTACTTTATTATTATATTATGATAAAATTCAATAAAAACAACCCCCAAAACCCCTTCACATATTTCCACTGATCCAGGCAAAACTGATATCCACATATGAATGCTAATACATCAAACACTCCATCTTCAATCCCTACCAGTTTACTCCACCTAAACCTCCCTCCCTCGCTCCCCTCTTATACAACTCTGCCAAATATTAAAACAATAACACAACCCATATGGAATATTAAATATGTATATTTATATATACACAACAGCTTATAAAGCATCATCTTTAGATTTTCTTTTGAACACAAATTAAATACAAATTATAATCAAATCAGATTAGTTCATCTCAAGGAGACAGACAGTGATTCTTAAAAGGGTACAATCTCACACATTCAAAAAATAAAATCCAGCCTTTTAATCACCAAATTCTTGATTAGTAGGAATGACTGCTTCCAATGATGGGCTACTTCCATCTAAGCTACTATCACAAAAAAATCCCAACAGCTACCCCATCCTTCCCCTCCAGTCCTTCCCCCTTTTCATTTAATAAGACCTGCTTCAGTTTTAATTTCTTTGGTATCCCCGTTACTTCTTTAAAAAGATCTTCAAATCTCTGCCCAATATACTTCTAAGCACTGGGACAACTCCACCACATATAGAAAAATTTACTAGCACTAGGTCCTATATTTTCTATTCTCCAGGACCAAGCAGGAAGTCAGTCCTCACATATGGGTGACGTCGGCGCCGACGGAGCTCTCGTGCGGAGCATTTCCCCAGCTTTCAAAGAAAGCCTTTGGGAATGCAGCACGCATGCGCGGTCCCCTTCCCGCCCAAGGGTGCCATCTTGCTCAGTCTTCTTTTTTCCGCGGAGCCCGACGGACGTGTGTCGTCGTCACCCGGTAAAAAGTTGATTTTTCCTGCATTGGATTCGTGGTTTTTGCCCCGTTCGACGCCGGTTCCCCTTCCCGCCTGGGCCCAGCACACCGGTATCGAGCCCAGAGCTAGTTTTCGGTTTTTGTCCTTCGTGACTAGCATTCGCGCTTTTTTCTCTTTTTCACTGGCAGCCCGGTCTTTTGACCTTGCAGGGGCCCTTTTTCCCCCCAATGGCTGCCAGCGGGTTCAAGAAGTGTGATCGTTGTAAGAAGCTGATGTCTCTCACCAACACACATTACTGCTGCCTCCAGTGCCTCGGGCCTGACCATGACCCGGTGGTCTGTGTCCCGTGCGGCAAAATGTCCTCTAAGGCGCTGAGGAGCCGTTAGTATCAGCGTGAAAGACTCTTTTCTGACTCCGCGTCCGGCCGGGACCAGACTTCGTCAGAGGCCTCGACATCTCGGAAGTCCGACCCAGAGCACCGTCGAGGTTCCTCTGAAAGGGGGTCTCCTTCGCGAGAACACAGAAGGAAGAAGAAACCCGCGAGGGTGGCGTCGGTGGACGCTCTTGGCCCCTCGAGGGCCAGGTCGCATAGCCCCGACCGCCGTCCCGGGTCCTTGGAGTTGGAGAGGCCTGCCAAGTTACCTCAAGTGGAGCCGGAGTCCCCGAGTCACGTGAGTGCTGTTGTCCTCGTAGACTCCCTTCCGGGGGAGCTGTCGGGACCCGAGTCGGGGGCTGCTGAGTCTCCTGAGCTGAGTCTCAGGTTGACGGCCTTGGAGAGCAACTTGGCTGCCTTCATGGAGCAGCAGCAGGTCCTGATCGCCAGTTTGACCGGTGCATCTGCCCCGACCACCGGGACCTTGACGTCCAAGTCGACCCCGGAGGCCGAACCGATCCTCGAGTCGATGTGGTCTCGAGTCAATCCTCAGCCAAGGTCCCCCTCGTCCTCCCGCTCGGGGCCGAGGTCGTCGACGCCGGTGCCCTCGGCGTTGGGGCGGATGGCATCGGTGCCCGCCCGCCCGGAGCCGCTCGATTCCTCCTCGGAGGGGTCAGAGTGGGAGACGGAGGACGAGGAGTCCCCGGACACTTTCCGGACCCGGCGCATCCCATCGGACACACCGAAGTCCGAGCCTCGGAGACGGTCCCCACCAGCGGATACCCGGTTCTCGGACTTCGTGAGGGACATGGCCAAAGCCTTGGCCTTCCCCGCGGATCCCGAGGAGGAGCCTCGAGCCGAAGAGCTCGAGACCCTCTAGTATGACTCTCTGCCTAAGGAGACCTTTACTGTACCGGTTCCTCCGATGCTGGAACGGCTGCTCTTCCGCATGTGGGAGGCACCGGCCTCGGCGCCGGTTCTCAGAAAACGGGTCTATTCCATTTATCGAGTCCGTAAGAGCCCTGGGTTCCAGAAGGCACAACTACTGCACCACTCCATGGTTGTGGAATCGGCCATGCATCGTCTAAAGAGTCAGAAGATGCACTCCTTGGTGCCCCCCCGGCCGGGAGGCCCAGAACCTGGATGCCTTCGGTAGAAAGTGCTTCCAGGGCTCTATGCTGGCATGCCGTGTCCAGACTTACCAGCTGTACATGGGCATGTACCTTCGAGACCTGGCAAAGGAGATTGCCGGGTTCTCAGATGGCCTCTCCGAGGAACCTTTGCAGAGGTTTAAGGCTTTGTCATCCGAGATTCGAGAGTGCTCAAAGTTTCTCTCTCAAGCAGCCTATGATGGCTTCGAGGCTTCGGCCCGAGTAGCCGCGGTTGGCATCGGTGCATGCCATCAGGCCTGGCTACAGTCATCGGACCTCGAGCCATGGATACAGGACAAGTTGGTCGATGTCCCTTGCTGAGGTGAGAACCTTTTTGGCAAATCCATGGCTGAAAAGGCTGCAGAACTCGAGTCTGAGACTCTCACCAGGACAAGGCTGTCCAGGAAAACTTCTGCCCCTTCTCAGAAGAAGGGCTCGGGGAAAAAGCCCTACCCTCAATTTCAGGCCTCTGCAGCTCCCCCTCAGGGTCAGCAGGCCATTTATAGTGGGAGGAAGTCATTTTCAATACAGAGTACTTCCCATTTGGCCTCACCTCCACTCCCAGGGTTTTCACCAAGTGCCTGGCGGTGGTGGCGGCCTATCTCAGAAACCAGGGCATCTTTGTCTTTCCATACCTGGACGACTGGCTCATCAGGCGTCAGTCTCCACAGGAGGCCAGCAAGGCCACCCTTCGCACTGTTTCTCTTCTCCAGCATCTAGGCTTCGTGGTAAACTTCGCAAAGTCCACTTTGCTCCCCTCACTGGACATGGAGTTCATAGGGCAAGATTGGATACCCTCCAGGCGAAGGCTTATTTGCCCGAGAACAGGGCCTACAGACTGATGGCTTTGGCCAATCAGTTCCAGAGCAGTTCTCTGGTCTCCACCAGAAACTTCCTAAGGCTCTTGGGCCACATGGCATCCACAGTCCATGTAACTCCGAATGCCCGCCTGCACATGCAACCTGTTCAGTGGTGCCTTAGAGCTCAGTGGGTGCAAGCCACAGGCGACTTGAAAGACAAGATAAGGGTTTCCAAACTGCTGGCAGCCTCCCTACGGTGGTGGCTACATCTCCCGAACATGGTCCAGGGGGTGCCTTTTCAGGTGCTGACAACCGATGCTTCCCTTCAGGGCTGGGGTGCACATTGCAAGGGGGCTTGCACTCAGGGCCTCTGGTCTCCTTGGGAGTTCACACAGCAGATCTGTTGGAGTTGCGAGCTATCCGCTTAGCTCTACAGACTTTCATGTCCTCTCTCACCAGTCTGTCTTAGTTCAGACAGACAATCAAGTGGCAGTGTTCTACGTGAACAAGCAAGGGGGCACAGGCTCCAAACTTCTGTGTCAGGAGGCAAGGCCCTGTGCTCCTTGGCAATCGAACACAACATGTTTCTCAAGGCAGTTTATCTGCCTGGCCAGGAAAATTGCCTGGCAGACAGATTGAGCAGGATTCTACAGCCTCACAAATGGCATTTGAATCCTCTGGTGGTCCAAGGGATCTTTCTAAGATGGGGTCTTCCAATCATCAATCTCTTTGCGAGTCCACTGAACCGTCAGCTACCCAGGTTCTGTTCCAGACAACCACATCCTCTGCGAATAGCAGCAGATGCATTTCTAATCTCTTGGTCTACGGGCCTACTGTATGCGTTTCCTCCCACGCCTCTATTGGCCCGAACCTTGTTCAAGGTTCTTCAGGACAAGGCCTCGGTGATTCTGGTAGCCCCCAGATGGCTGAGGCAACCGTGGTTTCCACTCCTTCTGCAGTTGGCGGTGGACACTCCACTCCCTCTGGGGGTGCAACCACTGTTCCCTCTAAGCTGTGCGCGTGTGCGCGCGTGCACACACCTTGCTGAGAGCACGCACATACTTTACAACAGAGCACACAAAAATTACGGCTCTGATTCTGATAGAAAACAACACAGATATCTTAAAATTTAAAAGTTATGATTGTAATTACTAGAAATTTCGCGCTTCATTTAGTAATCGTCTATTTTCATTTAATTTGATTAAAATCAATGTGGTGTACATACTGTATTCTAACGTGTAGTCAAATTTAAAAGTATATAACTCCGAGTGTCGTTATGTGGCGAACAAAAATTTAACCTTCCTTCAAAATCTGCACACAGCTGATATTTTATGCGCACACAGCCTACAGAAAATTAGAGGGAACATTGGGTGCAACCCGATCTCCTGTCTCAGGATCAGGGATCTCTCCTGCACCCCAACCTCAAATCCCTCAATCTGATGGCCTGGCTGCTGAAAGGGTAGTTCTAGCCCCCTTACTTCTTCCTAAGGAGGTGGAAGAGGTGGTTTTGGCCTCTAGGAGGCAATCCACCTGGAAATCTTATGCCCTCAAGTGGCGTAGGTTCTCCACCTGGTGTGCTCAGTGCCAGGAGGAACCTTTTTCATGCCTGGTTCCCGTGGTGCTGCAGTACCTGCTCCACCTCTCGGACCTAGGCCTTAAATCCAACTCTGTTCGGATCCACCTCAGTGCTCTATCGGCACACCACTCACAGGTAGAGGACCAATCTCTGTCGGGCTACCCCTTGGTGTCCCGCTTCCTCAGAGGCCTGCTTTTGCTCATGCCTCCGATCCGTCCACCAGCCACTGAGTGGGATTTGAATGTGATCTTGCAGCAACTTACTTGCCCACCGTTTGAGCCGATGGCTACCTGTCATTTACGCTTCCTTTCCTGGAAGACGTTGTTCTTAGTGGCTCTTACCTCGGCCAGGCGTGTGAGTGAACTACAAGCTCTGGTTTTTGATAAGACCGTTAGACCGTACACACGGTTCTATAAGAACAGGGTGGTCTTGCGGACTCACCCTAAGTTCTTTCCGAAGGGTGTCTCCTCCTTCCACCTCAATCAGGAGGTGGTTCTTCCAACATTCTTCCCCAGGCTGCATGTCAGCCGGGCTGAAACAGTCCTGCATACCCTGGACTGTAGAAGGGCGTTGTCCTTTTACATAGACCGTACGCAGGGGCATCGAAGGGCTCCTCAGCTCTTCGTATCTTTTGACCCTAATAAACTGGGGTTGCCTGTCTCCAAGCGTACGTTGTCCCTTTGGGTAGTGGATTGTATTGCCTGGGCGTACAGGGCAGCCGGCCTCTCCTTGCAGGGTCGAGTCACGGCCCACCATGTCAGGGCGAAGGCCGCGTCAGTAGCCCACCTCTGCTCTGTTCCATTGGCAGACATCTGCCGGGCCGCTACTTGGTCTTCAAGCCAGACTTTTGCGTCCCACTACTGCCTCAAGAGGGAGTCCTGTAGGGACAGTGCTTTCGGACAGGCAGTACTCCGTAATCTCTTTGAGGTTTAGGCAACTCCTACCCTCCGGCCCTTGTGTTGGGCTACCGTACGGGGGCGTTCTCAGAAAGGATTCTTTCACGGATGCTGACGCTCTAGAGTGAGCTTATTTTTCAGCTTGGGTTCCCGGTAGCCTGAAGCTGGGGAGTCCCATATGTGAGGACTGACTTCCTGCTTGGTCCTGGAGAAAGAGTAGTTACTCATCTGTAACAGGTGTTCTCCAGGAGCAGCAGGAATCAGTCCTCACAACCCTCCCTCCTCCCCTTGGAGTTGCAGTCATATGATTCATTTTGTTTTTGCTGTCTTTTAGCTATGTCATCAGACTGAGCAAGATGGCACCCTTGGGCGGGAAGGGGACCGCACATGCATGCTGTATTCCCAAAGGCTTTCTTTGAAAGCTGGGGAAATGCTCTGCACGAGGGCTCCGTCGGCGCCGCTTATGCAGCATCACCCGAGTCCAATATATGCGATAAAACACTTTCAAACTGTTCTCTAACAGCACTGCCCCTGGTGCCAGCCTAGCTCCAGCCTCATAAATTGCCAACCACCTCTCTTCACCCCATTCCCCTGGTACCTCTTCTTCCCAGTGCCTGATATGATTAGATTTCTGTATCAACCTAGGTAGCAAATGTCCATAGAGCCATGATGATAATCCCCTAGACCAGTGCTTCTCAGTCTTTTTTTGTATTTTGTGGCACACTGAGTTTGTTTAATTCTCATGGCACACCAAATCCAATTTTGCATGATCCTCTCTCTCAGTCCCTCTCATCAGCAGAGAGAAAGAAACACTATCGGGGGCAATTTCTCCAAATGGGTCAGTTCTGCACATACCATGGCAGTCATGAACCTCACTTCTCAGCCAGGATATATGGATCCTGTGTGGATCTCATTCTGCTGGGTCAATATGATGTGTGAAAATGTGCACTCTTTTTCTCCTACCAGGGGAGGCAAGAAGGGGAGCAAGGCTACCTGAGTTCTTGTGGGTGAATCTGGGACAATTGTTCTCTGTAGTGCTAGTACTAAGCAGGCTGTCGAGTTTAGAGAGAGCTTTTTCTCTGGGGTACTGTCCAACAGAAATGGGGCAACACCCTCATGAACTGAAGCCTAACCATGCCCTATCATTCACCCCAAGGCACCCCAAGCCACACGGTTGAGAAGCACTGCCCTAAATCTTAAATTTTTTTCCCATTAATTTCTCAAATTGGGTTAGCTTCATTTTCAAGTCCTTCTTAACCTCCCCCTTCTTAATATAGTGTCCTAATTGTATCATAGTGATACCGATCTAACTCAGACAGCCCAAAACTTATCTTGTATCTCTCCAAAATCCTTTATATCCTCCTTCTCCAATCAATGGTTGTCTGGGGAAGTGGCAACATGGCTCTACAAGAATGCACCTGAGGTTAAACTTACAAAAAATAACAGCCACTTGGATAACAGGAGCATCCATATTCCTCTAACTGCCCCCCCTCCTTCTTTGTAACAGTCCTATCTCCCTTTCACCCTCTTAAGTATCTAGTTGTCCTCATTGATTCCAAACTCTCCTTTTCTGTTCAACTTAACCAGTTGACCAAATCTACTTTTGCTGCCCTCCACCGTTTCCAAACACTATGCCCTTTCTTAGATCCAACAGCACAGACATCCCTATTTCTCAGTACAATTATTGGATGACTATTATTGTAATGCAATCTATTTCAGACGTCTTGTATACCAGTTAAAGAAACTCCAAATTAACCAGAACACAGCTACAGTATACATATCCTTTCATATGCAACAAACTTTGATCATATAATCCCTATATTCATACAGCATCACTGGCTCTCAGTCCTCTTTCAAATTTACTATAAAATCCTGCCTTATATAATGAAGCCACACAGTACTTATTAGCTCTCATAATTCCTTATGCCCCTCCTCTTTGCCTCCATTCACTCCACAGCATCTGTTTGGCTATTCCCTCTCCGTCCAAAGCAAGACTTGAATCTACTAGGAATTCGGCCTTCTTTTTTGTAGCTCCATCCCTCTGGAATGGTCTCCCCTTGGCTATTCAATTGGAAGCTGATTGCAAAAAAATTGAAACCCTACTAAAAGTGCATCTCTTCGAGCAGGCAGTTAGGACAAGGCAGTCCAGGGATGACCAGCTGATACACGCTGCATAACAAATTAATTGTATCTATGTTCTGTCCAGTCATTTAAGTGAATTATCTTTGTCTTTATAATTGTTAGCTTGTTTTGTGCTACTTTCCTGTAACTACTGGAATTCTTTTCATTTTTTTTAAATTGATTGCTTGAACCTCTGTAAACCCCTCTGTATGTCCAAAACAAAGAGGAGCAATATTATCAAATGGAACAAACAAATTATAAGCATAAGATATGCCGGGGCTCAAAAAGCCCCAGGCACCTGGCTACCATGGCGACTGAAAAATCAGATCTGGTGCTTGGGGCTCAGGGCACATGTGGGGAGAAGGGCTGTCAAGACCAGTGCTGTCTGTCCATGGAAATCCTATCTCCCGCAGGCAGGCAGTGCTGGTCTCAGCCACAATCATGACCTTCTGCAGCACTTTTGCCTGTTGGAGATGGAATTCCCGCAGGCAGAAATGCTGTAATAGCTTGAGACTCATGCTGTCTGCCAAAAGGAGATGGGATCCCTGCGGGCAGACAACGCTGGCCTCTGCGGCCTTTTGCAGCACTTCAGCCCGTGCAATCTCATCTGGCCTGGCCTGCAAGAAAAAAGATTAAAGTGCAGAGGCTGAAAAAAATTTGAAGGAGCAGGAGGTTCAACTTCAGAAAGAATGGGGGGTGCAAGAGAGGAGGGAGAAGGAGTCTGGGAAGGGACATGGCAGTGGAGAAGGACAGCAGAAGAGGGGTTGGGGTGATGGCAGGAGTGACAAAAGTGCAAGTGGTTGGAGGGTGTAGCATCCCAGCCCAGTACCACACATACACACTCAGGAACCCCACACCTCTGCACCACACACACAGATGTAGCTTAAAAGATCAGTGGGGGTGGTAGGAGAGGGAGGAGGAGTGGGGCCCGATTTATTAAGCTTTTTCCCATAAAATGGAAAAACATTATTCATAAATCAGGCTCTAAAACCTAAAAAAAAAATATAACTGCAATACACCTTTTTGGGTTGGCGGGGCATGCACTGTTACCTAGGTTTTGGTGGCAAACCCCTAGATTTTAGGCTAGCTTCTAGATTCCATGAAAATTTGTCAAGGCCTGATATGCACCATACTGGATAATGCCAAAAGATCCATCGAACCCAGTGCCCTGTTTTCAACAGTGGCCCAATCCAGGTCACAAGTATCTAGCAGGTACCCAAAAGGTGTACAGATTCCATGCTGCTTCTCCCTGGAGTAAGCAACGAATATTGCAGTCCACTTTAATAATGGTTTATGCACGTTTCCTCCAGGAACATGTCCAAACCTCTTTCAAACTCAGCTATACTAATAGCTTTTACTATATCCTCCGGCAATGAATTCAAAAGTTTGATTACGCGTTGAGTGAAAAACACTAACACTTGTCCCACTGTTACTAAGCCCCTATCGGTTCACTCCTGATATCTCCCATATATCTTTCCCAGCAGAAAATCCATCAGAACATCCCCTCCGACCCTTCTCTGCCTCACCATCATCGGCGGTCTCCTGCAGAGGGCCTAGCCTTTTTGGACTTTGTGAGGGAGATGTCCCAGGCTCTTGCTTTTGTGGCGATGCCCGAGGACATGCCTCGGACTGAGGATCTCAAGATCCTACAATATGAGGCTCCCTCGAAGGGGGCACTGATGGTGCCCATGCCCCGCATCCTGGAAAGGCTGTTGTTCAGGATGTGGGAGAGCCCAGCAATGGTGCTGATTGTGAACCATCAACTTGATTCTCAGTATCGAGTCGGCCGGAGCCCTGGCTTCAAAAAGATGCAGCTGCCTCACAACTCCATGATGGTGGAATCAGCCATGCATCAGATCAAAAGCCAGAAGACGCACTCCTCTGTGCCACTGGGTAGGGAGGCAGGCACCATGGATGCTTTTGGTAGAAAGTGCTACCAGGACTCCATGCTTATAGCCCGGATCCAGGCATACCAGCTATACACTGGCATGTACCTGAGAGACCTGGAGAAGGAGCTCACAGGGTGAACTTCTGGAGTGCTTCCAGGCCCTGATTTCTTTGGTCAAGGAATGCTCCAAGTTTCAGACTCTGGCAGCCTTTGATGGCTTTGAGTTGGTAGCTCGTGTGGCTGTGGTGTGCATTATTGCCTGCCGCCTTGCCTGGCTACAGTCCTCCATCCTGGAGCAGTGGGTTCAGGACAAGTTGGCAGACATTCCTTGCCAGGGAGAGAAACTCTTCGGCAAACCCATGATGGAGAAGGCGGCCGAGCTGGAGACAGAATTCCTGACCAGAACCAAGCTGTCCAGGAAGATTGGACTGTCTTTGGGTGGTTCGGGGAAAAAGCCCTTCCACCCAAAGACCAAAAAGGCTTACAGGAAATTTCCCCAGTGTCCAGTCTTCCAGGCTCCCCAACAGGGACAGCGGGCCAAGGGCCAGGGACACGGCCCCTGTAAGCAGAAAGCCGCCAAACCCCAAACAGCTCCACAGCCGCTGCCTTGGGAGGGGGGGGGGGGCTTTTGACTTCTTGGGCATAGCCTCCCTCACTCAGGAGTTAATGAGCACAAGGTTCACAGTAGGACAGCTGGTCCACTTTGCACACCTCTGTTTGGACATCACCACAGATGCCTGGGTGCTGCAAGTGGTTTTGGAGGGGTATCTACTCCTCCCTTTTTTTCTCAGAGGAATTACCTGTGGACTCCTTGCACAGGGAGTTCCTTCTGCAGGAGTCCTTGCTCGAGTATCACACAGTACAGTCAGTTCCCCAGCCCCTGCAGGGCAAGGTGTCAGGGCAAGGTGTTCTACTCCCGCTACTTCTGGCCCATTCTGGATCTGCAAGACCTCAACTGCTTCCTGGTCAGGGAAAGGTTCAAAATAGTATCCCTTGGAACCTTGCTGCCCTTCCTCCTGCAGGGAGATTGGCTATGCTCCTTGGATCTCAAAGATGCCTACAGCCACATCCTGACCCATCCAAGGCACCATCTGTATCTCCGATTTGTTGTAGGTGGATACCAATAATCAATACAGGGCCCACTCAGGTATTCACCAAGCACCTGGCGGTCGTTGCTGCCCCCTCCCTCTTCTAGGGGTCTTTGTCTTCCCCTACTTGGATGATTGGCTCATCAAGGCCGGCTCACCAGAGGAGGTGCGCAACACTGCACTGCGCACCCATAGGGCTGCTACACCGGCTCGGGTTTGTGGTCAACTTCCCAAAGTCCCACTTTCTACCGGCCCAGTGATTAGAATTCATCAACGCTCTTCTGGATTCCACCCAGGCACGGGCCCTTCTTACCGGAGGATCACGCGCTGCATGCCTCTCTGCCCTGGCCAGGGAAGTTCAGGGCTGCTTGGTGGTGACAGCCAGACAGATGCTCTGCCTGCTGGGGCACATGACCTCTACTGTCCATGTCCTCCAAATGCGGCAGGCCCAGTGGACACAGTCTTCCGGCCACTTGGAATACAGGATCCAGGTCACGCCAACCCTGACAGCATCCCTTGACTGGTGGCAGAGCTCCCACAACCTGAGCTAGACTGCCCTTCTGGGCGCCCCCGATTCAGCGCGTCCAAACTGGGCTGGGGGGCCCACTGCAATCACCTACAGTTGCAGGGCCCGTGGTCATCAGGAGAGAGTGTTCTGCAGATCAACCTACTAGAGCTCCTGTCAAGCACCAATGTATGCAAGCTCTTTCAGAATGTTTTCCTTCGAGTCACCATTGCTACCCTACCACCAATGCTTCGCACACCTTCCCCCCTCCCACAATTCACCTTCAGGGACATGAAGAAGCCACTACTAACAATCAAAACAGGAGGTGCTTTGCCAGAATTTTCAGCTCAGGTCGCCATCAGGTAGGGTGGTATCACTTCCTCCATGATTTTGGTCTTTTACTCCATGGCCTGGTAGCTATTCAAATTTATGCTATGGGGAGGGGGAAGAAAGGGATGAAAATGGACTAAATGGAGGCCACATAACAATGTTAACAGATAAGAAAACATTGGCACCGCCTCAGAAGTTCTTGCTCTTAGGATATGAACAAGGTATATATAACTATATATAACTATAGAACTCTGGTGGCTTATGAAGCCATTACAGGGGGTAATAATGATATTGCAATCCATGTGGGTCCAGTGATCAGCAACTGGAACATCACTTGTAGCTGCCTTTCACAGGCTAGAAGCAGCAGTGGTGGCGGTAAAATCAGGGGCATTCAGCAGGTGCTAAGAGCAGAACTAATGTTGGCAGCAGTGGCTGTGGGATTAGTAGCAGCGATATGGGCAAGCATCAGCAACAGTAATGACAAAATTAACAGCTGGCCTGGAACAACAGCAGTGGTGAGATTAGCAGCAGGCCAAGAAAGGCACCAGTGAGCGAATCAGCAGTGCAGTAGCAATACAGTGAGAGGAATATAGTGGTGTTGGGGAGGAGGATAGAGATTTGGAGTTGAGGTGATGGTTGAACGAGAGAGTGGTGGGATTGGAAGGAGACCAGAGAGAGAGAGACAGACAGACTACTGGGTAAGGCTGAAGGAGAGAAAGAAACTGGAGTGTCAATTTGAGGAGGCAAGAGACACTATTTTGGAAAAATAAGCAGGGATAGGGGGGAGCACAAGAGGCTTATGGGGATGAGCTGTGGCAAGAGTGACTGAAGGGGAAAACCTGGGGGGGGGGGGGGGGGAGAGACAAAAAGACTAGTGGAGATTGGCTAAGGTGGGGGGGGGAGATACTGGTGGGGACCAGTGGAGTGAAGAGAGAGACTGGTGGCGCAATAGGCTAATAAAGGAGAAACTGATAGGGACTACTAGTTGAGGGGGTGGGAGGAGAGAGGGAGACTGATGAGGAATGGCGGGGGCGGGGTGACAGGGACTGGTAGAGATTGGCTTTTGAGGGGGAGGAGAGAGAAAAAAATTCTAGGGGGTGGACAGGTTTGAGGGTAGAAAAGGGAGAGTAGTAGGAACAGATGTCCTCAAACTTTAGGAAGATCGATAAGGGGTCTGATCAGCCAAAATGTTTGGGCACCTCTGTCCAAGATAATGTTAGTCTGTCACTGACTGTGCACCTTTAGCTACAGCATTTTACTCCTCTTTTCCTCACTTTACTCAGCTGAAATTTGACAGAAATACATAATAGCCCCCTCCAGCCCCACAAAGTGAAAGAGGCAGTTCACAGATGACAGACCCACCAGGAGAACTATGCAACAGAGATGAGAAGAAGAGCTACTGTACCTGCCCAGAGCGGTCATGGCTTCCCCCTCATCAGTGCACCTTAACAGCTGCTCCATGTTAGCATCCAGGATGGCTAGTGACACTTGCAGGATGAGCTTTATGCCCTCATAGAAAAAGCAATCAACAATGACCACAGCACTTTCAAAGGGCATGACACTGAGAAAGAGTGTGAGGAACCAAGAGAGAGAGATGGTGGAGATCACACCTAGGTCTTGCATCTTCTCAGAAAGCTGGGGCAGGCAGTCCCGTGTCAGCTCCTCAAAGACCCCCTGGTCGACCAATGCACCTATTCCGCCCCCAAAAAAAGAACCTTGAACTTGGTATGGAAGTACTGTGGATTTAGTTATCTATTTTTAGTATATTTTCTAGGATGGCTTATTGCAGAATCAATTTTTTTTGTTTTAGATATTACTTTATTGCCATAGACCCACTGGTGATTGCCTTATGATTGGTTATTGCATTTATGTATTTTAATATTTATATTTGTATATGTTATGCTTTTAGTTGTGCTGATTATATTTCTTGTACATTAATCAGAACGTCTGTAGGAGTAATAAGTCAAATACATGAAAAGAAATAACCAGCTGATAAAGAAACTGCAGGGCAATACACACGTGGGAGAGAACTCAGTATTAAAAATGTTTGTCATATTACTGTTTTATTTCTGCACGCTGAGAGTTAGATAGAAATTATCTGGTTTGTGGCAAGTACAGTAGTACTGTCAAGAACATACCCTGGCCTGGTTAATAAGAAATCAATGAGAAATACTACTACTACTTTGCTTCATTTCATCCATGATAGCCCATTTCTTCTCTCTTAAACCAACATGTGTTGCTAACACTATTGCCTTGAAAGGTCTGAATAATTCCTTACATTTCTAAATCTTTACTGCCCTGTGCACAGGAGTCATAGCCCTGCTTATGAACCAGATACTGACCTCTGGCAGTATACTGCACCAGAGAGAAGATCTCCACACAGCTCCTGCTCAATAATAATTGGATTAAATGTATACAAAGTTCTCTCTTTAAAACAATCAGGTTCTTCTGTTTCACTCCAAACTTTTGGTGTGTTTATGATATATTTTCTCATCGTCCCTCCAGTCCAGTCCAGACGTGGGAGTTATGTTTGCCAACCAGCAGATGAAGACTGAGAACTACTGGTTTGATTCTGATGTCATGGTATAAAGGCTCCTGTGCAGCTCTGCTCTCACCAGTATTTCTCAGTCTCCAGCAGATGGTGGTTGATTTAACCTGTGCAGCCTGCATTTGGCTTGAAGAGGACAGGTTGATGAAATGGCAGTGGATCAATGGACGTAGTATGGCTAAGGTTGACTACAGAGCCTTGGGGTGCAGAACCTGGTGGTACCGGGTCCCTTCCTCCCTCCCCCACCTGCTCCCTCACTCATTCTGAGTACTTAAGGGTGCTTGGCTTGGTGGAGACTTCTTCTCTGGGACCAAGCAGGAAGTAAATCCTCACATACAGGTGAAGTCACCGATGGAGCCCACGCGGGAATGCTCCCCATCTTCCATAGGAAGCTTTTGGGAGGTCAACCACGCATGCGAGCCGGTCTTCCCACACAAAAGAAGCCATCTTACCTCAGTCGTCTTTTTTCTGCAGAGCCTGTCAGATGTCTGTCTGTCCCCAGAAATTAGTTGATTCCCTTTAGGTTGTTTTTAATCATTTTTCGGGCGTTTTTTCCAGTCGCATGCTCGTCACAGTCTTCCTGCTTGTTCCCGGCAGCATCTGTGCCATTTTCTCTCTTACTCCTCCTTGGTCGGCTGGGACATTGGAGTCCAATGACTTGGCGGAAGCCAACTTCTCCATCATGTCAAAGTTGGCCAGTGGCTTCAAGAATTCCTCTCAGTGTGGATGGACCATCTCCATGACGGACTGCCATAACTTGTACCTTCAATGCCTTGGGCCAGACCATGAGCCCTCCTCCTGAGCCCCTCTGCTTGCAGATGATGCGCAAGGGGCTCAGGAATCGAGAAAGACAGTGAGAATCACTGTTCAGTTCCTCAGAGTCCTCGGCCCTGCCATTGGTGTCAACGCCCTCAAAGGCCGAGATATCAGCTTCGTGCAGAGATCGGCTCATTTGGAGCTGAAGGGGAACGGTGCATCATTGCAACATTTTGTCACCACTCCTTTGCCCTGGACAGATCACTATCTTCTCAGCTTCCATGCCTCCTTTAGACCATCCTCCCCTCTCCCCTATCATCAGTCCATCCGTCCTCACCCACTCCTGTGAGTTTTACACGTCGGATTACTTCCCTCACAATCAATCGCTTCCCACTGGTTGATAGTCTCTTACCTGCCAATTTCCCTCAGCTTTCACATGATTCACAAGTATCTAGCTGGTCTTCCTGCATCTCAAACACATTAAACCATCTTGCACCATTAGAACCTCGCACCTCATGTCGTACCTTGTCTCAATCTTGGTTCCATTCCGGCCTTCTCCTTCTCCGTTCCCACCTTCGTAGGGCAGAGCGGCAGTGGAGAAAGTCGCGCTCCGCATCTTCCTTAATGTTCTTTAAAGCCGAACATTCTCATTACTGATCTCAGATACATTCAGCTAAACAAACTTATTTTTCTGCTTCTATCTCTTCCGTCCCAAATCAAACCCGCCAGCTATACAGTGTTCTCTGCTCCCTTACTTCTATTCAATCCCGTTCCAATTCCGCATCTCACCACATGACAATATCTCCGTCTGCTTCCCAAATGGCTTCATCTTTCTGCGCTAAGGTTACTGATCTTAGGGTTTCCCTACCTTACTGCCCCCCTCCTATTCCCCCCTTCCTCTCCCATCCCACCTCTTCTTCCCTGTCTCATGTTTGGGTTTCCTTTCACCCTCTCACTAGTTCTGAAGTGCTCAAATCCATCACTTCTGCTAATAAGACCACTTGTTCCCTTGATCCTATCCCTTCTTCATGGCTTCTTACACCTTCTCTTGTCCTTCTTCCCTCCATTCTATCATTAACACTAGTCTTTCTGTTGGTACCTTTCCACATCCTTGGAAGCATGCTCTCGTATGACCCCTTCTAAAGAAATCCTCCCTTGACCCACTTGTCCCCGCCAACTATCGCCCAGTCTCTCATCTTCCCTTCCTTGCCAAAATATTGGAGAAGGCCGTTTTTGCACAGGTTTCGCATCACTTAGACACCACCCACTTCCTTCATCCCTGCCAATCTGGATTCCGTCCTGGACACAGTGTGGAGACGGTGCTTGTCGCTTTCCTCAATGAAATTCACAGGGCACATGATCGTGGTGACTTCACGGTGGCGGTATCACTTGATCTCTCTGTGGCATTTGACTTAGTAGATCATTCTCTTCTTCTTTCCCATTTACGGGATGCTGGCTTTAGAGGGACTGTCTACAGATGGTTTCACTCCTATCTCTTTGACTGGTCTTGCTCTGTTCTCCCTTGTTCTCCATCTGACACCCCTTCCGATCCTTTTCCTTTGCACTGTGGTGTTCCTCAGGGTTCTGTATTGACACCTCTGCTTTTTAATATTTTTATGGCTCCCCTTGCACTACTGATACAGCAATCTGGCCTTTCGGCTTTCTATTATGCCGACGATATTATTCTCTTGCATCATACTTCCCCCCCTTCACCCTGACCTCACTCCTCTTAATTCCTGTCTTTCTTCCGTTGCTGACTGGCTGGTCTCTAACTGTCTACACCTAAATATCTCTAAAACTCTGGCTATTTGGTTCACCCATGACAGTCCTTCTCCTTCACGGGCCCCTTCCTTCTCTGGTTCCCCCATCCCACTGGTCTCACAGTTTCGGTATCTAGGTGTTATTCTTGATTCAGACCTCTCTTTCCGGGATCTCATATCCCATGTTACTAGGTCCTCCTCCTTCCTTTGGCAAATTCGAGCCATCCCTCCCTTCCTTACACCTCAGGCTCTCACTACTCTCCATCTTGTTTCTGGTTATCTCCCATCTAGACTTTTGTAATTCTGTCCTTTCTGGTGTCCCTAAATCCCACATACTCAGACTACAACGCATACAGACTACAGCTGCACGCCTTATCTCTCACTCCTCACGTTGGGAACACGTCACTCCCCTTCTTATTAATCTCCACTGGCTCCCTCTAGCTCAACGTATCCATTACAAACTTCTCATGCTGATCCATCAGGCTATATACATTCACACCCCTCAGTACCTCTCGGATCTTCTACAATTTCATACTCCTACCCGTTCCCTCCGGTCCACTCATATCAACTCCCCTCCCCTCCCCCGCACATGCGCATTTCCAGTCCACTCGCAACTCTGCATTTTTCTTTACTGGCCCTGCTTTGTGGAACTCCCTCCCTACCTCACTACGTCTGGAGCAAAACTACCTTATCTTTAAGGCTCAGCTAAAAACCTATCTTTTCAATAAAGCTTTCAACTTAACCACTGCCCAGATCTAGTCTTGTGTGTTTTCTCTCTTTCAGTTCTGTTCTATGTGTATGTTTGTATGCTTGTCTGATTCCTCCTTTCCTATCTAATTGATGTAACTTCTTTTCGGTGCCCACGGCCCATCTCTATATTCTATATTATTTGAATTTTTGTAAACCGCCTTGCTATTATTTGAAAGGCGGTATGTCAAATCTAATAAACCATAAACCATCAGACCTGCAGCTGTCCTATGATGGTCAGCCCCAGAAGGACTGGACTTCTGCCCAGTCGAAGTCAAGGGGCAATGCCGATAGTTAGGACAAGTGCCATGGACATGGCATTGAAGCCCCCCTCGGTGCGACTCCAAGGGCCGGGAACGGGCTCCGAAGCTGCCTTGACAGGAGGAATTGCCTTCCAAGGCCCAGGAGGGCTGTCGGGAGACTCCTGATACTGTCACCATTGTGGGAACCAGCATCGGAGACCACAGTTGCTGCCACGATTCCCACCACTTCGGACTCTGCACTTCTGGCCGAGTGCATGCAGGTCCTCGAGCGCAGCCTGGCTGCATTCCTGGCCTTGCAGGCTGCCCGAGATCTGATGCCCCTCTGGTTGCCAGGTGCCGACGCGAGAAGGATCTCTTCAACCTCCTCCGGGAGGTGCAGCAAAGCTAGGGAGACCTGCTCAGCCACCAGGCTGTAAGGGACAGCAAGGCCAGATTCAGGCGGAGCACCCGGTCCTCCTCCTGCATTAACAGTCCAGGGGGATTGGAGACTTGGATGAGAGCCAGAGCAGAAGTGGGAACCAAGGCTGTCGAGGCTACGAAGGGGCCACGAGCATCACTGAAGCTCGTTCCCGCTGAACCTTGTGGAGGGTCCGCGCAATGAGAGGAGTGGGGAGGAAAGTGTAAAGAAGCCCGGAGGTCCAGGTTAAGAGGGACGCATCCAGAGCCACCCTGCTCGGGTGTGGGACTGGGCCGCAGAAGCGGGGAAGCTGCGCATTCACCAGGCTGGCAAACAGATCCATGGATGGAGTCCCCCACTGATGGAACAAGCAACTGGCGATCTCCGGATCCAGACGCTACTCATGCGGGCATAGGATCCTGCTGAGTTTGTCCACGAGGACATTTCTCCTGGCCTGGGACGTAGACCGCTCGCGTCTGTGCCCCTGGTTTTCACAAAGTGTCTCTCCGCAGCCGCCACCTTCGTCAGGTGACAGGGCATACCCATCTTCCCCAACCTCGACGACTGGTTTGTCATGGGGACCTTGGCCGCTGAAGCCCGCCTGGTGGCTTCGCGCATGATCCTTCACCTCGAATGCCTTGGCTTCTTGGTCAACTACCCCAAGTCCCACCTCGAACCAGTGCAGACCTTGGAGTTCATCGGCGCATGCCTCGTCACAGAGCAAGCGACCACCTTCCTGCCCACGGACAGTGTAGACTGCCTCTGAGCCATGGCAGCCCAGGTCTATAACTGGGCTCTGATTACGTCACGGGCCATGCTGCGCCTCCTAGGACACATGGCCTCCACCGTCCATGTGGTCTCCCATGCCCGCATGCATATGCGGACAGCCCAGTGGTGCCTCAGAAGGCAATGGAGTCAGGCCTCTGGCCACCTCAGAGACTCCCTGGATTGGTGGCGGAATGCCTTTCCAGACCCCACAGCACGAGTTCATACTGACGATGGATGCTGCCCTGCTGGGTTGAGGAGCCCACTGCGGCGAATTGTGCACCCAGGGGCAGTCATCACCCAAAGAATCTCAGCAGTAGATCAACCTGCTCGAGCTTCGGGCGGTCCGGTGGGCCCTGAGGGCCTTCTGAGGGGGAAGTCTGTGCTAGTGCAGACCGATAACCGGGTAGCCATGTTCTACATAAACAAGGAGGGGGGAACAGGATCCCGCCGCCTCTGTCAGGAGGTGATCCTCCTTTGCGTTTCACCGGAGGATGACCCTGCGAGCCCGAAGGGGAGCACCCTGTATTGGTAGTGCTCCCCCTGCACCCTGAAGTGCAGGTATTGCTTGTGTTGGGGGTGGACTAGGATGTGGGCGTAAGCGTCCCTGAGATCCAAGGAGCATAGCCATTCGCCCTGCTGGAGGAAGGGCAGCAGGACGCCAAGCGATAACATTTTAAACTTCTCCTGCACCAGAAACTTGTTTAGGTTCCTGAAATCGAGGATGGGACTTAGGCCCCCTGTCTTTTTCAAAATGAGGAAGTAGCAGGAGTAGAACCCACGGCTTCAAAGGTGCAGTGGTACCTTCTCGACTGCCCGCTGGGCGAGGAGGTTGGACAGCTCTCGCTGCAAGTAAGTCTGGTGAAAGGGAAGCCGAGTAGGATCCGCTGGGGAGAAGGGAGGAGGGAACCTGTCCAGGTGAAGACGATATCTGTGTCGGACCACCTGGAGGACCCAGGTGTCCAACGTGATCAACGCCCACTGCGGGGCGAAAAGGGACAGACGTCTCCCCACCGGCAGAAGTACTGCTGGAGGGCGAGAGGCTATGCCATCGGCGTCAAAAACCCTGAGCAGATTGGGGTGGCGTTAGGGATTGGGCCTTGTGCCCTTTAGGTTTTTGGTGGCTATGCGCTCCTCCCTTCCCCTGTGTGCCGGAGGCTGGCGCAGGGTAGGCGGGAAGGACAGGTATCCCCAGTAGGGGTGCCCCTTTCTTTGGAAGAATGGCTTCTTGATTTGCTGCTTCTTCCAAGGGAGAGAAGAGATCTTACGCGAGAGGCGGGTCCGAGTCATGAACTCTGTTTCTATCTCAGCAGCCTTATCCTCCATGGGCGTACCAAACAGTTATTTGCCGAGGCAGGAGACATCCAGGAGCTTCTCCTGGACTCACTGCTCCAGGTCCGAGGACTGGAGCCACACCTGGCGTCAGGTCCAATGCCGACTACCGCCACTCGGGCGGAGGACTTAAATCCGTCATACACAGCACGGGAGAGGTACTTGAACACTCCACAACGGATCTCAGGAGGGTTTGGAACCTGAGCAGAGGTTCACCCCCGAGACCTGCGGAGAACCTGCTGAGCTCCTTGGAGAGGTCACGCAGGAACAGGCTCATATACAACTGGTATGCCTGAATGCAGCATGTGAGCAAGGACCCCTGATAAGCTCTGCGCCCAAGGGCGTCGAGGGCTCTAGACTCCCTGCCCAGTGGGACTGAAGAATGTGACTTCGGGCTCTTTTGCTTCCGCATTGCTGATTCTACTACTATGGAGGTGTGTGGAAGCTGGGCCTTATGGAAACCCGGGCCACACTGGACCCTGTACATGGCGTTGAAGCATTTGCTCACAATGGGGACCTGAAGCAGGTGTCTCCCACATGCGGAGGAGCAGCCTGGACAAAATCGGAGGAACCGGGACAGTAAGAGACTTCCAAGGTGGGGACTCATATTGTAAGATGTCGAGCTCCTCAGCTCGTGGCTCCTCTTCAGCCTGTGTAGCCAGGTTGAGAGCCTATGCCATGTGCCACACGAACATTAGAAAGGATGTGTCCTCAGGTGGCGAACGCCTCTGAGAGGCGGGCTATGACGGGTCCGAAGGGAGGTCCCTGTGGGCACAGGTCTCCGGGGAGGTATCCCCATCTGACTCCCAGCCCGAGAGGTCCGAGAAGGAGTCTGATTTGGGTTGGTCGCCCCATCCAGAGGCTGAGGCCCACTTGGAGCCAGAGGCCTTGGAGGATCTTGCTCCTGAGGAACAGGAAGGCGAGCAAGCCCGATGCCAAGGACCCTCACGAGGCCCACGGCTCTCGGGGGTTTCCATGGTGGGTTTGGGTGTCCCTCTTGAGGGAACCTTGGTCTCAAAGCATGGGCCAGCCGTGCTGGGTCTGAGTGCCTGCTGAGCAGCTAAGAAGGCAGAAATGCTGCGCTCTAGTGCCAGCATTCGGGACTCCCACACGGACGTGGGTCCCTGCAAAGCGGACACTGGGGTTACTGGGTCTGGCATGGAAGAGGAGAGGGGGTCCTCACCGGGACGACCCTCAGAAGACCGGGCGCCATCGCCAGAGGCCTCCGTGTTTGTACGAGGTACCTTTCGAGGCCCCCTCCTTGTCTGACTCACAGGAACTCAGGGGGGGCTGAGTGACCAAGCATGAGAGTGCTCACGCTTATCTGGAGCCCCCTACAGCAACTTCAAGGTTGTCTTCTTCTTATGCCTCTCCACTTCAGGGGATCCATGATCGGAGTGTCGCCTTGAACGCGAGGCTGAAGTGGGAGATCCCACCAGTGGAGGGACGACCGAGGGTGCCGCCCGGGATTCTGGGGCTACCTTCTGGAAAATGTCATTGGACTTCTGCTTACAACTTAGCAGGGCTTTGGAGGACATTTTCTTGCAAAGAGAGCAGAGCTCCGGGTCATGGTCAGCCCCAAGACACCGAAGACAGCAGTCATGGGTGTCTGTGAGCGACATGTTTTTGGAGAATCTGTCGCATTTTTTAAAACCGGTGGCCATTGGGACAAAAAGGGCCCCCGCTAGGTCAAAGACCTTTGCGGCCAGCGGTTGAGGAAAAAAGGGCACGAAACCCATGAAAGAAAATTTTCACACGAAAGGACATCCCCTCACTCAGGGTAAAGGGAGAGCAGGGGAAGGACTGGTGCTATCGGAATAAACACAGGCCAGAGGCTGAAAACAAAACACTTTTTCTAAGAGACGAGGACATGCATCCAAAGGGCTCCACGGAAAAAGGGAGACTAAGCAAGATGGCACCCTTGGGCAGGAAGAGGACCACGCATGCGTGGCAGAAATCCCAAAGGCTTTCTTTGAAAGCTGGGGAATTGCTCCGTGCGGGGTCTGTCAGTGCCGATGTCACCCATTAAGTGAGGACTGACTTCCTGCTTGTTCCTGGATAACAGAAAATACCTGGGAGTAAAACCCCTTTCCTCTCAGGTGATGAGATACAGGCTCCACAGCCCTGCTCCTGAGAAGGCCTGCCAATTCTTGTATTAGCAGGGCCTGGTGCAGGGGAGACCAAGGCGGCTCCCCAAGGAAGGAGGATGGAGGCGGTTGGTCCAGGTGAAGGACGTAACCCTCCCTTACCACCTGTAGTGCCCAAGAATCGGTGGTGATGGAGGCCCACCTGTGGACAAAGTGAACCAGGTGCCCCTGTGGGCAGCTGACCCTCCAGGGGGAGAGAGGCTATGCTGGAGGCGTCAAAACCCCGACCTAGGTTGGGCTGTGGCTGGAGTCTGGGGCTTGGGACCTTTGGGCTTGCGTGGGCCTTGGCCCGCTCCCTTGCCCTAGTGACCCTGCTAAGGGGTCTAGGCGGTTGGGTATGGAGGATAGCCTTGATAGGGTTGGCCCTTTCTATGGAAAGGAGGCCTCTTTCTTGGAGGCTTCTTCCTTGGAAGAATGGAAGACTTCCTCAAGAGTCGAGTCTGAATCATGTACTCTGCCTCTATTTTGGCAGCCTTAAGAACTGCTCCCCGAGGCATGGGACATCGAGGAGCTTCTCCTGCACCCATTGCTTGAGGTCGGATGTCTGGAGACAAGCCTGGCGACAGGCGCTGATGCCGGTGGCAGCCACCCTCACACTGGACGTGAAGCCATTGTAGGCGGCTCGAGATAAATACCTGGAGCACTCTCCGACAGACTTCGTAAGCATCTGGAAGCGCCGGAGTTGGTCTCCATCGAGGTCAGCCACGAAACCTCAGAGGTCCTTCACCAGGTCTTGAAGGAACATGCCAATCTAAAGCTAGTAAAGTTTGAATGTGACATGCTAGCATCGAGACCTTATAGCATTTGAGCCTGAGGGCATCGAGGGTGCGGGACTCCCTGCCCGGGGACACCAATGAGTGCGTCTTTGGGCTTTTCTGTCAGCACATGGCTGACTTCACAACTATGGAGGTGGGCCTTCCGGATGCCTGGCCCGCGCTGTACCTGGTACATGGTATCCAGGTGGCAGTTAACAATCTGCACCAATGCCGGGGCTTCCCACATCCGGAGAAGGAGCCAGTTGAGAATGGAGGGGACCATGACCATCAGGGTCTCTTTAGGTGGTGCCTCATACTGGAGGATGTTGAACGCCTCCATACGAGGGTCCCTCCTCCAACTCCGTAGTGAGGGAGAGGGCCCGCACCATGTCCCAGATGAACGAGGAACGAGGTGTCCTCAGGTGGGGATCGGCACCTATCAGCTGGCAGAGACTGATCTGAGGGGAGGTCTTGGTGGGCCCGAGACTCCAGAAATGTCTCGATGTCAGACTTCCAAGCAGAGTGGTCCGAGGAACACTCAAGGCCTGACGGCTCCAGGGGGCATCGTTGGTCCTGGTCTTCAGTGCTTCAAGGCCAAGGCAAGGTTTGAGCCAGAGGCACTGACCTGCAAAGACCTCACCCCTGAGGAGCAAGAATGAGATCGAGACCCTTGCAGAAGATCTACCCGAGGTGTCTGGCTCTCGGGGATCACTTTGGTGGCCCAGGGAGTCCTTGGCACCAAGGTCCCTGTGGTCTCAGGGCAAGCAACGGCGGGGCCGGGCATAGGCGCCTATTGGGACACGAACGCAGAAACACTGCGTTCAAGTGCCAAAATTTGAGTTTCCCACTCTGTGGTGGCAGCCATTGACATCGACGCTGGGGTTACCGGGTCTGGTGTTGAGGAGGAGAGGAGGGTCCTCCAATGGATGGCTCTCAGGAGACTGGGATCCATCGCCGGAGGCCTTGACTTCAGTCCTGGGTATCTTCCGTGGCCACGGCTGCACCCGCTCTGACTCCTTGGATGCCTGTCGGGGCTGAGGGATTACACATGGGATTTCCCATGCTTGTCCGCTTCTCAGAACAAGGCCCTTGAGATTTTTATATTTATTTATTCTCCAGGACCAAGCAGGAAGTCAGTCCTCACATATGGGTGACGTCGGCGCCGACGGAGCCCTCGCGGAGCAATTTTCCCCAGCTTTCAAAGAAAGCCTTTGGGAATTGCAGCGCGCATGCGCGGTCTCCTTCCCGCCCAAGGGTGCCATCTTAGCCAGTCTTCTTTTTTCCGCGGAGCCCTACAGACGTACCCGTCGTGTCCCCGCGAAAAAGTTGATTTTTATAATATATTTCTCTTTTTCCTTCGGTTCGACGCCGGTCTTTTTCCTGCCCGGACTCGCGACGCCGTCACGAGTCTCTCTCTTATTTTTCGGTTTTTCTGATTTTACTCAGTTTCGTTTTCGGTTTTTCGCTGGCAGCCCGGTCCTTTGACCTTGCAGGGGCCCTTTTTCCCCCGATGGCTGCCAGTGGTTTCAAGCGGTGTGGTCAGTGTGACAGAAATATGTCACTCACTGACACACACGATAATTGCCTCCGCTGCCTGGGCCCGGATCATGAAGAAATGATCTGTGGGGCCTGTGGCAAAATGTCCTCCAAAGCGTTGAGAAGTCGGCGGCACCAGCGGGATAGAATCTTCGCTGACCCCAGCCGTACCCGGACCTCGTCGGAGGCGTCGGCGTCCAGAGGTTCCAGCTCTGACCATCGCCGAAGCTCCTCCGACAGGGGTTCTCCCTCCGGGGACCATCGACGGAAGGCGAAACCCGCGAGGGCGGCGTCGGTGGATGCTCCTGGCTCCGCGAGGGCCAGGTCGCATAGCCCCGATAGCCGTCCCGGGTCCTTGGAGAAGGAGCACCTCCCGAAGCGACCTCGCCTGGAGTCGGAGTTGCCTGCTCGGGTAAGTCCTGTAGTCCTCCTGGACTCGCCTCCGAGACTGCCGACGTCGGGCCCGACGCCGTCGGGGCCCGAGTCGAGGGCTGCTGGGTCACCTGAGGTCGGACTCAGGTTGACGGCCTTGGAGAGCAGACTGTCTGCCTTCATGGACCAGCAGCGGGCACTGATCGCTAGCCTCGCTGGCGCCGCTGCCCCGACCGCCGGGACGTCGACGTCTAAGTCGACCCCGGAGACCGAGCCGATCCTCGAGTCCATGCGAACTCGAGTCGATCCTCGGTCGAGGTCACCCTCGGCCTCCCGTTCGGGACCGAGGTCGTCGACGCCGACTCCCTCGGTGTCGGGGCGGCCGACGTCTGCGCCCGCCCGATCCGACCCCACCGATTCCTCCTCGGAGTCGGTCTGGGAATCGGAAGAGGAAGAGTCACCTGATTCCTTTCGGACTCGGTGTGTCCCCTCGGACTCGCCTGAGTCCGAACCTCGGAAGCAGTCCCCTCCGGAGGATGCCCGGTTCTCGGACTTCGTCAGGGATATGGCCAAGGCTTTGGCCTTCCCTGCGGATCCTGAGGAGGAGCCTCGAGCCGAAGAGCTCGACGCCCTCCAGTATGACTCTCCCGCCAGGGAACACTTTACTGTACCGGTTCCTCCCATGCTGGAACGACTACTCTTCCGCATGTGGGAGAGTCCGGCCTCCTCGCCGGTCTTAAGCAAGCGGGTCGATTCCATCTATCGAGTCCGCAAGAGTCCTGGCTTCCAAAAAGCACAGCTACCACACCATTCCATGGTAGTGGAATCGGCCATGCATAGGCTTAAGAGCCAAAAGATGCACTCCTCGGTGCCTCCTGGCAGGGAGGCCCGTAACCTGGATGGCCTTGGTAAGAAGTGTTTCCAGGGCTCTATGCTTGCTTGTCGTGTCCAGACCTACCAGCTATACATGGGCATGTATCTCCGAGACCTGGCTAAAGAGCTAGCCGGATTCTCCGCTGGATTGTCCGAGGAACCTTTGCGGAGGTTCCTGGCCTTAACAACTGGCATTCGGGAATGCTCCAAATTCATGTCCCGAGCAGCCTATGATGGCTTTGAAGCATCGGCTCGAGTGGCCGCAGCCGGCATCGGTGCCCGCCGACAGGCTTGGCTTCAGTCGTCTGACCTTGAACCCTGGGTGCAGGACAAGTTGGTTGATGTCCCCTGCCGAGGTGAGAACCTCTTTGGCAAGCCCATGGCGGAAAAGGCTGCACAGATCGAGACGGAGACTCTCACCAGGACTAGGCTTTCTAGAAAGACCTCCGCTCCTTCCCAGAAAAAGAAGGGCTCGGGAAAGAAGTCCTTTTACCCGAGAAAGGCGGCTGCCTATAAACACTACCCTCAATATCAGGCCTCTGCAGCTCCCCAACAGGGCCAGCAGGCCAAGGGACGGGGTAACGGGTCCCGTAGGCAGCAAACCCCAAGCCTGCACCACCAGCCCCTGCTCAGCAGGGTGGGGGTTTTTGACTACATCAGCATAGCCTCTCCCCCTCCGCTGGCTCCTCCCAGCACCGGAGGCCGGCTGGTTCACTTCGCCCACAGGTGGTCCAACATCACTTCCGATGCCTGGGTGCTTCAGGTCGTACGAGAAGGCTATCTTCTCCACTTCCATCAGGTTCCTCCCTCTTATTTTCCGGGAGAACCTCCACGACTCCCTCTGCACAGGGACTTACTCCTTCAGGAGTTAGCAAGTCTCCTACAGGAACAGGCTGTGGAACCGGTGCCCCACCACCTGAGAGGTCAAGGCTTTTATTCCAGGTATTTTCTAATACCAAAAAGAACAGGAGGCCTCAGACCCATCCTGGACTTGCGCAACCTCAACCAGTTCCTCGTGCGAGAAAAGTTCAAAATGCTTACCCTTGGAATCCTTCTTTCCTACCTCCAGCAGGGAGATTGGCTATGCTCCTTGGATCTAAAGGATGCCTACACGCACATCCTCATCCACCCAAGCCACCGCCAATACCTACGGTTTGTGGTGGCAGGAAATCATTACCGGTACAGAGTACTGCCCTTTGGCCTGTCCTCCGCACCGCGAGTCTTCACAAAATGTCTCGCGGTGGTGGCGGCCCATCTCCGGCTTCACGGCCTCTATGTCTTTCCGTACCTCGACGACTGGCTCATCAGAGCAGCGTCCGCTCCGGAGGTCACCAACGCCACGCACCGCACGGTGACCCTTCTGCAGTACTTGGGCTTTGTCATAAACTTCGCAAAGTCCACTTTGCTCCCCTCACAGGATCTCGAGTTCATCGGCGCAAGACTGCACACTCCTCAGGCGCGAGCTTTCCTGCCTCTCGACAGGGCTCAACGGCTCATGGACCTAGCCGGCTGTTTTCGCAGCCAGTCCCTGGTCTCCGCCAGGCGCTTCCTGAGACTGCTCGGCCATATGGCTTCCACCGTCCATGTGACCCCCAAATGCCCGCCTGAATATGCGGCCTGCTCAATGGTGCCTTCGCAAGCAGTGGCAGCAAGCCACCGGCGGTCTAGCCGACTTAGTGCGCATCTCCGAGCCACTGGCCTCTTCTCTCCAGTGGTGGCTTCATCGGCCGAACCTGGTACTCGGCATGCCTTTTCAGTCACCTCAGCCGGCTCAAGTGCTGACGACAGATGCGTCCCTCCTGGGTTGGGGAGCACATTGCCAAGGGGCATGTACTCAGGGTCTTTGGACCGCGTGGGAGTCTGCTCAACAGATCAACTTCCTGGAGCTCAGAGCAATTCGTCTGGCGCTCAGGGTTTTCTCCCACCTGACTTCTCACCAGTCCGTCCTTGTCCAGACGGACAATCAAGTGGCCATGTTCTACGTGAACAAACAGGGGGGCACGGGCTCCTTCCTTCTCTGCCGCGAGGCTCAGAAGCTCTGCTCTTGGGCCGTCAGTCACGGCATCCTTCTCAAGGCAGTTTATCTCCCAGGCCAAGAAAATTGCCTGGCAGACAAACTCAGCAGGATCCTCCAGCCGCACGAGTGGCGCCTGGATCCCTTGGTAGTTCAGAAGCTCTTTCTAAAGTGGGGCCTCCCCACGATGGATCTCTTTGCCAGTCCTCTCAACCGGCAACTTCCTCGCTTCTGTTCTCGTCAGCCACATCCCCTTCGAGTTGCGGCGGATGCTTTTCTACTCTCATGGTCGGAGAGCCTTCTGTATGCTTTTCCTCCCATCCCGCTAGTCTCTCGAACTCTTTTCAAGGTTCTCCGAGACAAAGCTTCCATGATCCTGATCGCTCCTCGCTGGCCCAGACAGCCGTGGTTTCCACTCCTGCTGCAATTAGCGGTGGAGGATCCATTCCCTCTGGGGTTTCAACCGGATCTCCTCACTCAGGATCAGGGGTCTCTGCTACACCCCAATCTCAGATCTCTCAATCTAATGGCCTGGCTGCTGAGAGGGTAGTCCTTGCTCCCCTTCTCCTGCCGGCAGAGGTGGAAGAGGTCGTCCTAGCTTCTCGGCGACCTTCTACCCGCAAATGCTACGCCCTTAAATGGCGTCGCTTTTCCGTTTGGTGTACCCAACAGTCTCAGGATCCCTTCTCCTGCTCGGTGTCGGTGATCTTGCAGAACTTGCTCTACCTCTCTAATCTGGGACTTAAGTCCAACTCCGTCAAAGTTCACCTCAGTGCTCTTTCAGCACATCATGTGCCGGTGGACGGCAGACCTCTTTCCAGCGACCCTCTCGTAGCGAGGTTTCTCCGAGGTCTCCTTCTACTTAAACCACCTCTGCGCCCGCCAGCGCCTGACTGGGATCTGAATGTGGTTTTACAGCGGATCACCTGTCCGCCTTTTGAACCTATGGCTACCTGTTCTCTCCGTTTTCTTTCTTGGAAAACATTGTTCCTGATAGCCCTCACTTCCGCTAGACGCGTAAGTGAATTGCAGGCCCTCGTGTCTGATCCCCCTTACACTCGGTTCTACAAAAATAGGGTAGTCCTACGGACTCACCCAAAATTTCTTCCAAAAGTGGTCTCCCCTTTTCACATCAATCAGGAGGTGGTACTTCCGACCTTCTTTCCCAGACCACACTCCAGCCGAGCTGAAATGGTCCTACATACCCTGGACTGTAGAAGAGCATTGAACTTCTACCTTGACTGTACGCGGGAGCACCGTAAAGCTGCTCAGCTTTTTGTGTCTTTTGACCCCAATAAATTGGGGCTCCCGGTCTCCAAGCGTACTCTGTCCATCTGGGTTGCTGACTGTATCGCTTGGGCTTATGGGGCAGCCGGACTCTCCTTAGAAAGTCGAGTCACGGCTCATTGTGTTCGGGCGAAGGCTACGTCAGTGGCTTACCTCCGCTCTGTTCCGCTGGCAGACATCTGCCGGGCCGCTACTTGGTCGTCGAGCCAGACTTTTGCGGTCCATTACTGTCTCGAGAGGGAGTCCCGCAGGGACAGTGCTTTCGGACAGGCAGTCCTCCGAAATCTCTTCGAGGTTTGAGCAACTCCTACCCTCCTTCCCGGATGTGGGCTACCGGTGGGTAATAATTCAGTGAAGATTCCTTCCTTCTGTGCCGCTGAGCTAGAGGGAGCTCATTTTTGTGCTTAGGGTCTCCGGTAGCCTTAAGCTTGGGAGTCCCATATGTGAGGACTGACTTCCTGCTTGGTCCTGGAGAAAGCGTAGTTACTCACCTGTAACAGGTGTTCTCCAGGAGCAGCAGGAATCAGTCCTCACAACCCTCCCTCCTCCCCTTGGAGTTGCAATCATCTGCTTAAGTTTTTTTCTTTTTTTTTTTGCAAATTTTTATGCTGTCTTTTAGCTATGTCATCAGACTGGCTAAGATGGCACCCTTGGGCGGGAAGGAGACCGCACATGCGCGCTGCAATTCCCAAAGGCTTTCTTTGAAAGCTGGGGAAAATTGCTCCGCGAGGGCTCCGTCGGCGCCGACGTCACCCATATGTGAGGACTGATTCCTGCTGCTCCTGGAGAACACCTGTTACAGGTGAGTAACTACACTTTACATGCACTTACATACTGCACTAATTTCCATCAGTGCGGTTTACACAGAACCAGTTAAATACACATCTCAAAACTTTCGATTTGTGTTTACAATTAACAAGCAACAGAACTTGGATAGATAACAAGGGGGTAACTATTTACAACTGTACAGAAAGAGCGGGCTGAACGTCTGTTTGAAGTAGTTAGTTTACTGATGAGGCATTTGAGGTGCTGTCATTTGAGATATTTTTCTTCTTATGCTCCCGCTCTGGGGACCTTTGCTCAATGTCTGCGAGCCCGCTTTGGAACCTCAGGGGCCTTATTCGACTCTGAGTATCCATGTGGGGCCTTTGAGCGCAAGGAAACCGGGGTAGAGTCTGCTTTGTGGAAGATGTCATCTCTTTAATAAGTGGGGTTTTTTTGTATTTTTCTCAAGGTCCTGGTGTCTGATATGAGTCATAGTTAGGAAATAGCCTTAATCTGGCAGGTTCCCTCATCAGTGTCAGCTTAGGGGTGTTGAGACATTCTCCTAGGCTGTTTCTGCTCTTCAGGCTTTAGTAATCTTCTCTTCAGGAAAGGTTAATTTGCGTTCTCCCTTCAACAACTGTACAAATACCATATGTTCTTCACGGCAGGCTTGTCCAATTGCAACCAAGTGTTGGCAAGGTTAAGTAGATAATTGTCAGATGGGAAGGATCTTTGTGCCTTAGGTCTCTCTGGGTCAGTAGAATAGTAATGGTATCGAGCTACACTCTATATTACTAATTTCTCTGGCTTTATTTTGTTTAGGGTACTTAATGGCTTTCCGTGAAATTCGTTCGACGATATGGTCGGCACTAATTAAAAGAATGCTTTAGACAGCAAATTCATCTGTCTGGTGGGTTATTGGTGCTTGGGAGAGTTTTTGATCTGATACCAAGTGAGGAAGCTGTGGGGGTAATTCCATAATGCCTCTCTCTTTGCCAGTTGCCTGCCTTCTAACTCAATGGCACTTCTGCGAGTTCTCTCCGATTGCTGGTCAGTAAAAAAACAAAAAAGAAATATGGCAATTAACCACTTAAAGAAATGACAGTTGTGGGCAGGTCTTCAAGGCTTGCCTGTCAAAGGGGACTTGGGGGTGTTCCTACAGTTTCCTGGGGTAGGAACTTAGGGCTGCAAGAGCCCTCAGGTTTATTGGTGCCTCAGGTGTGGAACAAGGGTGCAGCAGGAGCTAGCATTAGTGTTCTGCTCCTTGGAGGCGGAGGATAATACATTCCAGATCATAAGTGGAGCAGTCTGAAATGTCGGAACAGGACTGCCTTAAAAAGGACAAATTTCTGCCCCAAGGTACATTTCTGGGCTGCACAGCAATGGTGAGAATGACAGGGCTGAGCTACCATGGTTGCCTATCAGTAGAGGCCCAGGTAGTCGCATCTACTGGAGAATGGGCCATGGTGTGATTGCCGATGAAGATGTCGGGCTGATTGTAATTCATGAGCCCTGGCAACTCAGAAGTGTTGGTTGCAAGTTGGGAGGAGGTCAGCCTGGAAAGTCCAGAACTTCCAGGCATGGTATATATTTTCAGTCAGTTACATCTTGGCAGGAAGCCCAAGGAGGCCTATTTTGGAATCTGTGCTGCGAATTCCCCTGGAGGGTTCAGAGGCAGTGGCCTCAGAACCTAGAGACAGCTGGTGCAGTATGATATGCACTGTCCACAAAGTCTGTTGTGGTGTTTTGGGTCTTCTGTGGGGCCGAGTCCCGAAGAGAAGACCTTCATTTTTTTCCTCATGGTTTAATGGCTCACCAGTTACTAATCAGTTACTAGCTTAGATGGCAGTTGTTGATTTCTGGTTGTGACAAGGAGATAGTTTCTTGGCCTTAGAAGTCCAGGGAACCGTGACTTAGACAACTTCTATCAGTGCATTTTCGACAGCTTTGGTCTCAGCTCCTCTTACTTGTGTAGATGTCGATTATATGGTGCCGACCTCCATCCTAAAGGTCTGGTTTTGAGGCATCCTTTGTCGGTTAATAAAAAAAAGGGAAAAAATCCTTTAGGAGTCTTTTGGGATCAAACTATGGCTAATTAGCTGTTAGCATTCCGTTTCAAGGCATTCTGGCTGGCTGGCATGGAGGACTCCTGGGTTTCATGGGTAAAGTGCTACAATCATATTTTGGAATGTTCAAGATACTTCCATATCTCTCCTTTTGGGTCTTGGTTGCTTAGCATTTCCATGGGTTCCATGTCTACTCTTACCTTTGGTGACTCAGGAGCATCTCTAGTTTCAGCTTTTGTATAACTTGGATGCCCACCGCTCCATCGAATATCCTTTCAGGAGATGGGAGAGTTTCATGCGAGCAGTGCCTCTTTAGTGTAATCTATGGAGTTACAAGGTGAATTGGTCATCAAGGCATGGAGGAACAGTTTCTTCTGGCATGGATTATAGTGCCTATTGTCAATTGCTTTGTCAGCAGTACCTCGTTCAGTGTTCTAGTAATGGTAGGGTCTACTTTCTTCATGTAGTAGTGGCATTGCAAAGCTCTGCTTCGCTGGCTGAGATACTCTGAAGCGACAGGCCGGGCTGTTCTGTTCCCCTCTCCATTGTTTGGGTACATCCCACACATCTGGACTGGACAGAGGGACGATGAGGAAGGTGAAATTAGACCTTACCTATTAATTTTCTTTCCTCGTGTCCCTTCAGTCTAGTCCAGAACCCACTATATATTCCTTTGGTTCGTTTCCGTCCTTGCTTGTCAGACAGTTGCTGGGGATCTAAAGCCAAACCGGTAATTTCAGTATCCATTCTCAATTATTTTGGGTTCTTAGTAAGCTCCAAGACCGTGCTGGTGCATGTGTTTGAAGTTATGGTCTTGAGAGCGTTGCTTTATATCTCATGTTCTTGACGCGCTTTGGAGCAGGAGGGCTTCTTTGATAAGAATGCTGTAAGATGTTTGTATGTTTTGGATGAGCATTTATTAATCTCTAGTTGCGGAATTTGCTTTGTTACAGGAATACGTACTGGTGAGATCAGGGATACACAGGACCCTTTATTCCAAGACATCAAAATCAAACCAATGATTCTCAGTTTCCATCTGCTGGTTGGCAAGCATAAAACTCCCACATCTGTACTGTACTGGAGAGACTCAAGAAAAGAAAATTAGCAGGTAAAGTCTAATTTCACCATTAATTTCATAGCAAGAAATGCACAGCGCTTTCCTTTGGGTACTGAAGGACTCACCCACCACACGGGAGTTGTAGTAATCTGGCAGCATCCTCTCACATAGTGCCACCAGCAGCCAGAAGGCCTCTTCCTCATTGCAATACAGCAGAAGCACAGATGTCACAATGTTCATGGCCTGAAGGCAAGGGGATTTGGAGGCAAAGAAGAGTGTGAATTCACTCTGCTGCAACTCAACTGGTCACACAGCTAAAATAAAAGAACTAAGATAAGAGCCAAGTGCTTCAGTGGACAAAGCACTTGGTACTCACTTCTGGAACTAGTACCCAAGTGCAATTTTGTAAATTAAATGAGTTTTGCTGTCCTCAGTTCTGCACAGCAACACCAAAAGTGAGGTCAACCAAACAGATGGTGTATCAGACAGCTTTATTAGCAATGAACCCCGTGTTTTGGCACTTGCCTTCTTCAGGGGGTAAAAGCCTCAAACAAAACAAAATAATTAAAATCATAAAATTGTAATGCATACATAATAAAAGCCATTCTATAAAAAAGTATAATAATGACCAATAATGATTAAAAAGTGACCAATAATGAATAAAAACTTATAAATTATAAAGCTAAAGCATTTAAAAAGTAAACATAAAACAGATATATAGAGCAGAGAGGTTGGAAGTAATAACCAAGATTTCATATTAACAGCATTATACCATTCAGATGTTACATCTAACTGATTAACTTGGGTGGAATGAACACACCAATGTAGAAACTAGTGAAACCAAAGAGAGGAGGACCCATGGGGCAAGTCCAAAAGGTAAAAGTCAAAAAATTATGTGACAAAGACTCATGCATTCTGATAGCAACCCAAAATGAGCAAGAAACCTCTGAAACGTCAGGAAAGCATAGTTATGCATCTGTAACAAGTATTCTCTGGGGACAGCAGGAATCAGTCCTCACATATGGATGACGTCGGTGCCAATGGAGCCCTTGCGGAAGCATCTGCCCAGCTTTCAAAGAAAGCCTTTGGGAGATGGCACCACGGATGCGTGGTTCCCTTCCCGCCCAACGGTGCCATCTTGTCTCAGTCTCATGACATAGCTAAGACGATAAAAATAAAACATTAAGGAAGCAACTCCACAAGGAGGAGGAAGGGTTGCAAGGACTGATTCCTGCTGTCCCCGGAGAACACCTGTTAGAGGTGAGTAACTACACTTTCTCCGGGAACAAGCAGGAAGTCAGTCCTCACATAAGGGACTCCCTAGCTATAGGCTACTGAAAGCCCGTAGAAAAGAACACGGATGCCCCGAAGGGGAGCTATGAGCTACAGGAATTGAAAGGCATCCCCACTTGAAGATGCTGTGTGGTCTGCAACCAGCCCAGGGACTCTGCCAACTGGTGGGTCACTGACACTGTCTCACAGCCAGCCCATTGCCTGTGTCCACTGGGAGCAGAGGCTCCACTGGGCCACCCTCATATGAAGACGGGCATCCGGGGTAACATGGACCGTAGAGGTCATGTGGCCGAGTAGGCGCAGCAGGAGGCGAGCAGACACTGAGGATCGGTACTATATGTCTGCAGCCAATGCCCTGAGATGGTAGGTCCTGTCCAGAGGGAGGAAGGCTCTGGCCTGGACAGTGTCTAGTCTTGCCCCAATGAACTCCAGACACTTTGTCAGCAGGAGGTAGGACTTGGGGTGGTTTATCACAAATCCCCGATATTGCAGGACGTGGATGGTGGGGGCAGTGACCAGCTGCACCTCAGCGGCTGTGTCCCCATTTATGAGCCAGTTGTCTAGGTAGGGAAAGACGAAGGCCCCTTGGAGATGGAGGCAGGGACTTGGGAGCCTTCTGCTTATGAGGGCCATGCCCATGTCCCTTTGGCCTGCTGACCCTGCTGGGGAGGCCTGATATTGCAGGTAGTTTCTGTAAGCAGTTCTCTTCCTAGAGAAAGGATTTTTTTTACACAAGCCCTTCCATCAGGGAAGGGTAGCAGTCTTCTTGGAGAGCCTGATCCTCGTCATGAAATCTGTCACCAACTCCGCAGCCTTATAGGTCAAGGGTTTGCCAAACAGGTTTTCTCCCTGGCAGGGGACATTGACCAATTAGTCCTGAACCCATTAAATCCAGGTCGGACAACTGTAGCCAAGCCTGACATTGGGCACTGATGCCCGCCGCAGCCACTCTAGCTGCTGACTCGAAGCAGTTATAGGCTTCTCGAGTCAAACTTGGAATATTCATGGACGGCTTTGGCCAGATTCCGGAACTGCTGCAGCCAAGAACCCAGTGAACTCCTTCGCCAGGTCTCTCAGGTACAGTACATGCCCATGCACAGCTGGTATGCCTGGATCCGGCTAATGAGCATCAAGCCCTGGTAGCACTTTCTGCCGAGAGAGTCCAGGGTGTGGGCAGTGAGGAGTGCATCTTCTGGCTCTTGAGCCGACGCATGGCCGACTCCACCACCATGGAGTTATGGTCAGCTGTGCTTTCTGGAAATCTGGGCTCCGGCGGACTCGATTCATCAAGTCGAGTCACTGGCTTATGATGGGCACAGACACCGGTATTTCCCACATGTGAAGGAGCAGCTGTTCCAGGATGGGTAGGATGGGCACCATTAGTGCCTCCCTCGGCAGGACCTCATACTAGAGGATCTCGAGCTCCTCCATGCAAAGGTCCTCCTCCGACTCAGTGGCAAATGCCAGCGCCTTCAACATGTCCCATATACAGCTGAGGAACGCCATGTCCTCGGGCAGGGACCGGTGTCGTCTTGGAGGGGGATGGATCCGAGGGCACGTCATGGTGTCAGCGAATGTCCAGAGATTCCTCATTCTCGGTCTTCCAGTCCAAGTAATTGGTGGAAGATTCTAAGGGAGGGCTGGGCTGGACGATCCAGCCCGAGACCAACAGGTCCTGATCCTTCGGGTGCTCTGTGGCTGTAGCCGTAGGCACTCACTGGGATTGAGACCAATGTTGAGGATCGACTCGAGGCTGCAGGCTCTTGAGAATCTGCTTGACATCTGGGGATGTCCTTAAGGTCGAGGGCTCAGTGGTCTAGGCAGATGACCCAGTGGAGCCGGCATCATGGCCTGCTGCTGGGCCATGAAGGCAGACAAGCTGTGCTCCACAGCTGCCATTCTGGTCTCCAGTCCAGAAGGCTCTGCTGCCATCGGCACAGGCACTGAAGGGCTCAGGCCCGTAACCAGTTCCACTGAAGGGAGTCCTCTATTAGGATGGGTTCAGTGGTTCGAGACCAATCATCAGAAGCTGATAATTCCTTTTGGGCTACCTTGGTAGGCTGCTCCTGCTCTGAGCCTTTGGACAAGCAGTGTGGACTATGGGATCTGGCTCAGGACTTACCCGCCTTCCCAGATCCATCCACAGACATGGCCCTTGAAAGTTTCTTCTCCTTTTTGTGTTCCCCTTCCAGGAAGCTCCTCTCGAAGGACCCGCAACCTTGACTGGGGCCCACGAAGTCACCACGCAAGACTGAGGCCTCTGAGTGCAGTATCATTGAAGACTCCGGGAAAATTCTGTCATTCTGCTGCTGACAGTTCTTGATGGCCTTGGATGACATTTTCTTGACAGGCCACAGCCTGACAGGTCATGGTCCGGGCCAAGGCAATGGATGCAGCAGTCATGCATATTGGTGAGGGACATGGTCCTCGAGCACTGATCACACTTTTTGAAGTTAATGGCGGAAGCCATGGGGGGAGGGGGGGAGAAGGGACCCAGCTAGGTCGAAGATAAACTCAAGAAAAAAACACTTTTTCTGGATAAAATCAGATAGACCTCTGGTGGGTTCCACGGAAAAAAGGAAACGGAAGAAAGATGGCACTCTTGGGCGGGAAGGAAACAACATATGCATGGTGGCATCTCCCAAAGGTTTTCTTTGAAAGCTGGGGAGATGCTTCCACGAGGGTTCCATCGGCACAGATGTCACCCATATGTGAGGACTGACTTCCTGCTTGTTCCCAAAGAAAAAACGGTAATAGACATCAGTATGTCAGGAAATTGAGAACTATCATCACGAACAGAATATGAAAAAAGTGATGGTGAAAAAAGCAGACAAATGAGACACAAATCCAAGTGTTACCCATTGATAAAATGACACAAACATATGTCTGAAACAGCAGCTCAATAGCCAAAGGACATTATTAAATTAAACCATTTGTACTAACCTTAGAGTCCTGAGATCAAACAGCATGACTGAAGAGACGTTGAGCTTTAAACTTTGAAATACTCACCAGTTTTAATAACGCCGGGTGAGATATTAGGAACAATGCACTAGCGATACACCATAATCAACATGTATTACAATATTAAGTACTAATCAACCTTAAAGTCCACGGATGTAAATTTGTCAATAAATAGTTGGGCTCCAAAATAGCATGGTAAAAGGTAATAAATAATGACAACGCCAGTACAAATAAAAACCATGAGTTAATGCCATAAAATTATGTGCATCAGGAAACTGTACTGCAAGTGAAATGTTCAAAACCAAAAGATAACATGTGGATAAATCATAGCAGACTAATATTAATAAAAGCCATGCAAATATGTGTACTGTAAAGCAGCAAATTAAAACCAAAATCAAGAAACTCTTGATGAAAGGTAAAAAGCACTATACAACAAGCCTCCATGGAAGGTCCTCAAACCAATATAGAACCCTTAGTTTAAAGGGAGCGGAAACTCAGAGAATTAAAGCAGGAAAAAGTAAAGGGATATAAAAACATAGTGAAATTAAATAAAAATAAAAAGTCCAATACAAAAGCAAAACCTGACAACTGGACTACCAAAGATTGCTTGAAGAACAAAACACTGTATTGACGAAGCTGTCAGGAAACACTGGATAGCAAGAGCTTGGTTTCAACCATCGGAAAATACTCATTAGCTTTAATATCGCCGGGTGAGATGTACAAAACTATTCCCAGACAAAATACCTTGCATAATACCATCCATATTGCAATACTGAGTGCTAACTGACCTTAATGTCCATTGGTATAAAATTATAAACTAAATTGTTGCACTTCAAAAAAGCATATTAAAAGGTTATAAATAATGACAAAGCCAAGCCAGGTAAAAATGGTGAATTGATGCCATAAAGTTATATGCATCAAGAAACTTATTTATTTAACAGGTTTTAATATACCACCTTTAATCCAAGGCGGTTTACACAGAACAACAGTATACAAGGCTCAGGAGAGTTGTGTTAAATAGAATATGGACAAGTAAACTTGGCGTTAAATATGGGGGTTATACATAAATCAAAAGTGTGTGAATGGTTATGTTCAGTGAAGAGATGCATTTTTTATAGTTTCTTCAGATCTTGTGGAGACTATGGAGATCTAATGGCTTCTGGTAGTGAGTTCCAAGTGAAATGCTAAAGACTAAAAGATGACGTGGATAAAATATGAATAGCAGCAGACAAATGTTAGTAAAAACCGTGTAAACATGTATACCAGGAAAAGCGTAGTTACTCACTTGTAATAGGTATTCTCTGGGGACAGCAGGAATCAATCCTCACCTATGGGTGCCGCTGGCACCAACGGACCCCTCGTGGAAGCATTCCCCCAACTTTCAAAGAAAGCCTTTGGGAGATGGCACCATATATGCATGGTCCTCTTCCCGCCCAAGGGTGCCATCTTGCTCAGTCAGATGACATAGCTAGAAGGCAGCAAAAATAAAAGATGGTAAAGGAGCAAATCCAAGGAGAGGAGGGAGGGTTGTGAGGACTGATCCTGCTCTCCACGGAGAACACCTGTTACAGGTGAATAACTATGCTTTCTCCGGGAACAAGCAGGAAGTCAGTCCTCACATATGGCACTCCCTAGCTACATGCCATTAGCAAAAATAGGGGCTCCCTCACGGGGAGCCGCAAAGGGCAGCAATTAAGTCCGTGTACACAGACCACAATAGGACCCCTATGTCCGATGAAACCAGCACTCTGGTAGCCTGAACACAGAAGGGTCGAAGGGTAGAATTTGTCTAAATCCTGAAAAGGTTATGGAGCACAGCCTGGCCAAAAGCACTGTCCTGTCAGGACTCTCTTTCCAGGCAGTAATGGGCTGCGAAGGTATGGACTGAAGATCAGGTGGCAGTCCAGCAGATGTCCACCATCGGGACAGAGTGCAAGTTTGCCACAGAGGTCGCCATGGCCTTGACACAGTGTGCCAAGACGCGGCCTTCCAGCAGGAGCCTCACCTGCTCATAATCGAGGGTGATACAGCCCGCCACCCATGTGGACAGCATACGCTTGGTCACCGCCTCCCCCAGCCTACTGGGGTCATAGGAGATGAAAAGCTTAGACGCTTTGCGGTGGACCCGAGTGCATTGGATATAGAAGGACAAAGCCCTCTTACAGTCCAAGGTGTGAAGGACAGTCTCCACCGACTAGAGTGAGATTTTGGAAAGAAGGTAGGGAGCACCACTTCCTCGTTGAGATGGAAGTGTGATACTACCTTTGGCAGAAATTTTGGGTGTGTGCAAAGCACCACTCTGTTCTTGCAGAACCTGGTATAGGGCACCTCCGCCACAAAGGCTTGGAGCTCGCTAACTCTGCGAGTGGAGGTAAGTGCAATCAGGAAAGCCTTCTTCCAAGAGAGGTAGCAAAGGTGACAGTTAGTCAGAGGCTCGAAGGGCAGGCGAGTGAGCTGCCCCAACACTATGTTGAGGTCCCATTCAGTTGCCGGAGGGCAAACCGGGGGCTTTGGTAAGAGCAGGCCCTGAAGAAAACTGGTCATCAAAGGTTGGACCAAGAGGAGCTTACCATCCACCGGATGGTGGTGCACCGCTAGGGCACTAAGATGCACTCGGACAGAGTTAGACTTGAGCCCGGATTGAGAGAAGGGGATAAGGTACTGCAATACCAGCGCCACCGGGCAGGAAATGGGGTCAACCCCATGTTTGGCGCACCAAACAAAAAACATGCACCATTTGAGGGCGTAAGCCTTTCTAGTAGAGGCCTTGCAAGAAGCCAGCATAATGTCTTCCACCTCAACTGGAAGGTTGAAAGGGGCAAGAGTCACCCTCTCAGCAGCCACGCTGTCAGCAACAGGGACCCCAGGTTGGGGTGCAGGAGAGAGCTCCCCTCAATACAGGAGTCCATGGGGCAGTCCCCAAGGGAATGGGGGTCTCCACCGTCAACTGAAAGAGCAGCAGGAACCATGGTTGCCTGGGCCACCGAGGAGCTATCAGGATGAGCGAGGCCCTGTCGTGGAGGGTTCTGAACAAGGTCTTGGTGATCAGCGGCATAGGAGGAAAGGCGCACATGAGGCCTTCTGACCATGAGACAAGGAACGCGTCCGCTGCCACCCTGGAGGGGTGGGCCTGCTGGGAACAGAAGCAGGACAATTGAAAATTGTCCGGGCTGGCTAACAGATCCATCACGGGTTCCCCCCCAGAACTGGAAAAGCCGACTGGCTATCCTGGGGTCCAGCTGCCTCTCATGCGGCTGGAGGACTCTGCTCAGCCTGTCAGCCAGCAGGTTGTCCTGGTCTGGCAGGTACACTGCCCGCAGGAGGATACCCTATTGGATAGCATACGAGCAGAGGACCAGTGCCTCCTGACAAAGGGTACGAGACCCCGTGCCCCCCCGTTTATTCATACAGAACATAGGCACCTGGTTGTCCATCTGGACCAGCACTGGCTGGAGATGTAGGTAGTGAGAAAACTCGCAGGGCTAAGTGTATGGTTCAGCGCTCCAGGAGGCTGATCTGCTAGGTGCTCTGGGCTGGTGATCAGTTGCCCTGGGCACGGAAATCTCTTCAGTGGGCTCCCCAGCTGATCAGGGAGGCATCCATGGTGAGGACCCTTAAGGGGCTTGGGGCCTGAAAAGGCATGCCTGCTTCAAGATGCTAGAGAGACTGTCACTAGACCAGGGAGTCCGCACAGTTGGCGGCTCACAGAGACTGTCTCGGAGGCAACCCGTAGCCTGAGACCACAGGTCCTGGAGACACTACTGCGCCACACTCATGTGGGGGCAAGCATCAGGGATGATGTGGACCATGGAGGCCATGTGCCCAAGGAGATGCAGAAGCAGCCAAGCGGCACCAAGTGATGGTACTGTATGTCCTGAGCCAGAGTCCTGAGATGGTCGGCCCGATCCTGGGCAAGAATATGCCTTTGACCGGAGAGTGTCGATCTTTGCCCTGATGAACTCCAGACACTGTGTTGTGAGGAGGTGAGACTTGGGGTGGTTTATGACAAACCCCAAGTGTTGCAGGACCTGGATGGTGCGTGCGGTGGCCTGCAGCACCTCTGAGGCCATGCCTCCCTTTATGAGCTAGTCATCCAGGTAGGGAACGATGAAGACCCTCTGGAGATGGAGGAAGGCGGCCACGACTGCCAGGCATTTTATGAAGACTCTAGGGGCAGAGGCCAAACTGAAAGGGAGCACCCTGTACTGAAACTATGAACCGCAGGTACTGCCTGTGGTTGGGGTGAATGAGGATGTGGATTATAAGCACCCTTGAGGTCTAAGAAGCACAGCCAATCTCCCCTCCTGGAGGTATGGCAGCAATGTTCCAAGGGAGAGCAGCTTGAACTTCTCCCTCACCAGGAATTTGTTGAGGTTGTGCAGGTCGAGGATGGGCCTTAGGCCCCCTGTCCTTTCTGGCACGAGGAAGTACCTGGAGTAGAACCCTTTGCCCTTGAGATGGGTAGGGCACCGGTTCCACCACTTTGTCCTCAAGAAGACCTGCCAACTCCTTCAGTAGAAGGTCCTGGTGGAGGGGAGACCTGAGGGGCTCTCTCGGGAAATAAGGGGGAGGTGTCTGAGTCAGATGGAGGAGGTACCCCTCCCTGACTACTCGAAGTGCCCAGGAGTCAGTGGTGATGGTTAACCACCTCTGGGCATAGAGGGCCAGACATCCCCCTGTAAGCTGCTGATTCCTTGGGGTAGATAGGCTATGCTCAAGGAGTCAAAAACTCCCCCCTGGCTGGGCCGGAGCCAGTGCCTGGGGTTTTGGAGCCTTCTGCTTATGAGAGCCATGCCCTTATCCCTTGGCCTGCTGACCCTGTTTGGGAGCTGTGGAGGCCTGATAAGATGGGTAGTTTCTGTAGGCAGCTCCCTTCCTCGGGTAAAAGGACTTTTTACCCAAGCCCTTTCGTCAGGGAAGGGCAGTGGTCTTTTAGGAGAGCCTGGTCCTCGTCATTAACTCAGTTTCCAGCTCGGCAGCCTTGTCAGTCATGAGTTTGCCAAAGAGGTTCTCTCCTTGGCAGGGGACATCGATCAATTTGTCCTGAACTGACTGCTTGAGGTCGGACGACTGTAGCCAAGCTTGGCGGCATGCACCAATGCCAGCTGCCGCTACTCGAGCTGCCGATTCAAACCAGTCATAGGCCGCTCAAGACATGAATTTGGAACATTCATGGACTGCCTTGGCCAGGTTCTTGAACCACTGCAAGGGTTCCTCGGAGAGACCAGCTGAGAACCCAGCAAGTTCCTTTGTCAGGTCTCTCAGGTACATGCCCATGTACAGCTGGGTAGGCCTGGGCGCGGCCCGTGACCATTGAGCACTAGTAGCACTTTCTGCAGACAGCGTCCAGGGTGTGGGCCTCCCTGCTGAGGGGCACCAAGGAGTGCATCTTCTGGCTTTCAACCGACGCATGGCCGACTCCACAACCATGCAGTTATGCATCAGCTGTGACTTTTGGAAGCCTGGGCTCCGGCAGACTCAATACTTCGAGTCGAGCCACTTGCTCACCACTGGTACCGAAGCTGGTATCTCCCACATTTGGAGCATCAGCCATTCCAGGATGGGAGGGATGGGCATCATGAGCGATTCCCGTGGAGGAGCCTCGTACTAGAGGATTTCCAACTCATCCACCTGAGGTTTCGCCTCCGACTCCGTAGGGAATGCCAGGGCCTTTGACATAGCCTTGACGAAATCAAGGAAACCCATATCCTCTGGCAGGGACTGCTGTCAAGGCTCAGAGACGGGAGAATAGGATGGGATGTCGCAGTGGTAACGGGTATCGGGGACTCCTCACCCTCCGTCTCCTACTCGGAGTAGTCCGTCAAGGACTCATAGTAGGGCTGCTCCGTGGGCCTTGAGGCTACTGATGCTCTGCAGCCGGTGCCTAGCATACTTGCCGGGGATGACTGCGGTCCCGTTGAGCAGGACTCAGATCGCGACCTCGGCCTAGGACCGACTCGAGGCCGAAAGACTGAGGATTGGCTCAGCCTCCGGGGACATCTTGGATGTTGAGGGCCCCGTGATCAGGGTGGATGAACAGTGCTCGCTGCTGGTCCATGAAGGCAGACAAACTGTGCTCCAGGGCCGCCATTCTGGACTCCAGACCAGAAGGCACTGCAGCCTTTGGCGTGGGCACCGAGAAACTCTGACCCGATGCTGGCTCCCCTGAAGGGGAATCCTCGACGAGGATGGTGTCTTGGGACAGAAGCCGGTCCACGGTCAAATCCTTCCGGGGGACCTTTGTAGGCTGCTCCTTCTCCGAAGCCTCAGATGAGCATACCGGACTTGGGCCCGGGGGGCACCCAGCTGGTCGGAACCGTCCAACGCCGTCGCCTTCGAGGGTTTCTTCTTCTTCCTGGGTTCCCTCAAGGGAGACCCTCTTTCTGAGGACTCACGACAGGGATCGGGTTCAGGAAGTTCTGTCCAAGGTGTTGAGGCCTCAAATGAGGCCCTAACCTTTGGAGATGCCGGGGACTCGGGGGAAAAACTTATCGTTCTGCTGCTAGAGGCTCTTAAGGGCCTTACTGGACATCCTTTTGCAGAGACTGCACGCGGGCTGCCGGGTCATAGTCTGGCCCAAGGCAGCGGAGACAGCAGTTGTGTGTGTCAGTCAAAGACATAATTTTAGAGCACAGGATGCCACTGGTAGCCATGGGAGAAAAAAGTACCCCTGCGAGGTCAAAGACTCTCCGAGCTGCCAGTTGGAAAAAGGTGCGAAGGTGCCAGAAAAAGAAAGAATGAAAACTACAAAAATGGACCCAAACTTGACACCTAGGCAGCAAGGTTGGGTGGCGGGAAGAGTGCTGGTGAGATACCAGAGAATATGAAACTTGGAGAAAAAAAATCTACTTTTTCTGGGGACAAGCCAGACGAACATCTGAAGGGCTCCGTGGAAAAAAGGAGACTGCGCAAGATGGCACCCTTGGGCAGGAAGGTGACCATGCATGCATGGTGGCATCTCCCAAAGGCTTTCTTTGAAAGCTGGGGGGATGCTTCTGCGAGGGCTCCGTCAGTGCCGACGTCACCTATATGTGAGGACTGACTTCCTGCTTGTTCCCAGAGAACTGTACGTTAAAAACAAAACCAGTTTCCTGGTACACGTTTACAAAGTACGCTTTCATGGTACACATGTTTACACAGTTTTTACTAACATTCGTCTGCTATTATTCATTTACACTAGGGGGTTCTATATCAGTCTGAAGTCCTTCCATGGTGGCTTGTTTTGTAGTGCCTTTTACCTTTCATCATGAGTTTCTTGATTTTGGTTTTAATTTACAGCTTTACCATACATGTTTGCACGGCTTTTATTAACATTAGTCTGCTATGATTTTATCCACGTTATCTTTTGGTTTTTAACATTTCACTTGCAATATAGTTTCCCGATGCACATCATTTTATTGCATTAACTCATGGTTTTTATTTGCACTGGCGTTGCCATTATTTATTATCTTTTAACATGCTATTTAGGAGCCCAACTATTTATTGACAAATTTACATCTGTGGACATTAAGTTTGATTAGTACTTAGTATTTTAATACATGGTCATTTTCTATAATATCTCACCCGGCATTAAAGCTGACGAGTACTGCCCGACTGTTGATTTTTTCATAACTTCAAGCGATCTTCGATAGTCCCATTGCCATCCTTTGTCTTTGAATTTTTTTAAATATATTTATTGCACTGATTTGGTGATCTTATCAATACACAGCAACAGCAGTGAGAGTGGCATATGAATCCTCTCAAACAAGGTCCTGAACTTCACCACAGCTAGTTCCATCTCCTCACCTGACAAGGACATCCTCGCTGTAACTAATAAACAGTTCACAATTTGCCTTGTCTACAGGGCGCCACACAACAATTCCGAGGATCTGAACACGCTGCTTGAAATGGTCTGCTCACACACATCACACCAGAGGCACTTCATTCTTCTTGGTGACTTGAACCTCCCCTCAGCCCCCTCCAGCCAAAGCACAGCATTCCTCCAGGCAATAAACAACTTGCACTACATACAGCTCATCTTGCACTACATACCCAAACTCATACAAAAGGGGGTACCCTTGATCTAATCTTCTATGTATCTCCCTGACCAACACACCAGAACACGTCCCTCCCACTAACACACACGTCCCCTGGTCAGACCTTCACATCATCACTTTCAAAATACTCCACCCACAAACCTCCACACACACCCAGACCACGGGAACAAGAAGATTTGCCACACTTGATGAGCCCTCCTTCCTCCAGAAAACCCTGCCAGCCATGATTGAAAAATGAACTCCACCATATCCACTGCTGCTGTGGTACCTCCACGTGCTCTACCCACAAAGCAGCGACAATGCACAATGGTACTCCGCAGAACTCCGCAATCAGAAACGTGCACTCTGCTAGATCGAGCATTGATGGAGGAAAACCAAAGATTTTGAACTGAAGACCACGTACCTGGATCAGCTCAATGCATACTGCAACAGCACCATAACAGTCAAGCATGAATACGACAATAACCTCCTCCGAGCACTCAACAAACCCAGAGAGCTTTTTGACCTGGTCAAATCCCTCACAAAGGACCCCACCCAAACACAACAGGCCACCACTCTGAACCCTCAGAACATGGTGGACTTCTTAAAAGCTAAGTATGGCTCAACCTCCCTCACAGTGCTCGTCAGTCCCGAACCAAGCACCAATTCTGAGGCCTCACAACCACTGTTCCCTCTAAGCTGTGCGCGTGTGCGCGCGCACACACCTCGCCGAGCGTGCGCACATACATTACAACAGAGCGCACAAACATTACGGTTCTGATTCTGATAGAAAACAACACAGACGTCTTAAAACTTAAAAGTTGTTGTGTATTTACGGTTTTCACAAGTTCTACAATATTTTCTAGTGCAATCAATGTGCACATACTGTATTCTGACGTGTAGTCAAATTTTAAAGTATATAACTCTGAGTGTTGTTATGTGGCGCACAAAAATGTAACCTTCCTTCAAAAGCTGCACAGCTGATATTTTATGTGCACACAGCCTACAGAAAATTAGAGGGAACATTGCTCACAACCATGGACAACCTTCAGAACCATGGCATCCGAAGAACTTGAAAGCATAATTTCACACATGAACATAACCACCTCCCAATTATTTATTTATACTGCCTTTCAATGTTATCAAAGCGGTTTACATCTAACTCAACAATTATACATAGAACTGTTACAGGTATAACTATGATATATTCTAGAAGTTAACTGTTATGCCAACAGTGGCAACTATTTACAGTTCAATGATGAGGTTGACATTGAGAGTAGGGGATGGATAGCCAGGTTTATTACAGTCCAGATGTGGGTATTTTCAAGTGAGTTGGTGGTATGAAAGTCTAAGTATTTGAGTTGAGGTTAGGTATTGAGTGTTGGCCCATAGCATTCAGTGAACAGGTTTCAGCATTTTCCTAAAATCAGAAATGTCATTGATTGTTCTTAGGTAGTGTGATAGTCATTCCAGAGGGTCGAACCGGATTTCAAAGGCTCTCTGGCAGGTTGTTTGAGAACTACTGATTTTTATGTGTAGAGTTGAGATGGTGTTTTGATGAGTTTCCTCCTTGTCCGGGACTCTGGGATCATCTGGATCAACGGTTGTAAGCAATTGGCGGTTAGTTTATGTATCATCTTGTATGTCATTGTTATTGCTTTGTACTTTATGCGGGATTATATTGGTAACCAGTAGAGGGATTGAAGGGCCAGAGGGACGTATTCTTGACTTTTAGATCCAGTGATTAATCGAGCAGCAGTATTTTGAGCAAGCTGGATTGGCTGGGTGGTGTGTTTGGGGAGGCCTTGAAGTAGTAAGTTGCAATAGTCTAGGTGTGGAGTGACTATTGCCTGACATACAGTGCGAAAGTGGCTGTGCTCGAGTAGGGGTCTTAGGTTTTCTAGCAGTTTCATTTTGTAGTATGTATTGGCGATCATCCTCTTGATGTGTGTTTGAAAGTTGATCCTCTGGTCTAGGATTACACCTAGATATTTCACTTCCTTTTTCCCTGGGATGGTGAAGTTGTCGATTTTGAGTGTGTCAAGTGGAATATATGTGGAGTCTTTAGTCTAGACTGTAAGGATCTCTGATTTGTTGTAGTTGATTGTGAGGTTTGATACTGAAACCAGTTTGTGACTGATTTCATGCAAGATGTTATAGAGGAGTAGTCCGGTTTGGCGGATTTGAATGGGGCATAAATCATCACATCATCTGTGTAGAAGTGATAGTATGGATCAAATCCACAAGATCAACTCTCCTACCAGTTATATCACACAACCTTCACACCTCCCTCTCCCATGCCAGCCTCCCCCCTTACTCTGAAACAAGCCTCAGTTAGACCCCTCCTAAAGAAACCTCACTTAGATTCCAGCTCACCCGCCTCATACAGACCCATTGCCAGTGTACCCTTCCTGGTAAAGATCTTGGAAAAAGCTATCCAAATCCAGATGCAAGAACACATCGACCTACACGCACCCCTCGACAAACACCAACACGGATTTCACCCATATCACAGTGCCAAAACCTTATTGACCTCCCCACTCTCAATACCAGAACGGAAAGACCCACCAGTGGCTTCATACTGCCATTTTTAGACATCTCTGCAGCCTTTGACACGGTTTCCCACCAAACATTACTCTACCAACTTCGCAGTATCGGAGTACAGGGCAAGCCTCTTACATGGTTCCAATCATACCACTTTTCTGCATACTCAGCAAATAAGAATCGGTCAGCTCACATAAGACCCCTTCACCCTGCCTCAAGGAGTACCCCGAGGTATCTACATCCAGACCCTGTGCACTACTGTCCAAAGCTTCAATGTCAGCTACCAAATCTACACTGACGACGTAATGATTTTTACCCCATTCTTCACAACAGCTCCTGACTATTCCAAACTCATTGCCTGCTTCAAAGAAATAGTCAACTGGCTCCAGCTCCACAACCTTGCAGTCAACTTCAGCAAAACAGAGATCCTACACATCACAAAGGACCCACTTTCACTCCCCTTCCTCCCCCTCCAAAGCTAACAACTTGGACCTTCAAGTCAAAACCCAGGTTAAATATCTTGGCATCACCCTGGGTCAGCAACTAAACTTCCATTTCCACATCCAGAACACTATTAAGTCAGTCAGTCTACTTCAAACTCAGGACTCTGTACAAACTATGCCCCCTCCATTCCCCAGCGCACTTTCATTCTGTATGCCAAGCCTCTATCATCCCCATTTTCAACTACTGTAACACTATATACCAAGGGCTCCCCAAATCCACCATCCTCCCACTATAACTTGCCCAAAACACCGTCACATGCACCATCTTCGGAGCCTCCAGACACATCCACATCACAACCATACTAAGAGCTCTCCAATGGCTCCCAATAACCTCTAGAATCAAACACAAAGTCCTTACTATCATTCACAAGGCCTGCATCCACATCATCTCCGTGCACCTTCAGATGCTTGTTAGCAGTCCCAAGACTAATAGACTAAGAAGGCAGTGCAACCAGAACCTACTCAGCCTGCCGACAGATTTTCAAGAGCACCCAACACACTTCTCCTTAGAGCCCTCATGCTATACACCCCTCTGGAATGCCTTCTCTCTCACATTGCGGAACATTTAAACACACCAGGCCTTCAGAAAGAACCTGAAAACATACCTTCTCCAGGACCAAGCAGGAAATCAGTCCTCACTTATGGGTGTCATCGGCGCCGATGAAGCCCCTGCGGAGCATTTCCCCAGCTTTCCATGAAAGCCTTTGGGAATGCTGGCACGCATGCGCGGTTCCCTTCCCGCCTAAAGGTGCCATCTTACCTCAGTCTCTTTTTTTCCGAGAAGCCCATCGGACGTGTGTCCTGTTCTCCCGGATAAAAGTGATTTTTTCTTTGGTGATTTTTCGCTATTTTTCTCCGGTTCGATGCCGGTTCCCCTCCCGCCGGGTTCGGTACACCGGTATCGAGCCCGTTTCTTTCTTTTTCGGTTTTTGCCCTTAGTGTCTGACGTTCGCGCCCTTTTTTCATTTTTTCCCTGGAAGGCCGGTCCTTTGACCTCGCAGGGGCTCTTTTTCCCCCATGGCTTCCAGTGGTTTCAAAAAGTGTGATCGGTGTAAGAAACTTATGTCTCTCACCGACACACAAGACTGCTGCCTTCGGTGCCTCAGCCCTGACCACGACCCTAAGTCGTGCGTGCCATGTGGGAAGACGTCTTCCAAGGCATTCAAAAGTCGACAGCATCAGAAGGAAAGGTTTTTCTCGGACTCTGCCTCCAGCCGGGCCCGGACCTCGTCTGAGGCCTCGACATATCGGGATTCCGATCCCGAGCACCGTCGAAGCTCCTCGGACAGGGGGTCCCCCGACCGGGAACGCAAGAGGAAGAAGCGGCTCACGAGGGCGGCGTCAGAGGAGGTCCCTGGTCCCTCGAGGTCCAGGTCTAAGACCCCCGACCGCCGTCCCGGGCCCATGGACCAAGAGAAGCCTGCCAAAGTTCCTCGCGTGGAGCCGGAGTCTGCTGGACACGTAAGCCCCGTAGTCCTCGTGGACTCTCCTCACAGAGAGCCGACGTTGGACCTGGTGCCGCCGGGGCCCGAGTCGGTGGCTGCTGTGTCTCCCGAGCTGAGTCTCAGGATGACAGCCTTGGAGTGCAGATTGTCTGCCTTCATGGAGCAGCAGCGGGCACTGATGGCCAGCCTGTCTGGTGCATCTGCCCCGACCACCGGGACGTCGACTTCGAAGTCAACCCCGGAGACCGAGCCGATACTCGAGACCCTCGTGGCTCGAAGTCGTCCTCGGTCGAGGTCTCCCTCGACCTCCCGTTCGGGACCAAGGGTGTCGACGCTGATGCCCCCCGGCGTCGGGGCGGGTGCCTCGGGGCCCCGCGGGGTCGGACCCTGACTCCTCCTCGGATGAGTCCGCCTGGGAGACGGAGGACGAGGAGTCTCCCGATACTTTTAAGACTCGGTGCGTCCCGTCGGACTCACCGCAGTCTGAGCCCCGGAGTAGATCCCCTCCGGAGGACACTAGGTTCTCGGAGTTCGTCCGGGATATGGCCGCTGCCTTGGCTATCCCTGCCGATCCCGAGGAAGAGCCTCGAGCCGAGGAGCTCGATGCTGTACAGTACGACTCTCCTCCGAAGGAGGCCTTTACTGTCCCAGTTCCTCCGATGCTGGAACGGCTCCTCTTCCGGATGTGG